>OY759261.1:12609302-12829302 GCA_963662155.1 Lamellibrachia columna
AAATTCATCGTGGCGTGGCGCTGTCATTTCGTACGTCAGGTGATGGGCGCTCTAACTGGTCTAGATTCAAAATTCCTGCGCAATAGTCGTAAATATAAACGCGAATTCAACTTTCAAAATGGCGTGATACCAGCATTAACTTTTTACACAAGGTCAGACATGTTGCTGACCTTTTAAAACGGCATATAAATCGTAGTCTCCCGGAGATCGGATGGAAACTTATTTTCAGTTGTGGTGTCTAATAGACACACATTCGATGCCAGACTCCCCAACAATGGCGCCACTCAGCATATCACCATTGGCACAACTTGATTATAAATTCAAAATAGACCGTTGCGGAGTGGTATAAAGGTTGGCTGTGCAGCACCATTGTTGTTTACGTTGTTCCGTCATTACAGCTGTGCACTTGAGTTTAACATAGTTTTAAAAAAAAACACCGAACTTTGTTGTATTTCTAGACGCATTTCAATGCAAGCACTATACACAGTTGTATACCATTGAAATCTGCACATCGAATGTAATTTGTGGCAGTCGTGAAATGATCAGTGGCGCCACTGGTGGGAAGTTTGTAATAAACCATACCAACTTGATTTCGGGTAAATACTAAAAAAAACAATAATAATAATTAGTATTAATAATAACGTATAACTATAAATTGTAAATAAAAATAAATTAATGAGTAGAATGGTCTTACCAGGTCACGACCTTTGTTACTATTGTATTTGGTGAAGAACTGGAACCCTCGTTCATTAAACCCATTCAGCAAAACCATGCGCGTCGACGGTCGACCATCTCTGCAAAAGGAAGTTTCCTAATGCAAATATTCAATCGGTTGCACACAGAGTTAAATTAGTTTTAATTACAAAATGTGCCCTATTTACCAATTATCTTCATCGTCGTCGGCGTCGTCTTCTTCGTCATAATAATCATCAGTCGTTCGTCCTTGGAATAATTGTTATGTTTAACTAACAAGCGTTGCCTGTTCTTCTTATTTCAAACTAGTCTTGTTGCAAGTACTCTGGGTACTTTATCTATAAGTTAATGTACTACGATATATATTTGCATTTGTTGCATATATCATATGCCATCGCGTGATATTCGAGAATAAATCTTGTATTGTGTTGCCTCGCCTTGTTTTGTTATGTCTTGGAAGTAGCAGCTTTTTTATTGCACATCAATGAGGAGACCTCCTCTGATGAGCAGATCATGGTGCGTCATAGCTTTCCTGTCCCGCTCAGCTGCACCTCTAAGTGGTTGCCAAGACACTTCCTTGGATATTAGTCGGCCGAGAGTTCTCGTGCAGTGACCAGCAAATTGCAGTTGTTTCCTTCGACACAGGTAGTAGGTCACTACACAGTTGGGCGTTGGTGGGTCACTACACAGTTGGGTGTTGGTGGGTCCCCACACAGTTGGGTGGTGGTGGGTCCCCACACAGTTGGGTGGTGGTGGGTCCCCACACAGTTGGGCGGTGGTGGGTCACCACACAGTTGGGCGTTGTTGGGTCACGACACAGTTAACCGTTGGTAGGTCCCCGCACAGTAGGGGGTTAGAGGGTCCCCACACAGTTGGGGGTTGGTGGGTCACCACACAGTTGGGCGTTGATTGGTCCTCACACAGATGGGCGTTGTTTGATCACCACACAGTTGGGCGTTGGTGGTTCCCGACACAGTTGGACGTTGGTGGGTCCCGGCACAGTTGGGCGTTGGTGGATCACCACACAGTTGGGCGTTGGTGGGTCCCGACACAGTTGGACGTTGGTGGGTCCCGGCACAGTTGGGCGTTGGTGGATCACCACACAGTTGGGCGTTGGTGTTTCCCGACACAGTTGGACGTTGGTGGGTCCCGGCACAGTTGGGCGTTGTTGGATCACCACACAGTTGGGCGTTGGTGGGTCCCGACACAGTTGGGCGTTGGTGGGTCCCCACACAGTTGGGCGGTGGTGGGTCATCACACAGTTGGGTGTTGTTGGGTCACCACACAGTTGGGCGGTGGTGGGTCACCACATAGTTGCGCGTTGTTTGATCACCACACAGTTGGGCGTTGTTTGATCACTACACAGTTGGGCGTTGTTTGATCA
Organism: Lamellibrachia columna; assembly: GCA_963662155.1. Taxonomy (NCBI): domain Eukaryota; kingdom Metazoa; phylum Annelida; class Polychaeta; order Sabellida; family Siboglinidae; genus Lamellibrachia; species Lamellibrachia columna. The sequence continues at coordinate 12,611,380 of OY759261.1, forward strand.
GTACACAGTTGGGCGTTGTTTGATTACCACACAGTTGGGCGTTGTTTGATCACCACACAGTTGGGCGTTGTTTGATCACCACACAGTTGAGCGTTGGTGGGTCCCCACACATTTGGGCGTTGGTGGGTCCCTACATAGTTGGGCGTTGGTGGGTCTCCACACAGGTGGGCGTTGGTGTGTCACAATACAGTTGGGTTTTGGTCATTACGTTTCTGCCATTTGACACGGGCCGCATATTACATTAAATAAACTAGCTAAAACTTGGTATTTCGTAACAAGTAACTGTCACGATAACAATATAAACAAAAACCACAGAAATATCCATCAATGCCTTGGTACTTGGTGCTGCCAGTCAATATCTTGACGGCTTCTTTGAATCCAACTCTCGACATTGAAGATTATACTGGCACTAATAGCAACGTCTAGCGGCACCGTGCCCTTGTATTACGTCACTTCGGATAATCGTAGAAACGACGCATCACTTTGTCAACAATGGGACGGAAATGCAGACAGTTGTACATAATAACTACAAAGGGTAATTTGATTGTTCGTAGAAAGGGTAATAGCGGGGGTGAATTTCGAGTCTAGTAGCATAACATACACACAAACAAACAAACAAACAAACACACTCATGATGGATTATAATAAGCAAAAAATGCAAATCCTCCTGACAGGATAACTTGGGAGTTCGTATGTGACAGTCACGATAACGATATTATAAAAAACAGTATCACAGAAATATCTTTCTACTCCTTGGTGTTTGGCGCTGCCAGTCAATATCTCCCTTATTTGCGACGTAATATTGGCAGTTATCGTAAGGTCTAACGACGCTTTGACCTTGTGTTACGAACGTTGGAACAACTGACATAAATGTTCGCATAGCGTAGCAGACAATTGTACGTAATAACTGCAAAGGGTAATTCGACTGTTTGCAGAAAGGGTAACAGCAGGGCGAATTAAAAGCAAATAAATAAAACTGAGACGCCCCGACCGTGGGTCATACGAACCACCGAGAGTTTGGCGTCCGATATACAGAGCGTCTAGTAAGAGCAGCTTAACATGCAAACACTTGCCCTATTATAACATTTAAACAAAGAAATATGACGACCACGGCTTTTGTCTAACATGTATAATGATGTATTCTTACACATTCAATAGCACCGCGATATAAAGTCATATGTGTCAATATGTGCTCGTGGAATGCGGTAAACTCCCTCCTCCACTCATTGTTCGTCGACGTTTAGTTGACTTCCATGTATTGTTTTACTGGTCGCCATTTTGATTTGTAGTTCTCACTTGCGGTGAACGCATGCACAATCAAGACCATAAAACGACATTTCCTGCCAGACAATTGTAATGTTGAAACGTAGACCTATATACAGGTGAACTAACTTACTTATTAGCTGTGGCCACAGACACGGCGTTTGGTTCGATCACCGACTTGCTCTGGCAAGCCTGGTCGAACCAGTGGCGGAAGTTGACGTACGGGTCCTTCGAGATGAGGCCTGCCCCCGTGAACGCAGAATTGTCTTCTTGATTTACTGCATCAATAATATTTCTATCAGTATATTAACCTTATATTCCTCGGTAACAAGGAATGTTTGATCAAGTAGAACCTTTCGCAGCGCCACCTGGTTTTAACAGGAGAACGCCGGAACACACCAAATGCCACCGCCGAACAACAGTCAGTAAATCGCTAATTTCCATTTCACGTTTCGAATTGAAATTTCTACACGAATGTGGTAAATTTCAAGTGCAGCGAGGCGGTGGAAATGCATTGTTATATCGTCCTTCGAATCAAACGTATTATAACCATAATTTAGCAGGCATTATGTGCGCCGCTTTATTTCATTCGACAATACGTTTGATTCGAAGGATGATATAACAACGCATTTCCACCACCTTGCTGCACTTGAAATTTACCATATTCGTGTAGAACATTCAATTCGAAACTGTACAATTACCCATCAAGCACTTTCATCCAAGCAACCAATATATTTACATTCACTGCTCACTCCTGCAAGACAGCCCAGACAGCTTCGATCATCTAATTCTAATCTACTTTATCCCAGTGTAAAGACATATCTCGGAACTAGAGCGTTTTCAGTTGCTGCACCGACTCTGTGGAACTCACTCCCTGTTAGTGTTAAGTCTGTAGGAAATATAACAACATTTCGCCGTAAACTAAAAACTTGCTTATCCTCCATAGCTCCCCAGCGTACCAATCCAACTGTTTACAACTGGAACTACTAACTGATTATGAACTGGTTAACCCCTTTTGTTTTAGTGCACTGCCGCGCTTGGGTCTCCCAATGAATTTTACCGCAATAGAAGCATATATATATATATATTATTATTATTATTATTTATTATAATTAAATCACCCTTAATTAATGGTAACTATTTTGACATATATTATTTTAGTTAAATATATATATATATATATATATATATATGTCAGTGAATTAGTACAATATATATATATATATATATATATATATATATATATATATATATATATATATATATATATATATATATATATATATATATATATATATATATATATATATATATATATATAACGTATCATACAACAATGCACAGTTTACACATTAAAGGGTATTTGTGGGTTTACTCCAACTTGAAAAGGTACAACTTTGCCAAACTTGTGACTCGCATCCACTCGTATATTTAAATCCGCTAATCTTTTTGCCATAAGTCTAAAACGTGTTGGGGGTAGGGGTGGGGGGGGCTCAGTTAGATAAATTTTCAAGTATGATACATTGGCAATGTACTGAGTGCACTCCCCCCGCCCCTCCCCTCACCCCAAAAAGAACTAAGTGGACCGGGCCTAAATTGGTCTCGTATTTGACCCAACACGACCCTGTTCAAAATAACGACGCGTTTACACGACACCTGTCCATGGCTATTGTTCGTGGCGTCTTACAAAAGCCAGCTGGCCGTGCACATGCACAGACTACGTGTCTGTTCTCTCGTTTCGGAAGGTTCACCCGCCAATACGTAGACAGTGAAACGTGGATTGCGAGTAAAATATATGTGATTTTGGGAATGCGAATTAATTTAGAAGCCTAGTTGCCTAGCACGGCAGCATTGGAGCTATGTTTTTGTAAGTGATGGCAATACAAATTAATTAATACTTGCTGACCAAACGCGTAAAATTGCAATCACCTGGATAGAAATTCAGGGATATCAGGCTGGGGATTTTTTTATATAACGAGCCATGTCAATTTAGCGAAGTTCCTACTCGCACCTAGGTGATGCGTATTTCATAATAATATAAATTACATGACTGTTTTGAGTATTCCAACAGTTCATGGGTTGTCTATCATCAAGTGTCATCGGGTCTTTAAGGGGCCGTCCACAATGGTCGACACATTCGTACAAAGCGTACTAAGGGGGAATGTCAAGACCAACGCATTCATTTAAATAAATGTCAGTCGCATGCGAAATAAGACCACTGTTACGTCGTGCAGCGCCACGCAGTGAACTATTACGGAACTATAATTGTTTTAATTGCGTAACCGTTCACTGTGTGACATCGTCACATTGATGTTGCTCACACTGTAAAATATTTTGAACGACCCCTAATGCTGCGTCACAGTGCGCTTGGGTTTACTAGTTCACGACATGTAATATAGTTCACGATACCTCTGCTTAGAGACAACCTCCTCGCTGAACTTGTTGCCAAAGCTCTGTTGAACGCGAACGTTTGCCCAAACAACCTAGCACTGCCTCGGCTCCCCTGGACAACTCTTGTCACGACGGCAATCACCATACTGGACAATGTATGGCCGCTCCAGTGGACTGAAGTTGACAACTCTCACTGCAGTCACGTCCACATTAATGCCAAGGTTAGACGGCTCGAGTACATGGTTCAGTGAACGCATTCAGTGGCGTATATAGGCCCAGTGGAGTAGTGACCCGGGTCAGTTGATGCACTCGCACCCGACGCTGGATCTAGGGGTGTGGGGGGGGGCGCCAAATCGACGGTCAACTTGCCCATCAAGCGGATAACATCATAATAATTATTACAAATCCGCGATTCCGCTGTCGTATGACTATGGTTGCGTGTAGTAGTAAGTTGTCATGCTGCGTATTTGTTATTAGCTACGTTGTAACAAGTGAATTCATGATTAAGTTTGGCCTGTAGTTCGCTAGGGTTCAATCGATAGGCGGCGCTGGCAGTGTTATGGTCACACGACTGAGGATTAGTATAAGAATCTGTTTGCTGGGTCATATGTCCTGCGTGATGTCACCGATATTTGCTTCGAGAATCTGATCTGTAGAGAACACCGGGGTTATTTGTTTTGTAGTAGTTTTCAGTTCAAGTCACTTTTTGTGAAAAGTATGTTAGATACATTATTTATGTCAACATATGCATTAAATGTATTATTCGTGTTAATAAAATATACCAAGCCATTGATATTCCATATTAAAGTTAAGTAGATATATGAAGTTTCCCAGACGCGGTCGACTGCAACAACTAGCTCCGTGAGCGGGGCAAGTTATTACATCATACATCAAAGAACGCGTGGATCGCAAAGCAAGTGTCACTCGTACATATTACAGTTATTACATTAATTGGATTATACACACATAAACATCTTACACACAGTGTGCAGAACAATGTAGGTGTTCATAGCTTGATATATTAAGCTTTTCATTTTTAGTTACCAAAATTCCTCGAATTCTTGCATAACAAACAATAAAAACGCATACGCAATCACGCACACGCACACGCACACGCACACGCACACGCACACGCACACATACATCCACATTTCAATTAGTCGTGCATTATTAATTTTATGATTGCTCAAATAGGGTTGTGCCATACAAATTTTACAAGATTGCCATCCAAGACAAAACCCCCAAATGGCAAGTGGACAAGGAAGCCATTGGCTTATCGAGAGTCCAATAATGTTTCGTCTGTGTGTAACTCGCCCTTCTGAGATATGTGTTAATTTTGTTTGGCGCTGCTAGCATTTACTGCCCTTGTTTTAAACCAGTAGGGGACACCGGGGCACAGTGGATCTCGGGGCATAGTGAATCACAGGCTATATTTGGAAATTAATTCCATGATGATAATATCACCAGTTTGACGCCAACGGATAATACGTTCAGCTATTTTGGATTGAAAGCAGCGGCTACTGGCAGCACATAAAAGGTGAGCTAAAGTAGGTATTTCAGCCACCAAAGTAAATTTGTCATACTGGATGACAATTGCCATATGTTGTGGATACTGAAGGATACCATATGAATGCCATATCCACTAAATGATGCCAACTACTGCTGAAAAAGTAAATAGCATGTGCACGATACTAAAAATTCGTTATATTCCATAATATAGATGGTTTTATGTTAAATAGCCATGCTTGGGGCACAGTGGATCGGAGCGGGGTGGTTGATTATTTGGCCCCTAATTTGTTTTAATTGTTTATGTTATTATTATTATAAACTCATTGGCTTAATGTAGGCATACCTTGGAAAGAAAATGAATAACCATTTTGCAGTACGTTAACTTAAAATATCGTAAAATATTTGTTGGTTTTTATTTTTTTTATGTAATTAGTACTCGCCAAACGATGTTTTATTCATACTAAAATGATTGGCATTATATATTTATGATTGCAAGTTTAATAAGGTTCGAAACAGGAAAAAAGAACGTGACATCGGAAATATATAAAATGTGTGACATAACGTTTTCTACACTGCGTCGTTACGTAGAAAAAGTAATGGCAGCCGGAGATAACAGGGACATCAGATATGAACCATAAAATAATAGTCGTCAAGTGTCCAATGCAGAAGAGGAGATCATGTTGGGGGAATATTTTATTAAAGCCTCCAAAATCAAAATGCAATAAGAGCTCAATGGATGCCATAAAGCTCGCGTATCAGTTTGCGCAATTTAACACGAAAATATATCCTGAATCATTTCATGACGCGTTTTCCAAACCCGTCCCTGCATCGCAACCAGCCTATCTAAAGCAAACAGTTTCAACAAACATAATGAAATTGCATGTTTCGATACTGTGATCCAAATACACAATTTGGTTCAGCAGATATATTTAATGCAGATATATATATATATATATATATATATATATATATATATATATATATATATATATATATATATATATATATATATATATATATATATATAATGCAGCATAAACTGGTTGTACTACTGTGATCCAAAGATACTGGAAATTCCAAAATTATGTCTCGCCGAAATGAGAAACAAAATAACGTCCGGTGAACGAGGACCATTAGTAACTGATGTTGTAAATGCAACACACAACTCTATTCCTCCCGTCATGCTGTTTCCCGTGTGCATTGTAAGGATCACGTGATTACTGGAGCTCATCCTGGAACTGTTGGTGTAGCCCATGCGTCCGGGTGGATAAAAGCAGATACGTGTGTGATATTTATGAAGCATTTCATAACATTCACAACGTGTTCAAAGAAGCACCCTGTTCTTCTGCTTCTAGATAACCACGACAGCTACATTTCTGTCGAAACCCTATATCTTGCCATATAAAATGGGGTGACATTGCGGCCATAAGTTGCAGCCGTTGGGCAGATCATTGCTTTAAAAAAAAGGTAAAAAGTTTCAATTTGAAGCAGTCAGCACTTCATGACCCACACAAGTGCACTATTCCCTAGATAATGGTACCATTGAATGTTTTGTATAACATGAATAGGTGTCCCAGTTTCAGTATTAATGAGTACGAATCCACCTCACACTACTTTCAGCACAGTGAACTTAATGCTGCTGTTATATCCTAGTCCAGGGAGACCGAAAGACTGTTGAGAAGCCCTCAATACAATGAATAATCAACATTAAGTTAGCCCTGGTTGTTATTGTTAAGTTAATGCTGCTGTTACATCCTAGTCCAGGGAGACCGAAAGACTGTTGGGAAGCCCTCAATACAATGAATAATCAACATTAAGTTAGCCCTGGTTGTTATTGTTAAGTTAATGCTGCTGTTACATCCTAGTCCAGGGAGACCGAAAGACTGTTGGGAAGCCCTCAATACAATGAATAATCAACATTAAGTTAGCCCTGGTTGTTATTGTTAAGTTAATGCTGCTGTTACATCCTAGACTTCCGCCCTCTTACATGAGCCCTGACACTCCCGCATTCTTATATAAATCATGCCACTCCCGCATTCTTATACAAATCATGCCATTCCCGCACTCTTACATGAGCCGTGCCACTGCCGAATTTTGATATAAACACTGCCACTCCCGCATTCCTACAGAAGCGCTGCCACTCCCGCACTCCTGCATATGCCATACCACTCCAGTACTCTTTCATAAGCCCTTCCATTCCAGCACTCTAACATATGTTATGCCACTGCCGCATTCCTACATAAACCCTGCCACTCCTCCACTCTTACATAAGCCCTACCGCTCCTGCGTTCTTAATTACACCCGCATACTTACATGAGCCCTACCACTGCAGCATTCTTATATAAGCCATGCCACTCTCGCATTCTTACATAAGCCATGCCACTCCTTCACTGTTATATAAGCCCTGCTTATCCCGCACTCTTATATAAGACCAGCCACTCCCGCACTCTTGCATAAACCCTGCCATTCCCGCACTCTTACATAAGCCCTGCCACCCCCGCATTCTTACATGAGCCCTGAAACTGCTGCCTTCTTACATGAGCTCTGCCACTCCTGGTTTCTTATTTACATAAACCCTCATACATGAGCCCTTTTCTTGCATAAACCCTGTCATTCCCACACTCTAACATATGCCAAACCACCCACGCACTCTTGCGTAAGCTCTGCCATTCCATTTTTGCATAAGTCGTGCCACTCCTGCACTCTTACATAAGCCTTAACACTGATGATTTCTTACATGATCCCTGCCACTCTCGCATTCTTGTATAAATCATGCCACTCCCGCACTCTTACATGAGCCATGCCACTGCCGGATGTTTACATAAACCCTGCCACTCCCGAATTCCTACAGAAGCCTTGCCACTCGCTCACTCTTACATAAGCCCTGCCACTCATCCTCATCATCTTTCTTATCACCCACGTCATCATGTCATAATCCTCCTCCTCCTCCGTAATGCTCATTGTGAGCATCATCCTCATCATGATGTCATCTTCATCATCTTGTCATCATCGTTATCCTCGTTCTCATCCTCATCAACCTCATAATCATCTTCATCATCCTCTGGATCTGGATCTGGATAATTACTCAGCAAAGTCCTACTAGGATATTGCGCTGAGGATTCATTTAAGAATTCCATCTCTACAGTTAGTGAATCCATCACAGTCTTTCCATTTCCCTGTGTGGGATCTTTTACTTCCCTGACACAGACACCAGACAGAAGGGACCAATGGCTCTTGTCGTTTACTTCCCCTGGCACAGAGACCAGACAGAAGGGACCAATGGCTCTTAGTATCTCTTCCGAAAGACACAGGCGATGTGGGCTGAATGAAATTACCCACGCTACGAAACGGCGGAGGTGGAATCGAACCACCGTCCATTCGATTGACAGGCGGGTTCTCGAACTAACGTCCGTTCGATCGACAGGCGGGTTCTCGAAACACCTTCCACTCGATCGACAGGCGGATTCTCGAACTACCGTCCACTCGATCGACAGGCGGGTTCTCGAACTAACGTCCGTTCGATCGACAGGCGGGTTCTCGAAACACCGTCCACTCAATCGACAGGCGGGTTCTCGAACTACCGTCCACTCGATCGACAGGCGGGTTCTCGAACCACCGTCCACTCGGTCGTCAGGCGGGTTCTCGAGCCAACGTCCACTCGATCGTCAGACAGGTTCTCTAACTAACGTCCACTCGATCGACAGGCGGGTTCTCGAACCACCGTCCACTCGATCGTCAGGCGGGTTCTCGAGCCAACGTCCACTCGATCGTCAGACGGGTTCTCTAATCATTAGACCACCGCTAACCACTCATTATATTGCCGTAATCATTCTCATTCTTGTCCTCCTCTTCATCATTATTATATAAGCGGTTGATTATTACATGACGTGTTGACTGTTGCATAAGTGGTTGTGACACACGATGTAAAGACGATGGTTTGGTTCTGGCGAGAGAACCACCTTTACTCGTGTCGTAAATATAATCAGGCGCTGCAACGGATCATTCCATTTTTTTATCTCTACCAAGTTTACCTCTCTACCAATTTATAAAAACAAAATAGATGTTGATGCCGTTTTTAGAGCCACTCTCACAAGCTTTCGCTCCCAGAACTCAAGAGTAATGCTTCCACAGATAACTCTAACCGAACGTTCCCAGACTGAAACGGCTGCAGAGTTTTTGACATGCCGATGACTATTACAATACACAGTGAAACGGCCTGAGACTAACACAGCTACAAACACGTGTCTTCGTTGTTTATTCCAACAGTACGGAGGACCAGGTAACTAGATGTATTAAACATTGACGGAGGGCACGCTGCCATATATCTAATATATAATTATCTGATCCTCACGTCTGTGGTGAAATAGCGGGGTGATGTGGCTGTGTTGCAGAACCTAGAGTGTCGGACTGTCGGTCGAGGTGACTGGGATTTAAAACCGCCTGCTGCCTTTTCGAAACTTGGGCAATTTCGTTCTCTCCACTTTGCCTGTGTTTTTCGGAAGAGACAGTTGGTCCTTTTGTCTAACAGGGAAAGGGGAAAAACGTGAGCTCATAGAGTTGAGCTAACCTCACTACTTCCTCCCAGTTAGGTATGGTCAGCTATTGTTTGGAGTCTTTCATCAAGTGAGTGACAACTTCCATTCGACTGGCAAATTGGTAACATATAATCCTCGGGGACAAGAGCACCATGTCATAGATGTGTCAAGTCATGCATAAAACCCTGAGGACGCCACAGCTCCGAATACAATATACACATATGTCGTAACTAATATAAGTGATGCACTGTTCAACTCATGTCCTTTGCGTGTTCTCCCGGTGTCGCATTCGATAACTTAAAATGTTCATGGATTAGATATTTCAATCAGCAGATTGAAACTTAAACGCCGCTCGAGAGTACTGTAGACTTTCTGGTAAACTCGTGTAGCCTGGAAACAAACCTACAGATAGAGCCGTGTGTGTACGTGTACGTGTACGTGTACGTGTACGTGCGTGCCAGTGTGTTTTGTTCGTACATAATTCCGATGTAAGGTTATTGACGTACACTTCATGTCAATATTAATAACCCCATGAATTATTGCCTGTAAACGCTGCAGGCCGGGCAGTGGGCACTTAATGACCCATGGGCATACCGCCCTCCACCTCGCTCTCTTTGCCCATGCGCATCCAGGTCGCACTTCTCAAACATCGAGTGTGGCGCGCGATTTTTTATTTTTTGTCAATTTGCATATTTTTAATTGTCACAGCTCAACAACCTCATTATGTTGTAATTTTATATGACGTAGCACCTCCAAATTATTATGATGATGAAATCTGGTTAAGTTTGCAACGTTGAAAAAACAGTTATGACGATTTTTTTTTATAAATTTGTTTTAGGTATTTATAGCTCTTATGTTTGACCGTCAATCCCAATTCGTTTTTGGGCAGACAAACTTATATGGATCAAATCTATAATGTGGTGAAGTTTCAAATCTATATGAACATCACAACTTGGGAATCGATCGCCTCTAAAGGAAAAGGTGAATAAAATAGTCAACTTTTATGCAATTTTGAATGGTCATAGCTCAAACGTTTCAACGTCGACCTCGATATTTATTTTCTGTGTGACACCGTACCGCCAGATAATTAATCTGACGAAATATGGTGAGGTTCTGAACGTTGGAAAAATAGTTATTACGATTTTGTTTTCATTAATTTTCTTATGTAACTCCATATTCAAAGGGATGTGTCTTGAATTAAATTAATTGTTAGGCAGTTATTTGTTTTGTTTTTACAATTATATAAACATGTGTTAAACGTTAGACGCCTTTAGTAGAATCATAAAACAATTTATATGCAAAAAAATATTAGCAAGAGAGTAGGGACCTTGATCGTTGGTCAAACTAAAGAGGGTTCATGGTGGCGCCACCTGTGTTCTTAAGTTTGCACGTCAACCCACAAGTTTGGGGGTCGATTGCCTTTAACATTAGCTTCCCCGGTGTGGTCACAATTGCCACCTGTGTATGCAGGCAAGCATTACATTAAATACATAATTTACTACTGAGCTTCTGGGGATGCACCTCTTCTTGCTAACAACAGTCCCTGCCACACAGAAGTTTCGCACGTTACCAACAAGTGCTAACAGTCAGTGCAGCCATGTCACTGTCCAAATCTTTCTTACTGACCACTCAGGCCTTATCTCATTGCCTTTCTCAGTTGACAAGGTTTATTTACAGAGATTGGCGAATTAACTCACCTGCCTGTTAATTCCCTTTGTTTGATCCAGGAAGACACCCCACTTGAACGGAACGCACCCTTGAATGAGAGACCAAGTGTTCAATCTAAAGGTTTAACTAAGTAAATAGGTCACTTGTTATGTTGCTACGTTACGCTGTTGGTATTATTATTTATGTAGGCTAACGAGATGTTGACTCGGAAACGTGGCTCGTTTGCTGAAGACAAAATTCACAAGTCCACAATATGTTTGTACATGAGCTTTTATAGTAAACCAACTTTTTATATGCAAGAATACATTATGCATATATAATAAATAAAATGTTGTAATTTAGTGTAGATAACTGAAAATACACAAAGTAACAGCAAAGGTGGGTGAACCGACCACACGCAGGTGGAGGATCCCACCAACCTAATAACAAGGCTTGTGTACACAGTACTACCAAAGTAAGAACAAAGGTGGGTGAACCGACCACACGCATGTGGAGTATCCCACCAACCTAATAACAAGGCTTGTGTACACAGTACTACAAAGTAAGAACAAAGGTGGGTGAACCGACCACACGCAGGTGGAGTATCCCACCAACCTAATAACAAGGCTTGTGTACACAGTACTACAAAGTAAGAACAAAGGTGGGTGAACCGACCACACGCAGGTGGAGTATCCCACCAACCTAATAACAAGGCTTGTGTACACAGTACTACCAAAGTAAGAACAAAGGTGGGTGAACCGACCACACGCAGGTGGAGGATGCCACCAACCCTCTAATAACAAGGCTAAAAACCTTGTGTACACAGTAGTACCAAAAAGGGGAAACATTAGGTACCAGACATCACCCTACACCCCTTACAGATAATTACGACAACGAGAATCATTAATCATAACGTGTGTCTATTATTGCATAACAAAACTAGATATCTGACACAGGAGATCTATACAGATATTAAGTTAAACCATATAGAACATTTAGTAACCAGTCGAAGTTAGTAAACCGACCCAACCAGAAAACAAACGTAAACAGGTGAAGATGGGGTATGAGGGTGGGAAAAAATGTTCTAAACACGAGCGAAAATATTACCTTTGTCCCTCGGCGGAAAATTGAAACAGGGGCCAAGCAGACTGCGGGAGGAAATGATCACGTGCTCCGGTCGGCCTATCGTATAATCAAAAATATAAGTGGTAGCGTTGCCCGTATAAATACCGTTTGAGTTTCATTCAAAAGGTGATTTTAAGTAGGACAACGCTACCGGCTAACGACATGTTGACTCGGAAACGTGGCTCGTTTGCTGAAGAAAAAATTCAAAGTATATTTGTATGAGTTTTTATAGTAAGCCAACTTTTTATATGCAAGAATACATTATGCACATATAATATATAAAATGTCGTCATTTAGTGTAGATAATTGAAAATACATAAAGTAACAGCAAAGATGGGGGAACCGACCACACCAGGCCAATTCTGTAACACACTCAGAATGGCTCCCCCCACCCCACGGGACTCCGTGTCACTAGGTAGCATTACAACACCGTGCATCTGCCTTACATAATTACTACAAGTCGCTGTTGTAGACTAATGATTCCTTAGTATTGGGTTGTTAAATGCGCTACACAAAATGCCCCACCTAAGTAGAAAGCATCTATGTTTCAAATGACTGCCTGTATTTCTATACAAGCAGTTCCACCTATATATCCAGTGTGAATAAACCTATTGCTACATTGAATGCCCCACCTTAGTAGAAATCATCCATGCCACAAATTACAAACAAGTAATATTTCTGTCACCCATCGCTACTATAGTACATTGAATGCCCCACCTACGTAGAAAGCACCCACGTTATAATTTGCCATTATTATCAACCGAGTTGCCTCCTAGTGCCAAATATAACCTCGCAGCTTTAACTGAGCAAAAGGTGAATATGTTTGCGCTGGAATAACTAACGACACTGGAGGGCCCTGGTAATGCTTGTATATGTGAAACACAACCGTACAGCCACTAGATGTTACTGCCACCTGATTCACCTGCAAGACATTACCGATGCGAGCTGTTGATGTTACAGCAATTCCTCTGATTCTCAGCCGTGGACTCATGGGTTGGTGCAGTTGTCTCAGCTGTAACCCGGGCCTCAGCTGTCTCCTGCGTGGTCGGAACCGCTGCAGCTGTCCTCAGTCGCTTGTGAGGCGATCGCACCCGGGCCTCGTCACGATACAGTGCCGACACCCTCGTTTCACGCTTACGTGGCATCCTGACACTGGGCCGAACTTCATTGCACTCATCCAGCTGGGTACTTCCAAAAGTGCAGCTATAAAAAGGTGCTGAACAGTTTACTGACCACACATATGTCACTGTCATAAAAACCTTAACCGTTTACTGACCACACATATGTCATAAAAGCCTTAACCGTTTACTTGCCACACATATGTCATAAAAGCCTTAACCGTTTACTGGCCACACATCTGTCACTGTCAAAAAAGCCTTTACTTCATTTCAACTTATTAGCTGCTGCTATAACCGCCCCGCGAACCCTATTATAGTACTGGCGGTTACCCTCCTGGCACCATCGTTGTGCAAATACTGCGCTGTTGTCAGTTCAGTTGGCCCAAACACCGCAGACTCGCAGTGAGACCAAAAGTCTATAAAAATTATTATCGAAAGATTTAGTAGCTGCCTGCATGCATATATTTGATGTACAGGAAAACCATGTCGTTAAATTCGTTACAGATGTAGTAGAAATATTTACTACACGTAATACATCCGCGAAATAACCACTTTACGCACCCCGGCCATGACAGTCAAATAATTTGCGAATGCCATCACGCTATGGAAAGTAGTCCAGACTGACCACTACATCTTGGAACAGATAGAGAAGGGGGCATTAATAGACTAACCATCTGCAGACGACATAATAAGAGGGCCCTCTACCATGCTAAGGATCCAAGCCCACAGCGTTCATCCAGAAATTCCAGATGTAACCTCGATGGGGTGGAAACTGGATTGAGTGTGTCAGCAACAACTACAGCTGTCGAGTGTTTGGAATACCGTGTGTGTGTGTGGCTAGGTGAGGGCAGACTGCAGACACGACACACTGTGGCACTATTTCTTACTCTCAGCCGCATGGAGTATTGCTGATTTGTAAATTTGGGTAAATTTGACTATTCTGCTAAGCAACAAAATCGATTTAAGAACATTAAAATGCCAATATGAGAAGCATTGTCGTCATCACAGGGGGTATGTATGATTATTGTATTTAATAATAAATAATTATAATATTAATTAGAAAGGTCTTTATTGTTTGGGCAAATCGGGCGTCATCAACATCACTCTTCTGGATTCGGCGCACCCAAGTCACCCTAAAACCATTTGTTGTCATGTGCGTTGCTAAAATATGTCTACAGGGTTTCCGTTTTCTGAAATTGATACCGCTCTATTTAGCTAAACCAACCTCACCTTCTGCAAGTGTTGAACCTTTCATAGAGCATATGAGGAGCCCAGCTAGTCGAGGTATGAATGCTCCTGAACCAAGCCTCGTGGTCTGTTTCCGGAGATGTGCGTACGACGACAGCAAAGTCGCTCACTTCTTACGTTGTTTAAAATTTAAACTCAAATTGTGAAATAATTTGGACAAAAATTCACTTTGCACGAAACAAATGCATATACTTTGCATCTTATTATCGACCCCCAAATGACCACCTCCAATCCCTTGAAGCTCTCCACGACTCCCTAACTAAACTATATAGATCACAAAAAACTCCCCCTAACGTAGTCATAGCTGGAGATTTTAACCTCCCTGATATCAACTGGACAAATCACCAGACCACTAATAACAGCACCGCCAGCAAGCATAACAAACTACTAGAAATAACTAACGACTTTGGGCTGCAGAACATGGTAAACGACCCCACACGCATGGCTTCTGGCAACATTCTTGACCTCATACTCACCTCAAATCCCTCCATTATCATCAACACCCACACCACTCCTGGTATGAGCGATCACGAATCCGTGACCTTCAATGTCAACTTAAACCCAATTCGCAACAAGAAACCCCCCCACCAAGTTTATAGTCACAAATCAGCAGACTGGGACCAACTCAAAGACGACATAGACAAACTAAATCTTGAGTACTTCGACATCGACCCCAACTCACAGGATATAGACATAAACTGGACCTTTTTCCGCGAACGTCTGACTACCTTGATTAACAAAAACATACCTAGACGATACACAAAAGCTAAAACCCACCTCCCCTGGATAACACGTGAACTAATTAGAATGCAGAGAAGACGAAACAAAAGCCACAAAAAGGCAAAGCAAACTGGACTAAACAGTGACTGGGAAAAATTTAAGGAACTCCGAAAGCAAGCTACTAAAGCATTAGCAAAATCCTACAAAGACTATGTTAACAACCACATTGGAGACAGCCTGAAAACTAATCCAAAACGATTCTGGTCATTTATTAAGGCAAATAAACGAGAAAACATTGGCATCCCCATACTTCGAGTAAACGACCAACCAATAATTAATGATCGAGATAAAGCAAATGCCCTAAACAACCAATTTAGCTCTGTATTTACCCAAGAAAAGCACCCCATCCCCCAAATAGCCCCCTCTACTTACCCCAACATCCCCCTTCTCGAAATTGGCATAGATGGCGTAATAAAGCAGCTGGAAAATCTAAACCAGAATAAAGCTACAGGCCCAGATGAACTCCCAGCAAGAGTCTTTAAAGAAACTGCAAAGCAGATAGCTCCCATCATCACCCAAATTTTCCAACAATCATACAACACAGGCAAACTTCCTAATGACTGGCTACAAGCATTAGTAACTCCTATACACAAAAAGAGCCATAAATCTGACCCAGCTAACTACAGACCCATATCACTAACCTGCATCCTCTGTAAAGTAATGGAACATATCATCCTAAGCAACATGTGGAAACACCTGCACAAGCATAACATCATTCTCCACTTCCAACACGGATTCCAGTCGGGACTGTCTTGTGAATCTCAACTCATTGAGACAGTCCACGACTGGATGACTGCTATGGACAACAAGACCCAAATTGACGCAATCCTGCTTGACTTTGCTAAAGCCTTCGACAAAGTGCCTCACCTACGTCTTCTATCAAAATTGACCTCCTACGGAATCACTGGAAACACTCAAAATTGGATCAAATCTTTTCTATCCAACCGCAAACAGAGAGTCTCAGTTAACGGTGCCCTGTCGGACATCACAGATGTCACATCTGGTGTCCCACAGGGTTCAGTTCTAGGACCTGTCCTCTTCTTACTCTACATAAATGACATAAATGGGAACATCAAATCTTCTATACGCCTTTTTGCAGATGATAGTATTATATATCGTAAAATTTCTTCCAAAACCGACTATGAAATTCTCCAAACTGACCTTAGCCAACTCCAAACATGGTCAGACAAATGGCAAATGGAATTTAATGTATCTAAATGCGTCCACCTTCCAATAACAAACAAAACTAAACCCAGCACACACAAGTACTCGCTTTCTGGCCAGCCATTATCCACCGTATCCAGCCACTCATACCTCGGAGTAAAATTGGATTCCAAATTAACCTGGACAAATCACGTCACTGACATAACTTCAAAATCTTCGAAATGTTTAGGTATGATTAAACGAACTCTTGGCCCATGTAAACCCGAAGTTAAGCAAACAGCGTACAACATGCTAATCCGGCCAAAACTTGAGTACTCTTCACCCATATGGAATCCCCACACCTTTTCACAAGTTAAAAGCCTTGAAAGAGTGCAACACTCTGCTGCCAGATTTGTTAAAAATGATTACAGACGGAACACAAATCCAGCATATCTAATTACTGCCCTTGGATGGCCAACCCTCGAACGAAGGCGCATTATCAAACAAGCCACTACCTTCTACAAAATTCTAAATAACATTATTGAGATCACCCCCCCCTCCGGGCCTCCTAAATCGCTCTCGAACCCGTGGACAATACATAGCCCCCAAGTGTCGTATAAATGCAATGGTCTTTTCATTTTATCCCAGAGCCATTCGCATATGGAATATGATTCCATCAAAAATTACCAACATAAAAAACCCAAAATCATTTCAAGAAGCTATTATGGAACTCCCTTTCACCACACCTCCTCACCTAAACTGCCTTTAAAACACAGTGCTCAGCGTAAACTTATCCATGGTGTGGGTATATCCATACACACAACCAACCTATTAAAATTTTTCGGTAAACATCCTATACATAAAATAAATAAAACTATCAGATAAAAACCATTTCAGCAACATTAATGATACTAGTCTTTTAATCGAACGTACCACCCACAGCGCATGCGCACAGTCCACCACAAACTCCTGCGTTAGCCCAAGTTTGGGCTGTTTGGAGTAAACCACTTGAGACTTGTATATGTGTGTTGTACACAAGTGGCTAACTTCTTACGTTGTATCTGTGTGTTGTACACAAGTCGCTCACTTCTTACGTTGTATATGTGTGTTGTACACAAGTCGCTCACTTCTTACGTTGTTCGTGTGTGTTGTACGGTGGCGAATACAACAGATGACAAGAAGAAAGAAATGGATCGAACATTAGAATGAAAGAAGACAGCCAGTTACTGACAGCTCTAGCGAGGATATAGGACGGGCATCGTTCTTACAAATAGAAAGAACCAAGCAGGTCTCGTCACCCACTATTCCAACAACAGCTTCCTTGATGCTGTTATGACCCTTGTTGGTAAACCACACAGTTGTAGGTTAGACGCTTAGTCAACGCACCCCCAATCAAACCTTCACAAACTGTCAAGTCACCCTGCGGGTCGCCTGCCAAAAGGAGCCAGTCAGGCCGATCTGGTGGTGTCTCAACCGCCTCACAACTGGTGCTGGGCGATGCGGAGCCATTATACAGAAGTAGGACAACTTACGTTTGATCTTTATTTTATTTGGCAAGGTCCTAATTTTGTTCACGAAATATCTCAATTTCAGATAGCAGTTCCATTGAAAATATATCTAGAAACACCAAAACGTTCGTTTTTAAACTATGTTACGTTACACAAGTGCACAGTTGCAATGACGTTGCCCAGCCAGCCACTTCTATATTCCTCTCCACAACTGTCCATGTTTAATGTATAATCAATGTGTGAGAGTGGTGATATGCTGAGTGGTTACATTGTTGGGAACAGAGAATCGACCCGTGACTGTCTAGCTGCGACGTCTGCCCTTTTGTGATTAATTAGCATTTCAGTGTCATTGACATTTCAGAGACGAAACTGAACTTGCGCGACAGCCGACACTCGCGGGTCCAACGACAACGTAGCTTCGATTACATTTGAATTATTTCTTACCAGCAGAGTTACCCGGTGTAGCAAATCTGTTTCTCGAAGCAGCGGCTCTGGGTAGATACAATGCTACTATGATATAGCTAGTGATATAGCTAGTGTTTGTTATGCTATGTGTAGACGCTTTCTATCCATAAACACCTCCATGTGGTACAGACAAATTCTAATAACTTGATAAGTATTCACAATCGCTGCATACATCCAGCGCAGATGAGCAGGCATTTTTTAAATTGTGACCCCCACCCTCGGGGGCCCGGTGGATACGGTTCCACATCCGACCCTCTATGTCCGTCAGAAAGGTTTCGTCCGGATCGGCCCAGAAATGTGGCCGTGCATAAGACACAACATATAAACGGACAGACAAACAGACAGACATGCAGACATGCAGGCAGGCAGGCAGGCAGGCAGGCAGGCAGGCAGACATATAGACAGACAGACAGACAGGCAGAAAGACAGCAGACAGGCAGATAGACAGACAGACAGGCAGATAGACAGACAGACAGGCAGACAAACAGACAGACAGGCAGACAAACAGACATACATACAAACAGACATTTTGATTTATATATTACATAGTTTGTCTAGAACTAGACCCAAATGCTTTATTTGGTTTCAAAAATGTATGTAATTTCTATAGAATATTTTACAGGATTTTTGCGGAAAAAATTGTGTAGAAGTCACAGAAGGCTGTAGCGGAAGTTGCAACCGTGGAAATATTTTGTTTTCTATGTCATCGTAAAGATAATAATTTGGCCTACACATTTGCCGCTGGGTGAGTGCAGCAATTTTGAATGTTTTTCAAGTTACTAGAGTTTGTCTGTACAACATAGAGGTGTTTATGGATTGAAAGCGACTGTCTATACTTAGCATAACAAACGCTAGCTATATTATAGTAACATTGTTATGTTGGCCCCCCAACC
The DNA here is from genome assembly GCA_963662155.1 of Lamellibrachia columna. NCBI lineage: Eukaryota > Metazoa > Annelida > Polychaeta > Sabellida > Siboglinidae > Lamellibrachia > Lamellibrachia columna. Next base: position 12,631,005 of record OY759261.1, read on the forward strand.
CTATATATATATATATATATATATATATATATATATATATATATATATATATATATATATATATATATATATACACGCACGCACGCACGCACACACACACACACACACACACACACACTCAACTTGTTTTTACTAGGCTAAGACCAACTCAACGTCAGGGCGGCGACTTGCATCAGCCTGTGGGCTTGTGCTCCACACCAGTCCTGTACCGAAGGAGAGTTGTGTACGGCAGAGAAAATGTCATGTTTGTTGAACTGAACATTGTCATACTGACTCATATGCCAGGACTACCTCAACCAGAGTGCTTCACAACGGTGTGAACGATCTGGACAAACGAGGGACGATCAATAGTCTGACACGATCAACAAACGACTGGAAGGGATGGCCAGAGGGCGGGCGTTGGATGGTGGGTGGGTGTGTAAATGGGTGGGTGTGTGGATGGGTGGGTGCGTGGATGGGTGGGTGGGTGGGTGGGTGGGTGGGTAAGTGCGTGGGTGCGTGGGTTGGTGGTTACCGATTCGGATATATGTAGATAGTCATTCAATGAGTTAGGTAGGTAGACACCCACCCACCCACGCGCCCACCCACCCACGCACCCACGCATCCACCCACGCACACACCTACGATCTCATCACCCACACATCCACGCCACATCCAACCACCCACTCACGCACCCACCCACCAACGCACCCACAAATCCAACCACACACACGCACGCACGCACCCACGTGGGTGCGTGGGTGATGGGTGGGTGTTTGGGTATGGTCAGACAAGGACGCACGCACGCACGCACGCACGCACGAACGCACGCACGGTATTGACTAAGGAGGTAAACCCACACTTTAGCGCTTACTCAACTATGGTTGAGCATAAACATTATCAGATTGTTGTCCACGACGACTTACAAACATATATGCAAAACAAATAGAGCGTATGACAACAAACTAAAATACAGCTTACCATGACAAGCAAGAACTACAACATACAATGACATACCATGACTTACCATGACAAGTTAGAACTACAACATACAATGACATAGCATGACTTACCATGACAAGCAAGAACTACAACATACAATAACGTATCATAAAATAATACTTTTAATATGGAACGTCTAAATAAAGACCGCACAAGTTCAAGAGAAACAAAAAGTGACATCCACATTCTTTTCACCAAATTACTTACCAACGGTTCTAGAGATGTCAATCAATCAATTAATCAGTCAATCAATCAATCATTTCATCATCAACATTTCACATCATCATACAACACGACACCACGTCGTAGAGCATTTGACGATGTGTAGTTATACAGGTATGTACTTTCTTGGCTAATACACTTCTTTAGATATCGGTGTTGACTCTTGACATATAGGGAAATGCAACGTCGTAATACGACAGCATTATGAAATATTCGGTATGTTAACAAGCCTTGCCTCTTTATGGATGTATTTATTGCGGTACGTCGAGGTTACAGCGTGAGTTGTGGTGGTGAGAGCGGGTGTACGCGGTACGTCGAGGTTACAGCGTGAGTTGTGGTGGTGATAGCGGGTGTATGCGGTACGTTGAGGTTACAGCGTGAGTTGTGGTGGTGGTAGCGGGTGTATGCGGTACGTCGAGGTTATAGCGTGAGTTGTGGTGGTGATAGCGGGTGTATGCGGTACGTCGAGGTTACAGCGTGAGTTGTGGTGGTGATAGCGGGTGTATGCGGTACGTTGAGGTTACAGCGTGAGTTGTGGTGGTGGTAGCGGGTGTATGTGGTACGTTGAGGTTACAGCGTGAGTTGTGGTGGTGGTAGCGGGTGTATGCGGTACGTTGAGGTTACAGCGTGAGTTGTGGTGGTGATAGCGGGTGTACGCGGTACGTTGAGGTTACAGCGTGAGTTGTGGAGGTGGTAGCGGATGTATGTGGTACGTTGAGGTTAGAGCGTGAGTTGTGGTGGTGATAGCGGGTGTATGCGGTACGTTGAGGTTACATCGTGAGTTGTGGTGGTGGTGGTAGCGGGTGTATGCGGTACGTCGAGGTTACAGCGTGAGTTGTGGTGGTGATAGCGGGTGTATGCGGTACGTTGAGGTTACAGCGTGAGTTGTGGTGGTGGTAGCGGGTGTATGCGAGCAGTAGTCTTTTACCGTTATTCTATATGCTATTTTTAAAGGAATGCATTCGTAAAAACGTGCATGTTAGCGGTACATCGATAATAAATACAGCTATACTTATACGATATTAAAATCCGTCGAAATGATTTCGTTAAATAAAATTTATATGTCACGTGGTCACATTTGTGTCAGACGTGACGTGTTCCTTATTCTTTTGAAGCATTTAACATTTTACATTTAGCTATTTTTGGTTAATTTGGTTATATGTAAAAAATATATATATAATTCATTATATACAATATAAAATACTACTATTGCGCTCTCCTCGGGACACCCAAGCTCGGCAGCCAAAACAAAGGGGCTTAAGCAGTTCCTAGTCGATAAGCAGTTCCACTTATAAACAGTTGGATTGGTACGCTGAGGAACTAATGAGGATAATCAAGTTTAAACAGGTGGGTTTGTTAGCTTACGACGAAATGTTGTTATATTTTGTACATACCTAACACTATCAGGAGTGAGTTCCACAGATTAGATAAGAATTAGATGATCGAAGTTGTCTGGGCTGTCTTGCATGAATGAGCAGTGAATGTAAATGTTGTTATATTTTGTACATACCTAACACTATCAGGAGTGAGTACCACAGATTAGATAAGAATTAGATGGTCGAAGTTGTCTGGGCTGTCTTGCATGAATGAGCAGTGAATGTAAATGTTGTTATATTTTGTACATACCTAACACTATCAGGAGTGAGTACCACAGATTAGATAAGAATTAGATGGTCGAAGTTGTCTGGGCTGTCTTGCATGAATGAGCAGTGAATGTAAATGTTGTTATATTTTGTACATACCTAACACTATCAAGAGTGAGTACCACAGATTAGATAAGAATTAGATGGTCGAAGTTGTCTGGGCTGTCTTGCATGAATGAGCAGTGAATGTAAATGTTGTTATATTTTGTACATACCTAACACTATCAGGAGTGAGTACCACATATTAGATAAGAATTAGATGATCGAAGTTGTCTGGGCTGTCTTGCATGAATGAGCAGTGAATGTAAATGTTGTTATATTTTGTACATACCTAACACTATCAGGAGTGAGTACCACAGATTAGATAAGAATTAGATGGTCGAAGTTGTCTGGGCTGTCTTGAATGAATGAGCAGTGCATGTAAATGTTGTTACATTTTGTACATACCTAACACTATCAGGAGTGAGTACCACAGATTAGATAAGAATTAGATGATCGAAGTTGTCTGGGCTGTCTTGCATGAATGAGCAGTGCATGTAAATGTTGTTATATTTTGTAGATACCTAACACTATCAGGAGTGAGTACCACAGATTAGATAAGAATTAGATGATCGAAGTTGTCTGGGCTGTCTTGCATGAATGAGCAGTGCATGTAAATGTTGTTATATTTTGTACATACCTAACACTATCAGGAGTGAGTACCACAGATTAGATAAGAATTAGATGATCGAAGTTGTCTGGGCTGTCTTGCATGAATGAGCAGTGAATGTAAATGTTGTTATATTTTGTACATACCTAACACTATCAGGAGTGAGTACCACAGATTATATAAGAATTAGATGGTCGAAGTTGTCTGGGCTGTCTTGCATGAATGAGCAGTGAATGTAAATGTTGTTATATGTTGTACATACCTAACACTATCAGGAGTGAGTACCACAGATTAGATAAGAATTAGATGGTCGAAGTTGTCTGGGCTGTCTTGCATGAATGAGCAGTGAATGTAAATGTTGTTATATTTTGTACATACCTAACACTATCAGGAGTGAGTACCACAGATTAGATAAGAATTAGATGGTCGAAGTTGTCTGGGCTGTCTTGCATGAATGAGCAGTGAATGTAAATGTTGTTATATTTTGTACATACCTAACACTATCAGGAGTGAGTACCACAGATTAGATAAGAATTAGATGGTCGAAGTTGTCTGGGCTGTCTTGCATGAATGAGCAGTGAATGTAAATGTTGTTATATTTTGTACATACCTAACACTATCAGGAGTGAGTACCACAGATTAGATAAGAATTAGATGGTCGAAGTTGTCTGGGCTGTCTTGCATGAATGAGCAGTGAATGTAAATGTTGTTATATTTTGTACATACCTAACACTATCAGGAGTGAGTACCACATATTAGATAAGAATTAGATGATCGAAGTTGTCTGGGCTGTCTTGCATGAATGAGCAGTGAATGTAAATGTTGTTATATTTTGTACATACCTAACACTATCAGGAGTGAGTACCACAGATTAGATAAGAATTAGATGGTCGAAGTTGTCTGGGCTGTCTTGCATGAATGAGCAGTGCATGTAAATGTTGTTATATTTTGTACATACCTAACACTATCAGGAGTGAGTACCACAGATTAGATAAGAATTAGATGATCGAAGTTGTCTGGGCTGTCTTGCATGAATGAGCAGTGAATGTAAATGTTGTTATATTTTGTACATACCTAACACTATCAGGAGTGAGTACCACAGATTAGATAAGAATTAGATGGTCGAAGTTGTCTGGGCTGTCTTGAATGAATGAGCAGTGCATGTAAATGTTGTTATATTTTGTACATACCTAACACTATCAGGAGTGAGTACCACAGATTAGATAAGAATTAGATGATCGAAGTTGTCTGGGCTGTCTTGCATGAATGAGCAGTGCATGTAAATGTTGTTATATTTTGTAGATACCTAACACTATCAGGAGTGAGTACCACAGATTAGATAAGAATTAGATGGTCGAAGTTGTCTGGGCTGTCTTGCATGAATGAGCAGTGCATGTAAATGTTGTTATATTTTGTACATACCTAACACTATCAGGAGTGAGTACCACAGATTAGATAAGAATTAGATGGTCGAAGTTGTCTGGGCTGTCTTGCATGAATGAGCAGTGCATGTAAATGTTGTTATATTTTGTACATACCTAACACTATCAGGAGTGAGTACCACAGATTAGATAAGAATTAGATGGTCGAAGTTGTCTGGGCTGTCTTGAATGAATGAGCAGTGCATGTAAATGTTGTTATATTTTGTACATACCTAACACTATCAGGAGTGAGTTCCACAGATTAGATAAGAATTAGATGATCGAAGTTGTCTGGGCTGTCTTGCATGAATGAGCAGTGCATGTAAATGTTGTTATATTTTGTACATACCTAACACTATCAGGAGTGAGTTCCACAGATTAGATAAGAATTCGATGATCGAAGTTGTCTGGGCTGTCTTGCATGAATGAGCAGTGCATGTAAATGTTGTTATATTTTGTACATACCTAACACTATCAGGAGTGAGTACCACAGATTAAATAAGAATTAGATGGTCGAAGTTGTCTGGGCTGTCTTGCATGAATAAGCAGTGCATGTAAATGTTGTTATATTTTGTACATACCTAACACTATCAGGAGTGAGTACCACAGATTAGATAAGAATTAGATGGTCGAAGTTGTCTGGGCTGTCTTGAATGAATGAGCGGTGCATGTAAATGTTGTTATATTTTGTACATACCTTATACTAACAGGAGTGAATACCACAGATTAGATAAGAATTAGATGATCGAAGTTGTCTGGGCTGTCTTGAATGAATGAGCAGTGAATGTAAACATGCAGGTTGCTTGGGTGAAAGTGTCAGACAGGTAATTGTGCAGATCGTAAACATAATGCGATATCGGACACGACTTACTTGACTTATACTCCGTGTGGAGCATAGGTCGACCACAAGCTTCCTCCATTTGGCCCTGTCTCGGGACATAACTTCCAGCTGACCACAAGAGTGTCCCAATGTCCGCCCTTCAGTCTCCACAGACCTTCTCCAGGTGGAGCGGGGTCTTCCGTTTCCCTTGTGGGTTCCATTTTAGAGCATGGCGTACCACGCTGGACGTTGGTTTCGCAGGCCGTGGCCCAGCCAATCCCACTTTCTTCTCTTGATCTGGGCTTCTGCTTGTGCTTGTCCTGGTCTTCTCCATTCTTCGTTTGTGATTTTGTTTTACTGCCATTTGATGTGAAGGATGGCTCTCAAGCGTCTGTTAATGAAGGTCTGCACTTTGTGTGTTAAGGCCTTTGTTATGCGCCAGGTTTCACATGCGTAAAGAAGGACTGACTATACGTTGGTGTTAACAATCCGAAGCCTGGTCTTGACGGATATGGCCTGTGAAGTCCAAATGGGTCTCAGGGTCTTAAACGCTGCTGTGGCTTTCCCTATTCTGCTTTTGATCTCTCGGTCCGTGCCACCGTCTCTGCTCACAACACTTCCCAGGTATGTGAACTGTTCCACGTTCTCTATGTCCTCACCCTTCAAGTGGATGCTATTCTTTTTCGCGTGATTTGCTCTCATAGTCCTGGTTTTCTTTTTGTGATCTTCAGGCCCAATTTTGCAGCAGACTTATACAGTGATGTCACCTTGTCCTGAATATTGTCATGACGAAGTGAAAGTAGTGCGACGTCATCTGCAAAGTCAATATCCTCTAGCTGTTTGGAGAGTGTCCACTGGATTCCCGGCTGGCAACCTTCTTTTGTTGATGCCATAATCCAGTCAACTGCCAGCAGGAACAGGAATGGAGACAGCAGACATCCTTGGCGGACCCCTGATAATATAGAGAAGGGTTCATTCAAGAAGCCGTTGTGGACAACCTAGCAAGTGGATGGTTCGTAGGTTATACGAATCAGTCTGATGATCTTTTCCGGGAAACCGTAATGTGCAAGTAACTTCCAAAGGGCAGTACGGTCGACGCTATCGAAAGCTTTTTTTAAGTCTACGAAAGTGATGTACATAGGATAATTCCACTCCAGGGACTGTTCAATGATCACTCGTAGAGTAGCTGTGTGGTCCGGGCATGACCTCTCCTTCCGAAAGCCAGCCTGTTCCTCCCGCAATAGTCTGTGTCAACTTCTGTTTTAATGTTGAACACTTTTCCTGGTATTGACAGTAACGTGATGCCCCTCCAGTTTTTATAGTCTTTCAAATTGCCTTTCTTGGGGAGCTTGAACAGGTGGCCATGTCTCTAATCTTCTGGAATTTCTTCTTCAACCCACATTTTCCCAAAGAGCTAGTAAAGACAGTCCACTGATGTCTCTGTATCAGCCTTTATTACTTTTGGTGAAATCCCATCTGGACCAGGTGCTTTCCCGTTCTTCAGCTGCAGGATTGCTTTTCTGATTTCCTGTTTTGAAGGTCTGTCTGTGTTGATGCGAAGTGGTGTTTCAGCCGGAGGTATATCTGGAGGCTCATCAGGTGAAGGTCGGTTTAGTAGTTCTTCGAAATACTCTTTCCATCGGTTGAGTTGGTCTGCTTGGTTTGTCAACACCTGTCCAGTTTTGTCCATAACCTGTTGTTCATCTTTACGACGTGTACCCGCTAGCTTCCGTGTAATTTCATACAATTCTTTCAGATTTCTTTGTCCTGCGGCTTCTTGTCCGGCCAGTCTCTCCACCAAGTCTTTCTTGTCACGGTTTACACTTCTTTCTACCTCCCTGTTGGCTTCTGTATACAGGCGGTGTGCTTCTGTCTTGGCTGCTCTTGTTTTGCTGTGGTTTTGTTGTGCTTTTCTCTGCTTCCTTTCTGCTGCCTTCTCCAAGGTTTCTCTGCTTCCTTTCTGCTGCCTTCTCCAAGGTTTCGCCTGAAATCCAGTCTTTTTGCTGTCTTGATCTCTTACCGAGTCACATGTTTCTTTCCGTGCTAATTTGCTTTGTTGCCAGACTTGTTCTACTGTTGCATCGTCTTCAATGAGGTTGGACAGGAGTTGATATATGTTTGCTAGTTCCAACTGGAAGCTGCACTTGATTGTTATGTCTCTCAACAGTTCGGTGTTGTATCTGTATCCTGGTTTTGTTGCCGTTGGGTGATATCTCTTGAGCTTGATTTTTCCTGTGACCAGATGATGGTATGTTCCTACATCAGTCCCTCTCTTGAAGCGGACGTCTTGCAGGGATCTTCTAAAGGTACTGGAGATACAGATGTGATCAATATGGTTCTCTGTCTGATGGTCTGGTGAAATCCATGTGGTCTTGTGAATGCTCTTGTGTGGGAATACACTCCCCCCGATAACCAGACTGTAGTTCTCCGTTCTTGTTTATCTCATCAAGGCCCTCCTTCCCTATGACTAACTATTTTCCTATGTTGTCCTTTCCAATCTTGGCATTGAAGTCACCCATCATGATTAGTAAATCTTTCTTTGCTTTTTGGTCCACAACTGCTTTTGGAGTCTCCCATAGAACTCGGATTTTTTTTCTGCATTTGAGTCGTTTGTTGGGGCAAAGCACTGTACAATGTCCCACCGTAACAAAATGAGTCACGTGTCCCAATTTGAACATGTAGAGTTATTAGCATCGTTGAAAAGAGCAGCATCTCAGCTTTCACATGATGCATCAAACATCCAGATATCTCGATTCTAGCCGAAGTCACGTTTCGCTAAACATGTATGGGGTAGAAATCTTCAAACTGAGAAATCAGCCGTCAAAGTTTAGTATGTTTCTTACCAAAGCTACCTTAGTTACCATGCACATATCTGGCAAATATTTGGACCGCTTGAAGATAAAGGCATCCTCATGACATTCTACTAATATAAAGACAATATGTTTGTCAGAAAAAAAATACAATTAATTGCCTTGTAATTATAGCCGTTGTTAAGGAATGTCAAAACTAGCAGCACTATGCCACCAGTGTCATAATGTGACACATTTTAGTTGAGATAATGGTTATTAGTTACCTTCTTTTGTAAAGCAAAGTTGAGGCATTAAGAACTTACTTGATTTTTGTGATTTAAATAATAATAATATTTATTCAGCCTAAGGGGAGACTCGGCAAGTGGATTTTTAAAAATATATTATTTTATTATTCAAAATGTGTCCACCCTATTTTGAAAGCATTGCTTTCATACCGTTAATTTCATTTGCAATTACATATCTCTAAATCACTTTTATTTGTGGGTAAAGCATGCATGTTCCAAGAAATAATCCTGTTTTCTCAAAAACACCTCTCTGGAAGTAATAATGCTAACAAAGTAAGGTGTTTAGTGTTATATGCAGCTTATTCTTCTTTACACAACTGGTAGAACATATTATCAATGTAACTAAAAGCTACATCAATATTTGTCGCAAAAATATTTTTTCCGGAAATTACCCACAAATGTATTAAATATACTACTTTTTGGAAAAAAAATTCTACCAGTTGTGTAGTAAACTGTATACTGAAAAAAGTTTTTAAAATAATTATAATAATATTTGTTCAATCTGATACTTTCATAGTAAAAAATGCGCAAGAGGTTCTTAACAATGTCAATGCTAATTAATGGCATATTTAATACAAAACAACAACAACAACAACAACAACAAGTACATAAACATCGACACCTCAAAACAGTTAATCATCTCTGGGACAGCGGCCACGTCCTCTCTTTCATGACGTCGGCAAGAGTGCAGATGACGGGGATAGCTAACGGGCTCGACGACCTCGCGCCTTGCCCCCTTCCCCACAAAACGACTGTAGTGCCTCGCTCACTGTCCCGCTGGTCGGACGGCCCAGCAACGGGGACAGTCTCCAGCACAGTCGGACACGTCTTGCGGGCTTGACGACCTCGCCCCATGCCCCGCAAAACGACTATACTGTCTCGCTCACTGTCCTGCTGGTCTTCCTCTAGTAAATACTTGTCTAACAGAGGGTTGATCTGGTCGCGATAACTTCGGGCAGGATATCAACAAACCCGCTACATCGAACGCCATTTTCTACTCGACATGTGGGTCAGGTGTGTGACGCGGTGAACTGCATAGTGCGCATGCGTCCGTGGACATTATTTAAATGACTTCGTTGCTGCGCCAATAAAATAATTTTCCTGGATCACGTGATAGTGTTAGTTTGTTTACACAACTGGACAAACAGTGCCTACCCCTCACTCCCTCCTATTCGACACATCCGTAATATATGTTAATTCGATGACTATATATGGAAAGATGAGATGCAAAGCTTTGCAACGATGCCACATTTGTGAGGGACTATCCCAAAAGCACGGACGAAAAAAGCGATTAATGATCGGCATTTTCGGCTTTGTTTTACGGAAGTCAAGCGGAACACATCGAACAGCTCTTCAAAGATAACACTAAAATACATTAAACATAACTAAATATACAGTAGAAATTGTGGTAATCGTTAAAATGAATACTAAGGAACCATTTTCAGGGAAAATCTCAAAATCGTCGGGTTAGCCAGTTTTTGATAAAAAACGGTATTTGCGAAGTTTCATGTTTACCGACATCGGACTCATTTTGTTACGGTGGGTCATTGAGTACCTCGCGTATTCTGGTGTTAAATCTGGCTGAAATGATACGGGATAAAAATGCCTTCCAGTCCCGAAGGGCTCCAGCTGCTCCTTTAGATAGCATTAGACCAACTCATTCTGTGTGTGGAACGTCCTCTTCCTCGTGTCCTGAATAAATAAGGGACTCGCCTATGTCCAGGCGAATCTGCCCTGACCGCATCCATGTCGTCTCACAGAGACCGAGTACGGCAAGTTTGTACCGCTTCACCTCAGCGGCAATCTGGACGGTCTTCCCTGTTTAGTACATAGTACGAACGTTCCATGTACCAACTTGGGTATTTGTCCTGCGGCGCAGCTTCCTTGCGGCTTTCATTGCAACGCTTCATGCTCAATCCAACCGGATTGTCTTCACCTCCCGATACTTGATCTTTTAAAGAATTGCTTGCAGTCGTTTCTGTACCAAGCTTTGTTTTTACGGGGTGGGGCTGCTAACCCCACGCCCAACCCTCCTCTTTTTCCGGGCTAGGGACCGGCACATATCTCCCATAGAGTACCAGGCGGAGATATCGGACAGGGAGTTAATGCAATGATTTAAGAAGTGGTACTGAGTTAGAGAAACGACGAGGCCGGACAACTACCCTTGCCAAACAATTCTGCACACGTTGAAGTGGCAATATGTCATTGAGACAAATACTATGATAAAGGGATAATAGCCAACCTGATACGCGTACTGTCTAGTTAAACCAAAGGAAGAGATAAAGGGATAATAGCCAACATGATACTCGTACTGTCTGGTTAAACCACAGGAAGAGATAAAGGGATAATAGCCAACATGATACTCGTACTGTCTGGTTAAACCAAAGGAAGAGATAAATGGAGGAATGATGAATGCGTCCTTTAATGTCGGTTTTAAACACGAATTACATGACGTTTAGTAAATCCGCACCCTCAATTACATTCTTTGCTCGTCTCGTCTCGACTCATTTAAATAAATACAGAACCTATCTAGTATCGACTACGACATGCTCGCTCTTTTGTCCAAATTTATTTATTTGGCTACAACAATGTCAGATCCATATCTGGCTACAAGCTTATGTTTCAATCAAATACGACAATAACCGGACTGACTGTTTTATTCTACTGTAACCCTTTCCAGCGGTTTCGCACCTGATTACAGTTGAAAATGATATAATTGTATGTTCTGAAGACTCTATAATGTTTTGTTGGTGTTAGTTGGATAGAGCATAGTGGAAAACCCTACACTTGATACCAACATTTGCTTTCTAACATAAATGGTTCAGAAGCTATATAGTAAATCAACTGGTTGCCGCCATCTTGGACGCCATATTGAATTCTGCGTTTAGCTCAAGGTGAATTCATGGGGATTTTTAGTATGTTACTCTACACCGAATCAGGGATCTGTGGTTCAAAAATCAGCTCTTTGCATTGAACGTTTATGTTCCATGATATTTTTGTTGTATAAACCCTTACGTTATTAAATTAGTGTTGGTTCTGCCGAACCGAAAACAAGCAAAAGTGGCGAAGTATTTGTGTTGCAAATATATATATCAAGGCTAAATTCACCTTCGCAAGTTACTTGATCTGACAAACAACGACTATTGTTGTGATGGTCTTAACGACATTACGAACTCTTTTATTAAATTTACTGGCAAGTTACCTGATCTGACAAACAATGACTATTGTTGTAATGGTCATAACGACAGTTCGTATTCTTTTATTAAATCTACTGACAAGTTACCTGATCTAATAAACAATGACTATTGTTGTGATGGTCATAAAGACAGTTCGAACTCTTTTATTAAATCTACTGGCAAGTTACTTGATCTGACAAACAATGACTATTGTTGTAATGGTCATAACGACAGTTCGTATTCTTTTATTAAATCTACTGACAAGTTACCTGATCTAATAAACAATGACTATTGTTGTAATGGTCATAAAGACAGTTCGAACTCTTTTATTAATTCCACTGCACGCGTTACTCAAGCTTTTCCCTCAGTATATAAACATCAGTGAAACTCGAGCTGAGAGTTATATTTATCATATAAATAGTGTTTGCTGTTTTAATATTTTATCAGTTGTGCTGTTGAACCTAACATTGAAATATTGCTATGGTTGTGAATTGTATATATTTATAATATTACCAATAAACACATTTCTGCTGATTTGCAGGTTCTACTCGCGTAAAACAGCCGTCCAATAATGCGAATCATACTTGTAAGTATTTGTACGTACGTGAATCGTAACGACGTGGCTTACTCCATATGAAGTTCAAACTGCATAGTTTGTAATGTGGCAATATCACGTTTTGACTACTGATGCCAACCTTAAGTGGTGCTAACCTTGAGTGGTGCCAGCCCTGACTGGTGCCAACCCTAAGTGGTGGCAATACTGAGTGGTGCAAACTCTGAGTGCTGAACACCTGTAAGACTGGTAAAAGAAATCCGTAAAAAATAATAATTCTGGTCTGCACGCGTTATGATTATTTGGCACACATGCTCAAATGGGGTTGTATTGATTGGATATCCCGCGTAGCTTCGATTATTCAGGCCCCGTTATGTGGCGCTACCGATTGTCGATGTAAATGCGTATTACAAAGAGTCGTCTATTGTAGCTAATCCGGTGCGACACAATCTGATATGCGAGCTAGCCATGTGTGACGATGACATGCCCCTACACAGGTGTACCCGAGAAGGCCGTTGTTTACTCAACCTACTGGCTAAAAACTCTGAGCTTATTCCGCATCTTAAACACTTGCTACAGCAGCTGTATTTTTCCTTTCGTTTGCATCCTCTTCCAATTGCAGGCTGTCGGTGCACTCTTCCTTCTGTGCAACATCAGCGTCAACGGTGCCAAGGAACGTTACTCCCCGTATGCGCTATGTCTCAGCCAATGTCGCCTTACGAACATAGCGTGTACGCGGCAATTGTGTGGTCGGGCGCTCAACTACTCTGTGGAAAAATCGATCAAGCACTACCAGAGGGTCTTCATGAAATGCGTGGACGCATGCGATGCGAACTATAATATAGGTCATGCGTAATTCCAAATTTTCCCAGGCGGCATTATTCAATAGAACGATATTCACCGAACGATTTGCTTGTTGTAAGGCCCTGCGCATCACCATGAATAGTTTTATGGTTGTACATGGAGCACATGTTGGTCACCAAGTAGGTTAAATAAAAACTCCATCGATATAAACATTGCAATGACTGAGCACATGTTGGTCGTCAAGTAGGTCAAATAAAAACTACATCGATATAAACATTGCAATGACTGAGCACATGTTGGTCATCAAGTAGGTCAAATAAAAACTACATCGACATAAACATTGCAATGACTGAGCACATGTTGGTCGTCAAGTAGGTCAAATAAAAACTACATCGATATAAACATTGCAATGACTGAGCACATGTTGGTCATCAAGTAGGTCAAATAAAAACTACATCGACATAAACATTGCAATGACTGAGAACATGTTGGTCATCAAGTAGGTCAAATAAAAACTACATCGACATAAACATTGCAATGACTGAGCACATGTTGGTCGTCAAGTAGGTTAAATAAAAACTCCATCGATATAAACATTGCAATGACTGAGCACATGTTGGTCGTCAAGTAGGTCAAATAAAAACTACATCGACATAAACATTGCAATGACTGAGCACATGTTGGTCATCAAGTAGGTCAAATAAAAACTACATCGATATAAACATTGCAATGACTGAGCACATGTTGGTCATCAAGTAGGTCAAATAAAAACTCCATCGATATAAACATTGCAATGACTGAGCACATGTTGGTCATCAAGTAGGTCAAATAAAAACTCCATCGATATAAACATTGCAATGACTGAGCACATGTTGGTCATCAAGTAGGTCAAATAAAAACTACATCGATATAAACATTGCAATGACTGAGCACATTTTCATGGCATGCCGAAGAAATTATAACTATTTTAATGGTTAAGCTTGTATTAGATGTGGCTCTACATAAGAACTACAATTATGTCATTAGCTTGATGCAAACAATTATTGGGAATGTCATATTAGACAGAGGTACCAAGAAACATTGCGCAAAAAGCTGTACATCTGTCGCTTTTCGTCATATAAGGGAGATAGATTGAATTGAATTGAAAATTTATGTGTAAAAATGTAATAGATGTTATATAAAACAGTTATTGAATTATTACTATTAGATACTAGAAAGAGAACATTTAAAAAAACAAAACAACAATAATAGTACGATGAATATAATAATAATAGTACGATAGAGATAATAATAATAGTACGATAAAGATAATAATAATAGTACAATAAAGATAATAATAATAGTACGATAAAGATAATAATAGTACGATATAGATAATAATGATAGTACGATAAAGATAATAATAATAGTACGATAAAGATAATAATAATAGTACGATAAAGATAACAATAATAGTAGATGCACAATATACTACATAATATACAGTGTACACACGTGTATAGTCATAGCTGCATGTGTAAAGTTTAATGGTATAATTATACACCAGCAGATGCATAACATATTATATACTATGTTGCAGAAACTTGAAAAGATTTTGAATGGAAAACAGACATGCGTGAATACCATTTAAGAAAGGGGATTGTTTATCCACATACATGTTACCATGGGGGGAGTCGCAATTAATAATTTAAGAATTTCATTGTTATACCTACACAATTTATTTCTTACAGATAATCATGTTATGTATTTCCGTTCCGTTGTCTACACACTGATCATAATCGTATTCTTATGCATAGAATCACGAGTATTGTTTACAATCTCAA
This sequence comes from Lamellibrachia columna, assembly GCA_963662155.1. Lineage (NCBI taxonomy): Eukaryota > Metazoa > Annelida > Polychaeta > Sabellida > Siboglinidae > Lamellibrachia > Lamellibrachia columna. The sequence goes on from OY759261.1 coordinate 12,646,191, forward strand.
TAAAAGGACAATCATAGTATGTTTCGTTATTGTTTAAGCTAAACTAAATATATACACTTTACAATGATTACATCTGGATATTTACAATATGTTAAACTTTACCTCAGTGTTGTTACTGACGCTTACATTGATGCCGTGCAATTAATCGCCATGTGTTAACTTTTCACGCAGTTATATATTTGTTGATGCAAGTAATTGCAGTATTGCAGGAGATCACATTACAGTATTACAATGATAATATTATTGGCACAATGGTGCACTCAATACACAGCCATATTATTGTAATTACAAGCACATAGATAAATTATAATAATAACCATATATTTGAGAAAAAAAAATTAAACAACATTCACTGTTAAGAGAACATGCAATTTGCAGTGCAACTCATAGAGAGGTTATGCAGAATCATTAATGCAATGAAAAGTTGCATGGACGACTTTCCATATTTAACTTATAGAGAACACAAATACACATTACCACGATAAAAAAAGACTAGCTAGTTTTTACCCAGATTAAATTGAATTTATTTCCACCAACTCCAAGAACAATGACAAATAAGTGTGCAATGATATATGCAACTGGAAATTGGTAAAATAGTAGTATGATACTGGTAATAATGAAGTAACATTAGTTAAATACAAAGACCATCAAAGGAAAGGGTTTGAGCTCTTCACACAGTCACATTTGCACTGTTTCAAATATCATCATCGTCAAAACATCATGTATGGCCGACCACTTGGTCACATTCTATGTCGTCCACATCCATAAATAAATAAATAACATAATAAATAAATAAATTGTAAACACTTAGAATTTGTCTTGACACACCTCTCGTAGCGACTTTCCCAACATACATGCTGTCCAGTGAAATTATTTCGAAAGAAGGTAGAATCACTGCTTTCTATGTCGTTTCATTTAGTCATTAAAACCAAACGCATTCTTCTAAAAATTATTATAAAAAACTGAACGACTTGTCCAATACATGTAATTCATCAATTCTTTATATACAAAGACATTGACAATTATCTAAGAAAAAATTGTTTATGTCCAAAATAAAAAATGTAAATTAGAGATAGGAGGTTTCGCCAGCAAGCCGACGTGTACTTTTGGCTGGCAAAAAACGTGAACCGTGTTTGCCGCGGGGAAGACGTTTCTATTGAGCACCTGTACTTGACCTTCTTTCGAAACGAATGCCTTTTGACACTCCAAGTGACACTCGTGTTTACTCTGTGACAGGTGCGATTATGACATCTTTGTTTGTAATTAACACTTTCACCACACCTGTCCTGGCTATTAGAGGTGTAAAGGTATGCAGTCTTCATTGCGTAGGCCTATACATTTACCATGTCATTCATTTAATAAGTGCATGCGTCAAAATATGGCGGCATTGTGAAGATGTTCAATAAATTAATATTGCATAAATGTAGTAAATTTTAATGCTGTTAATTTGCATGCGATAAATTAATTGGGACGACGATTGACACTGTTGACTTTATAAGAGAGTAGTCGCTCGTTACATCCACGTCACCATACGCAGGTAATCATTACCACACAAAAGTGTCGATATATAAACCAGGTATTCATATATTTAGCCGTATGAACTGAAGCAACGTGGAGTGAACGAAATTGCTTAAGCTTCAAATGTAACTAAACTTGCTTGGCCCCTCCTTTGGCCTCCCTTTGCCACTACGCCACTATGCCACTACGCCACTAAGCCACTACAACACTACGCAACTATGCCACTACGCCGCTACGCCACTATGCCACTATGCCACTACGCCACAATGCCACTACGTCACTATGCCACTACGCCATTATGCCACTACGCCACTATGCCACTATGCCACTATGCCACTAAGTCGCATTAATGTTGTATATGCCAGCAGTGTCAATATGTTTAAAAACAAATAAAATTTACAAATATATCATTACACGTAGACGAATAATATTTGGACATTCGATAAGTCAGTGGCTTCCTTGTCCAGTTAAAATCTGGGGTTTTAGTTTGGATGGCAATCTTGTTAAATATTGTTAAATATTGCTAACTCCGGTTAAATGTGGTTAAATCTAGATTAAATTCACATTGAATCTGGTTGAAGATGGTATACTTTGGTTAAATATGGTTACATTTGGTTACAGTTGGTAAAATAATATTCCGTCTGGTTAAATATGGTTAAATCTGGTAAAATAAGGTTAAGCTTGTCTAAATATGTTTACATTATGGTTACATCTGGCTATATCTGGCTAAATATGGTTAAATATGGTTTAACTTGAATGTCTACTAGTTCATTGCTCATGGTTGCTATGAAGCTTGATTAATGTATTCGTGATGTAAAACGTGCTTTTTATAAAAAACAACTTGCAATAAACTTACATTTTATAATATCTGCTGTTGTGCGATATAACCTACGCATCGGTTCACACTGAACGCCTTTAAATGTGCCCTGATGAATAGGTTACGTGAGAACTCCAAATTCAACCCGCAATAGAACGAAGTATCGTGTGTCTTATTAAAAAAATCATGGTATATGATCCATGAAGGTAGAATCACTAGCCCTATGCCACTAGCAGTAATCAAGGCCTCGTTTAGTAATGATCTACATTTTATGTATAGACCACCGAGTGACAAGGATAATATTATGCATTGGCAATTGCTATTGAGAACGCGCTGTCTACGATATATATATACATATATATATATATATATATATATATATATATATATATATATATATATATATATATATATATATATATATATATATATATATATATATATATATATATATATATATATATATATATATATATATATATTCTCAATAGCAATTGCCAATGCATCATATTATCCCTGTCATATATATATATAGCTGTCCTGCACAGGAAACAACTTGCTCAATACAACATTCTGAAGCAACAAGGTCTGGACCTGATTGTATTTATATGCTAAAACTTGTATTGTGTTGTTGCATTAAATGTTTTATACTGATTGTTTAAATATTTACTGAAGTGGAATACGAAATCCCTATAGGTGTGAATCCAATACTGTTATTATTATATTCCATATGTCGTATGTAGCCGCTGGGTTACAAGACTGTTATTATTATATTCCATATAGAAGCTTTTAGAAAAATAGTGTTTAAACAAACTATGTGGAGGGTTTAAAGGCGTACCAGAAAGGACGAAGACTATGCAAATTACAAAGAGGCACTTAACCTAGCTACAACTGAAATTAGAAAATGTAAAAGAACCTTTGAAAAATAATTGGCAGGTAATATAAAAATTGAGAGCAAGAGTTTATATGCTTATATAAGGAGCAAATAGAAAGTTCGAGATAAGGTCGGACCACTGGAAAACAACAGGGGAAACATAATTTCAGACGGGTTTCAAATGGCAGAGGTCCTGAATGAGTATTTCAGCTCAGTTTTTACCATAGAAGATATCAGCTCACTTCCAGTTCCATTTACTAAATTTGAGGGCAATACATCACAACATTTAGGGCAGTTATTTGTAACTCCTGAAATGATAGCACAGAAAATTAAGAAGATGAAAGATAATAAATCACCTGGAGTTGATGGGATACCACCAAAACTGCTTAAGGAAATTGTTGAGCAAATTAGTACACCACTTGCAAAATGGTTTAACTTGTCGCTAGAAGAAGGAATAGTTCCTTCAGAATGGAAAGAGGCAAACATTACGCTGCTATTTAAGAAGGGATCGAGGAAAAACCCAGAAAATTACAGACCAGTGAGTTTAACGTCAGTTGTATGTAAAATACTCGAAACATTAATTAGAGACCACATGGTGGAATTTCTTGTAAAACATAATTTAATAAATACATCTCAACATGAGTTCCTAAAAGCAAGGTCATGTCTAACCAAACTCTTACGTTTTTTTGAAGAAATTACAAAGTGGGTAGATGACGGGTCACCAGTGGATGTTATCTACTTAGATTTTCAGAAAGCTTTCGATAAAGTGCCACATCAAAGATTGTTACTAAAACTAAAGGCCCATGGCATAGGTAATGATGAAATCAACTGGATAGAAAAGTGGTTTACACACAGAAAACAGAGAGTAATAGTAGATTGTGAGATTTCATACTGGAAATCTGTTTTGAGTGGGGTACCACAGGGATCAGTATTATGCCATATACTGTTTTTAGTATATACAAATGATTTGGAAGATGACATATCTAGCAAAGTACTAACATTTGCAGATGACACAAAAGTATTCAGAAAGGTTACTAATGATACAGATAAACAAAGTTTACAGGATGATCTAGATAAATTAGTTAAATGGTCAGACAAATGGCAAATGTTACTAAATTTTGGGAAGTGTAAATGTATACACATAGGACATGGAAACATGGACGAAGAATATGAAATGGGGGATGCTGTACTAGGTAGGACCACACAAGAAAAGGACTTAGGAGGGACATTTAGTGCTGACATGAAAGTTTCAGAGCAATATGGGATTGCTGCTTCGAAAGGAAATCAAATTCTAGGGCTAATTAGAAGAACTGTCAAGTATAAGGAGAAACAGGTAATTGTACCCCCTGTACAAAGCAATAGTTATACCACATTTGGAATATTGTATTCAAGCATGGAGGCCGTATCGTAAGAAGGACATAGACAAGCTAGAAAGAATACAAAGAAGAGCAACTAAAATGATTCCAGAATTGAGAGACCTTAGTTACGAAAGTCGCTTATTACAATGTGGTTTGACAACGCTAGAGACCAGGAGACTAAGAGAAGACCAAATAGAAGTGTTTAAAATAGTGAATGGTTATGAGGATGTTGACAGGAATATGTTCTTCAAGTTAAAGAAGGCAGTACAACCAGAGGACACAAAGCAGCATTAGTTAAGGAGCAGTGTAGGTTGGACATGAGAAAGTACTCTTTCTCACAGAGGGTGATAAATGAATGGAACAAACTGCTAAATGATTGTGTTAATGCTAGTAGTGTGAATATGTTTAAAAATAGAATTGACAGATATTTGATAAGGGCGGGCTACACATAAATGAGAAAATTGTTGGACTCTCGATAAGCCAATGGCTTCCTTGTCCACTTGCCTGTTATTATTATATTCCATATGTCGTATGTAGCCGCTGGATTACAAGACTGTGTTGAGCATACTATCAACTTGTACTAACCTGCTCTCGAAACATGAACCTTTAGACAAATGAGGCGACAGACGTGTTTACTCTCGCACAAGTGCATCATCAATATTTATTAACGTGTCACCGGTGTAGCGATTGTAAGGAGGGTATTTGTGCTGAGGATTGTAGGCATACAGGTACGTATTTGAATTGCGCAGACACTTACTTAGCTACTGATGTCGATTCGTGGAATATGGGCGAATGCAGTCGCCATTATACAATGGCGTTGTGAAGATGTTCAGTCAGTTAATACTGCCCCGTGCGTAAATGCAATGCTTTTAAACACGGTTAACTAATATGCAGTACGTTAAGGTGTCCGCACGACTGTCGATGGTGGGGGTATTTGCCATTATTGTGAAGTACTATTTTTTAAATGTCTCTCCGCAATTCGACATTTTCGCTCGTCTCATTTTTTTTAGATTTGCTTCGATTTTCTGCCAGCAGACTGAATATGTTTAAAAACAAAATTTACAAATATCTCAGAAGAGCGGGATGTACGTAGACATAAACATTGTTGTACGTAGACATAAACATTGTTGTACGTAGACATAAACATTGTTGTACGTAGACATAAACATTGTTGTACGTAGACATAAACATTGTTGTACGTAGACATAAACATTGTTGTACGTAGATATAAACATTGTTGTACGTAGACATAAACATTGTTGTACGTAGACAAAAACATTGTTGTACGTAGACATAAACATTGTTGTACGTAGACATAAACATTGTTGTACGTAGACATAAACATTGTTGGATTCTCGATAAGCTAATGGCTTCCTTGTCCACTCGCCCTCTGAACCTTATGCTTTGGATGGCAATCTTGTTAAATCGTGTTCAAGCTTGAATGTATATGTCACCACAGGTACACGTCCGCACACCGACAGCAAACATCGGCATAACCTATATGTACAATATATACATGTTTGATATTTAAATCCAGAGATCATTAATTATTTCACTGATTCACAATTATGTATCACGGAGTTACATTCGTGTTAAGATCATGTGTACTTCTCATTTTCCGTCTTGGTCCTCGCGCCCGCGCCCGCGCCCGCGCCCGCGCCCAAACTTCGAAGAGAGTTCCCATGAAATACTCATCATTACCCGTCCGACCCGCATCGACGGGTTTACTAACAATCAAAGTTAAGTTCCCGTATGCGAGCCCTGTAAATCTGGGCGAGCAATAGTATTGGTTAATACAGCAACTAAACGTTCCCCGTTTCAACAGGTACTGATGTAGTCAGAAGCCCCTGGTGACGAGGATAAGATATCAGGGGTGCTGATGTAGTCAGATGCCTCCTGGTGACGAGGATAATATATCAGGAGTGCTGATGTAGTCAGAAGCCACCTGATGACGAGGATAAGACATCAGGGGTGCTGATGTAGTCAGAAGCCCCCTGGTGGCGAGGATAAGATATCAGGGGTGCTGATGTAGTCAGATGCCCCTGGTGACGAGGATAAGATATCAGGGGTGCTGATGTAGTCAGAAACCCCTGGTGACGAGGATAAGATATCAGGGGTGCTGATGCAGTCAGATGCCCCTGGTGACGAGGATAAGATATTAGGGGTGCTGATGTAGTCAGAAGCCCCTGGTGACGAGGATAAGATATCAGGGGTGTTGATGTAGTCAGAAGCCCCTGGTGACGAGGATAAGATATCAGGGGTGCCAATGTAGTCAGATCCTCCCCCCTATAACTCCCTAAACGAAACAAATAGAGATATAGAGGAAGGACAGTAGACAATTGACGTGAGGACTGCAAATAACGTATGGTTTAATGCGATTTTTTTTAATGCTAATATTTTAAACAATATGGATTTATATTGGATACATTCGATTATGGCGTTTGGCCATGTTGCCAGATGTAGCGTTTGGCCATGTTGCCAGATGTAGCGTTTGGCCATGTTGCCAGATGTAGCGTTTGGCCATGTTGCCAGATGTGCTATTTGAAGTGATAGTGATAGTGATATATTGCCATGTTTTGTAGTACACGGCAAATACTTATATTACTGCCAATAAAAACATTATATGCGGATGATATGATATTATTATGTATTGTTTCGCTGTGTTACAGGTTCTATACGTGTGCAACCACCCCCAATAATGCGAGTGATACTTGTAAGTATCCGTAAGTCCTTGTTCCGCGTACGAAGTACAAACAAGGCTTTACAGTGTGACACCTTCACCTTGTTCACTCCCGGACACCTTTTACCAATATCAACAGAACATAGACTCAATCACATTTATTTGTATGCTAAAGTCACCATGTCGTGGTATTTCTTGCACAATTGCAACCTCAAAGTTGTCCTGTCGATGCAATCTCCTCAGTGATAACGTTAAAGTCGTCCTGTCGATGTAATCTCCTCGGTGACAACGTTAAAGTTGTCCTGTCGATGCAACCTCCTCGGTGACAACGTTAAAGTTGTCCTGTCGATACAATCTCCTCTGTGATAATGTTAAAGTTTTCCTGTCGATGTAATCTCCTCATTGACAATGTTAAAGTTGTCCTGTCGATGTAATGTCCTCGGTGACAACGTTACAGTTGTCCAATCGATTCAATTTTCTCGGTGACAGCGTCCAGTATTGCAATATAAATTTAAATGCGTGCTGTGTCTTTGAGTCTTGCCAACTATATATATATATATATATATATATATATATATATATATATATATATATATATATATGGTATTGGTCATGACATGCAGCCAACTATTGGCTATCAGATAAAAGCATTTGTCATCAGATAGAACAGAACCAAATAAGGAGAGAGGAAAGAGAGGGAGAGAGAGGGAGAGAGAGAGAGAGAGGGAGAGAAAGTGATAGAGAGAGAGGGAGGGAGAGAGAGAGGGAGAGAGAGGGAGAGAGAGAGAGAGAGGGAGAGAGAGAGATAGAGAGAAAGAGAGAGTGAGAGAGAGTGATAGAGAGAGGGAGAGGGAGAGAGAGAGAGAGAGAGAGAGAGAGAGGGGGAGAGAGAGAGAGAGGGAGAGAGAGAGAGAGAGAGAGAGACAGGGAGAGAGAGAGGGAGGGAGAGAGAGAGAGGGAGAGAGAGAGAGAGGGAGAGCGAGAGAGAGGGAGAGCGAGAGAGAGGGAGAGAGAGAGGGAGAGAGAGTGATAGAGAGAGAGGGAGGGAGAGAGAGAGAGAGAGAGAGAGAGAGAGAGAGAGAGAGAGAGAGTGAGTGAGTGAGTGAGTGAGTGATAGAGAGAGAGAGAGAGAGAGAGAGAGAGAGAGAGGGAGAGAGAGAGGGATATATATATATAGGGAGAGAGATGAGAGGATGTGGTGACAATGATCTCCCTTAGAACCTTAGAACACAGATTACAACCTCAGCTTGAGCTCGTAGGTTTATCCGCAAAACAATGTATATTAACCAAGAAAAGTTCGTAAGAACTAATCGATATTCTTCGATGTACTTTATTAAATAAACAGGCCTTTGTCTTCAGCACTTTACCAGAGCTGCCTTTACGTCCGTGCCACCACTGACCACCTGCTATTGGCATTCATGGGGGTAGTGTGTGTGTGCCACGGCCTTCCGGTTTGCTGGATTTGAGTCGGCCATACCATCGTCAAATACACTTCACCTAGTACGAGGGTGTCCCTTGTATGTATTGTGGCGCAACTGCGCACAATACAGTGTTATTCTAATGGAGGTTGCTTGTTTAATAAAGCCATGCCCTCATAACTTACTATGATGCTACATGTAGCTTATTGAGGAAGGTTTTGGTATGTTAACCCTCGGCCCTATCGGAACGTCATCATTATTATTTTTACCTTTTCGTGCTGTAGGTACAAAGTCTGGTTGTGTCATAAGTCGTGTTGTATGGTATACAGTATGTTGTATACAGTATGTTGTGTAGTATATTGTATACAGTATATTGTATGAAGTAGATTGTATGCAGTATGTTTGTTATATGATATACAGTGTGTCTGTTCTAACATCTTCACTGCCCAGCGATGTTTTAATGAACCACATTTTTTTTTATTTCGCAGTTATGAGTTATATATATATATATATATATATATATATATATATATATATATATATATACATGCACGCAAGCATGCATACATTCATACATCCATACATACATACATACATACGCACGCACGCACGCACGCACGTTCGCTCGCATACATACATACATATATACGTATATGCATACATACATACATACATACATACATACATACATACATACATACATACATACATACATACATATATACATGCATACATAAAGAAATACATACTTACGTACATACACACATACATACCTACATATACACATACATACATACATACATACATACATACATATATACATACATACATACATACATACATGCATACATACATAAATAAATACATACATCCATACATACATACATACATCCATACATATTTACATACATACATACATACATACACACACGCATGCATACAAGCATGCATATACATTTGGACGGTCAAGATGTTATAACAAATCTAGTGTATACCATATAACACGGTTTTCCAACAAAAACGACCGGACATTGAACCATCAATATTCTGTTATCATTGTTGCAGGCGTTCGTCTTTCTACTCGTTCTGAGTGACGTCGGCGTCGACTGCGAGGACGAGGACGCGTCACTGTTTCTGTTGTGCATCAACGCCTGCCGCGTCAGGACGATGTTGTGTCTGCGGAGCCTGTGCGGTCGCATGTACGACAAGAAAGCCCACAAGAAATGCGACAAACTGAGGATGGAATGTTTGATGGGATGTAAATCACACAACGGATGACAAACGTAATTCGAACAGTATCCACGCACATTTACTCTATTTACTGTAAGACATTCAGTGAACGTTGTGTTGTTCCTCGTTGCTCCCTTTATAAAGGGATGCTGGGGCTAGTTCTTGTACTGCTGCACCGCCCCGGTTTTACCCCTTTCTACTACTTTCACTACCTATCAGAAGCCTTCTCCTCCCACGTGTTATCCAACTCTGTTTTCTTATACCTCTCTTAACACATCGTACTTGCGGTATGGCTGTTTCACTGCCTCACGGCCTCATGGCTGTTTCAATGCCTCATGACTGTTTCACTGCACCATGGCTGTTTCACTGCCTCATGACTGTTTCACTGCCTCACGGCCTCATGGCTGTTTCACCGCTTCGTGGCTGTTCCACCGCCTCATGGCTGTTTCACTGCCTCATGGCTGTTTCACAGCCTCATGGCTGTTTCACTGCCTCGTGGCTGTTTCACCACCTCATGGCTGTTTCACCGGCTAATGGATGTTTCATTGCCTCATGGCTGTTTCACCGCCTAATGGCTGCTTCACCGCGTCATGGCTGTTTTATAGCCTCATGGCGGTTTCACCGCCTCATGGCTGTTTCACCGCCTCATGGCTGTTCCATCGCCTCATGGCTCTTCCACCGCCTCATGGCTGTTTAACTGCCTCATGGCTGTTTCACTGCCTCGCGGCTGTTTCACCGCCTCATGGCTGTTTCACCGCCTCACGGCTGTTTCATTGCCTCATGGCTGGTTCACCGCCTAATGGCTGCTTCACCGCGTCATGGCTGTTTCACAGCCTCATGGCTGTTTCACCGTCTCACGGCTGTTTCACCACCTCATGGCTGTTTCACCGCCTCATGGCTGTTTCACCGCCTCATGGCTGTTTCACTGCCTTATGGCTGTTTAACTGCCTCATGGCTGTTTCACCGCCTCATGGCTGTTTCACCGCCTCATGGCTGTTTAACTGCCTCATGGCTGTTTCACTGCCTCATGGCTGTTTCACCGCCTCATGGCTGTTTAACTGCCTCATGGCTGTTTCACTGCCTCATGGCTGTTTCACTGCCTCATGGCTGTTTCATTGCCTCATGGCTGTTTCACTGCCTTATGGCTGTTCCACTGCCTCAAGGCTGTTTCACCGCCTCATGGCTGTTTCACCGCCTCATGGCTGTTTAACTGCCTCATGGCTGTTTCATTGCCTCATGGCTGTTTCATTGCCTCATGGCTGTTTAACTGCCTCATGGCTGTTCCACCGCCTCATGGCTGTTCCACCGCCTCATGGATGTGTCACCGCTTTATGGCTGTTTAACTACCTCATGGCTGTTTCACCACCTCATGGCTGTTTCACTGCCTAATGGCTGTTTCACCACCTCATGGCTGTTTCACCGCCTCATGGCTGTTTCACCGCCTCATGGCTGTTTCACCGCCTCATGGCTGTTTCACTGCCTCATGGTTGTTTCACAGCCTCATGACTGTTTCACTGCCTCATGGCTGCTTCACCGCCTCATAGTTGTTGTTTTTGTTTTGTTGTTTTGTTGTTGTTTCACCACGTCATGACTGTTTCACCGCCTCATGGCTGTTTCACCGCCTCATGGCTGTTTCACCGCCTCTGAACGATGTGCTTGTAATCAGGCCCTAATGTATATTGGACAATAATATGGTTTGTACAAACGATCACGTTTTTTTTTCGTTTTCATATATCTTAGCCAATAGTGCGAGTATCGTCTAGGAAACTGCTTCAAGATATTTCTACGAACGTTATAGCGTGGAAAATGTCTAATGTTTAGTTCAGCTTTGCGTGGACATTAAAATACTTATATTTGTTATGCTTTACTCGTCGTAAAGCTTATGGAATGTCAACTGTTGATGGACCAACATAACATTAATATAAAGGATTCCGAATTGTAAATTCAATCGCTGATTTAAGCACTCCTTTAATGTTGTTGTTGCAGACGTTTTGCCTTCATCCGTGTTTTGGGAGGGTGCTTCTTTTAAAAGTAATTGAGTACATAAATAAATGCATTAGTGAAGGTGTTAACATTACGTTCTGTGACTATATATATATATATATATATATATATATATATATATATATATATATATATATATATATATATATAATATATATATATATATATATATATATATATATATATATATAGACCGTAGATAAACAAGTAGATGTAATTTCTTGATTTATCTTCTTGGTGGTAGTGGACTGGATAATGAGAAACACAACAGCAGGTCATAAAACAGGGATAAGATGGAATTTCACGTCAAAACTAGAGGACCTGGACTTTGCCGATGACATAGCACTCATGTCATCATGCTACACACACATGCAAACAAAGAGAAGACAACTGAATCAATTTGCAGCAAGGACAGGACTAAGAATAAAAACAGAGAAAACTCAAGTATTGAGGATGAAGAGCAACTGTGAAAACAGAATACTAATTGATGATCAAGAACTATAGGAAGTGAACAAGTATAACAACATGGGTCCTAACGTCAGTAAGCAAGGACTATGCGGGATGATGACACAGTTAACAGGATTCGTAAAGCTAGGGTATCTTTCATGAAGCTAAAGCAAATAAATACACATTGATATCTAAATTGAGGTTTTTTAAGACATTTGTTAAACCAGTGTTGTTGTATGGATGTGAAACATGGAAAATAAACGCGACAGGCGTGTTGTCGCGAAAGGCGACTACAGAAAGTTAGATACATTTTTGTTCAAGTGCTTAAGACGAATGCTATAAAATAGATGGCCATACGTTGTATCAAATCAAGATATTCTTCCAAAAACAAAATTGAAGACAATCAGCACCGAGGTCAAGTTAAGAAGGTGGAAATGGGTATATATATATATATATATATATATATATATATATATATATATATATATATATATATATATATATATATATATATATATATATATATATATATATATATATATATATATATATATATATATATATATATATATAACGTAGACGCATAGATAGATACGCACATGCTTCCACGTCAATATGGCAAACAAGCAAAATTATATTTTCCAATCAGTGGCTATGCAAATATTTTTTTTAACCAACCCGCCCCCAGAAATGTAATGGTCTATCCATAATCTGGCTAGCATCCATCGTGGAGTGCAGGCACGATTCAGACAGCTAATAGGGCCTACCCGGCCCATCTCTAAAGGGCACCATGTTAACTTGGCCTTTGTGTATGCCAGCAAAGAGCTACTAGTGAAAAGTACGATGGACACATTCAAACAGATCGCCTTCTCCTTTAACTACTCAGCCAAGAAGTGCCGTGCCTTACAGACTGAGCATTCACTGTTGTAGTCACTACCCTGGAATATTTGGAAGAAGATGGGGAGGGTAAAGCCAGAACCTACGTGTTGCCCATCAAACATCAAACATGTTGGCTTCATTATAACACTAGTGACCACTGAGCATGTCCTCCAAAGTCGGCTTCCTCTGGCCACATTCCTTCAGTCCAAACAGTGTAACCTCTGCCAAAGAGGCAACCACTACAATCGCCCAGCTGCAACAGGAGACGGCCGACCCAGAAGTGTGGAGTGCATTTTTTGACAGTTTTCGCGGGTCACTTGCTACAGGAAATGGACACGCGTCTATTAGTAGCTCATAATCGCTATGTGACCCAGTACCTAAAACCACGACAGCGGGTGAATCTGACACCAGAGGATTTTCCAGTTGTACGATCTATTCCAAGAGGACATGCCAGGTGATCTGCGTCAGCAACATAACGGAATGCAATATAGGAAATGGTGAATGTCGCTGAGAAACCCAACACACTCAAGGACACGATACAGGACACCAATCCCGATATATACCCTAACATGTATACAACAGTCGTGATACAGTCGGTGATGTCTGTCTCGACTACCGCAACAGAGCCATCGACGTCTCAAGAACTACCTCCATTCCACGGTGACAACTGAGCGATTGTCTGGATTGATCCTTACACCTGCCCACACGGACAAGTAGTTGGATGCAGAATGCATCGTCCACCAGTTCAGTAGTCAAAAAGAACACGCGTTTAGCACTAATATTCCGAATCCTTTCAGTATATATGTTGGACACTTATTACCGAATCATTACTATAGCCTACATATCTCCTATTAGCTTGGGATTAAATGGCTGTCATTACAGGATTTGCGTTTGTCTATTATTTGTCTATAATTATCATGGTTAATTACATACGATCATCATAGTACACGTTTTCCAATGATCTTTAATTATATTGTAGTACATGTACATGTTTTGTAATAATGCTTCACTAGTTGTTATAATTAATGGTGATATTACACAGCGAATGGGTCATTGATGCATGCCAAGACTTAATAAACTACAAAATCCTAGCACAGTAAAACTAAGTCCTTGTTATACGACTATATGATAAATTAAAGGTTCACATCTACCTCCTATTTGATGGGTGTTGAGCATTCTTTTATGTTGATCTCAAGAAATACACCACATTGCAAATGACAACAGTTTGCACATAAAAAATGGACACCCAGAATCCCTCTTAGAGTTGTGCTTCCACATGAATTTATGCCTAGCAATGCCCCTGATATATAATGAACTTTAAGTTGCGATGTAGCTGAATAGAATGCAGCATGTGTTACAATTGACTGCTCATTGTGTGGTCACGATAATAATGTGGAATAGATAAGCGTGGAATGAGATGTAGTTGAATAAATAGCTTGCGAATACAATCATCCGGCCTGCCCAAAGTAGGGTTCTCGATATGACCACCACACCATCAATTTGGACTCTCGTTAAACCAATGGTATCCTTATCCACTATGTCATCTGGAGCGTGTAGCTGTGGACGAGAGCCTTGTTAAATCCTTTTTTAATCATAATGTTGAAATACGACAGGTGAATAACCTTTTGGTCAATATGCGGAACATGCATACAACATTTGGACCATGCATACAACATGTGGACCATGCATACAACATGTGGACCATGCATACAACATGTGGACCATGCATACAACATGCGGACCATGCATACAACATGCGGACCATGCATACAACATGCGGACCATGCATACAACATGCAGTCACCGCTCGATACACTCGCTACCAGCTCGTTTACAGAAATCGACTCGTTATGTTATCTGATTACCTTGTGTACAAATATATATATATATATATATATATACATATGTTATATATATATATATATATATATATATATATATATATATATATATATATATATATATATATATATATATATATATATATATATATATATATATATATATATATATATATATATATATATATATATGTATATATATATATATATATATGTATATATATATATATATATATATATATATATATATATATATATATATATATATATAGACATAAGTTGTTGTTGCTACAATAAGATGGTAGTATCAAGCCTTATTTCACTATTCAGCCTTTATCGGGATAGCACGCTGAGCAGACGTCCTATGTTGGCACTGAGGGTGGTCTTTGCCGGGATATCGTCCTCATGTCGTCCCCAAGACCAACTTTAACGTGATTATATATAAGCCACAATCCTTTTGTTGAATCTTTTTACACAAAAAGTCTATCGTGCCTTACCACCCCAGTAGTAACACGTATCGCGTGTTACTGCCACCCCAGTAGTAACACGTCTTGCATGTTCCTACCACCCCAGTAGTAACACATCTCGCGTGTTACTACCACCCAAGTAGTAACACGTCTCACGTGTTACTATCACCGCAGTAGTAACACGTCTCGAGTGTTACTACCACCCCAGAAGTAACACGTCTCGCGTGTTACTGCCACCCCAATAGTAACTCGTCTCGCATGTTGCTACCACCCCAATAGTAACACGTCTCACGTGTTACTACAACCCCAATA
Organism: Lamellibrachia columna; assembly: GCA_963662155.1. Taxonomy (NCBI): domain Eukaryota; kingdom Metazoa; phylum Annelida; class Polychaeta; order Sabellida; family Siboglinidae; genus Lamellibrachia; species Lamellibrachia columna. Next base: position 12,662,036 of record OY759261.1, read on the forward strand.
GTAACACGTAATAGTACCACCCCAGTAGTGACACGTCTCACGTGTTACTACCACCCCAGTAGTAACACGCCTCACGTGTTACTACAACCCCAATAGTAACACGTAATAGTACCACCCCAGTAGTAACACGTCTCACGTGTTACTACCACCCCAGTAGTAACACGCCTCACGTGTTACTACAACCCCAATAGTAACACGTAATAGTACCACCCCAGTAGTAACACGTCTCACGTGTTACTACCACCCCAATAGTAACACGCCTCACGTGTTACTACAACCCCAATAGTAACACGTAATAGTACCACCCCAGTAGTAACACATCTCGCGCACAAACTGGTTCTTTGCCAAAAAACGCACCCATCGCCGTAGACCGATTCAATCTACTTTACTTCATTTATATTACTTATGCAAATGTTTTGTTTATATGTGCGTTCGTCATTAGTGTATTGGATACCAAACACATTGTCATGAAAGTGTATCAAGAATCTAATATTCCGTAATAACTAGCAACACGGCACAGTTTATAAAGATGCGTCGACTGTCTTGAGACAACTTCTGATTACCTTTTTGAAAAAGATTATATTTTGACAAACAGAACATCACTACACTTTATTAGCTAGACATTCAATTCGAAGGTGATCGGTGCCAAACATTCGTGTTGATTTTCCGCAAGTTTGGTAACACTGTACTGTGTTTAGGGATGTCAGCTTTATTGGATAATATCTTTATGTGATTTAGCAATGTAATTTTATAATGTTTGTGTGTTTGTGCGTTTGCGTTTTCGTGCGCATGTGTGTTTGTTTGTTGGTGTGTTTGTGCGGTGTCCATTAATGCGATAACTGAAGGCAGCACTCAGATAAACGGAACTGCTAATTATATCCCGCTCGGTACACTTCCTCGCACGCAGCGGCGCAAAGGTCGTAGTTTTCGAGACAGCGGTCTGGCTTGTGTTTGCCGTGCACTCGACCACAGCCGCTAGTGCGGATGCACTCATTCCTCAACTTACAACAGACATCTACGCATCCTCTCAACAGCACTGATTGGCCGCAGCAGGGGGAGACTAGTTTTGCAACAAGAAGCCACACAACGATACCTACAATAAGACGCATGAGTTGAACATGCAACGGGTAGACGTTTTCTGGGATGTCATATAGAAACTGATGGCATATGTTGATAACACGTACTAACGATAACCCGTACTAAAGATAATACGTACTAACGATAACACGTACTAACGATAACACGCATTGTTCGTCGAAATGATAAAACAAAGCATACAAAAACACTAGAGGGGGTTACGCAAAAATGCTGCAAACCGCTTTAAATATTCACTGGCAGCAACATTTAACTAACATGGAGCTCTACGTAGTGGGTGAGTGAGTGAGTGAGTGAGTGAGTGCGTGAGTGAGTGAGTGAGTGAGTGAGTGAGTGAGTGAGTGCGTGAGTGAGTGAGTGAGTGAGTGAGTGGGTGGGTGGGTGGGTGGGTGAGTGAGTGAGTGAGTGAGTGAGTGAGTGGGTGGGTGGGTGGGTGAGTGAGTGAGTGCGTGAGTGAGTGAGTGAGTGAGTGAGTGAGTGAGTGAGTGAGTGAGTGAGTGAGTGAGTGAGTGAGTGAGTGAGTGAGTGAGCTTCAAAAAGTAATCAAGTTATTGGGTTGGGTTAGCATAGCTAAGTATACATTTGTGTAAAACAATGATTACGCCTCATTTACAGGATTGCACACAACCTTGCAGGCCATGTCGTTAGAGTCACATAAGCAAGACATAAAGAATACAACGGATGGCAACTAAGCTGATTTCAGAACTGGGACATTAGTTGTGACAAACGTCTAAACAAGTGTTACTTAGTAACACTTGATACGATGGGTTAAGAGATTAACGAATGATTATTAAAATATTGATAGACTTGTTGAAAGTAGATAGATTTAAGGAAAATGAAATAATGAGAGGACACGAAGTAACTTGTGAATAGGTTTAGGACAAACTTGACAAATATATCATGGGGCGGGTTAAATAAAGGTGATTTACCGTTGAACTCCCGATAAGCCAATGGACACTTCCCACGTGTGTTTCTCTTTGAATGACAATGTTAAATATGTTTAAATATGTTTAAATCGTGTTAAAAGAATGCATCCGCTGGTAGTGTACATGTAGTAGTCACATGACGTTGAACTGATCCCACGGCTAGCCCAAGTTGTCAAGTCCAAAGCCGAACAGTATTAGTTGTTTGTGGAATTCCTTGCTCCCTGTGACATAAGGGCATCACATATGTATTAGCCGACTTGCTTACACACTACTCTCACTAGCGCTACAATACTGCGATTCATACAATTGTTTGTGAAGCATCCTATGCGTCAACTCAAATTAACATCCCGTTTAATCGAACAGCGTAGCACTATCTGAAAAGTCATCGATCAAAATATGAAAGAATAAATTGTTTTAATATCGGCACTAGGGCCTAATTGTCGTCTGACTAAGAAAATACATGTATGGAAAAACAAACCACTCGATACTAAAAAAAAATCATAAGAGAAGGAACTATGCCTTCACAAACTATAAAATAAATACACCTTAAATGGGATAAATATACATATGTAAAAAAAAATTACCGGTAGTTAGGTTCATGGTGCTGGTAAACAATTATTATATCGTTGCAACGTTTATTGTTTACTGGTTTTCGTTTGGTCTACTATACTACCAGTAAAGCATTAAGTATATTTTCCAAAGGTTCCCCTCTTTTACCAATTTTACCCATTGTAAATAACATAGGGCAGAGATGACAGTAATGGCGACAATCTGGAAGAGCAAATACAATTATTTTTCCAGTGGTTATTTGTGGTATTGAATCGTGGACAGAAAGAAGAACGAAATAATTAATAGTTTCGAATTGTGGTGCTGGAGACGAATGTAGCGAATTCTTTGGTCTTCAAAGAGGACCGACGAATCAGTTCTATAGCATGTAAAGCCACAACACAAGCCCCAAAAAGACAGAAAGCCACAACACAAGCCGCAAGAAGACAGGAAGCCCCAACACAAGCCCCAAGAAGGCAGGAAGCCACAACACAAGCCACAAGAAGGCAGGAAGCCACAACACAAGCCCCGAGAAGACAGGAAGACACAACACAAGCCACAAGAAGACAGGAAGCCACAACACAAGCGTCAAGACGGCAGGAAGCCACAACACAAGCCACAAGAAGACAGGAAGCCACAATATAAACCCCAAGAAGACAGGAAGCCACACCACAAGCCCCAGGACGACATGAAACCACAACACAAGCCCCCAAAAGACAGGAAGCCACAACACAAGCCCCAAGAAGACTGGAAGCCACAACGCAAGCCCCAATAAGACTGGAAGCCACAACACAAGCCCCAAGAAGACTGGAAGCCACAACACAATCCCCAAGAAGACAGGAATTCACAACACAATCCCCAAGAAGACAGGAAGCCACAACACAAGCCCCAAGAAGACTGGAAGCCACAACACAATCCCCAAGAAGACAGGAAGTCACAACACAATCCCCAAGAAGACAGGAAGCCACAACACAAGCCCAAGAAGACAGGAAGCCACAACACAAGCCCCAAGAAGACAGGAAGCTCCAACACAAGGTGGATGGACCAAATAAAGGATTTAAATTGACTGTCACTGTCAACTGAGAGAGGCGGATCAAGATCGGCATAGTTGAAGGAAGCTGATCATTTGAGCCATCTGACGTCGGCTACGACTTCATCATATCATATCATATCAAGTTCAGTGTTATTGGCCTGTTGGCGACTTCACCGCTCTAACAAGTTGAAGAAGAAGAAGAAGAAGAAGAAGAAGAAGAAGAAGAAGAAGAAGAAGAAGAAGAAGAAGAGTTGTGTTTATTTGACCAATGTAACATTTCAAAAGATACACACATACATTCATGTTAACAAAACAATAATACCTAGTATAAGTTTGTAATTTTACTATGAACGTGGTGTGTATTAAGATGTATAAGGTAATGGTAATAGGGTGAGGAGACTCCTCTAAGACTAACTAGTCGCTATCGAGGAGCCACCTATAAATTGGAACATTTATAATTTAGTAAATTTAATTAGTTTAGTTGGCCTAACAAGTCTTTTATAATGAGAAAAAATAAAAATCAATAAAATTAATAGAGTTCGTCCAACAAGTGCAAATCTTGCAAATAGAAGGAAAACGAAATGTCATGCACGTATGCGTGCGTGCGTGTATGCCTTTAAAGTGTGTATTCTCTTTTGTGAAGTTGTGAATATGTGCGTTCGTTGAGTACGTGCGTGTGTTTAGTGCATGTTTTGTCATTATTGGTTCTGCCTACATGTGTAACAATTTGCTATATTGCACAAGGTTTGATAGTTTTGTATGTATTGATGTTTGGTGTAGTTCGCAAACCCACTTAGACTATGTGTGATGATTTTTTCTATTACCAGGGCTGGTGTATTATTTAAAGTATTAGGTAGATTGTGTCTCAGGCATCGCTTAGCAAATTCGTGTTGTGTTCTAAATGTATATAATTCATGTTGTCTTCGTGTGTTGTGGGTGTGAATGTTTGCATTTGGTGTCAACTGCCAATTTTGCAGATACGATGGTAATAGGTTGTGCATAAATTTATAATAGAACTTGAGTTCTTGTAATCTTAGTAAATCAGTGATTTTTAATAAATTTAATCTTTTGAAAAGCGGACCCGTGTGCGAGTTGTATCTACTCGTTGTTAATATTCTAACAGCCTTCTTTTGTATTTTGTATATTCTTTCACATGGGAGCCCCATACCATTATGCAATAGTTCATATGTGGTAGGACTAAAGTGATATATATAGATATATTTTTTTTTTGGGTAATATATGTTTAAGCTTATTTAACACTCCAACTGTTCTGGAACACTTATTTGAAGTGATTTCAGAATGTTTCCTCCATTTTAAATTTGTGTCCAGAGTAAGACCTAGGAATTTGAATTCATTAACTTTTGTAATGTTTGTGTTACTGATTTGGAGCGTAGGTGCATTTACTTGTTTATTTGGCATGTGGAAAAGCATATATCTAGATTTGTTTATGTATAGTGACAGTTTGTTAATTTCAAGCCATTCGTTTGTTTTACCAAGTTCGTCATTAATTAGGGAACCAGCATCAATGTTCTCCTTGGTTTTAAAATTATTTAGCGTGCTTGAAAGGGTAGTGTCGTCAGCGTAGGTTATAAAATTAAACATTTCACTAGACTGTGAAATATCATTTATGTAGATTATAAAAATAGCGGCCCAAGAATAGACCCTTGTGGGACACCAGTGTTTATATTCAATGTTTTAGATTTAATATCGCTCAATTCTATATATTGTTTTCTATTTGTTAGGTAGCTATTGAATAGTTTCAGTGTGTGGCCCTCCAGCCCATAGTATTTTAGTTTGTCCAGTAATATTTTATGATCAATGGAATCAAAAGCCTTTGATAGATCGAGAAAGATGTGTATAGGTATTTTATTGTTGTCCATTTGAGTAGTGATTCTATCTACCAACTCTAAAGCGGCATATTCTGTTGAGTGACCAGGTCGAAAACCATACTGATTTTCTGCAAACAATTTAGAATCATCGAGATATTCATACAGTTGACTACTAATTACTTTTTCTATAACTTTTGGTATTGTTGGCAAAAGAGAGATTGGCCTGTAATTAGTTAACAAGGCTGGGTCTTCTTTCTTAAAAAATGGGAATGACTTTGGCGAGCTTTAGTTTTTCAGGGAAAACACCGGTGTGTATTATTTGATTTGTTATTAGCGCTAAGGATTTGACGAGTGATGGCGCAATATATTTTAATAAATTTGTAGATATACCATCTGAACCACAGCTCTCTTTCTTCGGGAGATTGTTTATAATTATCTTGATAGTTTCTTCATCAATTTCTTTAAATTTAAAATTTGTGTTTTGTGCATTCTTGAAATAGTATCTGTGGTTTTTCTCGCCTGAATAATGTATACTTTTAGCGAGATTTGAACCAATACTAGTAAAGTAAGTATTAAATATATTTGCTATTTCTAATTTGTTAGTTATTTCAGTATTATTTTCCTTAATTATCATGGGAGATAATTCTTTAAATTTCTTCCTAGAAAAAATTTCATTGATGGTTTTCCATGTATTTCTGATATCGTGTTTAAATTTGGTGAATGTTGTTTCGAAGTAAATGTTTTTAGCTGCTTGGATGCTGCTCTTTAATATGGTATTGTATGATTTTAAGTTAGTGTTTAGGGTATTGTATTCTTGTGTGCCGGATCTTGTCTTTTTCTTTTTTGAATATAATTTATCTCTATATCTTATTGATTTAAGCAATCCCTGTGTTATCCATTTTGACTTCTTATGTTTATATTTTTTTAATTTTACTAATTTACAGGGCATATGTTTTTCTTTAGCAATTAAAATAGCATCGTGTATTATATCATAGTTCATATTTGTATCAGCTGACCTGCTTTTATCTAGTTTGTCGTATATTTCAGATGCAATGATTTCATTATTTACTTGGGTCATGGCTTTCTCCGTTTGAACATTTATTTGTATAAATTTGGGAGTGGCTTCTTTATTAATTGTCATGTCAAGTTGTATAAAGTAGGGTTGATGATCAGATAGTGGTTTTAATAATATGCCTACTTTTGTCTTTGTTGATTGTTTTTTTGTTTTGAGGAAGAAGTTGTCTATGAGTGTACCGGTTGTATGACAAAATCTCGTTGGCAGGGTAATTTGCGGATAGAAACTATGTGTTGTTAGCATTTCAAAAGAATCACTGCATGCTTCGTTTTCGTTTATCTTTAGCAGATTTAAATTATAGTCTCCAGCCAATATTACTTCGTTTTTATTTTCTATGTGTGTCATGAGTACTGTGAGTTCATTTATAAACTGCCTAATTTGGTCATGTAGCATTCTGGGAGGCCGGTAGATGTTGCCTATGATGATTTCTTTGGGTAGCCCTCCGCCGGTTACTTTAATAATCTGTCCCTCCCAATATTCATACTCATTTAGAGAAATCAGTACTTCATATTTGAATCTTGTATCTATGTAAATTACTAAACCACCCTTTTCACTGCAACTTTTCCCTTGAATGATACAGTTGTAGCCAGGCAATTGTATTTGTGATAGGTCACTATTGTCCGTTATCCAACTTTCTTGTAAGCATATTACATTGAATTTAAAATCAATTCATTGAATTTTGCATATAATAAAGATTGTATGTTCGAGCTGAAAATACTTAAACGGTCTTTATATTAATCTGCTAAAATTTTTAAATTGTCAGTGTCATAATATGAAGAGTGCTGTATTTCTTGAGTTCTGACATTTTCATTATCAATGTTTTGATCAAGAATGTGTTTTAAACTATTTTCTTCAATACCACCAAGATGTAAGAGGTATGACTGATCAGATTGTTCTGTCATTTGGTGGTTATAGATAGAGTAGTATTCTCAGACATACCAGTGTTTTAGACACAGTGTTCTTAGACTTCGCAATGTACTTGGCAGTGTTCTTACGCATATTAGTGTTCTTACACATAACATTGTTCTTCGACATAGCAGTGTTCTTAGATATAGCATTGTACGTTGACATCGCAGTGTTCTTTGGCATAGATTAGCGCACAATATCTCGTAGTTGCTGTACATTGACAACGTGGAGCCTCTGCGCATGTTCGCTTTTCTCGATGAATACCTTGCAGTTTAAGGTCCACACACTGAAGATTTTGTTGTCTTTTTTCAAACGTCTTGCCCCGCAACATCGCACGTTTACGCATTAGTGCACTCTTCTTATCGGGTGATAGCAGTTGCACAATCACCGGCTGTGTGCCGTCCTTCCACTTTGGAAGATCGTGTATTGCGGTGATTTCCAGATCATTTAGTGGCACGTTTAGTTTGTTTTTGGTTGACCTTTCAGTGTGCAAGAGTAGCGTGCTACTGCTTTTATTTGAGTAAACGGGGGCGACCCTCCCCCAGTGTTAGTCAAGCCTCGCTTTCAAGGAATCTACACTGGGAGCAGTGCAGTGCATTCCAAACAGTGCACTAACAGAACATGAGACGAGCACAAGGACAGCGGCGACTGACTACGGTGTTGACCCAACTGTGATCACGACACGGAGAGGACACGACAACAGCCGACTTACCACTTCAGTTATATTTATCTCTCTTGGTACACATTTCGAGACACGTATTAGCGCGAGTAAGCACTCGTTCGAGTGCATTCGGTTAGATATTGTGCAGTGCTATCGTCTGAATGGGTTTCGTTTGATTTATTTAGTGATCAGTGTGATTTGATTTGATTTATTTAGTGACCGACAAGATCTATATATGTCAAGGCTTATATTTGCGGGCTGTGGCTCGCCAATGGCGCACAAGTATCGTCCTGGCGAGTGTTTGTTAATGGTAGGTGCCAGCTGGCGAATGCATTTTGTAAGTTGTATTACTTCAAAACAAAATGGTTCAAGGCGGACCTCTAATGGCGCAGCTTGCATAGGTTACGCAAATCATCCAAATGAAACATTTAGCTGCGTAAGGCTCTGTGGACGGATGAACCCTCGATTTGGCTGTGCCATTCGATAGTTCCACTCGTCACCGCTGTAAGTGCACATCAAAATGAGCGTCTTTTTTCAAGTTATACCTATCACATAGCACACCTGCACTTCGTTAGATGTACACTCATAATCTCTAATCATGAACAGATTTAGATCTAAGGTGCTCTGAATTAGTATCTTGTCAAAAGTCATTGCTAGACTTTCAGAATACGCTCCATTTTATAATTTTTAATTGCTGTGAGAATGTAGTTAAACACGACTGCCGGTGCCCAACTGTGGAAATAGGCATGCCCAATGCCATGCCCCATGCCATGGTATCGGGACAGGTTTCTACATGCGCGATTGTAGTGTTCAGGAGTTTACGGTAATTGTGACCTATGAACCGGACCGGTGTTCAGAGCACGGCTTGTATTCGTTTGTTCTGTTAATACAGTTTGCACAAGCCATGCGTTCGTTATGTCCATGCAAAGCTTTACAAATGGCGACGAATACGGGATGAAAACTCGCGCAGGTTTGACAGTAACTTAAATAAAAAACTACAAGCAAGCAACACAAGAAAAATGACATTTGTAGATAAGTCAACTATCGCCCGCAGCGGCAACACTCACTAATTCCAGGCATGGGAACGGCCTACCTGTCGAATTTCTAAAATAAAAAAGATCACAATTGTCCGTGCAAAATCAGAACCACGAGTGGTAATGTCCGCTTAGCCACACGTCGCATAAATAGGCTACTTAGAAATGTCCGACGATAACCAAGGCACCTACACATCAATGCCGCCATTACACGGGATACGTCCACCAGCACCAGTTGATCTTGACTTTAACGCTGCAGATAACTGGAATCTATTCAAACAAAAGTGGAAGAACTATGCTACAATAACGCAACTCCAGAAACAGCCGGCGGATTATCAGGTGGCATTGCTACTGCACACGATTGGAGATGTCGCATTGAAGATATACAATGGGTTTACGTTCGAGACCGAAGACGACTCACGATCGGTGGCTGAAATCTTGGCCAAATTTGACAGCTTTGCCGTTTGATGAGATCAACGAATGTTATGAGAGAGTTGTGTTCCATAACATAAATCAACAACACAGAGAGACATTTGAACAGTTCCTAACAGCCATCAGGGTGCTTATCAAGTCCTGCAATTTCTGTGATGCGTACAGAAATTCAACACTACGAGACAGACCGTCCTGGGTTTATACGACCGCGATGTCCAAGAGGCTCTTCTAAAGCAGCGTAACATATCGCTACAGACGACATGTGCAGAGCTGCAGAACATGCAAGGTCACAGAGTAAGGTCGTTCGTCCAGAAGCGGTAAACAAAGTCGGTAAATCCAGATACGTTGAATGTAAAAAGGGGAAGTTTCGACAACTATCCCAGCGCCGACACAAAATGGCGCAGAATCCAACAAGTTCAAACGAGTGTGCAAAACCGCCAACAAAAACAACCAAATGGTACACCCTGCCAGCAGTGCGGATTCAAGAGTCACGCTGACGGAATATGTCCAGCAAATGGGGAGACTTGCAACTTCTGTGGCAAACCAAACCATTTCGAGAAAGTTTGTAGGAGAAAAAAACGTGAAAACAAACATGTGCGACAGGTCGAACCAAACTCGCGCACACAACATCCACTTGGCGACTCGAGCGATATGCATGGACGATACACAATCAGCCAACGAATAAAACGACTGCAAAAACATCACCAATGACTGTGATCGCCGTAAACAACATCAACGCGAATATGATGATCGACACAGGAGCGTCAGTAAACGTGATGGATGAACGGACATATGAGATGATTCCGACTTTGATGAGACACAGAGGGCCGAAAATCATGTCATATGGCGGCGGCACACCACTAAACGTTCTGGGGGTGTGTGACGTATCGCTTGTGTGAAAGTCCGCCATTCAATGTCATCGGTTCCACGTCATAAAAGCGCTCATGGCTCTTTGGTCGGTTTCAACACAGCTCAGGAGTTAGGGCTCTTGAACATTGTCAACAAAATCGGCTCCACAAAGGGCATTGGGAAACTGAAGGGAGTGCAGGTCAAACTACATTGGGAAACTGAAGGGAGTGCAGGTCAAACTACACATTAATGAATCTGTACTGCCTGTCACGATTACAAACAGGAAAATTCCCTTCCACATGAAACCAAAGACCGGGGAGGAGGAACTACGACTTCTCAAAGAGGATACAATCGAGAAGATGCCCGTTGGCGAGCCTACGCCTTGGGTGTCTCCTATTGTCACCCCTCCAAAGAAGGACGGTTCCATACGACTGTGCATCGACATGCGCGACTCTAACAAGGCGATCACACGAGAACGCCATAACATGCCAACATTAGACGAACTCGTTCATGACCTAAATGGCGCAACAGTATTTAGCAAACTAGATCTGTCCAGTGGCTACCACCAGCTGGAGCTTCACCCATCATCCAGATACATCACCACTTTCAGGACACACTACATGTACAAAAGACTGAACTTTGGGATGTAGTCATCAAGTGAAATATTCCAGGAACACGTCAGAAACGTGATCAGCCACATTGAGTCGACAAAGGAACATCAGTGATAATATCATCATATACGGGAAAGGAGAAAACGCCCAGGAGATGCTTGATAAAGCACTGGCTGATACTCTTGATGCGTTGCACACAAACGGCCTCACACTCAACTTGGACAAGTGTAAGGTGAACCTGCCGTCAACAGAGTACTACGGAATAATATTCAGCAAAACCGGCGTGTCACCTGACCCAAACAAAGTGCAGGCTCTCAAGGAGCTGTCGCCTCCATCAAATGTGGCAAAGCTGAGGAGTTTCCTGGGTATGATGAAATACCTATCGAGATTCATCAAAGACTTTGCCATCATTAGCGAACCCCTGAGACGCCTCACTAAGAAGTTATGGTCAAGCGAACAAGACGCGGCGTTTACCGCGCTCAGAGACCTGCTCATCGAAGATACCTGTGCTGCCTACTTTGATGTAAAGAAAACGACATCGCTGATAGTCGATGCAAGCCCGACAGGCCTAGGCAGCATACTGATCCAATACAGCCGTGCAATTGCCTTTGCAAGCCATCCCCTCTCAGACGTTAAAAGCCGCTATAGTCAAACTGAACGCGAAGCTCTGGGTGTAGTATGGGCCTGCGAACACTTTGACCAGTACCTACAAGGAGATCCGCAGTTCACAATCATCACTGATCACGAGCCGCTTCTCACCCTATGGAAGAAAGCCAGGCCGCCACTGCGCATTGAGCGATGGGGTCTTCGACTCCAACCGTACAACTTCGTTCTGAGATACATACCCGGAAACAAAAATCCAACAGACTACATGTCCAGGAACCCGATGAATATGGCGGGGACTCGCAGACACCAAAAAATGGCTGAAGATTACGTAAACTTCATTGCACCGTCCAATATACCACGCGCCATGAAGACAGAGGATGTCAAACGTGCCACTGATGCAGATGACATGATGCAGTGTGTAATCACTCTTTGCAGAAATGGACGCTGGTCTGAGATCCACAAATCTGGTGACCCAATGATGCGAGAGTTCTACAACGTCCGAAAACAACTGACTGTCACTGATGACAACATACTACTACGTGGAACAAACGTGGTCATCCCTGCATATCTGGGGAACCAAGTGGTTGCATTTTCGCACGAAGGCCATCAAGGGATTGTCAAAACAAAAGAGCTCTTAAGGTCAAAGGTGTGGTTCCCGAAAATTAACGACATGGTGGAGACGGCAGTACGTCACTGTTTCGCCTGCCAATGCATGTACAACGGTAACCCACACCTTGAGTCAATGCAGATGTCGGATATGCCACCTGCAGCGTGGACACATCTAAGTATGGATTTCCTTGGCCCCTTGCCATCGGGAGAAGAACTCATGGTTCTGGTGGATGAATACTCCAGATATCCGATAGTAGAGATCATTCGTTCGGTGTCAGCAAACACGGTCATACCAGTGCTTGACAAAATACTGGCAATGTTTGGAATCCCCGAGGTCATCAAATCGGATAATGGGACCCCGTTCAACTCTGATGCATTTGTTTCATTCGCTAAGCACAGTGATTTTCGTCATAGAAGAGTGACAGCGTGCTGGCCACGAGGAATGCACAAGCTGAAGGTTTCAACAAGCCGTTGATGAAAGCGATCCGATCAGCTGCGCTGAAGTAGAAAAACTGGAAGCAGGAAATGTACCAGTTCTTACGACAATACAGGGCCACGCCCCACACGTCTACAAAGTTTAGTCCACACCTCTTGCTAGTTGGCTGGGAACCTGGGACCAAACTTCTGTGCATCTCTACGAAGGACACTCACGATAACAGGGCAGTTCATGCTGCAGCACGAGTGAACGACAAACACACAAAACTGTGCCAGAAAACATACGCTGACAAGAGAAACAGAGCTGCTCACAATGACTTGCAGGTCGGAGACACAGTCCTCATGAGGAACGACAAGAGGTCAAATAAGCTGTCTACTCAATTCAGCCAAAAACCCATGGTCGTCACAGATATACAAGGCACGGCTATCACCGCAGCCGATGACAACCACACGGTTCGTCACAGCAATACTTCTGGCTTCAAAAAAAGTGATTGATCCACTTCCGGTTTCTGAAAATAAGATGAGTGGGGGAGAAAGCGCACCTCCCACAGACACGACAGCGCCGTCTACACCAAATGTAGACCTGCAGGGTCTGGAAAGTGCAGCTCCCACAGAGACGACAGCGCTGCCTACTCCAATTGTAGACCTGCAGAGTCCGGACAGAAGTTGGAATGATGAGGCAGGCAGCAGACTCATCTCGCCGCCCGGGGCCTCCACAACAAAACACCACCGCAAGAACGACCCCGTTGTGTCCGTCGGAGTCTACATGACTACAAACTCAGGTAGAACTGTGCATAACACGTTTGTAAAGTCAATTATTCCGGACTCACTGCTATTTTTTTAATCGTGATCGTAATCAATGCAACATTTGCTAATTCGTAGTAAAGGGGGGAGGGATGTAGTGTTCGGGAGTTTACGGTAATTGTGACCTATGAACCGGACCGGTGTTCAGAGCACGGCTTGTATTCGTTTGGTCTGTTAATACAGTTTGCACAAGCCATGCGTTCGTTATGTCCATGCAAAGCTTTACAGCGATAATCCGGCATTTTTTGTAAATTGTCTCTGATTCTTCTGCCGATTTCTAATTCTTACCAGAATCTCTTTGCTTGTTTATACGAATCATTTTCTATCGGTATGACTACACATAATTCTGAACTTCAGAAGACATAGTGCATGGTCAGTTTTTTGCTAAAAACGTATTGTTATTCAGCTACTAAATTGGGAAATACTTGTTATGGTATTTGGCACGTTTCAAATTCTAATATGATTTAATAAAAAAAATTAAAAGATAAATGAGGTCAATATATTATATACACACCTACATGGTCACACACACACACACACACACACACACACACACACACACACACACACACACACACACACACACACACACACACACACACACACACACACACACACACACACACACACACACACACACACACACACACACACACACACACACACACACACACACACACACACACACACACACACACACACACACACACACACACATACATACTATTTATTATACATTACAAACGTATTGTACAATACTTACTTAAAGATAGCAAGATAGCAAAATGTTTCTCGGCCGCACTCCCCACTTCGTGTGGTGTCCCCCAGGGTTCTGTTCTGGGGCCTTTGCTGTTCACTCTTTACACTACGCCACTCAGCTCTGTTATCCAAAATCATAATTTGGATCACCACCTTTACGCAGATGACACACAGATCTACATTTCTTTGGCTACCTCGGATACAAATCGCTCCCTAAATCAGCTCAACGATTGTCTCCACGAAATTTTCCTCTGGATGATTGACAGCAAATTAAAGTTAAACGCAGACAAAACTGAATTTCTCATCATTTGTACTCCAAAGCAGTGTGGTAAACTTGATGGTTTTTTTCCCAACATGTATCCTGAGTCAAAATATCACACCAACAGCCTCAGCGAAGAATTTGGGAGTCACCTTTGATAAGAACTTCAACTTTAGACAACATATTTCTCAAACGTGTCGTTGCTGTTTTTATCATATCCGTGATCTTCGCCGTATTCGCCGGTATATATATCACTTTCTGTCGCTAAAACCATTGAAACAGCTCTTGTTAGCAGCAGACTTGATTATTGCAATTCCCTCCTTCATAATATTGGTATCAAGGATGTTACAAAACTTCAACGTGTCCAAAATTGTTTGGCTAGTGTAGTTACACGATCTCCTCGTTTCTCTCGCTCAGTGCCACTTCTAAAATCATTGCATTGGCTCCCTGTGCGATATCGCATTATTTTTAAGATATGTACAATTACCTATCATGCCCTTTCAACCAAACAACCTGCATATTTACATTCAATGTTCACTCCAACAAGACAGCCCAGACAGCTTCGGTCGACTGGTTCTGGTTTACTTTCTGTTCCCAGAGTTAAGACAAACGCTGGAACTCGATCTTTCTCGGTTGCCGCACCAACTCTGTGGAATTCACTCCCCGACAGCGTAAAATCTGCAAGAAATATAGCTTCATTTCGCCGTAATCTGAAAACGTATCTTTTTTAAATTGCCTATCCTCCTTAGCTTCTTGGCACCTCCATCCATCGGTTGACGACTTTTTGCATTGTACATGGTCACGATAATGCCTAATCCTTTGGTTTTGTTGCGCCATTGAGTTCGGATTTTCCGAGGATATTGGCGCCAAAGAAGTCATTTTTATTATTATTATTATTATTATTATTATTATTACCAGGTATATATAATATTGTGTTGTTGCTCTCCCGTTTACACCAGGAGCCCGCGGTTAGGATGGCATCGATACTTGTCATACATTATTTATTTCCCTTCTCCTGTCACTGTTCTATTTTCACTACTGCATCCACCACCGGTCTCTGCTCCCGCATCACTCGCTGATGATCTCCACTCCCCTCCTACTACCACCAAAGTTGTCTTCACGCAGTCCACCCATGTCAATCGCGGTCTCTATTTTCTCCATTCTATCCGGTCCACGAGTCCAGCCCACTTTAACTAACTCCTCACTAGCTTCTTCCCTATTTCACACCAAGCTCCTCCCTCAACTCCTCCCTCAGCTCCTCCCTCAGCTCCTCCCTCAACTCCTCCCTCAACTCCTCCCTCAACTCCTCCCAGCTGGCCCCTAGATTTTCAAACGAATGTTAAGCCCTGCGTTATGTAAATAAACTGTCACATGTGTAGAAATAAACCACTTTATGTACATCATAAGAACATACATTCTTTACCTGCGTCGTCATGCATCATAAAACTTGAGTAATTATTGTAAAATGTTAAAACAGATTCATGTAAAAGAGACATTAACTATTGACATTATTAATTTCTCGTTAGGGAAAGATGTACGTCGGAACTGTTTGTGTGGTGTTTCGTAATGCGTCAAGCTATCGATGCTTTATCATCGAATTTGATTGCATCGTAATGTCGTAATAACTATACATAATTAGACAAATGTAGGCTATGCTTTATAATGTATATAGCGCCGATACCATTTCGTAAAGATATGACCATTTATGATGTTTTTGAGTCATATATATTGTTAATAATGTTGTCGTATATCGGAAGCCAATAACGGATCAATAGAATAATTACAATCAAAACATTATGCAACCATGATAGTCTCGCTTATTCGACTCTCGCTCGCCTTCGTGGACTCGCGGAGTCTGCTACGGATTCCTTGAAGCGTTACCGTGTAGCGTTACCGTGAAGCGTTACCGTGAAGCGTTACCGTGCAGCGTTACAGTGAAGCGTTACAGTGAAGCGTTACCGTGAAGCGTTACCGTGAAGCGCCAGCAGCCAATCAGCGTCATTAACGAGATTCTACCCTACAGCATGATTTATCTTTCGTTGTGTCAATATAATCAAAGCTGCAAGTTGATTCGAATGCATCGTATAAAATGATCAAAGTTAACTGTTATTTGATGAGTTAGCCAAATCCCCGGATGATACCTAATTAATATAATTATTTGTACACCCAGAATCTGGGTGCATATATCATTTCCGTCACAGAGGAACCTACACCGTGATTCCAGGCTCTGGTGCGTGCGACAAATGGTGGCGTCACGTCCCGGAGCTGGGATAATCGAGGCTACAGCCATGATCAAACCACTCAACCTTTAAACGAGGGTATTTATCCAAAAGCTTAATTCCTCCTATGTGACGGATCATAACTTCAATTTGTCGACATCGAAATTGGGATTCTCGATAGAGGAGGCAGTCCAAACGGAACAAGACCAGACGCTTTCTAGTACCACGCATGCTTTGTGTTCTTGTTGGCGGTGTTCTAATGTCATGGCCCAAATATCTCCATCTTCCTTTCAATATGTTTTACTTAATTAGTTCAGCATTTGTTCTTTTGAGGACTTCTTCACTGGTGATGAATCACAAACATCTGGTCTGGAAACTTGCTAGTTTTTGTTCAATTTGTTTGGTTGTTTTCCATGTTTCAGAGCAATAGAGAAGCACGGGTGTACAATTGCTGTTGAGAATTCTCATTTTGGTGTTTGTATTTACACCCTTAGACCTTTTGTGGTTTGATTTAATGCTCCCCATTCGTGTCCAAGGCTGTTCTTTATGTCGATAGAACAGTCTCCATCTTTGGACATTACACTACCAAAGTAGGTGAAGCGTTCCACGTCTGCAAGGGCCTTGTCGTTAAGTAAAAGTGGAAATGAAGCATTCAATAAAGCGTGATCAATATCATACAACTCTGTGTTTTGTTTGTCTGACGGCGGACGATAAGAAAGCTAAGTACCCACCGGGCCGACTGACCAACCGTCGGCAGTTGGAGGAAATTGGAGGTAGTCGGGTGCTCTCCTCTTCCAGCCCCACTGGTAACCCCCCGTCGGTGATACACCTGACTATGGGTTACACCCCAACCAGAACGACCCGTTCACGCACTGTTCTGATCCTGGCGTGAAAAAAACGCGAACTCAGCTCAACCCTACTGTTGTTGGGCCAACGTCCCGACTCCCGATTCGTTTTTTTATCGGACTGACGTGTACTTAGCAAACAACAGCAACAGATGTCGAGCCATCTGTTGCTGTTGGCCGCGATGAAGATATTGTTTATTGGGTGCAACAATGGCCTAATACAAATAAAGTCTATGTGCATCCATGTTTCGTAATTCATTTCTGCACATTACTGGTTTTATGTGTCACCCTCCATCCGTGACCAAGTCCATTCACCAGTGTGTCTCTGTTGGAAGACAAACAACATACCATGCATTCAGTAACTTACGTGCTTACGCATCACAAAGCAATACGTATCAATAGAGAACGATAAAATGTTGACAAGACATGACGTTCGTGTCATTTGGACGTTGCCTTAGTTCCGAGTTGTTTATCACGTATATTAAATAATGACTTAATAATAAAGCATTTGAAGTGGCTTGTTCGAAAGGTTTACACTAAATCAACCGGTGTGGTACGAGAATACAACGAAAATTCAAACGAGTTTCCTATTTGATTGAAGCCTCATATATGTACACTTCATATATACACGCCTCATATATATATATATATATATATATATATATATATATATATATATAAAATTATATATATATACTTCATATATACAGACTAGTCGGTTAATAGAACGTTTCCTAGTCTAGAAAACTATGAGACGTTGCTAACATGCGGAAAGACGGTGCCTTGAGTATAAGCTTGAAATAGACATCGAGTACTCCCTACTTTGGAACGTTGCTCAGTATGGAAATAAGTCCTGGACACACACTAAGTACGATGGGAGACGTGTACAAGCACTGTGATATTAATTTATGATTAGTTGTAATAATCATACATTTGTGAGTGAATTACACCAAACTGTAACGTGTAATTAAACGTTGTATTACAATTACCTGCTAATTATCCAATATAGAGGGCACAACGGTATGCATATATTTGACGAATAAGTACGGATAATTATCAGATTGTGACAAAGAACGTTTGGATTAATAAGTTTGGAAGTAGAGGCCACCATTATCCACCACCAGGGGTAGACCAATGTCCCCAAATCGTCTTCTGCAAAGCGACACTAGGAAATGGTGCGAGACATTAGCATTATGTCCGTGAGCGCTACTTAATATGCAAAAGAGTCGTGCCGTAACTCGCAGCTTCAGACAGTACTTCCAAATAATTCGTGTGGCTCTTCGAAAACCCGACCACGAATGTCGTGGGGTCATTCATAAATTCACTCGGATTTGTTAGTGTGTCATACGGAACCTTAGCGAAAAAAAATCAATATAATTTGTTATAGAATATTCTATTGGATTTCTGAGGACAAAACTGTGTATAACTTATTATGTAGAAAATATTATGTAGAATGTTTTATAGAATATTCTGTAATATTTTTTTTTATTCTATGCTATGCTCTGTAGAATTCTATAAAATTCTATACAAATCTATTGACAATTGAAGTAGACATAAACTATTTCTGTAGAATCTGTTGTATTCTATTATTTGTTTTTCAAAATTCTACTATTCTCTGTAGAGTTCTACTTATTTTATAGATTTCTATAGAATGTTTATAGAATTATATAGATTTGTTTGATAAGGGGACTGCCCAACCTTAATAATACATACGGGAATCACTATGTCAACAACAAGAGATTCGATTTGTTTCAAACGTTGCCTTGTTGTTGCAAGACAGATTTAATGGTTACACCAAATACGTGTCAGAAGTGGCACGTGCTCAACATCCAAAGCACAGGCAACAAATAAGAGGTTTGCGAGAACATTTGTTCCCTGGGAGTTTGGGGCACCAGGACGTCGTGTTGAAAATGCTGTACGGCTGCAGACTTAAGACCAAGTGTTCTCCTTCAAGAGGCGCGTAGTTGCTCACACCTGCAAATAGACAGCGAGTCATTTCGAAATGTAGCCATACATTGCAAAAGCTTTTGCAGTACTTTTGGCGTGTTGCAAATACTTGTTATAAACAACGTGCAAAATGGGCCCCGCCCAAAATGGGAGGTTTGGCGTTAATGTATTATATACAGTCAATTTGCTAAATGACCCACAAGGGATCATTACTGAACGTTGGTCGGAAGCGCGAAACGTAAATTCAAACAAGCGAGCAATATTGTTGTTTACACTTTTCTTAAAATATTCAGGAAAGGGAAAGAATGTGTAAAATGTGGACAATGTACGACGTGGGTACTGTGTATGGTACAAATGTTGACAATGTACGACGTGGGTACTGTGCATGGTACAAATGTGGACAATGTACGACGTGGGTACTGTGTAAGGTACAAATGTTGACAATTTACGACTTCGGTACTGTGCATGGTACAAATGTGGACAATGTACGACGTGAGTACTGTGTATGGTACAAATATTGACAATGTACGACTTGGGTACTGTGTATAGTACAAATGTGGACAATGTACGACGTGAGTACTGTGCATGGTACAAATGTGGTCAATGTACGACGTGGGTACTGTGTATGGTACAAATGTGGACAATGTACGACGTGGGTACTGTGTATGGTACAAATGTAGACAATGTACGACGTGGGTACTGTGCATGGTACAAATGTAGACAATGTACGACGTGTGTACTGTGTATGGTACAAATGTTGACAATGTACGACTTGGGTACTGTGTATGGTACAAATGTGGACAATGTACGACGTGGGTACTGTGTATGGTACAAATGTAGACAATGTATGACGTGGGTACTGTGTATGGTACAAATGTAGACAATGTACGACGTGGGTACTGTGCATGGTACACATGTGGAAAATGTACGACGTGGGTACTGCTCATGGTACAAATGTGGACAATGTACGACGTGGGTACAGTGCATGGCAAAAATGTGGACAATGTACAACGTGGGTACTGCTCATGGTGCAAATGTGGACAATGTACGACGTGGGTACAGTGCATGGTATACATGTGGACAATGTACGACGTGGGTACTGTGTATGGCAAAAATGTGGACAATGTACGACGTGGGTACTGCTCATGGTGCAAATGTGGACAATGTACGACGTGGGTACTGTGCATGGTACAAATGTGGACAATGTACGACGTGGGTACTGCTCATGGTACAAATGTGGACAATGTACGACGTGGGTACTGTGAATGGTACACATGTGGACAATGTACGACGTGGGTACTGTGCATGGTACAAATGTAGACAATGTACGACGTGGGTACTGTGCATGGTACACATGTGGACAATGTACGACGTGGGTACTGTGTATGGTACAAATGTGGACAATGTACGACGTGGGTACTGTGCATGGTACAAATGTGGACAATGTACGACGTGGGTACTGTGTATGGTACACATGTGGACAATGTACGACGTGGGTACTGTGCATGGTACACATGTGGACAATGTACGACGTGGGTACTGTGTATGGTACAAATGTGGACAATGTACGACGTGGGTACTGTGCATGGTACAAATGTAGATAATGTACGACGTGGGTACTGTGCATGGTACAAATGTGGACAATGTACGACGTGGGTACTGTGTATGGCACAAATGTGGACAATGTACGACGTGGGTACTGCTCATGGTACAAATGTGGACAATGTACGACGTGGGTACTGCTCATAGTACAAATGTGGACAATGTACGAAGTGGGTACTGTGTATGGTACACATGTGGACAATGTACGACGTGGGTACTGTGTATGGCACAAATGTGGACAATGTACGACGTGGGTACTGTGCATGGTACACATGTGGACAATGTACGACGTGGGTACTGTGCATGGTACAAATATTGACAATGTACGACGTGGGTACTGTGTATGGTACACATGTGGACAATGTACGACGTGGGTACTGCTCATAGTACAAATGTGGACAATGTACGACGTGGGTACTGTGTATGGTACACATGTGGACAATTTACGACGTGGGTACAGTGTATGGCACAAATGTGGACAATGTACGACGTGGGTACTGTGCATGGAACAATGTAGACAATGTACGACGTGGGTACTGTGCATGGTACACATGTGGACAATGTACGACGTGGGTACTGTGTATGGCACAAATGTGGACAATGTACGACGTGGGTACTGTGCATGGAACAATGTAGACAATGTACGACGTGGGTACTGTGCATGGTACACATGTGGACAATGTACGACGTGGGTACTGTGTATGGCACAAATGTGGACAATATACGACGTGGGTACTGCTCATGGTACAAATGTGGACAATGTACGACGTGGGTACTGTGCATGGTACAAATGTGGACAATGTACGACGTGGGTACTGTGTATGGCACAAATGTGGACAATGTACGACGTGGGTACTGTGCATGGTACACATGTGGACAATGTACGACGTGGGTACTGTGCATGGTACAAATGTGGACAATGTACGACGTGGGTACTGTGAATTGTACACATGTGGACAATATACGACGTGGGTACTGTGTATGGCACAAATGTGGACAATGTACGACGTGGGTACTGCTCATGGTACAAATGTGGACAATGTACGACGTGGGTACTGTGCATGGTACACATGTGGACAATGTACGACGTGGGTACTGTGTATGGCACAAATGTGGACAATGTACGACGTGGGTACTGTGCATGGTACACATGTGGACAATGTACGACGTGGGTACTTTGCATGGTACAAATATGGACAATGTACGACGTGGGTACTGTGTATGGTAAACATGTGGACAATGTACGACGTGGGTACTGCTCATAGTACAAATGTGGACAATTTGCGACGTGGGTACTGTGTATGGTACACATGTGGACAATGTACGACGTGGGTACTGTGTATGGCACAAATGTGGACAATGTACGACGTGGGTACTGTGCATAGTACACATGTGGACAATGTACGACGTGGGTACTGTGTATGGCACAAATGTGGACAATGTACGACGTGGGTACTGTGCATGGTACAAATGTAGACAATGTACGACGTGGGTACAGTGCATGGTACACATGTGGACAATGTTCGACGTGGGTACTGTGTATGGCACAAATGTGGACAATGTACGACGTGGGTACGGTGCATGGTACAAATGTGGACAATGTACGACGTGGGTACGGTGCATGGTACACATGTGGACAATGTACGACGTGGGTACTGTGTATGGTACACATGTGGACAATGTACGACGTGGGTACTGTGTATGGTAAAATGTGGACAAAGTACGACGTGGGTACGGTGCATGGTACAAATGTAGACAATGTACGACGTGGGTGCTGTGCATGGTACACATGTGGACAATGTACGACGTGGGTACTGTGCATGGTACAAATGTGGACAATGTACGACGTGGGTACTGTGAATTGTACACATGTGGACAATGTACGACGTGGGTACTGTGTATGGCACAAATGTGGACAATGTACGACGTGGGTACTGTGTATGGTACAAATGTAGACAATGTATGACGTGGGTACTGTGTATGGTACAAATGTAGACAATGTACGACGTGGGTACTGTGCATGGTACACATGTGGAAAATGTACGACGTGGGTACTGCTCATGGTACAAATGTGGACAATGTACGACGTGGGTACAGTGCATGGTATACATGTGGACAATGTTCGACGTGGGTACTGTGTATGGCAAAAATGTGGACAATGTACAACGTGGGTACTGCTCATGGTACAAATGCGGACAATGTACGACGTGGGTACTGTGTATAGTACACATGTGGACAATGTACGACGTGGGTACTGTGCATGGTACACATGTGGACAATGTACGACGTGGGTACTGTGTATAGTACAAATGTGGACAATGTACGACGTGGGTACTGTGCATGGTACACATATGGACAATGTACGACTTGGGTACTGTGTATGGCACAAATGTGGACAATGTACGACGTGGGTACTGCTCATGGTACAAATGTGGACAATGTACGACGTGGGTACTGTGCATGGTACATATGTGGACAATATACGACGTGGGTACTGTGTATGGCACAAATGTGGACAATGTACGACGTGGGTACTGAGCATGGTACACATGTGGACAATGTACGACGTGGGTACTGAGCATGGTACACATGTGGACAATGTACGACGTGGGTACTGTGCATGGTACACATGTGGACAATGTACGACGTGGGTACTGTGTATGGTACAAATGTAGACAATGTACGACGTGGGTACTGTGCATGGCACAAATGTGGACAATGTACGACGTGGGTACTGTGCATGGTACACATGTGGTCAATGTGCGACGTGGGTACTGTGTATGGCACAAATGTGGACAATGTACGACGTGGGTACTGTGCATGGTACAAATGTAGACAATGTACGACGTGGGTACTGTGCATGGTACAAATGTGGACAATGTACGACATGGGTACTGTGTATGGCACAAATGTGGACAATGTACGACGTGGGTACTGCTCATGGTACAAATGTGGACAATGTACGACGTGGGTACTGCTCATAGTACAAATGTGGACAATGTACGACGTGGGTACTGTGCATGGTACACATGTGGACAATGTACGACGTGGGTACTGTGTATGGCACAAATGTGGACAATGTACGACGTGGGTACTGTGCATGGTACACATGTGGACAATGTACGACGTGGGTACTGTGCATGGTACAAATATTGACAATGTACGACGTGGGTACTGTGTATGGTACACATGTGGACAATGTACGACGTGGGTACTGTGTATGGTACACATGTGGACAATGTACGACGTGGGTACTGTGTATGGTACACATGTGGACAATGTACGACGTGGGTACAGTGTATGGCACAAATGTGGACAATGTACGACGTGGGTACTGCTCATAGTACAAATGTGGACAATGTACGACGTGGGTACTGTGTATGGTACACATGTGGACAATGTACGACGTGGGTACAGTGTATGGCACAAATGTGGACAATGTACGACGTGGGTACTGTGCATGGAACAATGTAGACAATGTACGACGTGGGTACTGTGCATGGAACAATGTAGACAATGTACGACGTGGGTACTGTGCATGGTACACATGTGGACAATGTACGACGTGGGTACTGCTCATGGTACAAATGTGGACAATGTACGACGTGGGTACTGTGTATGGTACGAATGTGGACAATTTACTTTCGAAATGTGTGACGAAGGCGTACTTGTGAAAATGGATGTGAAGGGGTCTCATTTTGCGCGCACATTTTTTAAGAGACAAAAATTGGTGTTTTGAAATACCCATTACATATAGTAATTTAGAAAACAAAAATAAGGCCCATTGCTACTGCGCACAATATGTGTGATTGCCTACTTAATGGACTCAGACAGTCGCCTTGTGGTGTTCTCTTGAAGAAGGCCCAGAACGTTCCGTCTGGTCCTTTCAGGCCATTCACGTGAGTCACGAGTTGGCCGTGGGCCTTGTCTCCCTTCGCCGTGAAACTGAAGTCAGTCACAATCTACTTATTATCTGACAAAACCGATGTAATTGACATACCACAAACAGCCGTAGTGTTGTTTGACTTAAACCAGTGCACACACTTCCGTACTTCTCGTTCCTAGCACATCTTCTTGTCTCCTTTGTAGGTACCTCATATGATCACTCGTGATTCCGGAATGCATTGCATAGTCTGACCAATGCGAGCTCACACAACTAATCAGGTTTGGCGTTTTCATACTTTGTCTGCAATTATCTGAATGTTGTGTTTACTATTACAATTATTTGCATTAATATATGTGTGCATGTATACTCACGCAAACTTTCCTGAAGTAGATTGCGATAGTTTTACTAGGCCACACCTTGGATTGGAAAATAATTAGTTTTACGGCTAGATTCAGATACAGTAAATGTCATGTCTGAGTAGTTATATTAGTGCTGAACTGGGCGTGTTCACCCTTTCGCGGCTACACAGCCTTCCGCTGTATATGTTAGTACACGGTAGTAGGTGCAATAACGTAAGATCTTATATAGTGCAGTATCCAATTTTAGGATCGCTCAAAATGCTTTACACTTCACCCCCGGCATACCTGTTCCTTTACACTTCACCCCCGACAGACCTGTTCCTTTACACTTCACCCCCGGCAGACCTGTTCCTTTACACTTCACCCCCGACAGACCTGTTCCTTTACACTTCACCCCCGGCAGACCTGTTCCTTTACACTTCACCCCCGGCAGACCTGTTCCTTTACACTTCACCCCCGGCAGACCTGTTCCTTTACACTTCACCCCCGACAGACCTGTTCCTTTACACTTCACCCCCGGCAGACCTGTTCCTTTACACTTCACCCCCGGCAGACCTGTTCCTTTACACTTCACCCCCGACAGACCTGTTCCTTTACACTTTACCCCCGGCAGACCTGTTCCTGTCAACACTAACTCAATTTCACTGGGAAACATTCAGTCACGCAGCATTTACTGCGCGAAGATTATTTGCTCTCTCTTGCCGGGTACTCATTTATATATCTGAGTGAAGTGTGGCAACGGGAATAAATGAACTTGCGCAGGCTTTAAAAACAGCAGCAAGATACTTCGAATCACGGTCCTCTCTACTGAAAGTTGGTCATGTTAACAACAGCAGCAAGAGACTTCGAACCCCGGTCCTCTCTACTGAAAGTCCGTCATGTTAACAACAGCAGCAAGAGACTTCGAACCCCGGTCCTCTCTACTGAAAGTCCGTCATGTTAACAACAGCAGCAAGAGACTTCGAACCCCGGTCCTCTCTACTGAAAGTCCGTCATGTTAACAACAGCAGCAAGAGACTTCGAACCCCGGTCCTCTCTACTGAAAGTCCGTCGTGTTAACAACAGCAGCAAGAGATTTCGAACCCCGATCCTCTAGATTGAAAGTCCGTTATTTTAACAACTGGGCAACAGGGCCACACAAAGGGGCCTTTCATACCTGAATTCAGGGAACATCCGTTGTAGGTCGACCAGGATGTCAAAGTAACACTTGCGACGGCAGACGTCCCACCTACCCACATAGTAGTAGTAGGAGTAGTAATAGTAATTATTATTATTATGTTATGATTATGATAATTATTATTATTAGGATTATTATCATAACATTTAAAGGTTTAATTTAAAAAGTGCGAATATATGTAATTGTTACGAGTAAATTACAATAAAATGTGTTATCTAGGTAAATAATTTATATTAATAAGCGCAGAAATAAAAAAATATATATTAATTAAGATCACAATGGCTAATACTACCAATTGCATGTTAAACTAATCTAACGTTCTATATAATCCTAAGATATGAATACGTCTCGAGAGCCACTTTTAACACACTATATTTGCGTATTGGCGCATTTGTGAAATACATTGGACGTGTCACATGCACCGGCATATTAAGTTCACACATTTATTTTCCACCACAAATTCTAGCATTCGTATAAAAAGCTAAACAATGTATCAATGGCAACACAACAACAAATGACTCACTCGCAACAAAAATAATTCACAACAACGAATGCCTCATTCATAACAAAGAATGATTCAACCACTATAAAGAATGATTCAATATCAACGGCAAGCAACTCATATCACCGAATGACTGATATTTAAAAAAACAATTTCACTAAACATATTTTGGTGGTGAAGGTGGCAGAACAGACATATTTGGGTGGTGAAGGTGGCAGAACAGACATATTTGGGTGGTGAAGGTGGCAGAACAGACATATTTGGGTGGTGAAGGTGGCAGAACAGACATATTTGGGTGGTAAAGGTGGCAGAACAGACATATTTGGGTAGTGAAGGTGGCAGAACAGACATATTTGGGTGGTGAAGGTGGCAGAACAGACATATTTGGGTGGTGAAGGTGGCAGAACATACACATTTGGGTAGTGAAGGTGGCAGAACATACATATTTTGGTGGTGGATGTGGCAAAACATACATATTTGGGTGGTGAAGGTGGCAGAACATACACATTTGGGTAGTGAAGGTGGCAGAACATACATATTTGGGTGGTGGATGTGGCAAAACATACATATTTGGGTGGTGAAGGTGGCAGAACAGACATATTTGAGTAATGAAGGTAGCAGAACATACATATTTGATTGGTGAAGGTGGCAGAACATACATATTTGGGTGGTGAAGGTGGCAGAACAGACATATTTGGGTAGTGAAGGTGGCAGAACATACATATTTGGGTGGTGAAGGTGGCAGAACAGACATATTTGGGTAGTGAAGGTGGCAGAACATACATATTTGGGTGGTGAAGGTGGCAGAACAGACATAGTTGGGTGGTGAAGGTGGCAGAACAGACATATTTGGGTAGTGAAGGTGGCAGAACGTACATATTTCGGTGGTGGATGTGGCAGAACAGACATAGTTTATAATGTGTAATGAAGATGGGAAGACAGGATTAAAGGGGATTTGAGAAAGTCGCAGGAGGATTAAACAAAAGTGGGGGAAAGGCTGCCTGTGGGGAGCGGTAGAAAAGGATCACAGCCGAAGCAGTGCAAGAACTAGTTGGTTTCATCCCTTCAAGGGGAACTACAAGGAAGAACATATATATATATATATATATATATATATATATATATATATATATATATATATATACATGCATACTACATATACATGCATACTACACAGCATACATACATGTATACTATCTAGCTAAAATTAAGACGATCAGAGTATGTACCTTTGAAGTATGATCACAAGGTAACAATTATAACCAGCAAATCAACAAACCTCACAATGTCCATTATAAACTGACATCAAACAGATATTACACCTACAGTCACAAGAGGGTATGTGGGTAAGCTAGATCGACGACAAATATTGTAAAGCGCTGACCTCACAACCATGTCGAGGCATTTGGTAATGGAAAATTCTCGGTCGTCGCCTGTGTAGTGATTCTCGAACGTAAACGTCAAACGCATGTAGCCAGCGCCATCTGCCGAACGAAAGGTAAGAAAAGGTATGTTTTTACATGGCGCATCATCCAGTCATTGGGACAGCTAAAAGCACTTTTATGATTACAATTAACGTTAACACTTTGTCAGAACATGTTCATTCCATCAACAACTTGATTTCTCTGGGAAGCATTCACCGTTCAGCTGAAAAACCCTAACCCTAAAAAATCACGCTTTTTTTACTTTTTCCAGACTCCCCCCCACCACCACCACCACCCCCATGTAACACTCGGTAGTACTTACCCGAATACCCCCCCCAGTCCCCCTGAGCGTGACGTACTTTATGGATGGCCCTATACAAGTCAACCTGCGATGATCAAAATGGCTTAGAAGTTTACACAGCCCGGCTGCCTCGCACCTGTAAAGTCACCCTCGCACCTGCAAAGTCACCCTCGCACCTGCAAAGTCACCCTCGCACCTGTAAAGTCACCCTCGGACCTGCAAAGTCACCCTCGGACCTGCAAAGTCACCCTCGCACCTGCAAAGTCACCCTCGCACCTGCAAAGTCACCCTCGCACACGACCGACAGACCGCTCCACTCCTTCGCGTGAAGGAGTGGTTTCATTGGTTATATTATAATCCACCAAAGCAAACACAACAAAGGGATACAGAAGAAACGAAGTATTTATATACAGAGATAGATGAATGATTACGTTGAACGCCTGAGCGAACAGTTGTAGTCGACGGTGGCTGTCTTTGCTTTCCGTAAATGTAGGCCTTTCCTTGTTCCAACTCTGAGCGGTGTTCAGTGTCGATTTCATTTGTTTTGTAGTAGGTGCATGGTTCATTTGTGCAGTTGATGTTTTGTGCATGGTTAACTACTTGACGCTTGTCCTCGACAGGTTTTGTTTTCCATTTCCCTGTGTGGGATCTTTTACTTCCCCTAATTATTAGTGTCTCTTCAGGAAGACAAAGGCAAGGTGGTGTGAACGAAATTGCCAAAGTTTCGGAACGGCAGCAGGAGAAGTGAACTTCGACACAATCAGTTAATTTTCCTCAATTAACCGTTTTCGCTCTTCTCGTTTCGGAAATATGTCGCGAAAAATCGAACCTATCTAGTATCTAGTATCTAGTATCTAGTATATAGTATCTAGTATCGACAATAAGCTGGCTCGTTCTGCATAAATCTATTATTCAATTTCGGTGAAATCATCAAACAAACTACTACATTATGTTTGACTGGATCTGGTCGAAATTCGACGAAAATTACATTTGTGGTCCGTCTCTTTATATAGGGTAACATGGGGCAAGCTGATGGTTGGGACAAGTTGAAAATCGCATAATAATGTTAAAACAGGGAACAGATGGCAGGACCGCGCTGTTTTCCAGTGACGTAAACGCACATTTGCAATTTGACGCAAACTCCAAGCGGTAAAAATAAAAGTTGGTTTCTCTTGAAAATGCTAAAATGTCTTGATTAACGCAAATAAGACCTGGTACTACACGTGTATTTGTTCGATATTTGCACACATCTAGGCGCCAATAATTGCATGTTTGTGATATATTTCACTTGAGCATTGCTGAGTGCAATGTCACACTCTGACAAATCACTTGCAAGTTGATTGTGGCAAGTTGACGAGCAAGGAACTACAGCTGGGAAATAAAGAGTAAAACAAGGCGTGTATATCTATTACTTGCCCTCAAACGCCGATCATCCCAGCGCACAACGACAGGTAAGATGTGGTGTGTCCGGAATATAACATGAAGGTTGAAGATTCGCCAACCTTGGACTGCATCCTGTACCGCCAGTGCATCGACCGGCGGCACGAACGTTGCAGTAATTAAGAAGACCACAGAAAGTTGTTAATATACATAATTTGGAATTACTTGATTTTCTATCCTCAACTTACCCCAGTAAGAAAGTTATTACTTGATAACTGATTCAGGCTTGTTGTTTTCTATCCTCAGCGTACCACAGTAAGAAAGTTATTACTTGATAACTGAATCAGGCTAGTTGTTTTCTATCCTCAACTTACCCCAGTAAGAAATGTATTACTTGATAACTGATTCAGGCTTGTTGTTTTATATCCTCAACTTACCCCAGTAAGAAAGTTATTACTTGATAACTGATTCAGGCTTGTTGTTTTCTATCCTCAACTTACTCCAGTAAGAAAGTTATTACTTGATAACTGATTCAGGCTTGTTGTTTTCTATCCTCAACTTACCCCAGTAAGAAAGTTATTACTTGATAACTGATTCAGGCGTGTTGTTTTCTATCCTCAACTTACCCCGGTAAGAAAGTTATTACTTGATAACTGATTCAGGCGTGTTGTTTTCTATACTCAACTTACCCCAGTAAGAAAGTTATTACTTGATAACTCATTTAGGCGTGTTGTTTTCTATCCTCAACTTACCCCAGTAAGAAAGTTATTACTTGATAACTCATTCAGGCGTGTTGTTTTCTATCCTGAACTTACCCCAGTAAGAAAGTTATTACTTGATAACTGATTCAGGCTTGTTGTTTTCTATCCTCAACTTACCCCTGCAAGAAAGTTATTACTAGATAACTCATTCAGGCTTGCTGTTTTCTATCCTCAACTTACTACAGTAAGAAAGTTATTACTTGATAACTCATTCAGGCCTGCTGTTTTCTATCCTCAACTTACCCCAGTAAGAAAGTTATTACTTGATAACTGATTCAGGCTTGTTGTTTTCTATCCTCAACTTACCCCAGTAAGAAAGTTATTACTTGATAACTGATTCAGGATTGTTGTTTTCTATCCTCAACTTACCCCAGTAAGAAAGTTATTACTTGATAACTGATTCAGGCTCGTTGTTTTCTATCCTCAACTTACCCCAGTAAGAAAGTTATTACTTGATAACTGATTCAGGCTTGTTGTTTTCTATCCTCAACTTACTTCAGTAAGAAAGTTATTACTTGATAACTGATTCAGGCTTGCTGTTTTCTATCCTCAACTTACCCCGGTAAGAAAGTTATTACTTGATAACTCATTCAGGCGTGCTGTTTTCTATCCTCAACTTACCCCAGTAAGAAAGTTACTACTTGATAACTCATTCAGGCGTGCTGTTTTCTATCCTCAACTTACCCCGGTAAGAAAGTTATTACTTGATAACTGATTCAGGCGTGTTGTTTTCTATCCTCAACTTACCCCAGTAAGAAAGTTATTACTTGATAACTGATTCAGGCGTGTTGTTTTCTATCCTCAACTTACCCCAGTAAGAAAATTATTACTTGATAACTGATTCAGGCTTGTTGTTTTCTATCCTCAACTTACCCCGGTAAGAAAGTTATTACTTGATAACTGATTCAGGCTTGCTGTTTTCTATCCTCAACTTACCCCAGTAAGAAAGTTATTACTTGATAACTGATTCAGGCTCGTTGTTTTCTATCCTCAACTTACCCCAGTAAGAAAGTTATTACTTGATAACTGATTCAGGCTTGTTGTTTTCTATCCTCAACTTACTCCAGTAAGAAAGTTATTACTTGATAACTGATTTAGGCTTGCTGTTTTCTATCCTCAACTTACCCCGGTAAGAAAGTTATTACTTGATTTCTGATTCAGGCGTATTGTTTTCTATCCTCAACTTACCCCGGTAAGAAAGTTATTACTTGTTAACTGATTCAGGCGTGTTGTTTTCTATCCTCAACTTACCCCAGTAAGAAAGTTATTACTTGATAACTGATTTAGGCGTGTTGTTTTCTATCCTCAACTTACCCCAGTAAGAAAGTTATTACTTGATAACTGATTCAGGCTTGTTGTTTTCTATCCTCAACTTACCCCAGTAAGAAAGTTATTACTTGATAACTGATTCAGGCTTGCTGTTTTCTATCCTCAACTTACCCCAGTAAGAAAGTTATTACTTGATAACTGATTCAGGCTTGTTGTTTTCTATCCTCAACTTACCCCAGTAAGAAAGTTATTACTTGATAACTGATTCAGGCGTGTTGTTTTCTATCCTCAACTTACCCCAGTAAGAAAGTTATTACTTGATAACTGATTCAGGCGTGTTGTTTTCTATCCTCAACTTACCCCAGTAAGAAAGTTATTACTTGATAACTCATTCAGGCGTGTTGTTTTCTATCCTCAACTTACCCCAGTAAGAAAGTTATTACTTGATAACTGATTCAGGCGTGTTGTTTTCTATCCTGAACTTACCCCAGTAAGAAAGTTATTACTTGATAACTGATTCAGGCTTGTTGTTTTCTATCCTCAACTTACCCCTGTAAGAAAGTTATTACTTGATAACTCATTCAGGCTTGCTGTTTTCTATCCTCAACTTACTACAGTAAGAAAGTTATTACTTGATAACTGATTCAGGCCTGCTGTTTTCTATCCTCAACTTACCCCAGTAAGAAAGTTATTACTTGATAACTGATTCAGGCTTGTTGTTTTCTATCCTCAACTTACCCCAGTAAGAAAGTTATTACTTGATAACTGATTCAGGCTTGTTGTTTTCTATCCTCAACTTACCCCAGTAAGAAAGTTATTACTTGATAACTCATTCAGGCGTGTTGTTTTCTATCCTCAACTTACCCCAGTAAGAAAGTTATTACTTGATAACTCATTCAGGCTTGTTGTTTTCTATCCTCAACTTACCCCTGTAAGAAAGTTATTACTTGATAACTCATTCAGGCTTGCTGTTTTCTATCCTCAACTTACTACAGTAAGAAAGTTATTACTTGATAACTCATTCAGGCCTGCTGTTTTCTATCCTCAACTTACCCCAGTAAGAAAGTTATTACTTGATAACTGATTCAGGCTTGTTGTTTTCTATCCTCAACTTACCCCAGTAAGAAAGTTATTACTTGATAACTGATTCAGGCTTGTTGTTTTCTATCCTCAACTTACCCCAGTAAGAAAGTTATTACTTGATAACTGATTCAGGCTCGTTGTTTTCTATCCTCAACTTACCCCAGTAAGAAAGTTATTACTTGATAACTGATTCAGGCTTGTTGTTTTCTATCCTCAACTTACTCCAGTAAGAAAGTTATTACTTGATAACTGATTCAGGCTTGCTGTTTTCTATCCTCAACTTACCCCGGTAAGAAAGTTATTACTTGATAACTCATTCAGGCGTGCTGTTTTCTATCCTCAACTTACCCCAGTAAGAAAGTTACTACTTGATAACTCATTCAGGCGTGCTGTTTTCTATCCTCAACTTACCCCGGTAAGAAAGTTATTACTTGATAACTGATTCAGGCGTGTTGTTTTCTATCCTCAACTTACCCCAGTAAGAAAGTTATTACTTGATAACTGATTCAGGCGTGTTGTTTTCTATCCTCAACTTACCCCAGTAAGAAAGTTATTACTTGATAACTGATTCAGGCTTGTTGTTTTCTATCCTCAACTTACCCCGGTAAGAAAGTTATTACTTGATAACTGATTCAGGCTTGCTGTTTTCTATCCTCAACTTACCCCAGTAAGAAAGTTATTACTTGATAACTGATTCAGGCTCGTTGTTTTCTATCCTCAACTTACCCCAGTAAGAAAGTTATTACTTGATAACTGATTCAGGCTTGTTGTTTTCTATCCTCAACTTACTCCAGTAAGAAAGTTATTACTTGATAACTGATTTAGGCTTGCTGTTTTCTATCCTCAACTTACCCCGGTAAGAAAGTTATTACTTGATTTCTGATTCAGGCGTATTGTTTTCTATCCTCAACTTACCCCGGTAAGAAAGTTATTACTTGTTAACTGATTCAGGCGTGTTGTTTTCTATCCTCAACTTACCCCAGTAAGAAAGTTATTACTTGATAACTGATTTAGGCGTGTTGTTTTCTATCCTCAACTTACCCCAGTAAGAAAGTTATTACTTGATAACTGATTCAGGCTTGTTGTTTTCTATCCTCAACTTACCCCAGTAAGAAAGTTATTACTTGATAACTGATTCAGGCTTGTTGTTTTCTATCCTCAACTTAACCCAGTAAGAAAGTTATTACTTGATAACTGATTCAGGCTTGCTGTTTTCTATCCTCAACTTACCCCAGTAAGAAAGTTATTACTTGATAACTGATTCAGGCTTGTTGTTTTCTATCCTCAACTTACCCCTGTAAGAAAGTTATTACTTGATAACTCATTCAGGCTTGCTGTTTTCTATCCTCAACTTACTACAGTAAGAAAGTTATTACTTGATAACTCATTCAGGCCTGCTGTTTTCTATCCTCAACTTACCCCAGTAAGAAAGTTATTACTTGATAACTGATTCAGGCTTGTTGTTTTCTATCCTGAACTTACCCCAGTAAGAAAGTTATTACTTGATAACTGATTCAGGCTTGTTGTTTTCTATCCTCAACTTACCCCTGTAAGAAAGTTATTACTTGATAACTCATTCAGGCTTGCTGTTTTCTATCCTCAACTTACTACAGTAAGAAAGTTATTACTTGATAACTGATTCAGGCCTGCTGTTTTCTATCCTCAACTTACCCCAGTAAGAAAGTTATTACTTGATAACTGATTCAGGCTTGTTGTTTTCTATCCTCAACTTACCCCAGTAAGAAAGTTATTACTTGATAACTGATTCAGGCTTGTTGTTTTCTATCCTCAACTTATCCCAGTAAGAAAGTTATTACTTGATAACTGATTCAGGCTCGTTGTTTTCTATCCTCAACTTACCCCAGTAAGAATGTTATTACTTGATAACTGATTCAGGCGTGTTGTTTTCTATCCTCAACTTACCCCAGTAAGAAAGTTATTACTTGATAACTGATTCAGGCTTGTTGTTTTCTATCCTCAACTTACCCCGGTAAGAAAGTTATTACTTGATAACTGATTCAGGCTTGCTGTTTTCTATCCTCAACTTACCCCGGTAAGAAAGTTATTACTTGATTTCTGATTCAGGCGTGTTGTTTTCTATCCTCAACTTACCCCGGTAAGAAAGTTATTACTTGTTAACTGATTCAGGCGTGTTGTTTTCTATCCTCAACTTACCCCAGTAAGAAAGTTATTACTTGATAACTGATTTAGGCGTGTTGTTTTCTATCCTCAACTTACCCCAGTAAGAAAGTTATTACTTGATAACTGATTCAGGCTTGTTGTTTTCTATCCTCAACTTACTCCAGTAAGAAAGTTATTACTTGATAACTGATTCAGGCTTGCTGTTTTCTATCCTCAACTTACCCCGGTAAGAAAGTTATTACTTGATAACTCATTCAGGCGTGCTGTTTTCTATCCTCAACTTACCCCAGTAAGAAAGTTACTACTTGATAACTCATTCAGGCGTGCTGTTTTCTATCCTCAACTTACCCCGGTAAGAAAGTTATTACTTGATAACTGATTCAGGCGTGTTGTTTTCTATCCTCAACTTACCCCAGTAAGAAAGTTATTACTTGATAACTGATTCAGGCGTGTTGTTTTCTATCCTCAACTTACCCCAGTAAGAAAGTTATTACTTGATAACTGATTCAGGCTTGTTGTTTTCTATCCTCAACTTACCCCGGTAAGAAAGTTATTACTTGATAACTGATTCAGGCTTGCTGTTTTCTATCCTCAACTTACCCCAGTAAGAAAGTTATTACTTGATAACTGATTCAGGCTCGTTGTTTTCTATCCTCAACTTACCCCAGTAAGAAAGTTATTACTTGATAACTGATTCAGGCTTGTTGTTTTCTATCCTCAACTTACTCCAGTAAGAAAGTTATTACTTGATAACTGATTTAGGCTTGCTGTTTTCTATCCTCAACTTACCCCGGTAAGAAAGTTATTACTTGATTTCTGATTCAGGCGTATTGTTTTTTATCCTCAACTTACCCCGGTAAGAAAGTTATTACTTGTTAACTGATTCAGGCGTGTTGTTTTCTATCCTCAACTTACCCCAGTAAGAAAGTTATTACTTGATAACTGATTTAGGCGTGTTGTTTTCTATACTCAACTTACCCCAGTAAGAAAGTTATTACTTGATAACTGATTCAGGCTTGTTGTTTTCTATCCTCAACTTACCCCAGTAAGAAAGTTATTACTTGATAACTGATTCAGGCTTGTTGTTTTCTATCCTCAACTTAACCCAGTAAGAAAGTTATTACTTGATAACTGATTCAGGCTTGCTGTTTTCTATCCTCAACTTACCCCAGTAAGAAAGTTATTACTTGATAACTGATTCAGGCTTGTTGTTTTCTATCCTCAACTTACCCCTGTAAGAAAGTTATTACTTGATAACTCATTCAGGCTTGCTGTTTTCTATCCTCAACTTACTACAGTAAGAAAGTTATTACTTGATAACTCATTCAGGCCTGCTGTTTTCTATCCTCAACTTACCCCAGTAAGAAAGTTATTACTTGATAACTGATTCAGGCTTGTTGTTTTCTATCCTGAACTTACCCCAGTAAGAAAGTTATTACTTGATAACTGATTCAGGCTTGTTGTTTTCTATCCTCAACTTACCCCTGTAAGAAAGTTATTACTTGATAACTCATTCAGGCTTGCTGTTTTCTATCCTCAACTTACTACAGTAAGAAAGTTATTACTTGATAACTGATTCAGGCCTGCTGTTTTCTATCCTCAACTTACCCCAGTAAGAAAGTTATTACTTGATAACTGATTCAGGCTTGTTGTTTTCTATCCTCAACTTACCCCAGTAAGAAAGTTATTACTTGATAACTGATTCAGGCTTGTTGTTTTCTATCCTCAACTTACCCCGGTAAGAAAGTTATTACTTGTTAACTGATTCAGGCGTGTTGTTTTCTATCCTCAACTTACCCCAGTAAGAAAGTTATTACTTGATAACTGATTTAGGCGTGTTGTTTTCTATCCTCAACTTACCCCAGTAAGAAAGTTATTACTTGATAACTGATTCAGGCTTGTTGTTTTCTATCCTCAACTTAACCCAGTAAGAAAGTTATTACTTGATAACTGATTCAGGCTTGCTGTTTTCTATCCTCAACTTACCCCAGTAAGAATGTTATTACTTGATAACTGATTCAGGCTTGTTGTTTTCTATCCTCAACTTACCCCAGTAAGAAAGTTATTACTTGATAACTGATTCAGGCGTGTTGTTTTCTATCCTCAACTTACCCCGGTAAGAAAGTTATTACTTGATAACTGATTCAGGCGTGTTGTTTTCTATCCTCAACTTACCCCAGTAAGAAAGTTATTACTTGATAACTCATTCAGGCGTGTTGTTTTCTATCCTGAACTTACCCCAGTAAGAAAGTTATTACTTGATAACTGATTCAGGCTTGTTGTTTTCTATCCTCAACTTACCCCTGTAAGAAAGTTATTACTTGATAACTCATTCAGGCTTGCTGTTTTCTATCCTCAACTTACTACAGTAAGAAAGTTATTACTTGATAACTCATTCAGGCCTGCTGTTTTCTATCCTCAACTTACCCCAGTAAGAAAGTTATTACTTGATAACTGATTCAGGCTTGTTGTTTTCTATCCTCAACTTAACCCAGTAAGAAAGTTATTACTTGATAACTGATTCAGGCTTGCTGTTTTCTATCCTCAACTTACCCCAGTAAGAAAGTTATTACTTGATAACTGATTCAGGCTTGTTGTTTTCTATCCTCAACTTACCCCAGTAAGAAAGTTATTACTTGATAACTGATTCAGGCGTGTTGTTTTCTATCCTCAACTTACCCCGGTAAGAAAGTTATTACTTGATAACTGATTCAGGCGTGTTGTTTTCTATCCTCAACTTACCCCAGTAAGAAAGTTATTACTTGATAACTGATTCAGGCGTGTTGTTTTCTATCCTCAACTTACCCCAGTAAGAAAGTTATTACTTGATAACTCATTCAGGCGTGTTGTTTTCTATCCTGAACTTACCCCAGTAAGAAAGTTATTACTTGATAACTGATTCAGGCTTGTTGTTTTCTATCCTCAACTTACCCCTGTAAGAAAGTTATTACTTGATAACTAATTCAAGCTTGCTGTTTTCTATCCTCAACTTACTACAGTAAGAAAGTTATTACTTGATAACTCATTCAGGCCTGCTGTTTTCTATCCTCAACTTACCCCGGTAAGAAAGTTATTACTTGATAACTGATTCAGGCGTGTTGTTTTCTATCCTGAACTTACCCCAGTAAGAAAGTTATTACTTGATAACTGATTCAGGCTTGTTGTTTTCTATCCTCAACTTACCCCTGTAAGAAAGTTATTACTTGATAACTCATTCAGGCTTGCTGTTTTCTATCCTCAACTTACTACAGTAAGAAAGTTATTACTTGATAACTCATTCAGGCCTGCTGTTTTCTATCCTCAACTTACCCCAGTAAGAAAGATATTACTTGATAACTGATTCAGGCTTGTTGTTTTCTATCCTCAACTTACCCCAGTAAGAAAGTTATTACTTGATAACTGATTCAGGCGTGTTGTTTTCTATCCTCAACTTACCCCAGTAAGAAAGTTATTACTTGATAACTCATTCAGGCGTGTTGTTTTCTATCCTCAACTTACCCCAGTAAGAAAGTTATTACTTGATAACTGATTCAGGCTTGTTGTTTTCTATCCTCAACTTACTCCAGTAAGAAAGTTATTACTTGATAACTTATTTAGGCTTGCTGTTTTCTATCCTCAACTTACCCCGGTAAGAAAGTTATTACTTGATAACTGATTCAGGCGTGTTGTTTTCTATCCTCAACTTACCCCAGTAAGAAAGTTATTACTTGATAACTGATTCAGGCTTGTTGTTTTCTATCCTCAACTTACCCCAGTAAGAAAGATATTACTTGATAACTGATTCAGGCTTGTTGTTTTCTATCCTCAACTTACCCCAGTAAGAAAGTTATTACTTGATAACTGATTCAGGCGTGTTGTTTTCTATCCTCAACTTACCCCAGTAAGAAAGTTATTACTTGATAACTGATTCAGGCTTACTGTTTTCTATCCTCAACTTACCCCGGTAAGAAAGTTATTACTTGATTTCTGATTCAGGCGTGTTGTTTTCTATCCTCAACTTACCCCGGTAAGAAAGTTATTACTTGTTAACTGATTCAGGCGTGTTATTTTCTAACCTCAACTTACCCCAGTAAGAAAGTTATTACTTGATAACTGATTTAGGCGTGTTGTTTTCTATCCTCAACTTACCCCAGTAAGAAAGTTATTACTTGATAACTGATTCAGGCTTGTTGTTTTCTATCCTCAACTTAACCCAGTAAGAAAGTTATTACTTGATAACTGATTCAGGCTTGCTGTTTTCTTTCCTCAACTTACCCCAGTAAGAAAGTTATTACTTGATAACTGATTCAGGCTTGCTGTTTTCTATCCTCAACTTACCCCAGTAAGAAAGTTATTACTTGATAACTGATTCAGGCTTGTTGTTTTCTATCCTCAACTTACCCCAGTAAGAAAGTTATTACTTGATAACTGATTCAGGCGTGTTGTTTTCTATCCTCAACTTACCCCGGTAAGAAAGTTATTACTTGATAACTGATTCAGGCGTGTTGTTTTCTATCCTCAACTTACCCCAGTAAGAAAGTTATTACTTGATAACTGATTCAGGCGTGTTGTTTTCTATCCTCAACTTACCCCAGTAAGAAAGTTATTACTTGATAACTGATTCAGGCTTGTTGTTTTCTATCCTCAACTTACCCCTGTAAGAAAGTTATTACTTGATAACTCATTCAGGCTTGCTGTTTTCTATCCTCAACTTACTACAGTAAGAAAGTTATTACTTGATAACTCATTCAGGCGTGCTGTTTTCTATCCTCAACTTACCCCAGTAAGAAAGTTATTACTTGATAACTGATTCAGGCGTGTTGTTTTCTATCCTGAACTTACCCCAGTAAGAAAGTTATTACTTGATAACTGATTCAGGCTTGTTGTTTTCTATCCTCAACTTACCCCTGTAAGAAAGTTATTACTTGATAACTCATTCAGGCTTGCTGTTTTCTATCCTCAACTTACTACAGTAAGAAAGTTATTACTTGATAACTCATTCAGGCCTGCTGTTTTCTATCCTCAACTTACCCCAGTAAGAAAGTTATTACTTGATAACTGATTCAGGCTTGTTGTTTTCTATCCTCAACTTACCCCAGTAAGAAAGTTATTACTTGATAACTGATTCAGGCTTGTTGTTTTCTATC
This sequence comes from Lamellibrachia columna, assembly GCA_963662155.1. Classification (NCBI taxonomy): domain Eukaryota; kingdom Metazoa; phylum Annelida; class Polychaeta; order Sabellida; family Siboglinidae; genus Lamellibrachia; species Lamellibrachia columna. The sequence goes on from OY759261.1 coordinate 12,702,528, forward strand.
CTCAACTTACCCCAGTAAGAAAGTTATTACTTGATAACTGATTCAGGCTCGTTGTTTTCTATCCTCAACTTACCCCAGTAAGAAAGTTATTATTTGATAATTGATTCAGGCTTGTTGTTTTCTATCCTCAACTTACTCCAGTAAGAAAGTTATTACTTGATAACTGATTCAGGCTTGCTGTTTTCTATCCTCAACTTACCCCGGTAAGAAAGTTATTACTTGATAACTCATTCAGGCGTGCTGTTTTCTATCCTCAACTTACCCCAGTAAGAAAGTTATTACTTGATAACTGATTCAGGCGTGTTGTTTTCTATCATCAACTTACCCCAGTAAGAAAGTTATTACTTGATAACTGATTCAGGCGTGTTGTTTTCTATCCTCAACTTACCCCAGTAAGAAAGTTATTACTTGATAACTGATTCAGGCTTGTTTTCTATCCTCAACTTACCCCAGTAAGAAAGTTATTACTTGATAACTGATTCAGGCTCGTTGTTTTCTATCCTCAACTTACCCCAGTAAGAATGTTATTACTTGATAACTGATTGAGGCTTGTTGTTTTCTATCCTCAACTTACTCCAGTAAGAAAGTTATTACTTGATAACTGATTCAGGCTTGCTGTTTTCTATCCTCAACTTACCCCGGTAAGAAAGTTATTACTTGATAACTCATTCAGGCGTGCTGTTTTCTATCCTCAACTTACCCCATTAAGAAAGTTATTACTTGATAACTCATTCAGGCGTGCTGTTTTCTATCCTCAACTTACCCCGGTAAGAAAGTTATTACTTGATAACTGATTCAGGTGTGTTGTTTTCTATCCTCAACTTACCCCAGTAAGAAAGTTATTACTTGATAACTGATTCAGGCGTGTTGTTTTCTATCCTCAACTTACCCCAGTAAGAAAGTTATTACTTGATAACTGATTCAGGCTTGTTGTTTTCTATCCTCAACTTACCCCGGTAAGAAAGTTATTACTTGATAACTGATTCAGGCTTGCTGTTTTCTATCCTCAACTTACCCCGGTAAGAAAGTTATTACTTGATTTCTGATTCAGGCGTGTTGTTTTCTATCCTCAACTTACCCCGGTAAGAAAGTTATTACTTGTTAACTGATTCAGGCGTGTTGTTTTCTATCCTCAACTTACCCCAGTAAGAAAGTTATTACTTGATAACTGATTTAGGCGTGTTGTTTTCTATCCTCAACTTACCCCAGTAAGAAAGTTATTACTTGATAACTGATTCAGGCTTGTTGTTTTCTATCCTCAACTTAACCCAGTAAGAAAGTTATTACTTGATAACTGATTCAGGCTTGCTGTTTTCTATCCTCAACTTACCCCAGTAAGAAAGTTATTACTTGATAACTGATTCAGGCTTGTTGTTTTCTATCCTCAACTTACCCCAGTAAGAAAGTTATTACTTGATAACTGATTCAGGCGTGTTGTTTTCTATCCTCAACTTACCCCGGTAAGAAAGTTATTACTTGATAACTGATTCAGGCGTGTTGTTTTCTATCCTCAACTTACCCCAGTAAGAAAGTTATTACTTGATAACTGATTCAGGCTTGTTGTTTTCTATCCTCAACTTACCCCAGTAAGAAAGTTATTACTTGATAACTCATTCAGGCGTGTTGTTTTCTATCCTCAACTTACCCCAGTAAGAAAGTTATTACTTGATAACTGATTCAGGCTTGTTGTTTTCTATCCTCAACTTACTCCAGTAAGAAAGTTATTACTTGATAACTTATTTAGGCTTGCTGTTTTCTATCCTCAACTTACCCCGGTAAGAAAGTTATTACTTGATAACTGATTCAGGCGTGTTGTTTTCTATCCTCAACTTACCCCAGTAAGAAAGTTATTACTTGATAACTGATTCAGGCTTGTTGTTTTCTATCCTCAACTTACCCCAGTAAGAAAGATATTACTTGATAACTGATTCAGGCTTGTTGTTTTCTATCCTCAACTTACCCCAGTAAGAAAGTTATTACTTGATAACTGATTCAGGCGTGTTGTTTTCTATCCTCAACTTACCCCAGTAAGAAAGTTATTACTTGATAACTGATTCAGGCTTACTGTTTTCTATCCTCAACTTACCCCGGTAAGAAAGTTATTACTTGATTTCTGATTCAGGCGTGTTGTTTTCTATCCTCAACTTACCCCGGTAAGAAAGTTATTACTTGTTAACTGATTCAGGCGTGTTGTTTTCTATCCTCAACTTACCCCAGTAAGAAAGTTATTACTTGATAACTGATTTAGGCGTGTTGTTTTCTATCCTCAACTTACCCCAGTAAGAAAGTTATTACTTGATAACTGATTCAGGCTTGTTGTTTTCTATCCTCAACTTAACCCAGTAAGAAAGTTATTACTTGATAACTGATTCAGGCTTGCTGTTTTCTATCCTCAACTTACCCCAGTAAGAAAGTTATTACTTGATAACTGATTCAGGCTTGTTGTTTTCTATCCTCAACTTACCCCAGTAGGAAAGTTATTACTTGATAACTGATTCAGGCGTGTTGTTTTCTATCCTCAACTTACCCCGGTAAGAAAGTTATTACTTGATAACTGATTCAGGCGTGTTGTTTTCTATCCTCAACTTACCCCAGTAAGAAAGTTATTACTTGATAACTGATTCAGGCGTGTTGTTTTCTATCCTCAACTTACCCCAGTAAGAAAGTTATTACTTGATAACTCATTCAGGCGTGTTGTTTTCTATCCTGAACTTACCCCAGTAAGAAAGTTATTACTTGATAACTGATTCAGGCTTGTTGTTTTCTATCCTCAACTTACCCCTGTAAGAAAGTTATTACTTGATAACTCATTCAGGCTTGCTGTTTTCTATCCTCAACTTACTACAGTAAGAAAGTTATTACTTGATAACTCATTCAGGCCTGCTGTTTTCTATCCTCAACTTACCCCAGTAAGAAAGATATTACTTGATAACTGATTCAGGCTTGTTGTTTTCTATCCTCAACTTACCCCAGTAAGAAAGTTATTACTTGATAACTGATTCAGGCGTGTTGTTTTCTATCCTCAACTTACCCCAGTAAGAAAGTTATTACTTGATAACTCATTCAGGCGTGTTGTTTTCTATCCTCAACTTACCCCAGTAAGAAAGTTATTACTTGATAACTGATTCAGGCTTGTTGTTTTCTATCCTCAACTTACTCCAGTAAGAAAGTTATTACTTGATAACTCATTTAGGCTTGCTGTTTTCTATCCTCAACTTACCCCGGTAAGAAAGTTATTACTTGATAACTCATTCAGGCGTGCTGTTTTCTATTCTCAACTTACCCCGGTAAGAAAGTTATTACTTGATAACTCATTCAGGCGTGCTGTTTTCTATCCTCAACTTACCCCGGTAAGAAAGTTATTACTTGATAACTGATTCAGGCGTGTTGTTTTCTATCATCAACTTACCCCAGTAAGAAAGTTATTACTTGATAACTGATTCAGGCGTGTTGTTTTCTATCCTCAACTTACCCCAGTAAGAAAGTTATTACTTGATAACTGATTCAGGCTTGTTGTTATCTATCCTCAACTTACCCCAGTAAGAAAGTTACTACTTGATAACTCATTCAGGCGTGCTGTTTTCTATCCTCAACTTACCCCGGTAAGAAAGTTATTACTTGATAACTGATTCAGGCGTGTTGTTTTCTATCCTCAACTTACCCCAGTAAGAAAGTTATTACTTGATAACTGATTCAGGCGTGTTGTTTTCTATCCTCAACTTACCCCAGTAAGAAAGTTATTACTTGATAACTGATTCAGGCTTGTTGTTTTCTATCCTCAACTTACCCCGGTAAGAAAGTTATTACTTGATAACTCATTCAGGCGTGCTGTTTTCTATCCTCAACTTACCCCGGTAAGAAAGTTATTACTTGATAACTGATTCAGGTGTGTTTTTTCTATCCTCAACTTACCCCAGTAAGAAAGTTATTACTTGATAACTGATTCAGGCGTGTTGTTTTCTATCCTCAACTTACCCCAGTAAGAAAGTTATTACTTGATAACTGATTCAGGCTTGTTGTTTTCTATCCTCAACTTACCCCGGTAAGAAAGTTATTACTTGATAACTGATTCAGGCTTGCTGTTTTCTATCCTCAACTTACCCCGGTAAGAAAGTTATTACTTGATTTCTGATTCAGGCGTGTTGTTTTCTATCCTCAACTTACCCCGGTAAGAAAGTTATTACTTGATAACTGATTCAGGCGTGTTGTTTTCTATCCTCAACTTACCCCAGTAAGAAAGTTATTACTTGATAACTGATTCAGGCGTGTTGTTTTCTATCCTCAACTTACCCCAGTAAGAAAGTTATTACTTGATAACTCATTCAGGCGTGTTGTTTTCTATCCTGAACTTACCCCAGTAAGAAAGTTATTACTTGATAACTGATTCAGGCTTGTTGTTTTCTATCCTCAACTTACCCCAGTAAGAAAGTTATTACTTGATAACTCATTCAGGCGTGCTGTTTTCTATCCTCAACTTACCCCGGTAAGAAAGTTATTACTTGATAACTGATTCAGGTGTGTTGTTTTCTATCCTCAACTTACCCCAGTAAGAAAGTTATTACTTGATAACTGATTCAGGCGTGTTGTTTTCTATCCTCAACTTACCCCAGTAAGAAAGTTATTACTTGATAACTGATTCAGGCTTGTTGTTTTCTATCCTCAACTTACCCCGGTAAGAAAGTTATTACTTGATAACTGATTCAGGCTTGCTGTTTTCTATCCTCAACTTACCCCGGTAAGAAAGTTATTACTTGATTTCTGATTCAGGCGTGTTGTTTTCTATCCTCAACTTACCCCGGTAAGAAAGTTATTACTTGATAACTGATTCAGGCGTGTTGTTTTCTATCCTGAACTTACCCCAGTAAGAAAGTTATTACTTGATAACTGATTCAGGCTTGTTGTTTTCTATCCTCAACTTACCCCTGTAAGAAAGTTATTACTTGATAACTCATTCAGGCTTGCTGTTTTCTATCCTCAACTTACTACAGTAAGAAAGTTATTACTTGATAACTCATTCAGGCCTGCTGTTTTCTATCCTCAACTTACCCCAGTAAGAAAGATATTACTTGATAACTGATTCAGGCTTGTTGTTTTCTATCCTCAACTTACACCAGTAAGAAAGTTATTACTTGATAACTGATTCAGGCGTGTTGTTTTCTATCCTCAACTTACCCCAGTAAGAAAGTTATTACTTGATAACTCATTCAGGCGTGTTGTTTTCTATCCTCAACTTACCCCAGTAAGAAAGTTATTACTTGATAACTCATTCAGGCGTGTTGTTTTCTATCCTGAACTTACCCCAGTAAGAAAGTTATTACTTGATAACTGATTCAGGCTTGTTGTTTTCTATCCTCAACTTACCCCTGTAAGAAAGTTATTACTTGATAACTCATTCAGGCTTGCTGTTTTCTATCCTCAACTTACTACAGTAAGAAAGTTATTACTTGATAACTCATTCAGGCGTGTTGTTTTCTATCCTCAACTTACCCCAGTAAGAAAGTTATTACTTGATAACTCATTCAGGCGTGTTGTTTTCTATCCTCAACTTACCCCAGTAAGAAAGTTATTACTTGATAACTGATTCAGGCTTGTTGTTTTCTATCCTCAACTTACCCCTGTAAGAAAGTTATTACTTGATAACTCATTCAGGCTTGCTGTTTTCTATCCTCAACTTACTACAGTAAGAAAGTTATTACTTGATAACTCATTCAGGCCTGCTGTTTTCTATCCTCAACTTACCCCAGTAAGAAAGTTATTACTTGATAACTGATTCAGGCTTGTTGTTTTCTATCCTCAACTTACCCAAGTAAGAAAGTTATTACTTGATAACTGATTCAGGCTCGTTGTTTTCTATCCTCAACTTACCCCAGTAAGAAAGTTATTACTTGATAACTGATTCAGGCTTGTTGTTTTCTATCCTCAACTTACTCCAGTAAGAAAGTTATTACTTGATAACTGATTCAGGCTTGCTGTTTTCTATCCTCAACTTACCCCGGTAAGAAAGTTATTACTTGATAACTCATTCAGGCGTGCTGTTTTCTATCCTCAACTTACCCCAGTAAGAAAGTTATTACTTGATAACTCATTCAGGCGTGCTGTTTTCTATCCTCAACTTACCCCGGTAAGAAAGTTATTACTTGATAACTGATTCAGGCGTGTTGTTTTCTATCCTCAACTTACCCCAGTAAGAAAGTTATTACTTGATAACTGATTCAGGCGTGTTGTTTTCTATCCTCAACTTACCCCGGTAAGAAAGTTATTACTTGATAACTGATTCAGGCTTGTTGTTTTCTATCCTCAACTTACCCTGGTAAGAAAGTTATTACTTGATAACTGATTCAGGCTTGCTGTTTTCTATCCTCAACTTACCCCGGTAAGAAAGTTATTACTTGATAACTGATTCAGGCTTGCTGTTTTCTATCCTCAACTTACCCCGGTAAGAAAGTTATTACTTGATTTCTGATTCAGGCGTGTTGTTTTCTATCCTCAACTTACCCCGGTAAGAAAGTTATTACTTGATAACTGATTCAGGCGTGTTGTTTTCTATCCTCAACTTACCCCAGTAAGAAAGTTATTACTTGATAACTGATTCAGGCGTGTTGTTTTCTATCCTCAACTTACCCCAGTAAGAAAGTTATTACTTGATAACTCATTCAGGCGTGTTGTTTTCTATCCTGAACTTACCCCAGTAAGAAAGTTATTACTTGATAACTGATTCAGGCTTGTTGTTTTCTATCCTCAACTTACCCCAGTAAGAAAGTTATTACTTGATAACTCATTCAGGCGTGCTGTTTTCTATCCTCAACTTACCCCGGTAAGAAAGTTATTACTTGATAACTGATTCAGGTGTGTTGTTTTCTATCCTCAACTTACCCCAGTAAGAAAGTTATTACTTGATAACTGATTCAGGCGTGTTGTTTTCTATCCTCAACTTACCCCAGTAAGAAAGTTATTACTTGATAACTGATTCAGGCTTGTTGTTTTCTATCCTCAACTTACCCCGGTAAGAAAGTTATTACTTGATAACTGATTCAGGCTTGCTGTTTTCTATCCTCAACTTACCCCGGTAAGAAAGTTATTACTTGATTTCTGATTCAGGCGTGTTGTTTTCTATCCTCAACTTACCCCGGTAAGAAAGTTATTACTTGATAACTGATTCAGGCGTGTTGTTTTCTATCCTGAACTTACCCCAGTAAGAAAGTTATTACTTGATAACTGATTCAGGCTTGTTGTTTTCTATCCTCAACTTACCCCTGTAAGAAAGTTATTACTTGATAACTCATTCAGGCTTGCTGTTTTCTATCCTCAACTTACTACAGTAAGAAAGTTATTACTTGATAACTGATTCAGGCGTGTTGTTTTCTATCCTCAACTTACCCCAGTAAGAAAGTTATTACTTGATAACTCATTCAGGCGTGTTGTTTTCTATCCTCAACTTACCCCAGTAAGAAAGTTATTACTTGATAACTCATTCAGGCGTGTTGTTTTCTATCCTGAACTTACCCCAGTAAGAAAGTTATTACTTGATAACTGATTCAGGCTTGTTGTTTTCTATCCTCAACTTACCCCTGTAAGAAAGTTATTACTTGATAACTCATTCAGGCTTGCTGTTTTCTATCCTCAACTTACTACAGTAAGAAAGTTATTACTTGATAACTCATTCAGGCGTGTTGTTTTCTATCCTCAACTTACCCCAGTAAGAAAGTTATTACTTGATAACTCATTCAGGCGTGTTGTTTTCTATCCTCAACTTACCCCAGTAAGAAAGTTATTACTTGATAACTGATTCAGGCTTGTTGTTTTCTATCCTCAACTTACCCCTGTAAGAAAGTTATTACTTGATAACTCATTCAGGCTTGCTGTTTTCTATCCTCAACTTACTACAGTAAGAAAGTTATTACTTGATAACTCATTCAGGCCTGCTGTTTTCTATCCTCAACTTACCCCAGTAAGAAAGTTATTACTTGATAACTGATTCAGGCTTGTTGTTTTCTATCCTCAACTTACCCAAGTAAGAAAGTTATTACTTGATAACTGATTCAGGCTCGTTGTTTTCTATCCTCAACTTACCCCAGTAAGAAAGTTATTACTTGATAACTGATTCAGGCTTGTTGTTTTCTATCCTCAACTTACTCCAGTAAGAAAGTTATTACTTGATAACTGATTCAGGCTTGCTGTTTTCTATCCTCAACTTACCCCGGTAAGAAAGTTATTACTTGATAACTCATTCAGGCGTGCTGTTTTCTATCCTCAACTTACCCCAGTAAGAAAGTTATTACTTGATAACTCATTCAGGCGTGCTGTTTTCTATCCTCAACTTACCCCGGTAAGAAAGTTATTACTTGATAACTGATTCAGGCGTGTTGTTTTCTATCCTCAACTTACCCCAGTAAGAAAGTTATTACTTGATAACTGATTCAGGCGTGTTGTTTTCTATCCTCAACTTACCCCGGTAAGAAAGTTATTACTTGATAACTGATTCAGGCTTGTTGTTTTCTATCCTCAACTTACCCTGGTAAGAAAGTTATTACTTGATAACTGATTCAGGCTTGCTGTTTTCTATCCTCAACTTACCCCGGTAAGAAAGTTATTACTTGATTTCTGATTCAGGCGTGTTGTTTTCTATCCTCAACTTACCCCGGTAAGAAAGTTATTACTTGTTAACTGATTCAGGCGTGTTGTTTTCTATCCTCAACTTACCCCAGTAAGAAAGTTATTACTTGATAACTGATTTAGGCGTGTTGTTTTCTATCCTCAACTTACCCCAGTAAGAAAGTTATTACTTGATAACTGATTCAGGCTTGTTGTTTTCTATCCTCAACTTACCCCAGTAAGAAAGTTATTACTTGATAACTGATTCAGGCTTGCTGTTTTCTATCCTCAACTTACCCCAGTAAGAAAGTTATTACTTGATAACTGATTCAGGCTTGTTGTTTTCTATCCTCAACTTACCCCGGTAAGAAAGTTATTACTTGATAACTGATTCAGGCGTGTTGTTTTCTATCCTCAACTTACCCCGGTAAGAAAGTTATTACTTGATAACTGATTCAGGCGTGTTGTTTTCTATCCTCAACTTACCCCAGTAAGAAAGTTATTACTTGATAACTGATTCAGGCGTGTTGTTTTCTATCCTCAACTTACCCCAGTAAGAAAGTTATTACTTGATAACTCATTCAGGCGTGTTGTTTTCTATCCTGAACTTACCCCAGTAAGAAAGTTATTACTTGATAACTCATTCAGGCTTGTTGTTTTCTATCCTCAACTTACCCCTGTAAGAAAGTTATTACTTGATAACTCATTCAGGCTTCCTGTTTTCTATCCTCAACTTACTACAGTAAGAAAGTTATTACTTGATAACTCATTCAGGCCTGCTGTTTTCTATCCTCAACTTACCCCAGTAAGAAAGTTATTACTTGATAACTGATTCAGGCTTGTTGTTTTCTATTCTCAACTTACCCCAGTAAGAAAGTTATTACTTGATAACTGATTCAGGCTTGTTGTTTTCTATCCTCAACTTACCCCAGTAAGAAAGTTATTACTTGATAACTGATTCAGGCTCGTTCTTTTCTATCCTCAACTTACCCCAGTAAGAAAGTTATTACTTGATAACTGATTCAGGCTTGTTATTTTCTATCCTCAACTTACTCCAGTAAGAAAGTTATTACTTGATAACTGATTCAGGCTTGCTGTTTTCTATCCTAAACTTACCCCGGTAAGAAAGTTATTACTTGATAACTCATTCAGGCGTGCTGTTTTCTATCCTCATCTTACCCCAGTAAGAAAGTTATTACTTGATAACTCATTCAGGCGTGCTGTTTTCTATCCTCAACTTACCCCGGTAAGAAAGTTATTACTTGATTTCTGATTCAGGCGTGTTGTTTTCTATCCTCAACTTACCCCAGTAAGAAAGTTATTACTTGATAACTGATTCAGGCTTGCTGTTTTCTATCCTCAACTTACCCCAGTAAGAAAGTTATTACTTGATAACTGATTCAGGCGTGTTGTTTTCTATCCTCAACTTACCCCGGTAAGAAAGTTATTACTTGATAACTGATTCAGGCGTGTTGTTTTCTATCTTCAACTTACCCCAGTAAGAAAGTTATTACTTGATAACTCATTCAGGCGTGTTGTTTTCTATCCTCAACTTACCCCAGTAAGAAAGTTATTACTTGATAACTCATTCAGGCGTGTTGTTTTCTATCCTGAACTTACCCCAGTAAGAAAGTTATTACTTGATAACTGATTCAGGCTTGTTGTTTTCTATCCTCAACTTACCCCTGTAAGAAAGTTATTACTTGATAACTCATTCAGGCTTGCTGTTTTCTATCCTCAACTTACTACAGTAAGAAAGTTATTACTTGATAACTCATTCAGGCCTGCTGTTTTCTATCCTCAACTTACCCAAGTAAGAAAGTTATTACTTGATAACTGATTCAGGCTTGTTGTTTTCTATCCTCAACTTACACCAGTAAGAAAGTTATTACTTGATAACTGATTCAGGCTTGTTGTTTTCTATCCTCAACTTACCCCAGTAAGAAAGTTATTACTTGATAACTGATTTAGGCGTGTTGTTTTCTATCCTCAACTTACCCCAGTAAGAAAGTTATTACTTGATAACTGATTCAAGCTTGTTGTTTTCTATCCTCAACTTACCCCAGTAAGAAAGTTATTACTTGATAACTGATTCAGGCTTGCTGTTTTCTATCCTCAACTTACCCCAGTAAGAAAGTTATTACTTGATAACTGATTCAGGCTTGTTGTTTTCTATCCTCAACTTACCCCAGTAAGAAAGTTATTACTTGATAACTGATTCAGGCTTGCTGTTTTCTATCCTCAACTTACCCCAGTAAGAAAGTTATTACTTGATAACTCATTCAGGCGTGTTGTTTTCTATCCTGAACTTACCCCAGTAAGAAAGTTATTACTTGATAACTCATTCAGGCTTGCTGTTTTCTATCCTCAACTTACTACAGTAAGAAAGTTATTACTTGATAACTCATTCAGGCCTGCTGTTTTCTATCCTCAACTTACCCCAGTAAGAAAGTTATTACTTGATAACTGATTCAGGCTTGTTGTTTTCTATCCTCAAACTTACCCCAGTAAGAAAGTTATTACTTGATAACTGATTCAGGCTTGTTGTTTTCTATCCTCAACTTACCCCAGTAAGAAAGATATTACTTGATAACTGATTCAGGCTCGTTGTTTTCTATCCTCAACTTACCCCAGTAAGAAAGTTATTACTTGATAACTGATTCAGGCTTGTTGTTTTCTATCCTCAACTTACTCCAGTAAGAAAGTTATTACTTGATAACTGATTCAGGCTTGCTGTTTTCTATCCTCAACTTACCCCGGTAAGAAAGTTATTACTTGATAACTCATTCAGGCGTGCTGTTTTCTATCCTCAACTTACCCCAGTAAGAAAGTTATTACTTGATAACTCATTCAGGCGTGCTGTTTTCTATCCTCAACTTACCCCGGTAAGAAAGTTATTACTTGATAACTGATTCAGGTGTGTTGTTTTCTATCCTCAACTTACCCCAGTAAGAAAGTTATTACTTGATAACTGATTCAGGCGTGTTGTTTTCTATCCTCAACTTACCCAAGTAAGAAAGTTATTACTTGATAACTGATTCAGGCTTGTTGTTTTCTATCCTCAACTTACCCCGGTAAGAAAGTTATTACTTGATAACTGATTCAGGCTTGCTGTTTTCTATCCTCAACTTACCCCGGTAAGAAAGTTATTACTTGATTTCTGATTCAGGCGTGTTGTTTTCTATCCTCAACTTACCCCGGTAAGAAAGTTATTACTTGTTAACTGATTCAGGCATGTTGTTTTCTATCCTCAACTTACCCCAGTAAGAAAGTTATTACTTGATAACTGATTTAGGCGTGTTGTTTTCTATCCTCAACTTACCCCAGTAAGAAAGTTATTACTTGATAACTGATTCAGGCTTGTTGTTTTCTATCCTCAACTTACCCCAGTAAGAAAGTTATTACTTGATAACTGATTCAGGCTTGCTGTTTTCTATCCTCAACTTACCCCAGTAAGAAAGTTATTACTTGATAACTGATTCAGGCTTGTTGTTTTCTATCCTCAACTTACCCCAGTAAGAAAGTTATTACTTGATAACTGATTCAGGCTTGCTGTTTTCTATCCTCAACTTACCCCAGTAAGAAAGTTATTACTTGATAACTCATTCAGGCGTGTAGTTTTCTATCCTCAACTTACCCCAGTAAGAAAGTTATTACTTGATAACTCATTCAGGCGTGTTGTTTTCTATCCTGAACTTACCCCAGTAAGAAAGTTATTACTTGATAACTGATTCAGGCTTGTTGTTTTCTATCCTCAACTTACCCCTGTAAGAAAGTTATTACTTGATAACTCATTCAGGCTTGCTGTTTTCTATCCTCAACTTACTACAGTAAGAAAGTTATTACTTGATAACTCATTCAGGCTTGTTGTTTTCTATCCTCAACTTACCCCAGTAAGAAAGTTATTACTTGATAACTGATTCAGGCTTGTTGTTTTCTATCCTCAACTTACCCCAGTAAGAAAGTTATTACTTGATAACTGATTCAGGCTCGTTGTTTTCTATCCTCAACTTACCCCAGTAAGAAAGTTATTACTTGATAACTGATTCAGGCTTGTTGTTTTCTATCCTCAACTTACTCCAGTAAGAAAGTTATTACTTGATAACTGATTCAGGCTTGCTGTTTTCTATCCTCAACTTACCCCGGTAAGAAAGTTATTACTTGATAACTCATTCAGGCGTGCTGTTTTCTATCCTCAACTTACCCCAGTAAGAAAGTTATTACTTGATAACTCATTCAGGCGTGCTGTTTTCTATCCTCAACTTACCCCGGTAAGAAAGTTATTACTTGATAACTGATTCAGGCGTGTTGTTTTCTATCCTCAACTTACCCCAGTAAGAAAGTTATTACTTGATAACTGATTCAGGCGTGTTGTTTTCTATCCTCAACTTACCCCGGTAAGAAAGTTATTACTTGATAACTGATTCAGGCTTGTTGTTTTCTATCCTCAACTTACCCTGGTAAGAAAGTTATTACTTGATAACTGATTCAGGCTTGCTGTTTTCTATCCTCAACTTACCCCGGTAAGAAAGTTATTACTTGATAACTGATTCAGGCTTGCTGTTTTCTATCCTCAACTTACCCCGGTAAGAAAGTTATTACTTGATTTCTGATTCAGGCGTGTTGTTTTCTATCCTCAACTTACCCCGGTAAGAAAGTTATTACTTGATAACTGATTCAGGCGTGTTGTTTTCTATCCTCAACTTACCCCAGTAAGAAAGTTATTACTTGATAACTGATTCAGGCGTGTTGTTTTCTATCCTCAACTTACCCCAGTAAGAAAGTTATTACTTGATAACTCATTCAGGCGTGTTGTTTTCTATCCTGAACTTACCCCAGTAAGAAAGTTATTACTTGATAACTGATTCAGGCTTGTTGTTTTCTATCCTCAACTTACCCCAGTAAGAAAGTTATTACTTGATAACTCATTCAGGCGTGCTGTTTTCTATCCTCAACTTACCCCGGTAAGAAAGTTATTACTTGATAACTGATTCAGGTGTGTTGTTTTCTATCCTCAACTTACCCCAGTAAGAAAGTTATTACTTGATAACTGATTCAGGCGTGTTGTTTTCTATCCTCAACTTACCCCAGTAAGAAAGTTATTACTTGATAACTGATTCAGGCTTGTTGTTTTCTATCCTCAACTTACCCCGGTAAGAAAGTTATTACTTGATAACTGATTCAGGCTTGCTGTTTTCTATCCTCAACTTACCCCGGTAAGAAAGTTATTACTTGATTTCTGATTCAGGCGTGTTGTTTTCTATCCTCAACTTACCCCGGTAAGAAAGTTATTACTTGATAACTGATTCAGGCGTGTTGTTTTCTATCCTGAACTTACCCCAGTAAGAAAGTTATTACTTGATAACTGATTCAGGCTTGTTGTTTTCTATCCTCAACTTACCCCTGTAAGAAAGTTATTACTTGATAACTCATTCAGGCTTGCTGTTTTCTATCCTCAACTTACTACAGTAAGAAAGTTATTACTTGATAACTCATTCAGGCCTGCTGTTTTCTATCCTCAACTTACCCCAGTAAGAAAGATATTACTTGATAACTGATTCAGGCTTGTTGTTTTCTATCCTCAACTTACCCCAGTAAGAAAGTTATTACTTGATAACTGATTCAGGCGTGTTGTTTTCTATCCTCAACTTACCCCAGTAAGAAAGTTATTACTTGATAACTCATTCAGGCGTGTTGTTTTCTATCCTCAACTTACCCCAGTAAGAAAGTTATTACTTGATAACTCATTCAGGCGTGTTGTTTTCTATCCTGAACTTACCCCAGTAAGAAAGTTATTACTTGATAACTGATTCAGGCTTGTTGTTTTCTATCCTCAACTTACCCCTGTAAGAAAGTTATTACTTGATAACTCATTCAGGCTTGCTGTTTTCTATCCTCAACTTACTACAGTAAGAAAGTTATTACTTGATAACTCATTCAGGCGTGTTGTTTTCTATCCTCAACTTACCCCAGTAAGAAAGTTATTACTTGATAACTCATTCAGGCGTGTTGTTTTCTATCCTCAACTTACCCCAGTAAGAAAGTTATTACTTGATAACTGATTCAGGCTTGTTGTTTTCTATCCTCAACTTACCCCTGTAAGAAAGTTATTACTTGATAACTCATTCAGGCTTGCTGTTTTCTATCCTCAACTTACTACAGTAAGAAAGTTATTACTTGATAACTCATTCAGGCCTGCTGTTTTCTATCCTCAACTTACCCCAGTAAGAAAGTTATTACTTGATAACTGATTCAGGCTTGTTGTTTTCTATCCTCAACTTACCCAAGTAAGAAAGTTATTACTTGATAACTGATTCAGGCTCGTTGTTTTCTATCCTCAACTTACCCCAGTAAGAAAGTTATTACTTGATAACTGATTCAGGCTTGTTGTTTTCTATCCTCAACTTACTCCAGTAAGAAAGTTATTACTTGATAACTGATTCAGGCTTGCTGTTTTCTATCCTCAACTTACCCCGGTAAGAAAGTTATTACTTGATAACTGATTCAGGTGTGTTGTTTTCTATCCTCAACTTACCCCAGTAAGAAAGTTATTACTTGATAACTCATTCAGGCGTGTTGTTTTCTATCCTGAACTTACCCCAGTAAGAAAGTTATTACTTGATAACTGATTCAGGCTTGTTGTTTTCTATCCTCAACTTACCCCTGTAAGAAAGTTATTACTTGATAACTCATTCAGGCTTGCTGTTTTCTATCCTCAACTTACCCCGGTAAGAAAGTTATTACTTGATTTCTGATTCAGGTGTGTTGTTTTCTATCCTCAACTTACCCCGGTAAGAAAGTTATTACTTGTTAACTGATTCAGGCGTGTTGTTTTCTATCCTCAACTTACCCCAGTAAGAAAGTTATTACTTGATAACTGATTTAGGCGTGTTGTTTTCTATCCTCAACTTACCCCGGTAAGAAAGTTATTACTTGATAACTGATTCAGGCGTGTTGTTTTCTATCTTCAACTTACCCCAGTAAGAAAGTTATTACTTGATAACTCATTCAGGCGTGTTGTTTTCTATCCTCAACTTACCCCAGTAAGAAAGTTATTACTTGATAACTCATTCAGGCGTGTTGTTTTCTATCCTGAACTTACCCCAGTAAGAAAGTTATTACTTGATAACTGATTCAGGCTTGTTGTTTTCTATCCTCAACTTACCCCTGTAAGAAAGTTATTACTTGATAACTCATTCAGGCTTGCTGTTTTCTATCCTCAACTTACTACAGTAAGAAAGTTATTACTTGATAACTCATTCAGGCCTGCTGTTTTCTATCCTCAACTTACCCAAGTAAGAAAGTTATTACTTGATAACTGATTCAGGCTTGTTGTTTTCTATCCTCAACTTACACCAGTAAGAAAGTTATTACTTGATAACTGATTCAGGCTTGTTGTTTTCTATCCTCAACTTACCCCAGTAAGAAAGTTATTACTTGATAACTGATTTAGGCGTGTTGTTTTCTATCCTCAACTTACCCCAGTAAGAAAGTTATTACTTGATAACTGATTCAGGCTTGTTGTTTTCTATCCTCAACTTACCCCAGTAAGAAAGTTATTACTTGATAACTGATTCAGGCTTGCTGTTTTCTATCCTCAACTTACCCCAGTAAGAAAGTTATTACTTGATAACTGATTCAGGCTTGTTGTTTTCTATCCTCAACTTACCCCAGTAAGAAAGTTATTACTTGATAACTGATTCAGGCTTGCTGTTTTCTATCCTCAACTTACCCCAGTAAGAAAGTTATTACTTGATAACTCATTCAGGCGTGTTGTTTTCTATCCTGAACTTACCCCAGTAAGAAAGTTATTACTTGATAACTGATTCAGGCTTGTTGTTTTCTATCCTCAACTTACCCCTGTAAGAAAGTTATTACTTGATAACTCATTCAGGCTTGCTGTTTTCTATCCTCAACTTACTACAGTAAGAAAGTTATTACTTGATAACTCATTCAGGCCTGCTGTTTTCTATCCTCAACTTACCCCAGTAAGAAAGTTATTACTTGATAACTGATTCAGGCTTGTTGTTTTCTATCCTCAAACTTACCCCAGTAAGAAAGTTATTACTTGATAACTGATTCAGGCTTGTTGTTTTCTATCCTCAACTTACCCCAGTAAGAAAGTTATTACTTGATAACTGATTCAGGCTTGTTGTTTTCTATCCTCAACTTACCCCAGTAAGAAAGTTATTACTTGATAACTGATTCAGGCTTGCTGTTTTCTATCCTCAACTTACCCCAGTAAGAAAGTTATTACTTGATAACTGATTCAGGCTTGTTGTTTTCTATCCTCAACTTACCCCAGTAAGAAAGTTATTACTTGATAACTGATTCAGGTGTGTTGTTTTCTATCCTCAACTTACCCCGGTAAGAAAGTTATTACTTGATAACTCATTCAGGCGTGTTGTTTTCTATCCTCAACTTACCCCAGTAAGAAAGTTATTACTTGATAACTGATTCAGGCTTGCTGTTTTCTATCCTCAACTTACCCCAGTAAGAAAGTTATTACTTGATAACTGATTCAGGCGTGTTGTTTTCTATCCTCAACTTACCCCGGTAAGAAAGTTATTACTTGATAACTGATTCAGGCGTGTTGTTTTCTATCTTCAACTTACCCCAGTAAGAAAGTTATTACTTGATAACTCATTCAGGCGTGTTGTTTTCTATCCTCAACTTACCCCAGTAAGAAAGTTATTACTTGATAACTCATTCAGGCGTGTTGTTTTCTATCCTGAACTTACCCCAGTAAGAAAGTTATTACTTGATAACTGATTCAGGCTTGTTGTTTTCTATCCTCAACTTACCCCTGTAAGAAAGTTATTACTTGATAACTCATTCAGGCTTGCTGTTTTCTATCCTCAACTTACTACAGTAAGAAAGTTATTACTTGATAACTCATTCAGGCCTGCTGTTTTCTATCCTCAACTTACCCAAGTAAGAAAGTTATTACTTGATAACTGATTCAGGCTTGTTGTTTTCTATCCTCAACTTACACCAGTAAGAAAGTTATTACTTGATAACTGATTCAGGCTTGTTGTTTTCTATCCTCAACTTACCCCAGTAAGAAAGTTATTACTTGATAACTGATTTAGGCGTGTTGTTTTCTATCCTCAACTTACCCCAGTAAGAAAGTTATTACTTGATAACTGATTCAGGCTTGTTGTTTTCTATCCTCAACTTACCCCAGTAAGAAAGTTATTACTTGATAACTGATTCAGGCTTGCTGTTTTCTATCCTCAACTTACCCCAGTAAGAAAGTTATTACTTGATAACTGATTCAGGCTTGTTGTTTTCTATCCTCAACTTACCCCAGTAAGAAAGTTATTACTTGATAACTGATTCAGGCTTGCTGTTTTCTATCCTCAACTTACCCCAGTAAGAAAGTTATTACTTGATAACTCATTCAGGCGTGTTGTTTTCTATCCTGAACTTACCCCAGTAAGAAAGTTATTACTTGATAACTGATTCAGGCTTGTTGTTTTCTATCCTCAACTTACCCCTTTAAGAAAGTTATTACTTGATAACTCATTCAGGCTTGCTGTTTTCTATCCTCAACTTACTACAGTAAGAAAGTTATTACTTGATAACTCATTCAGGCCTGCTGTTTTCTATCCTCAACTTACCCCAGTAAGAAAGTTATTACTTGATAACTGATTCAGGCTTGTTGTTTTCTATCCTCAAACTTACCCCAGTAAGAAAGTTATTACTTGATAACTGATTCAGGCTTGTTGTTTTCTATCCTCAACTTACCCCAGTAAGAAAGATATTACTTGATAACTGATTCAGGCTCGTTGTTTTCTATCCTCAACTTACCCCAGTAAGAAAGTTATTACTTGATAACTGATTCAGGCTTGTTGTTTTCTATCCTCAACTTACTCCAGTAAGAAAGTTATTACTTGATAACTGATTCAGGCTTGCTGTTTTCTATCCTCAACTTACCCCGGTAAGAAAGTTATTACTTGATAACTCATTCAGGCGTGCTGTTTTCTATCCTCAACTTACCCCAGTAAGAAAGTTATTACTTGATAACTCATTCAGGCGTGCTGTTTTCTATCCTCAACTTACCCCGGTAAGAAAGTTATTACTTGATAACTGATTCAGGTGTGTTGTTTTCTATCCTCAACTTACCCCAGTAAGAAAGTTATTACTTGATAACTGATTCAGGCGTGTTGTTTTCTATCCTCAACTTACCCCAGTAAGAAAGTTATTACTTGATAACTGATTCAGGCTTGTTGTTTTCTATCTTCAACTTACCCCGGTAAGAAAGTTATTACTTGATAACTGATTCAGGCTTGCTGTTTTCTATCCTCAACTTACCCCGGTAAGAAAGTTATTACTTGATTTCTGATTCAGGCGTGTTGTTTTCTATCCTCAACTTACCCCGGTAAGAAAGTTATTACTTGTTAACTGATTCAGGCATGTTGTTTTCTATCCTCAACTTACCCCAGTAAGAAAGTTATTACTTGATAACTGATTTAGGCGTGTTGTTTTCTATCCTCAACTTACCCCAGTAAGAAAGTTATTACTTGATAACTGATTCAGGCTTGTTGTTTTCTATCCTCAACTTACCCCAGTAAGAAAGTTATTACTTGATAACTGATTCAGGCTTGCTGTTTTCTATCCTCAACTTACCCCAGTAAGAAAGTTATTACTTGATAACTGATTCAGGCTTGTTGTTTTCTATCCTCAACTTACCCCAGTAAGAAAGTTATTACTTGATAACTGATTCAGGCTTGCTGTTTTCTATCCTCAACTTACCCCAGTAAGAAAGTTATTACTTGATAACTCATTCAGGCGTGTTGTTTTCTATCCTCAACTTACCCCAGTAAGAAAGTTATTACTTGATAACTCATTCAGGCGTGTTGTTTTCTATCCTGAACTTACCCCAGTAAGAAAGTTATTACTTGATAACTGATTCAGGCTTGTTGTTTTCTATCCTCAACTTACCCCTGTAAGAAAGTTATTACTTGATAACTCATTCAGGCTTGCTGTTTTCTATCCTCAACTTACTACAGTAAGAAAGTTATTACTTGATAACTCATTCAGGCCTGCTGTTTTCTATCCTCAACTTACCCCAGTAAGAAAGTTATTACTTGATAACTCATTCAGGCTTGTTGTTTTCTATCCTCAACTTACCCCAGTAAGAAAGTTATTACTTGATAACTGATTCAGGCTTGTTGTTTTCTATCCTCAACTTACCCCAGTAAGAAAGTTATTACTTGATAACTGATTCAGGCTCGTTGTTTTCTATCCTCAACTTACCCCAGTAAGAAAGTTATTACTTGATAACTGATTCAGGCTTGTTGTTTTCTATCCTCAACTTACTCCAGTAAGAAAGTTATTACTTGATAACTGATTCAGGCTTGCTGTTTTCTATCCTCAACTTACCCCGGTAAGAAAGTTATTACTTGATAACTCATTCAGGCGTGCTGTTTTCTATCCTCATCTTACCCCAGTAAGAAAGTTATTACTTGATAACTCATTCAGGCGTGCTGTTTTCTATCCTCAACTTACCCCGGTAAGAAAGTTATTACTTGATTTCTGATTCAGGCGTGTTGTTTTCTATCCTCAACTTACCCCGGTAAGAAAGTTATTACTTGTTAACTGATTCAGGCGTGTTGTTTTCTATCCTCAACTTACCCCAGTAAGAAAGTTATTACTTGATAACTGATTTAGGCGTGTTGTTTTCTATCCTCAACTTACCCCAGTAAGAAAGTTATTACTTGATAACTGATTCAGGCTTGTTGTTTTCTATCCTCAACTTACCCCAGTAAGAAAGTTATTACTTGATAACTGATTCAGGCTTGCTGTTTTCTATCCTCAACTTACCCCAGTAAGAAAGTTATTACTTGATAACTGATTCAGGCTTGTTGTTTTCTATCCTCAACTTACCCCAGTAAGAAAGTTATTACTTGATAACTGATTCAGGTGTGTTGTTTTCTATCCTCAACTTACCCCGGTAAGAAAGTTATTACTTGATAACTGATTCAGGCGTGTTGTTTTCTATCTTCAACTTACCCCAGTAAGAAAGTTATTACTTGATAACTCATTCAGGCGTGTTGTTTTCTATCCTCAACTTACCCAGTAAGAAAGTTATTACTTGATAACTCATTCAGGCGTGTTGTTTTCTATCCTGAACTTACCCCAGTAAGAAAGTTATTACTTGATAACTGATTCAGGCTTGTTGTTTTCTATCCTCAACTTACCCCTGTAAGAAAGTTATTACTTGATAACTCATTCAGGCTTGCTGTTTTCTATCCTCAACTTACTACAGTAAGAAAGTTATTACTTGATAACTCATTCAGGCCTGCTGTTTTCTATCCTCAACTTACCCAAGTAAGAAAGTTATTACTTGATAACTGATTCAGGCTTGTTGTTTTCTATCCTCAACTTACACCAGTAAGAAAGTTATTACTTGATAACTGATTCAGGCTTGTTGTTTTCTATCCTCAACTTACCCCAGTAAGAAAGTTATTACTTGATAACTGATTTAGGCGTGTTGTTTTCTATCCTCAACTTACCCCAGTAAGAAAGTTATTACTTGATAACTGATTCAGGCTTGTTGTTTTCTATCCTCAACTTACCCCAGTAAGAAAGTTATTACTTGATAACTGATTCAGGCTTGCTGTTTTCTATCCTCAACTTACCCCAGTAAGAAAGTTATTACTTGATAACTGATTCAGGCTTGTTGTTTTCTATCCTCAACTTACCCCAGTAAGAAAGTTATTACTTGATAACTGATTCAGGCTTGCTGTTTTCTATCCTCAACTTACCCCAGTAAGAAAGTTATTACTTGATAACTCATTCAGGCGTGTTGTTTTCTATCCTGAACTTACCCCAGTAAGAAAGTTATTACTTGATAACTGATTCAGGCTTGTTGTTTTCTATCCTCAACTTACCCCTGTAAGAAAGTTATTACTTGATAACTCATTCAGGCTTGCTGTTTTCTATCCTCAACTTACTACAGTAAGAAAGTTATTACTTGATAACTCATTCAGGCCTGCTGTTTTCTATCCTCAACTTACCCCAGTAAGAAAGTTATTACTTGATAACTGATTCAGGCTTGTTGTTTTCTATCCTCAAACTTACCCCAGTAAGAAAGTTATTACTTGATAACTGATTCAGGCTTGTTGTTTTCTATCCTCAACTTACCCCAGTAAGAAAGATATTACTTGATAACTGATTCAGGCTCGTTGTTTTCTATCCTCAACTTACCCCAGTAAGAAAGTTATTACTTGATAACTGATTCAGGCTTGTTGTTTTCTATCCTCAACTTACTCCAGTAAGAAAGTTATTACTTGATAACTGATTCAGGCTTGCTGTTTTCTATCCTCAACTTACCCCGGTAAGAAAGTTATTACTTGATAACTCATTCAGGCGTGCTGTTTTCTATCCTCAACTTACCCCAGTAAGAAAGTTATTACTTGATAACTCATTCAGGCGTGCTGTTTTCTATCCTCAACTTACCCCGGTAAGAAAGTTATTACTTGATAACTGATTCAGGTGTGTTGTTTTCTATCCTCAACTTACCCCAGTAAGAAAGTTATTACTTGATAACTGATTCAGGCGTGTTGTTTTCTATCCTCAACTTACCCCAGTAAGAAAGTTATTACTTGATAACTGATTCAGGCTTGTTGTTTTCTATCCTCAACTTACCCCGGTAAGAAAGTTATTACTTGATAACTGATTCAGGCTTGCTGTTTTCTATCCTCAACTTACCCCGGTAAGAAAGTTATTACTTGATTTCTGATTCAGGCGTGTTGTTTTCTATCCTCAACTTACCCCGGTAAGAAAGTTATTACTTGTTAACTGATTCAGGCATGTTGTTTTCTATCCTCAACTTACCCCAGTAAGAAAGTTATTACTTGATAACTGATTTAGGCGTGTTGTTTTCTATCCTCAACTTACCCCAGTAAGAAAGTTATTACTTGATAACTGATTCAGGCTTGTTGTTTTCTATCCTCAACTTACCCCAGTAAGAAAGTTATTACTTGATAACTGATTCAGGCTTGCTGTTTTCTATCCTCAACTTACCCCAGTAAGAAAGTTATTACTTGATAACTGATTCAGGCTTGTTGTTTTCTATCCTCAACTTACCCCAGTAAGAAAGTTATTACTTGATAACTGATTCAGGCTTGCTGTTTTCTATCCTCAACTTACCCCAGTAAGAAAGTTATTACTTGATAACTCATTCAGGCGTGTTGTTTTCTATCCTCAACTTACCCCAGTAAGAAAGTTATTACTTGATAACTCATTCAGGCGTGTTGTTTTCTATCCTGAACTTACCCCAGTAAGAAAGTTATTACTTGATAACTGATTCAGGCTTGTTGTTTTCTATCCTCAACTTACCCCTGTAAGAAAGTTATTACTTGATAACTCATTCAGGCTTGCTGTTTTCTATCCTCAACTTACTACAGTAAGAAAGTTATTACTTGATAACTCATTCAGGCCTGCTGTTTTCTATCCTCAACTTACCCCAGTAAGAAAGTTATTACTTGATAACTCATTCAGGCTTGTTGTTTTCTATCCTCAACTTACCCCAGTAAGAAAGTTATTACTTGATAACTGATTCAGGCTTGTTGTTTTCTATCCTCAACTTACCCCAGTAAGAAAGTTATTACTTCATAACTGATTCAGGCTCGTTGTTTTCTATCCTCAACTTACCCCAGTAAGAAAGTTATTACTTGATAACTGATTCAGGCTTGTTGTTTTCTATCCTCAACTTACTCCAGTAAGAAAGTTATTACTTGATAACTGATTCAGGCTTGCTGTTTTCTATCCTCAACTTACCCCGGTAAGAAAGTTATTACTTGATAACTCATTCAGGCGTGCTGTTTTCTATCCTCATCTTACCCCAGTAAGAAAGTTATTACTTGATAACTCATTCAGGCGTGCTGTTTTCTATCCTCAACTTACCCCGGTAAGAAAGTTATTACTTGATTTCTGATTCAGGCGTGTTGTTTTCTATCCTCAACTTACCCCGGTAAGAAAGTTATTACTTGTTAACTGATTCAGGCGTGTTGTTTTCTATCCTCAACTTACCCCAGTAAGAAAGTTATTACTTGATAACTGATTTAGGCGTGTTGTTTTCTATCCTCAACTTACCCCAGTAAGAAAGTTATTACTTGATAACTGATTCAGGCTTGTTGTTTTCTATCCTCAACTTACCCCAGTAAGAAAGTTATTACTTGATAACTGATTCAGGCTTGCTGTTTTCTATCCTCAACTTACCCCAGTAAGAAAGTTATTACTTGATAACTGATTCAGGCTTGTTGTTTTCTATCCTCAACTTACCCCAGTAAGAAAGTTATTACTTGATAACTGATTCAGGTGTGTTGTTTTCTATCCTCAACTTACCCCGGTAAGAAAGTTATTACTTGATAACTCATTCAGGCGTATTGTTTTCTATCCTCAACTTACCCCAGTAAGAAAGTTATTACTTGATAACTCATTCAGGCGTGTTGTTTTCTATCCTGAACTTACCCCAGTAAGAAAGTTATTACTTGATAACTGATTCAGGCTTGTTGTTTTCTATCCTGAACTTACCCCAGTAAGAAAGTTATTACTTGATAACTGATTCAGGCTTGTTGTTTTCTATCCTCAACTTACCCCGGTAAGAAAGTTATTACTTGTTAACTGATTCAGGCGTGTTGTTTTCTATCCTCAACTTACCCCAGTAAGAAAGTTATTACTTGATAACTGATTTAGGCGTGTTGTTTTCTATCCTCAACTTACCCCAGTAAGAAAGTTATTACTTGATAACTGATTCAGGCTTGTTGTTTTCTATCCTCAACTTACCCCAGTAAGAAAGTTATTACTTGATAACTGATTCAGGCTTGCTGTTTTCTATCCTCAACTTACCCCAGTAAGAAAGTTATTACTTGATAACTGATTCAGGCTTGTTGTTTTCTATCCTCAACTTACCCCAGTAAGAAAGTTATTACTTGATAACTGATTCAGGTGTGTTGTTTTCTATCCTCAACTTACCCCGGTAAGAAAGTTATTACTTGATAACTCATTCAGGCGTGTTGTTTTCTATCCTCAACTTACCCCAGTAAGAAAGTTATTACTTGATAACTGATTCAGGCTTGCTGTTTTCTATCCTCAACTTACCCCAGTAAGAAAGTTATTACTTGATAACTGATTCAGGCTTGTTGTTTTCTATCCTCAACTTACCCCGGTAAGAAAGTTATTACTTGATAACTGATTCAGGCTTGCTGTTTTCTATCCTCAACTTACCCCAGTAAGAAAGTTATTACTTGATAACTGATTCAGGCGTGTTGTTTTCTATCCTCAACTTACCCCGGTAAGAAAGTTATTACTTGATAACTGATTCAGGCGTGTTGTTTTCTATCTTCAACTTACCCCAGTAAGAAAGTTATTACTTGATAACTCATTCAGGCGTGTTGTTTTCTATCCTCAACTTACCCCAGTAAGAAAGTTATTACTTGATAACTCATTCAGGCGTGTTGTTTTCTATCCTGAACTTACCCCAGTAAGAAAGTTATTACTTGATAACTGATTCAGGCTTGTTGTTTTCTATCCTCAACTTACCCCTGTAAGAAAGTTATTACTTGATAACTCATTCAGGCTTGCTGTTTTCTATCCTCAACTTACTACAGTAAGAAAGTTATTACTTGATAACTCATTCAGGCCTGCTGTTTTCTATCCTCAACTTACCCAAGTAAGAAAGTTATTACTTGATAACTGATTCAGGCTTGTTGTTTTCTATCCTCAACTTACACCAGTAAGAAAGTTATTACTTGATAACTGATTCAGGCTTGTTGTTTTCTATCCTCAACTTACCCCAGTAAGAAAGTTATTACTTGATAACTGATTCAGGCTCGTTGTTTTCTATCCTCAACTTACCCCAGTAAGAAAGTTATTACTTGATAACTGATTCAGACTTGTTGTTTTCTATCCTCAACTTACTCCAGTAAGAAAGTTATTACTTGATAACTGATTCAGGTGTGTTGTTTTCTATCCTCAACTTACACCAGTAAGAAAGTTATTACTTGATAACTGATTCAGGCGTGTTGTTTTCTATCCTCAACTTACCCCAGTAAGAAAGTTATTACTTGATAACTGATTCAGGCTTGTTGTTTTCTATCCTCAACTTACCCCGGTAAGAAAGTTATTACTTGATAACTGATTCAGGCTTGCTGTTTTCTATCCTCAACTTACCCCGGTAAGAAAGTTAGTACTTGATTTCTGATTCAGGCGTGTTGTTTTCTATCCTCAACTTACCCCGGTAAGAAAGTTATTACTTGTTAACTGATTCAGGCATGTTGTTTTCTATCCTCAACTTACCCCAGTAAGAAAGTTATTACTTGATAACTGATTCAGGCTTGTTGTTTTCTATCCTCAACTTACCCCAGTAAGAAAGTTATTACTTGATAACTGATTCAGGCCTGCTGTTTTCTATCCTCAACTTACCCCAGTAAGAAAGTTATTACTTGATAACTGATTCAGGCTTGTTGTTTTCTATCCTCAAACTTACCCCAGTAAGAAAGTTATTACTTGATAACTGATTCAGGCTTGTTGTTTTCTATCCTCAACTTACCCCAGTAAGAAAGATATTACTTGATAACTGATTCAGGCTCGTTGTTTTCTATCCTCAACTTACCCCAGAAAGAAAGTTATTACTTGATAACTGATTCAGGCTTGTTGTTTTCTATCCTCAACTTACTCCAGTAAGAAAGTTATTACTTGATAACTGATTCAGGCTTGCTGTTTTCTATCCTCAACTTACCCCGGTAAGAAAGTTATTACTTGATAACTCATTCAGGCGTGCTGTTTTCTATCCTCAACTTACCCCAGTAAGAAAGTTATTACTTGATAACTCATTCAGGCGTGTTGTTTTCTATCCTGAACTTACCCCAGTAAGAAAGTTATTACTTGATAACTGATTCAGGCTTGTTGTTTTCTATCCTCAACTTACCCCTGTAAGAAAGTTATTACTTGATAACTCATTCAGGCTCGTTGTTTTCTATCCTCAACTTACCCCAGTAAGAAAGTTATTACTTGATAACTCATTCAGGCCTGCTGTTTTCTATCCTCAACTTACCCAAGTAAGAAAGTTATTACTTGATAACTGATTCAGGCTTGTTGTTTTCTATCCTCAACTTACACCAGTAAGAAAGTTATTACTTGATAACTGATTCAGGCTTGTTGTTTTCTATCCTCAACTTACCCCAGTAAGAAAGTTATTACTTGATAACTGATTCAGGCTCGTTGTTTTCTATCCTCAACTTACCCCAGTAAGAAAGTTATTACTTGATAACTGATTCAGACTTGTTGTTTTCTATCCTCAACTTACTCCAGTAAGAAAGTTATTACTTGATAACTGATTCAGGTGTGTTGTTTTCTATCCTCAACTTACACCAGTAAGAAAGTTATTACTTGATAACTGATTCAGGCGTGTTGTTTTCTATCCTCAACTTACCCCAGTAAGAAAGTTATTACTTGATAACTGATTCAGGCTTGTTGTTTTCTATCCTCAACTTACCCCGGTAAGAAAGTTATTACTTGATAACTGATTCAGGCTTGCTGTTTTCTATCCTCAACTTACCCCGGTAAGAAAGTTAGTACTTGATTTCTGATTCAGGCGTGTTGTTTTCTATCCTCAACTTACCCCGGTAAGAAAGTTATTACTTGTTAACTGATTCAGGCATGTTGTTTTCTATCCTCAACTTACCCCAGTAAGAAAGTTATTACTTGATAACTGATTCAGGCTTGTTGTTTTCTATCCTCAACTTACCCCAGTAAGAAAGTTATTACTTGATAACTGATTCAGGCTTGTTGTTTTCTATCCTCAACTTACCCCAGTAAGAAAGTTATTACTTGATAACTGATTCAGGCTTGCTGTTTTCTATCCTCAACTTACCCCAGTAAGAAAGTTATTACTTGATAACTGATTCAGGCTTGTTGTTTTCTATCCTCAACTTACCCCAGTAAGAAAGTTATTACTTGATAACTGATTCAGGCGTGTTGTTTTCTATCCTCAACTTACCCCGGTAAGAAAGTTATTACTTGATAACTGATTCAGGCGTGTTGTTTTCTATCCTCAACTTACCCCAGTAAGAAAGTTATTACTTGATAACTCATTCAGGCGTGTTGTTTTCTATCCTGAACTTACCCCAGTAAGAAAGTTATTACTTGATAACTCATTCAGGCTTGTTGTTTTCTATCCTCAACTTACCCCTGTAAGAAAGTTATTACTTGATAACTCATTCAGGCTTGCTGTTTTCTATCCTCAACTTACTACAGTAAGAAAGTTATTACTTGATAACTCATTCAGGCCTGCTGTTTTCTATCCTCAACTTACCCCAGTAAGAAAGTTATTACTTGATAACTGATTCAGGCTTGTTGTTTTCTATCCTCAAACTTACCCCAGTAAGAAAGTTATTACTTGATAACTGATTCAGGCTTGTTGTTTTCTATCCTCAACTTACCCCAGTAAGAAAGATATTACTTGATAACTGATTCAGGCTCGTTGTTTTCTATCCTCAACTTACCCCAGAAAGAAAGTTATTACTTGATAACTGATTCAGGCTTGTTGTTTTCTATCCTCAACTTACTCCAGTAAGAAAGTTATTACTTGATAACTGATTCAGGCTTGCTGTTTTCTATCCTCAACTTACCCCGGTAAGAAAGTTATTACTTGATAACTCATTCAGGCGTGCTGTTTTCTATCCTCAACTTACCCCAGTAAGAAAGTTATTACTTGATAACTCATTCAGGCGTGCTGTTTTCTATCCTCAACTTACCCCGGTAAGAAAGTTATTACTTGATAACTGATTCAGGTGTGTTGTTTTCTATCCTCAACTTACCCCAGTAAGAAAGTTATTACTTGATAACTGATTCAGGCGTGTTGTTTTCTATCCTCAACTTACCCCAGTAAGAAAGTTATTACTTGATAACTGATTCAGGCTTGTTGTTTTCTATCCTCAACTTACCCCGGTAAGAAAGTTATTACTTGATAACTGATTCAGGCTTTCTGTTTTCTATCCTCAACTTACCCCGGTAAGAAAGTTATTACTTGATTTCTGATTCAGGCGTGTTGTTTTCTATCCTCAACTTACCCCGGTAAGAAAGTTATTACTTGTTAACTGATTCAGGCATGTTGTTTTCTATCCTCAACTTACCCCAGTAAGAAAGTTATTACTTGATAACTGATTTAGGCGTGTTGTTTTCTATCCTCAACTTACCCCAGTAAGAAAGTTATTACTTGATAACTGATTCAGGCGTGTTGTTTTCTATCCTCAACTTACCCCAGTAAGAAAGTTATTACTTGATAACTGATTCAGGCTTGCTGTTTTCTATCCTCAACTTACCCCATTAAGACAGTTATTACTTGATAACTGATTCAGGCTTGTTGTTTTCTATCCTCAACTTACCCCAGTAAGAAAGTTATTACTTGATAACTGATTCAGGTGTGTTGTTTTCTATCCTCAACTTACGCCGGTAAGAAAGTTATTACTTGATAACTGATTCAGGCGTGTTGTTTTCTATCCTCAACTTACCCCAGTAAGAAAGTTATTACTTGATAACTGATTCAGGCGTGTTGTTTTCTATCCTCAACTTACCCCAGTAAGAAAGTTATTACTTGATAACTCATTCAGGCGTGTTGTTTTCTATCCTGAACTTACCCCAGTAAGAAAGTTATTACTTGATAACTGATTCAGGCTTGTTGTTTTCTATCCTCAACTTACCCCTGTAAGAAAGTTATTACTTGATAACTCATTCAGGCTTGCTGTTTTCTATCCTCAACTTACTACAGTAAGAAAGTTATTACTTGATAACTCATTCAGGCCTGCTGTTTTCTATCCTCAACTTACCCCAGTAAGAAAGTTATTACTTGATAACTGATTCAGGCTTGTTGTTTTCTATCCTCAACTTACCCCAGTAAGAAAGTTATTACTTGATAACTGATTCAGGCTTGTTGTTTTCTATCCTCAACTTACCCCAGTAAGAAAGTTATTACTTGATAACTGATTCAGGCTCGTTGTTTTCTATCCTCAACTTACCCCAGTAAGAAAGTTATTACTTGATAACTGATTCAGGCTTGTTGTTTTCTATCCTCAACTTACTCCAGTAAGAAAGTTATTACTTGATAACTGATTCAGGCTTGCTGTTTTCTATCCTCAACTTACCCCGGTAAGAAAGTTATTACTTGATAACTCATTCAGGCGTGCTGTTTTCTATCCTCAACTTACCCCAGTAAGAAAGTTATTACTTGATAACTCATTCAGGCGTGCTGTTTTCTATCCTCAACTTACCCCGGTAAGAAAGTTATTACTTGATAACTGATTCAGGCGTGTTGTTTTCTATCCTCAACTTACCCCAGTAAGAAAGTTATTACTTGATAACTGATTCAGGCGTGTTGTTTTCTATCCTCAACTTACCCCAGTAAAAAAGTTATTACTTGATAACTGATTCAGGCTTGTTGTTTTCTATCCTCAACTTACCCCGGTAAGAAAGTTATTACTTGATAACTGATTCAGGCTTGCTGTTTTCTATCCTCAACTTACCCCGGTAAGAAAGTTATTACTTGATTTCTGATTCAGGCGTGTTGTTTTCTATCCTCAACTTACCCCGGTAAGAAAGTTATTACTTGTTAACTGATTCAGGCGTGTTGTTTTCTATCATCAACTTACCCCAGTAAGAAAGTTATTACTTGATAACTGATTTAGGCGTGTTGTTTTCTATCCTCAACTTACCCCAGTAAGAAATTTATTACTTGATAACTGATTCAGGCTTGTTGTTTTCTATCCTCAACTTACCCC
This sequence comes from Lamellibrachia columna, assembly GCA_963662155.1. Classification (NCBI taxonomy): domain Eukaryota; kingdom Metazoa; phylum Annelida; class Polychaeta; order Sabellida; family Siboglinidae; genus Lamellibrachia; species Lamellibrachia columna. The sequence continues at coordinate 12,732,908 of OY759261.1, forward strand.
AGTAAGAAAGTTATTACTTGATATCTGATTCAGGCTTGCTGTTTTCTATCCTCAACTTACCCCAGTAAGAAAGTTATTACTTGATAACTGATTCAGGCTTGCTGTTTTCTATCCTCAACTTACCCCGGTAAGAAAGTTATTACTTGATTTCTGATTCAGGCGTGTTGTTTTCTATCCTCAACTTACCCCGGTAAGAAAGTTATTACTTGTTAACTGATTCAGGCGTGTTGTTTTCTATCATCAACTTACCCCAGTAAGAAAGTTATTACTTGATAACTGATTTAGGCGTGTTGTTTTCTATCCTCAACTTACCCCAGTAAGAAATTTATTACTTGATAACTGATTCAGGCTTGTTGTTTTCTATCCTCAACTTACCCCAGTAAGAAAGTTATTACTTGATAACTGATTCAGGCTTGCTGTTTTCTATCCTCAACTTACCCCAGTAAGAAAGTTATTACTTGATAACTGATTCAGGCTTGTTGTTTTCTATCCTCAACTTACCCCAGTAAGAAAGTTATTACTTGATAACTGATTCAGGCGTGTTGTTTTCTATCCTCAACTTACCCCGGTAAGAAAGTTATTACTTGATATCTGATTCAGGCATGTTGTTTTCTATCCTCAACTTACCCCGGTAAGAAAGTTATTACTTGATAACTGATTCAGGCTTGTTGTTTTCTATCCTCAACTTACCCCGGTAAGAAAGTTATTACTTGATAACTCATTCAGGCGTGTTGTTTTCTATCCTGAACTTACCCCAGTAAGAAAGTTATTACTTGATAACTGATTCAGGCTTGTTGTTTTCTATCAACTTACCCCTGTAAGAAAGTTATTACTTGATAACTCATTCAGGCTTGCTGTTTTCTATCCTCAACTTACTACAGTAAGAAAGTTATTACTTGATAACTCATTCAGGCATGCTGTTTTCTATCCTCAACTTACCCCAGTAAGAAAGTTATTACTTGATAACTGATTCAGGCTTGTTGTTTTCTATCCTCAACTTACCCCAGTAAGAAAGTTATTACTTGATAACTGATTCAGGCTTGTTGTTTTCTATCCTCAACTTACCCCAGTAAGAAAGTTATTACTTGATAACTGATTCAGGCTCGTTGTTTTCTATCCTCAACTTACCCCAGTAAGAAAGTTATTACTTGATAACTGATTCAGGCTTGTTGTTTTCTATCCTCAACTTACTCCAGTAAGAAAGTTATTACTTGATAACTGATTCAGGCTTGCTGTTTTCTATCCTCAACTTACCCCGGTAAGAAAGTTATTACTTGATAACTGATTCAGGCTTGCTGTTTTCTATCCTCAACTTACCCCAGTAAGAAAGTTATTACTTGATAACTGATTCAGGGTTGTTGTTTTCTATCCTCAACTTACCCCAGTAAGAAAGTTATTACTTGATAACTGATTCAGGCGTGTTGTTTTCTATCCTCAACTTACCCCGGTAAGAAAGTTATTACTTGATAACTGATTCAGGCGTGTTGTTTTCTTTCCTCAACTTACCCCGGTAAGAAAGTTATTACTTGATAACTGATTCAGGCTTTTTGTTTTCTATCCTCAACTTACCCCGGTAAGAAAGTTATTACTTGATAACTGATTCAGGCTTGTTGTTTTCTATCCTCAACTTACCCCGTTAAGAAAGTTATTACTTGATAACTGATTCAGGCTTGTTGTTTTATATCCTCAACTTACCCCGGTAAGAAAGTTATTACTTGATAACTGATTCAGGCGTGTTGTTTTCTATCCTCAACTTACCCCGGTAAGAAAGTTATTACTTGATAACTGATTCAGGCATGTTGTTTTCTATCCTCAACTTACCCCGGTAAGAAAGTTATTACTTGATAACTGATTCAGGCTTGTTGTTTTCTATCCTCAACTTACCCCGGTAAGAAAGTTATTACTTGATAACTGATTCAGGCTTGTTGTTTTCTATCCTCAACTTACCCCAGTAAGAAAGTTATTACTTGATAACTGATTCAGGCTTGTTGTTTTCTATCCTCAACTTACCCCAGTAAGAAATTTATTACTTGATAACTGATTCAGGCTTATTGTTTTCTATCCTCAACTTACCCCAGTAAGAAAGTTATTACTTGATAACTGATTCAGGCTTGTTGTTTTCTATCCTCAACTTACCCCAGTAAGAAATTTATTACTTGATAACTGATTCAGGCTCGTTGTTTTCTATCCTCAACTTACCCCGGTAAGAAAGTTATTACTTGATAACTGATTCAGGCTTGTTGTTTTCTATCATCAACTTACCCCAGTAAGAAAGTCATCTTGCCCCAAGTGAGTGATAATGGCGAATGTTAGGTAATTAATAGAAAAAAGTTTCGCTCACCTTTTACTTAATTGCACATTAATTGTTATTATCTTGATAGAAGTTACATACATAACGTGTTCATGTTTAGTTATATTGTTTCCAGGTTGTTGATGTTAATAATAATAAAAAACATAAATAAGCGATAAATGTTAGGGTCTAGGCGCCGTCCACGTGCCCCAGTTTTCCCTATGATAACAAGGATATTCATACTTTCGCTAGTTGCCTGATCAAAGTTCATTCTTCCGACGATTTCCACAAAAGTACGCCCTCTTTCATTAGACCGACTGCGAATATTACTTAACCATTTACACGCTACATAATAATTATACGAACATCAACGAGTCTGATTCGGGATGGGCTACATCAAGTGATGGTTGAGTTTTAAGTTAGGCTAGCAAACATTTCAATTACCTGCGAATTCCAGACTTGCGAGAGTGGACACAGCCACTAGCAGCAAAATCAAATTGGTCGTCATTATCGTTCAATCTGACACCTTCTGGCTGTCTTCCGACTGGTCTTACTCATGCCCACATGATACCAATCCTACCACGCAGTAAACAACCAAGTAAACCAGTTTTTGGCGAATCACACGCTTAGCGCCGCCCACGACTCACTAACCGAGTTGTGCGCCTAGCTGTACAGGATCCTGATATATCGACAGGGATGGGCAGCGACGCCCAGACAACATCGGAAACAAGAGCATCTACAATGTAGTTGAAATATAGGGGAGAGGGGGGCTTTAAGACAGAGTAAGTCACAACACATACAACACTACTGTAGGCCAATTGTTGCTTATACTGTATCAGGCTGTATGGCTATTGGTTGTGATGGATTTGAGTAATTATATCATTATGAAATATGGCAACGAAATGTGTTACAAAAGTGGTTCAAAGTGCCCCCATAGCGGGGTCCGTCGAACCACGTGATCGGATGAAAAACACTGCCATTGTATAATTACCACTTCGATCGTCTACAACACTTATGTAAAGACTAGAAATATTTATACATTTTCAAAACTGTTTCGCAACATTTTCTGGGCATTCATTGCTTGTGAAATACCTTTAGCTAGAACCACCCTTGTTCATGTTACGCCACGGCTCAATGAGCCCCTTCTCTCCTAAACAGCGTTGCGGCTCTACAGTAAAAAAAAACCGGTGACGCAAAGCGGGCTCGTCATAAAATGTGGCACGCTTTTGTTGCGTGTGAACCTCTGGTTAGAATGGAGAATAAATCGGTTGCTGTCTACATACATTAGCTAAGAGAGCGTAATAGGGTGGTCATAAATAACGTAACCTGTGCTCGTATGCTCACACGGATGTTTGGAGAGAATACTACGTTGCAAAGACATTAAGACATTCGCTAGTCCTTTGTTCGTTGTTCGAATGACCTGTCTGGTCCTGCTTAGGAAATATGACTCTGATGACATTTGCCGTGTCTACAAATGTCATTCGTTTAATTATACGAAGCGATTATCCGAAAAATAAAACGCTATGTCCAACGTGTGCGTTTCGAGATGAATCATGATTTTGTTGCACTTTGATGCGAGAGATAGGAAAGCATTAGTAAAGCTGGATGAAGGCTAAACTGCACCTCAAAGCTGTTGAGGTTAAATGAGGATTGTGATGAGGATTAAATAAGGATGAGGGTCACGAGGATGAATATTGTGAGTATGGGGATGATGAGGAGGATTGTGATGATGAGGATGAGGATTAGGATGATCATGATTAAGAGGATGATCATGATCATATCAAACAGCGCCGAATGACAATTGTAACCACAATAAATAGTACCTATCAGAAATAAATATGGATTTCTTTACAAAGAGCCTGGACGTAAATAATGACGTCATTGTTATTCAACTGTATGGAGGAAGATAACATGAGCTTATTTTTTTCACTATAAAGACTGCGCAATTTTGCTGAAGTCAGCGATGAGTCATGTATACGAGGACATCGACTGACGTATACAACCACGCACAGAGCACACCTACGTCTCTTAAACGGATTTCTTTTTGTAGTTTAGTGAACGCATCAACACTACCGTCAGTTGAAAAAACGTTATACAGCTAGTATGGTACGACCACAATGCACACACAATGCACACACAATGCACACACGTGGCATACAACAAGTCAGTGTACTCACTGGAACCGACAACGCAGTACTGGCTCGGGTGTCAGTGTATTATAATACATTGTCGATACTTTACCGTTCGGCCTGCCTTCTTTCATACACTGTCGACGGACTCCGTCGTTAGTCTCCGTCGATACGCTGTCAACTGGTTTATCTCCCTCAATGCTCTGTCGACGTACTTGTCTCCCTCCGTACACTCTCAACGGGCTTGTCTCCCTCAATACGCTGTCAACGGGTTTGTCTCCCTCAATACGCTGTCAACGGGTTTGTCTCCCTCAATACGCTGTCAACGGGCTTGTCTCCCTCAATACGCTGTCAACGGGCTTGTCTCCCTCAATACGCTGTCAACGGGCTTGTCTCCCTCAATACTCTGTCGATGTACTTGTCTCCCTCCGTACACTCTCAACGGGTTTGTCTCCCTCAATACACTCTCAACGGGCTTGTCTCCCTCAATACGCTGTCAACGGGCTTGTATCCCTCAATACACTGTCAACGGGCTTGTATCCCACAATACGCTGTCAACGGGCTTGTATCCCGCAATACGCTGTCAACGGGTTTGTCTCCCACAATACGCTGTCAACGGGCTTGTATCCCTCAATACGCTGTCAACGGGCTTGCATCCCTCAATACGCTGTCAACGGGCTTGTCTACCACAATACGCTGTCAACGGGCTTGTATCCCTCAATACGCTGTCAACGGGCTTGTATCCCCCAATACACTGTCAACGGGCTTGTCTCCCACAATACGCTGTCAACGGGCTTGTCTCCCTCAATACGCTGTCAACGGGCTTGTATCCCTCAATACGGTGTCAACGGGCTTGTATCCCCCAATACACTGTCAACGGGCTTGTCTCCCACAATACGCTGTCAACGGGCTTGTCTCCCTCAATACGCTGTCAACGGGCTTGTATCCCTCAATACGGTGTCAACGGGCTTGTATCCCCCAATACACTGTCAACGGGCTTGTCTCCCACAATACGCTGTCAACGGGCTTGTCTCCCTCAATACGCTGTCAACGGGCTTGTATCCCTCAATACGGTGTCAACGGGCTTGTATCCCCCAATACACTGTCAACGGGCTTGTCTCCCACAATACGCTATCAACGGGCTTGTATCCCTCAATACGCTGTCAACTGGCTTGTATCCCTCAATAGGCTGTCAACGGGCTTGTATCCCTCAATACGCTGTCAACGGGCTTGTATCCCTCAATACGCTGTCAACGGGCTTGTATCCCTCAATACGCTGCCAACGGGCTTGTATCCCTCGATACACTGCCAACGGGCTTGTCTCCCTCAATACGCTGTCAACGGGCTTGCATCCCTCAATACGCTGTCAACGGGCTTGTCTACCACAATACGCTGTCAACGGGCTTGTATCCCTCAATACGCTGTCAACGGGCTTGTATCCCCCAATACACTGTCAACGGGCTTGTCTCCCACAATACGCTGTCAACGGGCTTGTCTCCCTCAATACGCTGTCAACGGGCTTGTATCCCTCAATACGGTGTCAACGGGGTTGTCTCCCACAATACACTGTCAACGGGCTTGTATCCCTCAATACGCTGTCAACGGGCTTGTATCCCCCAATACACTGTCAACGGGCTTGTCTCCCACAATACGCTGTCAACGGGCTTGTATCCCTCAATACGCTGTCAACGGGCTTGTATCCCTCAATACGCTGTCAACGGGCTTGTATCCCCCAATACACTGTCAACGGGCTTGTCTCCCACAATACACTGTCAACGGGCTTGTATCCCTCAATACGCTGTCAACGGGCTTGTCTCCCTCAATACGCTGTCAACGGGCTTGTCTCCCTCAATACGCTGTCAACGGGCTTGTCTCCCTCAATACGCTGTTAACGGGCTTGTCTCCCTCAATACGCTGTTAAAAAGCTTGTCTCCCTCAATACGCTGTTAACGGGCTTGTCTCCCTCAATACGCTGTTAACGGGCTTGTCTACCTCAATGCTCTGTCAACGGGCTTGTCTACCTCAATACTCTGTCAACGGGCATGTATCCCTCAATACGCTGTCAACGGGCTTGTATCCCTCGATACACTGTCCACGGGCTTGCCTCCCACAATACACTGTCAACTGGCTTGTATCCATCAATACACTGTCAACGGGCTTGTCACCCACAATACTCTGTCAACGGGCTTGTCTCCCTCAATGCGCTCTCAACGGGCTTGTCTCCCACAATACGCTGTCAACTGGCTTGTATCCCTCAATACACTGTCAACGGGCTTGTCTCCCTCAATACACTATCAACGGGCTTGTATCCATCAATACGCTGTTAACGGGCTTAAATCCCTCAATACACTATCAACGGGCTTGTCTCCCACAATACGCTGTCAACGGGCTTGTATCCCTCAATACGCTGTCAACGGGCTTGTATCCCTCGATACACTGTCAACGGGCTTGTATCCCTCAATACGCTGTCAACGGGCTTGTATCCCTCAATACGCTGTTAACGGGCTTGTATCCCTCAATACAGTGTCAACGGGCTTGTATCCCTCAATACGCTGTCAACGGGCTTGTCTCCCTCAACACGTCGTGGATGACCCTGGGTACGGTGAAATTGAGGCAGTGTTGGCAAGTCACAAACTGGCAAGTCAAGTCAAGTCTCAAGTAAATGACCTCCAAGTCGACGTGAAGTCTCGAGTCATCTCTCTGAAATCCAAGTCAAGTCCCAATACTGGGTCCACCAATGGCCATGGTTTTTATGGTGTGTCTGGGGTACTTTTAGAGGACATTTTGGCGGATGCTGTCCGCAACATTAGGTGGATGCTGTCCCGTCACAACATTAGGTGGATGCTGTCCTGCCACAACATTAGTTGGATGCTGTCCCGCCGCAACATTAGTTGGATGCTGTCCCGTCACAACATTAGTTGGATGCTGTCCCGTCACAACATTAGTTGGCTGCTGTCCCATCACAACATTAGTTGGATGCTGTCCCGTCACAACATTAGGTGGATGCTGTCCCGTCACAACATTAGGTGGATGCTGTCCCGTCAAAACATTAGGTGGATGCTGTCCCGTCACAACATTAGGTGGATGCTGTCCCGCCACAATATTAGGTGGATGCTGTCCCGTCACAACATTAGGTGGATGCTGTCCTGCCACAACATTAGTTGGATGCTGTCCCGTCACAACATTAGTTGGATGCTTTCCCGTCACAACATTAGTTGGATGCTGTCCCGCCACAACATTGGTTGGATGCTGTCCCGCCACAACATTAGTTGGATGCTGTCCCGGCACAACATTAGTTGGATGCTGTCCCGTCACAACATTAGTTGGATGCTGTCCCGGCACAACATTGGTAAATGGCAATGCTTAATAATACTTAACAAATATTGCAGCCTGCCACAACAACGTGGTCTCGTTTTGTGTACGTTTCGAGCCACCAGACGTGTTAGCAAGTCACAAACAGGCAAGTCCATACATTTCAACTCTCCATCGTTCATACGGAGTCTGCGTCATTTCGACAAAGCCAAACAATTACAGTGCCGGAAATTAAAATATCCGTCAATTAATGTTCATTGGACAATAAAATGGGAAGACATGTGCTTACTAGTTTTTTTCTGTTTATTATTCGTGAATCATGCAGGGAAATAACCTGTCGTGGACTGAGTGCGCCTAAAATGGGTCTACGCCCAGCTGGACCTGCTAACACTGAACCGTCGGCGCAGCGGGGTCGGCCGAGTAAAGACGTCGACGAGGCAGCGGGGTCGGCCGAGTAAAGACGACGACGAGACAGCGGGGTCGGCCGAGTAAAGATGACGACGAGACAGCGGGGTCGGCCGAGTAAAGACGACGACGAGGCAGCGGGGTCGGCCGAGTAAAGACACGACGACGAGGCAGCGGGGTCGGCCGAGTAAAGATGACGACGAGGCAGCGGGGTCGGCCGAGTAGAGACGTCGACGAGGCAGCGGGGTCGGCCGAGTAAAGACGACGACGAGGCAGCGGGGTCGGCCGAGTAAAGACGACGACGAGGCAGCGGGGTCGGCCGAGTAAAGACGACGACGAGGCAGCGGGGTCGGCCGAGTAAAGACGACGACGAGGCAGCGGGGTCGGCCGAGTAAAGACGACGACGAGGCAGCGGGGTCGGCCGAGTAAAGACGACGACGAGGCAGCGGGGTCGGCCGAGTAAAGACGGCGACGAGGCAGCGGCGCTACATCGACGAGACACGGTCAACGACGTACGTCTTGCGGGGAGCCACAACGTCCCACCTCCGCTGTGAAATGTGTTGTCATGAAACTAGACACTTGTATAGCTGCGAGAATTGGATCGAACATTTTATTTAGAAATCATCGTGCGAGCAGTAGCGTAGTCTCTATCATCCAGGCTGGTGCTCCTAATAATCATGCACTCGATATATATAGCCTATGTGGTGTTACGCGTTATAATATCACATCCCCCTTCTTTAAAAAAACGAAATATCTAATATACTAGAGGCTGCTCATAAAAGAAACGATAACGTAAACTGTAACACTAACTACAATGTCTGTATAACATTGGAACAACTATGCTACTATTATGAACGCAATTACAAGTCCAAACGCTGGGGGCGCTTCACTCGTCTTCCAGATCTGGTGTATTCTTCAGACTCGGGAAGCTGGAATCGGACTGACTTCTTCACAGGCGGTGGGTCATCACGCAGAGGTGTTATTACTCGCGTTTCGTCTCTTCGCGTCAAGTCGTCTCTTCGCGTCAAGTCGTCACTTTGTAGATCGTCGTCAGGTTGGTCAGACTTTCGGTGGAACGAGTGACGTTCGGTCGTCTCACGGACGTGACGACGATTGCGTCTGAGTACGTTGCCTGAATGGGTCAGAACATTATACGACCGCGGGTGTCTGTCGGTGGATATCACCCTGGCAGGGTGCCAGATGTCCGTTTGGACATCTCTCACGCGGACGTCTTGTCCTGGGATCAGCGGAATGAGTGGTCGCGTAGCTCGCTTGTCGTGATTGGCTCGCTGAATCTCTTGCCTTTGTGCAAGGCGACTGCTGATTTCATCACTCGACCAATGTTCATTCCTGATGATCACGGGTAGGTTCGATTTGTACTTGCGGGCATTCAGCATATCTGCGGGTGACGGCAAGTGGCTGTCAACCGGTGTAGATCGCAGCGCAAGCAGGGCTTTCAGCGGACTGGATCTCGTCATCGCTGCCTTCTTCAAGGTGCTCTTCACTGTCTGAACCTGTCGTTCGATGAATCCATTGGATTGCGGGAAGTGTGGGCTGGATGTCACATGGTCAAAACACCACTCGTTTGCAAAGTTGCGAAAGGCTTGACTGCTGTAATGTCCACCGTTGTCGCTCACGACCTTGTCTGGCGACCCATTCTCCGCAAACACCTCGCTCATCTTCGATATTATGGCGTCGCTTGTCACTCTCCCTTCGATACGGTAAACAAACGGGAACTTAGAGTAGTAGTCACACATGAGCAGGTACGTGTCCAGTCGGATGACAAACAGGTCAGTGCCGACGATCTGCCATGGACGCGTCGGTAGTTCATGCTGCATCAACGGCTCGTGTGCTTGACGTCTCTGCAGCTGTTGGCAGGTGTCGCACTTCCTCACGATGTCGTCGATGTCTCTGTTGATGGCCTTCCAGTAGACACAAGACCTCGCTCGTAGCCGGGTCTTCTCAATACCCTGGTGAGCCTCATGCAGTTTGCTCAACACTTCTGACTGTAGACTTAGCGGGATTACCAGACGCTCACCCTTGATCATGAGACCGTCCTCCACTGCTAATTGGTCTCTGCACGACCAGTAGGGTCGCAGTGGTGCCGCTAGGTGGCGCTGGTTCTCTGGCCATCCATTGATGATGATTGCCTTCAATGCGCACAGCTCTTCATCTGTTCGGGTAGCTTCTCGAACCGCCTCCAGCTTCTTCGTGGAGAACTGGACAAACGAAACTTCAACATCCAGTTCTATCTGCTTCACCTCGGCTGACGACTGTCGTGACATGGTGTCAGCCAATGCTATGTTCTTTCCTGGTATGTAGTGAAGTTTGAAGTCATACGGCTGGACGCGTAGTAGCATGCGTTGTAACCTCTGTGGCGCAGCAGCCAGATTCTTTAGGTGAATCATTTCCAGCGGTTTGTGATCTGACTCGACTGTGAAATGTTTCCCATATACGTATGTATGAAATCTTTCGCATCCGAAAACGACAGCCAACATCTCGCGTTCAATATTGGTGTAACGGCGTTCACAATCAGTCAATGACTTCGATGCGAATGCGATCGGGCGGCCCCCCCTGCATCAGGACTGCGCCGAGACCCCGGCTCGAGGCATCGACCTGGACCACGGTGTCCATCTTCGGGTCAAAATGACTCAATGTTACTTCTTCGCAGATCAGTTGCTTTGTCTTCTGAAACGCGTCTTCATGCGATGGCGACCACGCAAACTCTACATCCTTCTTGAGTAGGTCTCTCAGTGTCGCTGTGTGGTGAGATAGGTGTGGTATGAACGGTGACATGTACGTTGCCACACCTAGGAATTCTTGCAACTGCGTAGTATCTCTGGGCGTCTCGAGTCGCTTGATAGCATTTACCTTGCTTGGGTCCGGTCGCACACCTGTCACATCAAACACGAGGCCGAAGAAGTGGATGCTAGGCTGATGAATGTCACACTTATCTACGTTAAACACCAGCCCGTGTTTCCTTGCCACTTTCATGACGTTGTGGAGATTCCGGTCGTGCTCGACATCGTCTCTGCCAAAGACTGCGACGTCATCTGCCATACCCATTGTTCCTGGGCATTGCTCCAGAATGTTGTCCATTCTCTCTTGAAAAACGTCTTGACTCAAGTTAAGCCCGAATGGTAGCCTCTCAAAGCGAAATCGTCCGAACGGGCTGTTGAAGGTAGTCTTGCGACTCGACTCATCGTCCAATGAGATGGACCAATACCCATGGCGCGCATCTAGTTTGGAGAAAACCTTTGCACCTGCGAGCTTGTACGTCACTTCGTCGAGTGCGGGTGTTTTGTAATGCGGTCGTTTCACCGCCTCATTCAGATCCTTGGGATCTAGGCAGATCCGCAGCTTGCCAGAAGATTTCCGGCTGTACACAATGCTGGACACCCAGTCTGTAGGTTCGGTCACTCTCGTTATGACGTTCATCTTTACCATAGCGTCCAGCTCTGACTTGATCTCGTCCTGCATATGGATAGGGCACTTTCGCGGAGCATGAACAACTGGTGCGACATTTGGATCTGTCGTGATGTGGAACTTTCCTTGAAAATTTCCGATGCCTTCAAATCTGTCAGGATAGCACTGAAGTAGATCCTCCTTCGTCTTGATTGGCATGTCAATTGGCTCGTCTCTCGTGATTTCACAGTGCATGGTGATGAGCTACAAGGCCCGACAAGATGGCAGTCCGACAATGGCTGGTCCCGGTGTATCGGCGACGTAGAACTCAGTGTCATGGCTGACCTCATTATGTTTGCACGGCAACGTCAGTGTCCCGTACTGTTTGATTCGCTCGCCATTGTACGCCATCAGCACTGTTGTAGACTCTTGTAGTCCTCTTCTTGATGGGTAACCTCCAGCGCCAAGATTCTTTGGGTACATCCGTCGATACATTCTGAGTGGAAGGACATTCCCCTGGGCCCCAGTATCGACTTTCACCTTTAGTGTCGCATGTTTCACGCCCAGTTGTATGTCAAGCAACGCGTAGGCCTCGCTTTGTGTGTCATTCTCCGCATCAACATTGTCGAATACGAGCTTCTCAAAACCTTGTTCCAGGCATGCCTCCCTTTCGACGTTGTGCACTGTCGCTGAGCGATCAGTACCTCGGCTTGGCGACTTGTGTCGTGACTTTGACCTCTGTCGCGAGTGGTCCACGTGCCCACGTGGCGCTGGTCGTCCACGACCACGTGATTCAGCTCTTTCGCGTCCCCACTCTGCCGCTCTGCACATTACCTTCCAGTGGTTCAAGCGACCACAAGCGACACACTTGCTGCCGTATGCAGGACAGCTATTTATTCCAGCAGGGTGAGTCCCTCCGCAGTACTTACACGTACGACGACTGCCAGAGTACTCGCGTTGCTGACGTTTATTTGGATGCCTGTCATGTTGAACCGGGTGGATGCTGGTTTCTCCGCTGAACAATTGCATGTCAGTGACTGTGGCCTCGAATGTACGTACGATGTCTAACGCGCCATCCAAGGTCAAGGTTGCATCCCGTCCCAAAAGCTTCTCCTGCATTTTGCTGTGTCGTATTCCAATGATCAATTGCTCGACGAGACGTTCATCTGTCTCAACAACATCTCTGAAGTTGCACTTTTTAGCCTGAAGCTTGCATCGCATCATATAGGTCTACTCGTCTACCGATTCACCAGCAGATTGTCGGTATTTCTGGAGATGGAATCGACTCAGTCTGTAGTTCGTCTTTGGCTCTAAGAATTTCTTAAAACAGTCCCACAGGACGCCCAGTTTCTTCCTGTCGGCTGGTGCCATGTCCCATGTGTTATATACTCTTAGGCCTTCCTGCCCAACCCATAGCAGAACATATGTGACTTTCTCTTCCTCACTTTTCCTGCTAAGGGCCCGCTGAAGATCAACTCACAGTACTGTTTGAAACTAGTGAAAGCGGTTGGCAGATCTGAACTAGACCAGTCCATGCGTGGCGGGTCGATACCCGTTAAGTCACCCATTATCGCTCATGCGCTTGCATATATCGCGGTGACGAAATGTAGTGTTAGTCCAATGCAATAGCCTTATGCTTCGGCTTCATATGCATACAAAAGATCAGGGACATCAATTCTGTTCGTGGGCTTGGGAAGTGAAATCATTCATTCAGTTAGGGCAGTTTCACTTGACTTAACTGCATTGTTGACATCTTTCCGCGTAAAATCGATCGGTGACGTCAGCCCTCGGCCTCCGCGTCACTCGGAAATTCCGCGTAAAACAAAAACTCAGTCTCTTTTTCCGATCGAAGTTGATTCTCTAGCGTGTCCTATTAATGTCAGTTCTTTAGACGGGGTAATCGTTCACCGCCGCTGCCACCATGAAATGTGTTGTCATGAAACTAGACACTTGTATAGCTGCGAGAATTGGATCGAACATTTTATTTAGAAATCATCGTGCGAGCAGTAGCGTAGTCTCTATCATCCAGGCTGGTGCTCCTAATAATCATGCACTCGATATATATAGCCTATGTGGTGTTACGCGTTATAATATCACACGCTGATGCTGTCTGTCGACGACCCGTGTATGCGATTTACTCTCGGCTTGCAGTAATAGTGACCATTTTGGATACTTTCACAGTGCACGTAAAGTCACCATATTGTATGTTTACTTGAAGTCTCTGAAGGAAAGTCATTGTTTTTATACGCGTGTCAAATGGCTAAATAAGTGTAAAATTATAATATAATCCATCAAACCACTCCTTCACATATTTATGTGAAGGAGTGAAGCGGTCGGTCGGTCATGTGCGAGGGTAACCTTGCATGTGCGAGTGTAACCTTGCATGTGCGAGGGTAACCTTGCAGGTGCGAGGGTAATCTTGCAGGAGCGAGGGTGACCTTGCAGGTGCGAGGGTGACCTTGCAGGTGCGAGGGTGACCTTGCAGGTGCGAGGGTGACCTTGCTGATGCGAGGGTGACCTTGCAGGTGCGATGGTGACCTTGCAGGTGCGATGGTGACCTTGCAGGTGCGAGGGTGACCTTGCAGGTGCGAGGGTGACCTTGCAGGTGCGATGGTGACCTTGCAGGTGCGAGGGTCACCTTGCAGGTGCGAGGGTCACCTTGCAGGTGCGAGGGTAACCTTGCAGGTGCGAGGGTAACCTTGCAGGTGCGAGGCAGCCGGCCGGACTGTGTAAAAGGCTCAGTCATTTTGATCATCACAGGTTGACAAATCTCTAGGCAGAGTCCACCGCCCCAGTAGTACCGGTATATTATTAGTGGCAGCAGCGGATCCAGGGTGGTCTTAGGGACCCCCATAGGCCATGGAGGGGGTTCTTAGCCCCCCCTGTGGCAAATATTACGGTAAAGGAACACGTATATAAGCGTACATCGGCACTAGTATCAATGTAAAGACTGAAGTATTAGCAACCGGCATATATTAATCCTTACGTAAGTAGAACGATAGAACGAAACATGTATCGCATTTTATACGGTTCTAATTGGCTCAGAAAACGAACGTTTTCAAGGGCCTTGTCCTTGGTTGAACTCTGTCTAGTAAATATCAAGTAAATGACCTCCAAATCCGAGTCATCTATATGAATTCAAAGTTAAGTCGCAAGTCATGAACACGTACGACTCCAGTTCGCTGTGAATCGAGTCAACAAGTCTGATGAAAAGTGGTGTGAATATAATATGTGCCAAAGTGAATACAGGTTCTAAGGTCGCGGGAGCGACAAACAGTCGCGCCACATCACGGAACTTGAATAATCGAGACCCGACGAGTAGCGACTCCTGGCGAATAACCATTGCTGTTACCGAGAAGGCCGCTTGTGGAGTTAATTAATGCGTCAACCGAAGACAAGTGGTCGTCGAGAGTAAATACAATTTAGACCGTTATATCATCGCACAGGTAATGAGAACACAGGTCTAACGTGTCACAATACGTCTCTATGCCCAATGTATGCTTCTCTATGTACTGACAGCAACGTTTTTCACACGGTGTCATTCATGCCGCGCATGTTCGCTGTTTTTCGCGTCACCGTCGTGACTGGGGTCAGATCACTATTTATTTTCCTATTGACTATTGTGCATTACTAGTTTAATTATTAACTATTGTTGCATGTGACCAGTAGAAACACAAAAACTGCAGTGCATCTAGCAGGAAGCTTCTTTGTGAAAATCTGCGGACTGGAATTAGCTGATAATGAGAACGGTGGGGGAGCGGTGGTCTAATGGTTAGAGCACCCGCCTGTTGATCAAGAGGACGGTGGTTCGATTCCACCTCCGCCGTTTCCAAGCTTGGGCAATTTCGTTCACCCAACTTTGCCCATGTCTTTCGGAAGAGACATTACAAGCCGCTGGTCCAAACTCCTGCGTTAGCTCAAGATTGGGCTGTTTGGAGTATAACGACTTGAGACTTGAGAGAAGTGTGTCCTGCAGCCGTGCAGGGGTTAGTTAACTATTTCACTTCCTGGTTCATGGCATAAGAATAAAGTACCAGTGATTTTGACACAGTATCCCCCTTTCAAGGACTTTTTGTGCCTTGGAAAATAGTTTCTGACCAGGGAAAAGGACACATTTGGATTAAAAAAATGTGGAGACTACAACACTTCTGTTGTGTACTGGATTAAATATTTACCTGATGGTTAAATATGGACTTCTCAGTGATGGAAGGATTCAAGGATCCCCTGGGTTTGTAAATGTAATTCTCTTGTTTTGTTGACATCTGACGGGGAGCCTCTGCTATGTTGATTTTAACTCAAAAATGTTACGATTTGACGAAAACTCTACATCAGATCAGGCCATGACAGGCAACAACGTGTGACACTGTGATAAATCTTAATCGTTATTTTGCATACAGGAAAAACAAATAATTATCTGTCCCCTGCAGTGCCAATTCGGTGCATGCCCAGATTTAAAAAATCGACTTTCTTATCTGCCAATTGTAATGCATATCTGCATTGAGGCTAATAACATAAGGCTTTCTTTTGGTTTCAGACTTGGAACAAATATGACGACACCAGGGCCACCTGATTATGGTTTCGTGTTCCCGTCTGATTTCGTAAATACAAATGAGAAGACCTTCCAGTTTGACGAAACCCTGCCGTCATTGCCTATTCCCACGCTGGAACACACCCTCACAAAATATCTTGAGTCAGGTAATTATTGGATACTTATTACATACCTTCAGTCAAGTACAATTGTATCTTGATTCCTTGTAAAATATTTAGGTCACGTCCCAGCATGTCAGTTGGTACCAGACTCAGCATGTTTTTAGTAGTGCTGTGTACCTTGTGGTGGTGTACCAGTGTACTGGTGTATCAGTGTACCGGTGTACTGGTGTACCAGTGTACTGGTATTTTTATGTGGTTTTGAAACTGGTATTTTTATTCAGTCGAACCGGTATTCCATACGATATGTTACATCTCCAATTGATAATCCATGAAGCTCCCAAACCATATAAATTTGAAAGACAAGACAAGGCATTCAACATATCATGGCATGCACACATCCATCCAGGATCATTCGGGAACCAGATTACATTCAACACAAACACATCTCACAGCATTTTATAAATACAAATAAATTTATTTCCAGCATCTATGCTGTTTCATCTACATATATAATTCATTGAATATGCTAGAAAATGTGAAAACAATGGAAACTTAATGACTGCTGAAATCCTTCTCGGAAATTTTTTGTTTCATTCACCCAATATACACATTGTCCTTTGTCCTATCATACTTGCATTTTTTAAAGATAATCTGCACCAATATGTCTATATATTCAGCAAATGTTTTATATGTAGCTTGTAAACTTCTTAAGTTAGAAGCACTTGAAAACATATAAAAGTAACGGGTGTGTTTTTGGGTGCTTACCCCCGTTCACATTATAGGATATTACAGACACAATTTACATGTAAATTCTTAGTTCTTTTGGCAGAAGTGCTCAGGCATAGCTACTTATTCTTTGGTTAAAATTTAAGCAAATTCTGAGACATCAACTTTTGAAATTTCCTGAAAATTGGTTGATTTGACACGGAATGACCCTAAAGAGAAACAAATAAAACATGTTCTGCTACAATCATGTTTATATATGTATATACTGTATTCGACCTATTAAGCATACATGCCCTAATTAGCGTGCACCCCTTTTTTAAGCAGCAGGATCCATAATTTAATTTGACTAGTGTGGAACATCTGAAAAGTACCGCCATCTAGTGTTAAACAGTTGGCACCACTTTTCAGATGTTCTACATTAGTCACCAAATGACACCACTTGTGTTACACAGTTACTTTATTGTCTAGAGAAAAAAATGTTGGTGTACACTTAAGACATAAGAACAGATTCCTATACTAATCACTATCCACAAATATATGTAATTCTAAAATTGGGGTGTTTCAAATCCCACTGCGGTCGCTTGCTTCAAACCTTTGGCAAGTTTGATCACCCTACATTGCTACAGTTCAATCAGCTGTATGAACAAGTACCTGGCAATACAGACAGTGGTGGATACGTGAATGAATGGTCTTCGTGCAGTAATTGCAGCGTGGCTGAATGCTTCCCAGAGAAGTTGAAATGGCCTTGGAATGAACAGGTTTGCCAGGGGGTGAAGTGTAAAGCGCTATATAAGAACTTACCTTTTTTAAATGTCATGTAGAGAGAGATCTAGGGGTAAATAAATGATATTAGTTTTGTGTAGTGTCATTATATACTGTTTTACGATGGCTCCTAATTGTACGGGTTTCTTTGTTTCACCATGCAGTGTTACCCCACTTGACGGCAGAGGAATTTGCACATACTCAGAACATTGTCAAAGAATTTGGAGCTGGAATTGGACGACAACTGCATCAGAAACTGAATGAGAGAAATAAACACGCCAGGAACTGGGTTTGTTTTTGTGTCAGTATAAATGAAGCAAACTTTGAAGGCTAACTTGTTGTGCTGGCGTGTATATATATATATATATATATATATATATATATATATATATATATATATATATATATAATAAATATATATAATAAAGTCCTTCCTTTAAAGTAAACTATTTCACTCATCTAATTTGGGGAAAGTCAAAACCTATCTAGTGTCCACTACAACATGCTGGCTCTAGTGTCCACTACAACATGCTGGCTCTAGTGTCCTCTACAACATGCTGGCTCTAGTGTCCACTACAACATGCTGGCTCTAGTGTCCACTACAACATGCTGGCTCTAGCAGGGGTGAGATTTAAATTTTTGACTACAGTGACCTGCATGGCTACTCGAAATATTTACAGAGCTGCAATATTTTAGACCAAGCAAAAATAAACGGAATGTTAATAAACATCTCAGAACTGTTGTCCTGGATATACTGCATTTATGTTAACCATAAATCATATGTTTGTGCCACGTTTGACATTGCTAGAAATGTTACCAAACGATAGCCGAAGCAATATCAATAGGGAGCATTCATTGTACTTTTTATCAACCACATCGATGCTCAACATGTAACTGAACGGTCATTCTACACTGAAATAATAACCGGTCATGTTAATAGTTTTGGCGCCGTGTGGCGCCACTGTTATATATACTAGTGAAAAAACCTATCCCCATAACAGGATAACTTTGTAGTTCATACCTGACAGTCGTGATAGCAATGTTTTCCAAATGCTTTCTACTATAATTAATATAAACTGCCCTAGATGGCGCTACATACTCTCAAATGGTTTACGTACCAAAGTATTCGCCGTGGCGCGCATTGTTTCTGCGATTGTTGGAAGTTAATGTTTTATGTAGCGAACATTTGATTTACCATAAAAACCACTAAGAACTCTTGATATACGGGCATTTCGAAAAAATAAAAGCGTTATGACTTACGTTTCATTCGTGGGATCGTTGATTAATCCCTGAAAGTTTGGTGTCCGACGTGCAAGCCTTCTAGGAGCAAAACATGAACATAACCAAATACAAACATATGCTAGCACGATTAGTTAGATATAGCCACATGGTGCGTGGAGCGCTTCTGGTGAATTAATCGGGAACCTGGTTAAAGTTTCTTTAGGCTATGGTGAAATCAGATCCTGCGAAAAATCAGCAGGTCCTGTAAACTGTTCAGTTCACAGGACCTGAAGACCTGTGACACTTAGAGACTTCGCGTAGACTGTTGGTGTACCATGTTATGAAAGCAAAACAATCTGTCACGTGTACAACAGGGTTGGGGTCAAGTACAGTACTTGTACTTAAGTACACATTTGTCAGTACTTGATGTACTTGAGTACTTGATGTGTGATGTGCAAAGTACTTGTACTTGAACTACAGTACTTGGTAAATAGCAAGTACTTTTCAAGTACTAAAGTGTAGAGCAGGAAAGTTTTGTACATTATATTTTCAATGATTGTAGGGTCTGGGATGTGAAAATAGTGTGGAAGCCATTCTGATAACTCAGCAGCGGTGTGTCTTTGATGCACCTTCCTTGAATGTCTTTCCTTGTGATGTAGGGGGCGAGTGTTTTCTTAGTTTTTTCTAATTGACTTGAGGTGTGAATTCCTAGAGAGGGCTTCCTATGATCTTTGTTTACATCCTTGGCAATGAATTGACAACATCAGAAGACACTGATTTTAACACCCATTCTTAGATGTTGATGTACTTGGAGTTAATCTTGGCTGGCCAGTATATAAGATGCCAGGTTTAATGGGTACCTCAGAATATTCTACAACTGTTATTGCTGCTGAACAATCATCACCTGTCACTACTGTATTTTACTATCTATAACTTTGCCAAGATGGCATCTGGTTTGAATAAAAATTATTAAAATTTCTAGAATTTTTTTGAACTTTTCTGCTTGAACTTCACAACCAAATGATAATAAAATGTGATGCTCAGTTTTGCTCATATCAAAAAGTCACATAAATTTGTGTTGCAAAATAAACATGGCAAAATATCGAAAAATATTACAACCATTAAAATAGGCCCATTTATATTTGAGTACTTGTACTTGATATGTCAGTACTTGATGTACTTAAGTACTTTGTACATAAGTGAGTACTTGAACTGTACTTGTACTTGATATTTATTTTGGGTACTTGAGTACTTGATCAACTGTACTTGACCCCAACCCTGGTGTACAATTGTATACTGTATTTTATTCAGTATTATGTATTACATTGTATTGATCCTGCCTTGAAAATAAATGTTTCAAAACTGTTTATTTTATATTTGTTGTCGATGTTGTTCATACATTCTATCTTCAAAGTATTTATTTTCTATCATAAACGTATTGATTATCATAAAAGTATTGATTAGCAAGTGGGCTACCTAAGAAGCTGTATGGCTACTTCACGTTGCAAGATTGGTAGCCCGACTGACTACCTTCCATGACCTGCTAAATCTCACCCCTGCTCAAGTGTCCACTACAACATGCTGGCTCTAGTGTCCACTACAACACGCTGGCTCTAGTGTCCACTACAACATGCTGGCTCTAGTGTCCACTACAACATGCTGGCTCTAGTGTCCACTACAACATGCTGGCTCTAGTGTCCACTACAACATGCTGGCTCTAGTGTCCACTACAACATGCTGGCTCTAGTGTCCACTACAACATGCTGGCTCTAGTGTCTACTACAACATGCTGGTTCTAGTGTCCACTACAACATGCTGGCTCTAGTGTCCACTACAGCATACTGGCTCTAGTGTCCACTACAACATGCTGGCTCTAGTGTCTACTACAACTTGCTGGTTCATTTGTGCAAATTTGTTTTGGTTTGGTGAAGTGATTGGACAAACTATTAAACAATCAAAATTCTGGAAAAAAGAGGCACAATGATCCAGCTGTATATATATATATATATATATATATATATATATATATATATATATATATATATATATATATATATATGCACCGACTGCACATAACTACTGAAACTATTCCTGCTCTACATATCTGAATATCGATGAATCTAATTCGTGATCAGCTAAATAAATTGAGGGTTGAGTTTGAGATCAGTCATCACGTGAATCTAAATATTTTAGGTGGTTTTGTTTACTATAAATAAATATAAGATCTTGGTTAGTAGCATTCTAGCTCTCATAAAATTGATCTAGATCTGTTTTTAAACTTCAACTTAAACAGACTAACAATAAAATTATTATAAATAAACTGTTTTCGTGTTTCAGTTGGAGAAATGGTGGCTGGATTATGCATATTTGATGAGCCGGGAACCTAGTGCGATATTTGGGAACTTCTCCGGTATTGGCCCATTTGTTGATACATTCTGGCAGCCGAAGGAAGGATCTCAACTAGAGAGGGCAGCACTGATCTGTTGGGTAGCGATGCGATACTGGATTCTCTTACATCGGTGAGTGTCAGGAATCTCTCTGTCAAACTAGACAGATGTAGTTCACCATTATTTTTGTGTTGAAACGATTTTTTTAACATTATTAACAGATTCCAGGACATAACCCCCTCTGGACAACACCCTTTTAATATCATTTTAATATAAATACGGACAAAACCCATCCATTGGGGTGAAATTAAATTAGATGACCCATTTTTTTGTCCAGTGATGAATTATAAGAGTGAACTGCTTTCATGTATCAATTGCAGTGTGGCTGAATGTTTCAATAGAAGTTAAAATTATGTTTCCATGAACAGGTCTATCAGGGTGTAACGCGCTCCGATCAACAAATGTTGGAGGTCCGTGGTAGAACTTGGAAGCTTTGCTAAAGGAAAGCTGACAGTTGGAATATAGGTCAGTTGGACACAACTTGTAAACGTAGTCACATGATAGATAGCATCGCCATCTTGTGACAAACTTAAGACCTACCAGTACAAACACAGTGTGGGGGTAGCAACTGTTTTTATTAGCATTGTTTATGTTCCTATTACAATTCATAAGCAAAAATTTGTATTCTGCGCCCCTCTAACAGTCGTTGCTACAACTGCTGCGTGAAAGCTGTTCGTTCTTATAATTCCATCACAGGAATCCCATGGCATGTTGCCTGGGACTCACACCTGAGTGATCTAGACGAAAGAAATTGCCCAAGTTTTGAAAGAGAATTTGATCCCAAATTCTCTCAATTGAGAGTCCGATGCACTGGCCACTAGGCCATCACCCCCCACTAG
Source organism: Lamellibrachia columna (assembly GCA_963662155.1). Classification (NCBI taxonomy): domain Eukaryota; kingdom Metazoa; phylum Annelida; class Polychaeta; order Sabellida; family Siboglinidae; genus Lamellibrachia; species Lamellibrachia columna. The sequence continues at coordinate 12,755,094 of OY759261.1, forward strand.
GCCATCACCCCCCCACTAGGCCATCACCCCCTCACTAGGCCATCACCCCCCACTAGGCCATCACCCCCCCACTAGGCCATCACCCCCCACTAGGCCATCAACCCCCCCCACTAGGCCATCACCCCCCACTAGGCCATCACCCCCACTATAAGGGTGCAATGTTATGTTTGGAAAACATAATAATAATAATATATTTTATTTGGTATAGCGCCAGATGCAAAATTGTTTGTGGTGCTTCACAACATATTAAAATACATAAAATAGTGTAGAATTGCAAAATGAACAAATAAATATATTAAAATACTGATAGTAATAAGAATTATTATAAAACAAATATACCACAATAATTTGTAGCAATACAATACAAATAAATAAATGTATATGTATGATTAATAGTAATAATAATAATAAATCATTTTGTAAAATATTTATATAATATTTTGAATGATAAAGTTTGTTAGTAAAATTATGTTAACTATCATGAATAAGATTACTGGAATAGTCATAACGTAATTGCAATGAGTAGTGGACAATGTTCATCTGGAATATACGCTAATATGCGATATAAAAGAAATGTGTCTTTAGTCGACATTTGAAGCTGGCGAGAGTGTCACAGGTTTTAATAAAGTTAGGTAGTGTTCTGTGGTTGAACATGTATGTATGGAGTGAGCCGTCGGTACGACGGATCTCGACCTCAGTCAGTATCGTGTGTACGGTTGTGGCTGAACAGACCGATCCGCGATGCACATTGTCGTCCACAGACACGACACACAAAGGTGACAGTGTTTGATGAAGGCTGGGTAGCCTTCCGTCTTAGTCTCTTCTCTCTCAGGGCGTCGCGCTGCTTTTTTTCGAATTCGGGTAGGCCGACGTGGCATGTGCGACGCCAGAGGGCACGGTCCATCGCTGTGGACTCCCAGGTGTTGTGAGGCACGCCACATGATTTTAGTGTTGCCTTGAGCACGTCCTTGTATCTCTTTCGCTGCCCTCCCCGTGTTCGTTTGCCGGCGTCCACTTCTCCATAGAACACTGCCTTGGGGATGCGGTCATCGGCCATTCTCACAAGGTGCCCGGACCAGCGGAGTTGTGCACGCTTGATGTGGTGTTCGATGCCATTTTGTGCACAGCGCTGTAAGACCTCGGTGTTGGAAATCATGATGTTAGCGATGCGCCTTAGGCTGCGCATGTGGAACTGGTCGAGTCTCCGTATGTGTCGGCGGTATGGTGTCCACGCCTCGCATCCATATAGCAGTGTCGGTAGCACCACGGCACAGTATACACTGATTTTGGTGGCAAGACGTACACCGCGTTCATTCCAAAGGCGCTTGGTGAGTCTGCCGAATGACGCGCTCGCTTTCCCAATCCGTGTTGAGACGTCATCGTCTATCATGGCATTTTGTGATAGCGTGCTACCCAAGTAGGTGAACTTGTCAACGACGTTTAGTGGGTTGTTGTCGATGGTGATGATTGGAGCCGAGTAGTCTGCTCCAGGCTTCGGCTGATACATCACCTCGGTTTTCTTCAGACTGATAGTCAATCCGAAACGGCGGGCGGATCTGGCGAAAGCATTGGTAATCGCTTGTATGTCATCGATCGTATGTGCAAGAAGTGCACAGTCGTCAGCGAATAGTAGGTCTTTGATATCGTTTCGACCGCAGTGTTGGATGACCAGCCCGCCGCGGTTTGCGGGCAAGTCGGGTTTGGGTCAGCTTTTTTTAGGAAACGTTTTTTATTCCCTTCCCCGTTTGGAGAGAGCAGTGCTACCCCTAAACAGGGCTGCTCTGACGCCCTGGCAGGATACGAATGGCATCGTGACTCCACTGTCGATGACCAAGCGACCGTGCAGGGTCGTGACTAGCAGCTTCCAGCGACATCCTTCGCCTGCCACCGTTGCCACTTCCCCATCGCCGCTGGGCTTGTTTGACTGAGTACCTGCGCATGGAGGTTTAGGGTGGCATGTACTTGCGCAGATACATTCCACACACTCGATCCTACCTTCCATGACCCGTGGCTCGGGTTAACCGAGACGACCGGTGAAAGGGTTGGACTGCCGGCAGTGACCAAATGGCTGTAATACGTCTAACCAATTGCTCTGTGATGCTCTGCCACACATCTGCTTGACCGCCTTCTGAGCCGCAGTGAACAATGTGAGTCCCATAGCGCCTCATCTGCCGGAGAAGTCTTTAGACACAGTGGGGTAGACGTCCCCTACTCACCACCAAGGTATACCCTGGTGGCTACCCCGTACATAGTTCAGCCAGTCAGCCGAGACTGTTGCCCGGAGGGTGGCCGCTGCGGTGTCCACGTAACTACTAGGAGCCATATGTACGAGTTGGATGGGGAGGGTAGACCGGAGTCCTGGGCCACCCACTGCATGCAGTGGATGCGGCTGCCGCTCAGACAGAGGTGCTACTACTCATCCCAACCCTCCAACATGAATGGTATGTGAAGGACAATGACATTTTCAAATTTTCATGTAGCGGGGGAGGAGGGGTCTGTGGTTAAATGATGCCTGTTTTGTTTCATGCATGTTTCAAACCATCCCCAGGTCAGCAGGTGTTTTCATGATGTCGTACTTCATAATATCTAATTTACATTTCCAACACCAGGGAACAGCGTCAAGTGGATCGATCGCGTGGTAACAGAGTTTGGTCAATGACACAGTACCGGTCGATGTTCAATACCTGTAAGATCCCAGGGTTGACAAAGGATGAACTGCGGAACTCGTTCAAGACAGGTACGTCTTCCACATGCTCTGAGCAAGTAGATTGTGCTGCATATTTCTAAACAGTTTGTCCCGAGAAGTTTTCTGACATAATACTAATAATAGTAGGAATTTATAACGCCTGAATCCACTTAAAATAAAATGCTCTTGGGCACTTTACATAAAGTTAAATATGTATATTTAGTTAAAAAATAAACTGTAAAATCTACTAGCTGATTAAATCACAATATAAATCTCAAGGGTCATAGACGGGTAGGCCCACAGTTCACAAGGCACAAGCCACCGATTTAGAAAAGATAAACTTATTATCGTATACTAAAAAAGAAACAGAAATAAGCTGTATTCATAATATGTATGTATTGTTTTATTAAATATTATATTTAGAAATTGTTGTTAATTATGTGAACATTGTGCAATGTCTACTAGTAGTAATGTCTGTGCTCTCAGTGAATAATGAATGAATACTGAGCTAACGGTGCTAATAGTCAGTACAGCCATGTCACTGTCCAAACTTTTCTTACTAGCCAAATATGCCAGATCACTCAGGCCATAACTCATTGCCTTCCTCAGTGGACAAGATTTATTTACAGAGATTGGCCAACTAAGTCACCCACCTGCCTGCTATTTCCCTTTGTTTGAGACAAGAAGACTTGAATGGAATGTACCCTTGAATGATTATTAAATAGGTCACTTGTTATGGTGCTATGGGGCCCCACTCCTGTGTTATGTCTTGTGCTGTTGTGTATGTGTGTGCTTGTATAACAAAATGTTTTTTATTCGGTCCAAACCCATTCACACTAGACCCAGGCCTGGCCCAAGCCCGCCCAGTGGATAAAATGCACAGTAAACATATCCAACCTAGTGATTAAATGGGACACTGATCATTCGTTTATCACCCACAATTGTCCTGCAGTCTCGCAAGGTTCGTGTCCAAGACACGTTGTTGTGCAATGCATGGGGAGAATATTTACCTTGGACATCTTCGATGCTGCCGGCGAACTGATCACCGCACCAGAGATCGAGGCTCATCTACGAGACATTGATACCTACTGCCAACACCAGGGGCCAGGACCCGGCCTTGGCAGTCTGACGGCAGGTCGGAGGGACGCTTGGGCAATGGTTGGTGCATATTGCTCTCCGACTACCGTGTTATAACAAAGTTGTTGTAAATTTGTTTGTTCGGGCTTGTTAACAAATGCATATGCATTTGAATGTTGAGAATTTGAATGTGCATTCAAATGCAGCTGTGAAATTGTCAGTGCATTTGAATGTTTATGTTAGTACACGAAACTTTGCTACCGTAATAAATTAATGTGTTTCTGTAAATTGTTTGTTTATAATACAAATTTTGCATAAAAATAAAACATTTGAAATGAATTCAAATGCATTAACAAGACGTTTGCATGCGACCCCAAGACATTTGCATTTGAATATGATCCTGGAAAATAATATAACAATAACAAATTTGAATAAATATGCATTTGTTAACAAGCCCTATGTAAATGTATATTTTTATAACCTAAACTGTTAGAGGGGCATAGTGCCTGCACCTCTGTTCATAGTGCCCGCACCTCTGTTCATAGTGCCCGCACCTCTGTTCATAGTGCCTGCACCTATGTTCATAGTGCCCGCACCTCTGTTCATAGTGCCCGCACCTCTGTTCATAGTGCCCGCACCTCTGTTCATAGTGCCCGCACCTCTGTTCATAGTGCCCGCACCTCTGTTCATAGTGCCCGCACCTCTGTTCATAGTGCCCGCACCTCTGTTCATAGTGCCCGCACCTCTGTTCATAGTGCCTGCACCTCTGTTCATAGTGCCTGCACCTCTGTTCATAGTGCCCGCACCTCTGTTCATAGTGCCCGCACCTCTGTTCATAGTGCCCGCACCTCTGTTCATAGTGCCCGCACCTCTGTTCATAGTGCCCGCACCTCTGTTCATAGTGCCCGCACCTCTGTTCATAGTGCCCGCACCTCTGTTCATAGTGCCCGCACCTCTGTTCATAGTGCCCGCACCTCTGTTCATAGTGCCCGCACCTCTGTTCATAGTGCCCGCACCTCTGTTCATAGTGCCCGCACCTCTGTTCATAGTGCCCGCACCTCTGTTCATAGTGCCCGCACCTCTGTTCATAGTGCCCGCACCTCTGTTCATAGTGCCCGCACCTCTGTTCATAGTGCCCGCACCTATGTTCATAGTGCCCGCACCTCTGTTCATAGTGCCCGCACCTCTGTTCATAGTGCCCGCACCTCTGTTCATAGTGCCCGCACCTCTGTTCATAGTGCCCGCACCTCTGTTCATAGTGCCTGCACCTCTGTTCATAGTGCCTGCACCTCTGTTCATAAACAACTGAGGAGGAAATACACTTACTTACTCATATTTATTTAATGATATAATGGTGATTCAGTCCAATATGTCCATGAACAAATATTATAACAATTATTGTGGGCCATGATACACTGAAAATGTGCCTCCTCCCCAACCCCCATATGTTTATTTCTGGAATGACCCATACCACCAGTAAACAAAGTCTTGGTTTTTACTAAAATGTTGTTTTGCTTTTACAGTTTAATAATATATATATATATACATATATATATATATATACATATATATACATATATATACATATATATACATATACATATATATATATATATATATATGTGTTTTATAACTGTAGTTGATGGTGAAATGGAATTAAAATTAAATGTTTCTATCCATTTGTTGAAGTTGCGACAGCACATCATCGAACTGCACCCAGACAACCGGCGCCACCTGGATGCCATTGAGACGTCGACCATGTTGCTTGTCTTAGACAGACAAAGTCCGGAAAGTAAAACTGAGGTTAGACTGGATTCAGAAATATCTGTTAAATTATGTAAAAGAAACTAAGTTTTAACGTCAAACATTAGACATGACAGTAGTTCTTTAGTAGTAAAGTATGACGGTTTGAATGAACATAATATGCAGCAGTTGATCAGTGGAATCTTGTTTCATTTAGTTTCATCACAATCTACTAACTTACTAGTCTGCCATATATTATGTAAACCTAAATGTATTTTACAGTTTCTGTGATTTTAATCTTCAGTTGGATAAACGTACAGCAGTAACCATTACCTTTGTTGATATCCTAACTTCATTTGACCTCGTGATTACTTGCTCAACATATGACAGTATCCAGATGCTAACAGTTTCTGATGGCTTATCGGACCACCACACAGTCGTTGTTGATGTTAATTTTTTCAGAACACTAGTACAGTCAAAACACAATGTGTCTTACAGACCTATACATAAGATTGACATTGATGCCTTCAAGGCTGATATTCTAAAATCCAACCTTATCAGAGATCCAAAGAGACACCTGACCTTCTTGTGTAAACAATACTGTCATGTACTCAAGACTACTTAAAGACCTCCTGCAGTGAAATTACAATAATGAAATTCAACTGGCCAGCAAGGCAGCTTATAATATACCAAATTCATGTAGCAAAAGATTAGTAGCATCCATCAAGTTGATTAGTCATCACAGCAAGATTAATGATAGCCATCTGGCATCGCTACAGTGCTGTCCACGAAATCTAGGTCAGGCAGCCCGTGACGTCAGAACAGGCGGAAACTGCTGGGCCTACTGCGCGTGCAGCCGTATTGTGCGATATTGTTTGCATTCTTTTAATCCATCCATTGATAACACAGCATCATATTTCTCGTTATAAAATAATTTGGATAATTTGGAACTATTACATATATTTAGCAAGTGCAGACATGGTAAATCGTTGTGTAGTGTTTGGGTGCAGCAATACGCCAAGTGAAAGAGTGAGCCTACACAAGTTTACAAGTGACAAACATCGTCGACAGATATGGGCCAGATTCGTCCGCAGAACCCGTGCACATTGGAATTTAGAAGGATCAGTTTTCATATGCAGCAAGCATTTTTGTGATGACGACTTTGTAAACAAGTTGAAGTTCGACATGGGATACGTCAAGGGACTGGTGTTGAAGGAAACTGCAATTCCGACCATCTACGCCACTGTTACTACGGATGCCAGTAGTGGAAAAAAGACTGTCACACCCGCCCAAAACAACACTTGTTAACCTGCTCGTACATCAATTCAGTTGTCACCAAATTCAAGCAGCTTATATTAGCTTATATTTATTATTAATGGTTTATAGCATACTTATAAAATGCTAGCACTAAAGATAATTTACAGAGTATTTAAATAGACAAATTATCACTGCGAGACGTGTGGGAAGGCTTCTGCCTGTGCACCGTCGCCGTCGGACAGAGCATGTTTATCATCGACCCACACAGACACAGTCTCTGCCTCTGGCTCATGCATGTATGGTTGTGGACCTGTCAGGGGCTCGGGGTCTGCATAACACTCCCCAATATCACTATCCACATCTTTTAAAATACGAAATAGTGTCATCACATGAAGAATCAGATGAATCCGACATTGTGTTGCGAGATTGGCCTTCCTTTCGTGACGACACGAATACCGTCCGCAGTCGCTAGATGTCGCTACAAACTGGTACATTTTGTGTGCACAAAACATGATCAAATAACCTCTTACCGAGGGAGTAACACCGAGGGAGTAAAAAAAAAATTTTAATAGCAGTAAATTATTTTTAGAGTAGAGACGATACGGTTTGGGAAGAACAAAAGTCATTTCGTGTACCCTTTAATAAACATGCTCCGATAACTATCAAATCTGTGTCACAAAAACCACTGGCTCCGTGAGTGACTCCTGAAATCTATAAGGCGTCGTTATCTTGAACGAGTATGGTGCAAATCACGCTCCCATTTGGATAGCTCACGTTATTCAAAACAGTGTCACTACTGCAACACACAAATGGCTAAAAACCAAATCGGTTTATTATATAAATGTCGTCTCAAATAACACTGAAAATCCATGTCAGCCGTGGAATTGCATAAATAAAATTTTACACAGTGCCTTCTCTATCTCTACTTAATCATGTTTCAATCAAGTCTTTATATGCAACTCATTCTCCAGTCATTTTAAGAACAAAATCGGTCTGATCCGGTCTGCTTTTCCAGATCATGCTTTAAATCCTGTGCAAGTAGACTCACTGCAAGTACATTCTCTACTTGCTTCTTTTATACCTGCCACAGTTGATGAAGTAAGGAAAATAATCATGTCCTCCCCAAATAAGTCCTGTCATCTTGATCCATTACTGACTACATTGCTGAAAGCATGTCTTGATACACTACTTTACCCAATAAGAAATATTGTAAATGCATCACTGTGCTCTGGCTTGTTTCCCGACGATTTCAAACAAGCGCAAGTCAACCCACTTCTTAAGGTGGCTGGGGCAGCTAACGTGTCAGTTGATTTTTTTCTTCATAACATGCTAGGATATACTGAACTAAATATCAACACCACAAAAAATCGCCCAGCACTAACGTCATATTTCGCCAATCCATCCTTTAAAAATGCAGTCCTTTTGGAAATGCCCTTGAGTTCCCTAAAAAGCGACAATGTTTCCATAGTAACGACTGCGTGCACTACGATATTCGAACCAGCTATATTAGTTCGCCATGAAAGCAGACCACATCACCTGGTTACTGTAATGCTAGTACACATCAGTATAATATCTACCTAAAATCATGTACTTAAACCAGCAAATATCAGTATTAACGTAGTACACTAGCAAAAATGCCAACACGTGACCTGGTGACCCCATGGGATAATGGGCCAATCAAAATGACCGTACACACACCCTGCCACGTGTTTGTTAGATGGCTGGCTTAACCTGATACCATAGATGACAACACATTCAAGTACAGATTCAAGGGCTATTGTGGCAGCAAATTAAGGGGACGTCAATATTACAAAAGGCCATAATGTTTTGTCAACAATACATAAAACACCAGTGAAAAACAGTAAATTTCAACACAAAAACAAGCATTTGTTGAGATTGTGTTTTCATTAGTAACCAGGAAATTATGTTTCAAATATTGTTTGAGAAAAACTACAACACTCACAACATTGCAATTTTGCATTTTACATGCCCGCAACGCAACATAGTACAGCAGTAAATTAATTGGTGAAGGGTTTGTGTCAAAAATACACTGCCACTTTAGGCTATAATTCAACTTTTGCTTAAATCATTCACGGTGGTGTAGCAGACATAATTGGTTTATGTTAACCAAAATCTGCCATAAAGTTATCAGTTACATAGTCGTACTTATATGTATGTCATTTATTTCTTTGGGGATTTTCCCAAAATGATTAAACTTCGTTTTTAGTGGGTATTTTTACATTTATAAAAAAATTAAAAACCTTGTAACATCACCAAATAAATGAAAAACAATTTTTTTTAATCTGGTATATTATATAGTATTTCAACTACAATCTGTGAAGAAATGTTTAATTTATTTTAAAAACTTCTACTGAAATTAATCAATTCAAGACAAGCATATAAGAGCCGCCCCAGCTACCTTAAGAAGTCAATTTTGCCTAAGGAAAACCTAAACAGTTATAGACCTATTTCTAATCTAAGCTTTATATCCAAGGTACTGGAAAAAGTTGTAGCAAGCTGTCTGAGGTCTCGCATTGAGTCAAATTGTATGTCTAATGTATTACAATCAGCTTATAAACAGTTTCATTCTACAGAGACTGCTCTTAAAAGTAACGATGTTACTCTAAATATGGTCAAAGGTAAAGTAACAGCGCTTACCTTGCTTGATTTATCTGCTGCTTTTGATACTACACTGTATTGACCATTACTCATTAAACACTTGTCAATGTGGTAAAGCATATCTGGCACAGCCCTGAGCTGGTTTTCATCATACTTAACTGATAGATACCAAAGAGTGAAGATAGCTAATTGCTTTTCAGCAGCGCTACCCACTTCGTGTGGAGTTCCTCAGGGTTCTGTTCTTGGACCATTACTTTTTACTCTCTACACTACTCCACTCAGCTCAGTTATTCAAACCCATAACTTGGACCATCAGATGATACACAGATTTACCTTTCCTTGGCTACCCCGGATACAAATTACTCTTTAAACCAAGTCGGATTGTCTCCATGATACAGCATATTTCAAAAATTTATCATTACTGCTTTTATCACATTTGTGATTTTCGTTGTATTCGCCAGTATATGTCTTTTGCTGTCATCAAAACTATTGCAACTGCTCTTGTTAGTAGTAGACTTGACTGTTGCAATTCCCTTTATCATAATATTGCTCTGAAGAACATCTTGAAACTTCAACATGTGCAAAATTATTTGGTAAGGATAGTTACCCAATCTCCACATTTCTCTCACTTATTACCACTTCTTAAATCATTGCATTGGCTCCCTGTCCGATATTGCATTATTTTTACATCTCTACAATTAGTTATCAAGCACTTTCATCCAAGCAACCAGCATATCTACATTCACTGCTCACTCCTGTTAATCTAATCCTGATCTACTTTTTGTTCCCAGTGTTAAGACAAATGTTGGACTAGAGCTTTTTCAGTTGCTGCACCGACCCTGTGGAACTCACTCCCTGTTAGTGTTAAGTCTGTTGGAAATATAGCCACATTTCGATGTAAACTAAAAACCCACCTGTTTAAACTTGCTTATCCTCCATAGCGCCCCAGTGTACCAATCCAACTGTTTACAACTGGAACTACTTATCGATTATGAACTGCTTAACCCCTTTTGTTTTGGTGCACTGCTGAGCTTGGGTGTCTCAAGGATTTTAGCACAATAGAAGTATTTTATATGTTGTTGTTACTAAAATCTGATGATCTTATGAGGCATTATTCAACTAGTCAGCCTTTCTCAGAACATCACCCCAAACCGACCTTCTATGACTATTATGTCTTATTTATGTTTCTTTTATGGTCCTATGTACAACGTAGGGCTGTGGTCATCTGAGTCACGAGGGAAGCTAGGTCCCTAATGTTGACAGCCAGATTTTTTTTACAACAAACGTACCCATGCCTGGTTCAGATCTTAAACCCAGAACTCTAGCTTGCAAAGTCTGGATATTTTGTCCTCTGAAATGATCCTGTTTAGCTTAGTGAAGATGGATCATTTACACACCTTTTTTTGTTGCAGAATGATTCACTTATTTGGTTTGACTTTAGGCACTCCATGAATTTCATTGATTTTCCCAGTACAGTCTGTATTCAGTATGGTTTATCAACTTTATATTATATTTTGATCCCATAGTTTTTTTTAATGCTGTAACATGTTTTATATTAGAAAATTATTTCTCAGACAGCAGGGGCCAGGAAACACAGAATGCTGGTGACCCCCAAGGAAAAATATTCTGCTGCCATGGGCAACAACTATTGCAAATCGTAGATGGAGCAACATATTTTTCCCCAGTTTTGTTTTAACTGAATCATATTTTTGTTCTACAATATATGTGTGAAGTGTATGTTAAAGTGACTTGACTATCATATTAAAGATATCCTGCATACTGTGTGGCATGTTTGCAGATTGCAAGAGAGGGTCTGATTGGAGACTGTGAGAGTCGATGGTTTGACAAGTCCATTACTTGTATTGTCCACAAAAATGGCACAGTGAGCATCAACTGTGATGTAAGTACACATAAATTGTAGATCTGTAATTAAATATATAATTATTCATATTTATTTACCAAAGCCATTTAAAACTGTCATATGGTATAGATTCAGCTGGCCGCTACATGGAGATTCTTGGTGTTACAGTTATGATGTGAACGTTTGGTGGCAAAGTTGCTCCCATATTCAGTCAGGATATGAACATAAAGTAAAGGTGACTGCGTATTGCTGAATAACATGCAACATTACTTGTGTTTACACAACAAATGACACTGACCTAGGTCCTGACTCTCGTGCCACGTATAACTCAAGGAGCAGCTTCAGTTAATCGGACGAAACGTTTTTCGCTGCCACAGCTAGGGATTGAAAACTAAAGAAAAGTTATGACGGGTTCACCTGCTGTCACCTCTCTGACAAACTTGTTCTGCAAGTCGGCTTTCCTTAGGGGCTTTGTAAATATCTGTTAAATCCAATAATCCCTAATCTTTCAAAACGATAAAAAATATTTTTAATCATCTGCATCTGGTAATAATGTATTCACTCGCTTGAGGCACTGTGCACACATTGCCAGTGCAGAGGAAGGACAGCCAATTATGCACATTACTACAAAATTCCAACTGGGAAACTCCAAATATTTAGAAACACAACCTTTTGGCATTTGTTTCACAGAAATACTCTCAGACATTCATGACTCTTGTGCAGTTCATTTTACAGAACATCATTATCCAGCGCATTTTTTTTTATTATTGGATTTTTTTATATTTACAGAAACCCTTATTGGCCACCCAGAGGTGTGTACTAGGCTGGTCCTTGCAGTGTGACACCGTATTAGCCAACATACTGGGGCAGAAATCATTCGTAAGATTCTTTAAATAGTGTTGTGGTTGAGAGTGATATTAGTGTTCAGTGGACGTTACATGAAGGTTGTGCATTGTAGCACGCCCCGGCGGACGGCATGGTCATGATATCTGGCACCTTCTGGAACACGCTCAGTCTCATGTCAACCAACGGAACATGGCCGGTGAGGACGTGTGCTCTCTCTCTGAGTAACATACATTAACCCAAAACAAAAATCAGCTCACAAAATCTATTTACCTGCATGTCAACAGTGTATGTCCTTCTTCAAAGTTCCCTTTATAACCTGAACACATGACGCATTATAAATGTAAAACTAAATATATATATAAAGGGATGATGCCAACTATTAGTCCCTATCCAGAATACCATGTTTAATCACCAGATGGCGCATATGTCAACAGGATGTTCCGTCAAATGTTTCTTTTGATGATGTAGAAGTTATGACAATATGAATTTTCATCATAGTGTAGAACACGGTTTGTCAGTTTAGATTACGGGTCATGGTATATCTAAATCCACAAGTGGCTGATATAATTTGAATAAAAAGACCAATTAGATGCCAAAAAGATTCCTATTATTTTGCTGTACACTCGGTGGCATTTGAAATTATTCAAATGTCAGATCAGCCGATCTTGGTGTTCTCATGTTAGCGTCGTGATTTATATTCTAACATCAGTAAGTGTTATTGTTGGTATGATATCTTCTTCACTGATGCAATAATTGGTTAACTATTTGCGTTTATGTTGTGGTTATATCATTGTTTATGTCATTGTCGTGGTTACCTCATTGTTTATGTCGTTGTCATGGTTACATCATTGTTCCAACTCTCTCATTTAAATTATAAAGTTATGCGTTATGTATATTCGTCAACGACTTTATTGATCTCCATTAACTGGCAGAACACATGCAGAACACGTGCAGAACACGTGCAGAACACGTGCAGAACACGTGCAGAACAAGCAATGTAGCTGTGATGTAAAAGCAATTACCGAGACTGTTAATTTTCTGATTTGGTGCATGGGTGTTTGAAGTTTTGAGTGATCTAAAACAAATCGGGTAAGTGAATCATATTACAGCATTATGTGGCAAGTTGGTTCCACAAAACAGTGTCTGGAAACAGAAATGTGAAAACTAGACTAACTAACAAATGCAATGTACAGAGTATGTTGTGATTGTTCTCTCATAAAGGACATTGAACAAAGATAAACAATGTAGTCTTGATGTAAAAGCAATCACAGGAATGTTAATTGTTTGAAGTTTCGAGTGATCTAAAACATATTGGTTAACCCATTAGGCCCCAGCATTAATTTTTATAAAAACATGTTCCGTTCCAGGACTGGACAGAGCGGCCGGCCGCGGCCGTTGCAGGCTCTAATGGGTTAAGTGAATCATATTACAATGTTATCTGGCCTGTTGGTTCCCTAAAACGATATCATGTGTGGAAATGGAAACGTGATGATTATTGAAGAATAGGTAAATGAGGTATATGTTGGTTCATTGTGACCATTATTCATTAGGGCCCAACTACTGTCCGTGACCTACCAAAACCAAAGGAGTTGACATTTCACCTTGATGTTCGTGTGCACCGTGGCATCGAGAGCGCACGGCACACGTTTCAACAGAACGGGGAAAGAGTGGAGGTGTATCTTGGATGCTTCCAGCAGTTCGGCAAAACCTTCATCCGTCGCTTCAAGCTGCAACCCGACACCTTCGTGCAGATGGCCATACATTACACCTACTACAGGATGTACAGCAGGTAAACTCTCCTAGAAATAAATTTACTTTTGTAATCTAATATAAGGGATCATTCATGGTAAACTCTGCTCATATTTGGGAGTCTGCAGACAAATTTGGGAGTCCGTGCTTTTTCAACAATCTAGTCCACCGTGTGGCGCCACTGTTGTATTAAGATGGCAACAACCCTGAGCCGATTCAGTAATAATAATGAACTTCTATGGCGCCTATTAGAACCTCAACTAAGAGGTGCAACAAACCAGAATCATTAAGCATAATCGTGAACAGGGATGCACAAAAGTTGTTATCAGAATAAGGGACAACCGAAGATTTATGGACGAAATGCAGTTTTGAATGAATATGTCTTGAGTTTTTTTTTGGAACGTAGCTGTAGTTTCAGATGATTTCAAAGTGATGGGGAGTTCATTCCAGAACCAAGGCGCAGCGACAGAGAAAGCACGATTGCCCAAGTACAGCTTAGTTTAGGAACAATAATTTATTGTGAAATAAATGATCTGAGCTGTCTGTGGGTATTTGAAAGATGTAGGAGTCTAGCCAAAACATTGACAGGCATTGGAAATTGGAGTCTGGGTGAAACAAAGAGTCACATGGACTCCTAGCAAGGGCTGTATGAGGAGTCCGGAGGGTGAAACAAGGAGTCACACGGACTCCCACCAAGGGCTGTATGAGGAGTCCGGAGGGTGCAACAAGGAGTCACACGGACTCCTAGCAAAGACTGTATGAGGAGTCCGGAGGGTGAAACAAGGAGTCACACGGACTCCTAGCAAGGGCTGTTTGAGGAGTCCGGAAGGTGAAACAAGGAGTCATACGGACTCCCAGCAAGGACTATATGAGGAGTCCGGAGGGTGAAACAAGGAGTCACACGGACTCCCAGCAAGGGCTGTATGAGGAGTCCGGAGGGTGCAACAAGGAGTCACACGGACTCCCACCAAGGACTGTATGAGGAGTCCGGAGGGTGAAACAAGGAGTCACACGGACTCCCAGCAAGGACTGTATGAGGAGTCCGGAGGGTGAAACAAGGAGTCACATGGACTCCCAGCAAGGACTGTATGAGGAGTCCGGAGGGTGAAACAAGGAGTCACACGGACTCCTAGCAAGGGCTGTATGAGGAGTCCGGAGGGTGAAACAAGGAGTCACGCGGACTCCCACCAAGGGCTGTATGAGGAGTCCGGAGGGTGCAACAAGGAGTCACACGGACTCCTAGCAAGGACTGTATGAGGAGTCCGGAGGGTGAAACAAGGAGTCACACGGACTCCCAGCAAGGACTGTATGAGGAGTCCGGAGGGTGAAACAAGGAGTCACACGGACTCCCAGCAAGGACTGTATGAGGAGTCCGGAGGGTGAAACAAGTAGTCACACGGACTCCCAGCAAGGACTGTATGAGGAGTCCGGAGGGTGAAACAAGGAGTCACATGGATTCCTAGCAAGGGCTGTATGAGGAGTCCGGATGGTGAAACAAGGAGTCACACGGACTCCCAGCAAGGGCTGTATGAGGAGTCCGGAGGGCGAAACAAGGAGTCACACGGACTCCCAGCAAGGGCTGTATGAGGAGTCCGGAGGGCGAAACAAGGAGTCGAACGGACTCCCACCAAGGGCTGTATGAGGAGTCCGGAGGGCGAAACAAGGAGTCACACGGACTCCCAGCAAGGACTGTATGAGGAGTCCGGAGGGTGAAACAAGGAGTCACACGGACTCCCACCAAGGGCTGTATGAGAAGTCCAGAGGGTGCAACAAGGAGTCACACGGATTCCTAGCAAGGGCTGTATGAGGAGTCCGGAGGGTGAAACAAGGAGTCACATGGACTCCCACCAAGGGCTGTATGAGAAGTCCAGAGGGTGCAACAAGGAGTCACACGGATTCCTAGCAAGGGATGTATGAGGAGTCCGGAGGGTGCAACAAGGAGTCACACGGACTCCCACTATGGGCTGTATGAGAAGTTCGGAGGGTGCAACAAGGAGTCACACGGACTCCCACCAAGGGCTGTATGAGGAGTCCGGAGGGTGAAACAAGGAGTCACACAGACTCCCACCAAGGGCTGTATGAGGAGTCCGGAGGGTGAAACAAGGAGTCTCACGGACTCCCAGCAAGGGCTGTATGAGGAGTCCGGAGGGTGAAACAAGGAGTCACACGGACTCCCAGCAAGGACTGTATGAGGAGTCCGGAGGGTGAAACAAGGAGTCACACGGACTCCCACCAAGGGCTGTATGAGGAGTCCGGAGGGTGAAACAAGGAGTCACACAGACTCCCACCAAGGGCTGTATGAGGAGTCCGGAGGGTGAAACAAGGAGTCACATGGACTCCCAGCAAGGACTGTATGAGGAGTCCGGAGGGTGAAACAATGAGTCACACGGACTCCCACCAAGGGCTGTATGAGGAGTCCGGAGGGTGAAACAAGGAGTCACACGGACTCCCAGCAAGGACTGTATGAGGAGTCCGGAGGGTGAAACAAGGAGTCACACGGACTCCCACCAAGGGCTGTATGAGGAGTCCAGAGGGTGAAACAAGGAGTCACACGGACTCCCAGCAAGGGCTGTATGAGGAGTCCGGAGGGTGAAACAAGGAGTCACACGGACTCCCACCAAGGGCTGTATGAGGAGTCCGGAGGGTGAAACAAGGAGTCACACAGACTCCCACCAAGGGCTGTATGAGAAGTCCAGAGGGTGCAACAAGGAGTCACACGGATTCCTAGCAAGGGCTGTATGAGGAGTCCGGAGGGTGAAACAAGGAGTCACATGGACTCCCACCAAGGGCTGTATGAGAAGTCCAGAGGGTGCAACAAGGAGTCACACGGATTCCTAGCAAGGGATGTATGAGGAGTCCGGAGGGTGCAACAAGGAGTCACACGGACTCCCACTATGGGCTGTATGAGAAGTTCGGAGGGTGCAACAAGGAGTCACACGGACTCCCACCAAGGGCTGTATGAGGAGTCCGGAGGGTGAAACAAGGAGTCACACAGACTCCCAGCAAGGGCTGTATGAGGAGTCCGGAGGGTGAAACAAGGAGTCTCACGGACTCCCAGCAAGGACTGTATGAGGAGTCCGGAGGGTGAAACAAGGAGTCACACAGACTCCCAGCAAGGGCTGTATGAGGAGTCCAGAGGGCGAAACAAGGAGTCACACGGACTCCCAGCAAGGACTGTATGAGGAGTCCGGAGGGTGAAACAAGTAGTCACACGGACTCCCAGCAAGGACTGTATGAGGAGTCCGGAGGGTGAAACAAGTAGTCACACGGACTCCCAGCAAGGACTGTATGAGGAGTCCGGAGGGTGAAACAAGGAGTCACATGGATTCCTAGCAAGGGCTGTATGAGGAGTCCGGAGGGTGAAACAAGGAGTCACACGGATTCCTAGCAAGGGATGTATGAGGAGTCCGGAGGGTGCAACAAGGAGTCACACGGACTCCCACTATGGGCTGTATGAGAAGTTCGGAGGGTGCAACAAGGAGTCACACGGACTCCCACCAAGGGCTGTATGAGGAGTCCGGAGGGTGAAACAAGGAGTCACACAGACTCCCACCAAGGGCTGTATGAGGAGTCCGGAGGGTGAAACAAGGAGTCTCACGGACTCCCAGCAAGGGCTGTATGAGGAGTCCGGAGGGTGAAACAAGGAGTCACACGGACTCCCAGCAAGGACTGTATGAGGAGTCCGGAGGGTGAAACAAGGAGTCACACGGACTCCCACCAAGGGCTGTATGAGGAGTCCGGAGGGTGAAACAAGGAGTCACACAGACTCCCACCAAGGGCTGTATGAGGAGTCCGGAGGGTGAAACAAGGAGTCACATGGACTCCCAGCAAGGACTGTATGAGGAGTCCGGAGGGTGAAACAATGAGTCACACGGACTCCCACCAAGGGCTGTATGAGGAGTCCGGAGGGTGAAACAAGGAGTCACACGGACTCCCAGCAAGGACGGTATGAGGAGTCCGGAGGGTGAAACAAGGAGTCACACGGACTCCCACCAAGGGCTGTATGAGGAGTCCAGAGGGTGAAACAAGGAGTCACACGGACTCCCAGCAAGGGCTGTATGAGGAGTCCGGAGGGTGAAACAAGGAGTCTCACAGACTCCCAGCAAGGGCTGTATGAGGAGTCCGGAGGGCGAAACAAGGAGTCACACGGACTCCCAGCAAGGACTGTATAAGGAGTCCGGAGGGTGAAACAAGGAGTCACACGGACTCCCACCAAGGGCTGTATGAGAAGTCCAGAGGGTGCAACAAGGAGTCACACGGATTCCTAGCAAGGGCTGTATGAGGAGTCCGGAGGGTGAAACAAGGAGTCACATGGACTCCCACCAAGGGCTGTATGAGAAGTCCAGAGGGTGCAACAAGGAGTCACACGGATTCCTAGCAATAATGTATGAGGAGTCTGGAGGGTGCAACAAGGAGTCACACGGACTCCCACCAAGGGCTGTATGAGGAGTCCGGAGGGTGAAACAAGGAGTCACACAGACTCCCACCAAGGGCTGTATGAGGAGTCCGGAGGGTGAAACAAGGAGTCTCACGGACTCCCAGCAAGGGCTGTATGAGGAGTCCGGAGGGTGAAACAAGGAGTCACACGGACTCCCAGCAAGGACTGTATGAGGAGTCCGGAGGGTGAAACAAGGAGTCACACGGACTCCCAGCAAGGGCTGTATGAGGAGTCCGGAGGGCGAAACAAGGAGTCACATGGACTCCCACCAAGGGCTGTATGAGAAGTCCAGAGGGTGCAACAAGGAGTCACACGGATTCCTAGCAAGGGATGTATGAGGAGTCCGGAGGGTGCAACAAGGAGTCACACGGACTCCCACTATGGGCTGTATGAGAAGTTCGGAGGGTGCAACAAGGAGTCACACGGACTCCCACCAAGGGCTGTATGAGGAGTCCGGAGGGTGAAACAAGGAGTCACACAGACTCCCAGCAAGGGCTGTATGAGGAGTCCGGAGGGTGAAACAAGGAGTCTCACGGACTCCCAGCAAGGACTGTATGAGGAGTCCGGAGGGTGAAACAAGGAGTCACACAGACTCCCAGCAAGGGCTGTATGAGGAGTCCAGAGGGCGAAACAAGGAGTCACACGGACTCCCAGCAAGGACTGTATGAGGAGTCCGGAGGGTGAAACAAGTAGTCACACGGACTCCCAGCAAGGACTGTATGAGGAGTCCGGAGGGTGAAACAAGTAGTCACACGGACTCCCAGCAAGGACTGTATGAGGAGTCCGGAGGGTGAAACAAGGAGTCACATGGATTCCTAGCAAGGGCTGTATGAGGAGTCCGGAGGGTGAAACAAGGAGTCACACGGATTCCTAGCAAGGGATGTATGAGGAGTCCGGAGGGTGCAACAAGGAGTCACACGGACTCCCACTATGGGCTGTATGAGAAGTTCGGAGGGTGCAACAAGGAGTCACACGGACTCCCACCAAGGGCTGTATGAGGAGTCCGGAGGGTGAAACAAGGAGTCACACAGACTCCCACCAAGGGCTGTATGAGGAGTCCGGAGGGTGAAACAAGGAGTCTCACGGACTCCCAGCAAGGGCTGTATGAGGAGTCCGGAGGGTGAAACAAGGAGTCACACGGACTCCCAGCAAGGACTGTATGAGGAGTCCGGAGGGTGAAACAAGGAGTCACACGGACTCCCACCAAGGGCTGTATGAGGAGTCCGGAGGGTGAAACAAGGAGTCACACAGACTCCCACCAAGGGCTGTATGAGGAGTCCGGAGGGTGAAACAAGGAGTCACATGGACTCCCAGCAAGGACTGTATGAGGAGTCCGGAGGGTGAAACAATGAGTCACACGGACTCCCACCAAGGGCTGTATGAGGAGTCCGGAGGGTGAAACAAGGAGTCACACGGACTCCCAGCAAGGACTGTATGAGGAGTCCGGAGGGTGAAACAAGGAGTCACACGGACTCCCACCAAGGGCTGTATGAGGAGTCCAGAGGGTGAAACAAGGAGTCACACGGACTCCCAGCAAGGGCTGTATGAGGAGTCCGGAGGGTGAAACAAGGAGTCTCACAGACTCCCAGCAAGGGCTGTATGAGGAGTCCGGAGGGCGAAACAAGGAGTCACACGGACTCCCAGCAAGGACTGTATAAGGAGTCCGGAGGGTGAAACAAGGAGTCACACGGACTCCCACCAAGGGCTGTATGAGAAGTCCAGAGGGTGCAACAAGGAGTCACACGGATTCCTAGCAAGGGCTGTATGAGGAGTCCGGAGGGTGAAACAAGGAGTCACATGGACTCCCACCAAGGGCTGTATGAGAAGTCCAGAGGGTGCAACAAGGAGTCACACGGATTCCTAGCAAGGGATGTATGAGGAGTCTGGAGGGTGCAACAAGGAGTCACACGGACTCCCACTATGGGCTGTATGAGAAGTTCGGAGGGTGCAACAAGGAGTCACACGGACTCCCACCAAGGGCTGTATGAGGAGTCCGGAGGGTGAAACAAGGAGTCACACAGACTCCCACCAAGGGCTGTATGAGGAGTCCGGAGGGTGAAACAAGGAGTCTCACGGACTCCCAGCAAGGGCTGTATGAGGAGTCCGGAGGGTGAAACAAGGAGTCACACGGACTCCCAGCAAGGACTGTATGAGGAGTCCGGAGGGTGAAACAAGGAGTCACACGGACTCCCAGCAAGGACTGTATGAGGAATCCGGAGGGTGAAACAAGGAGTCACACGGACTCCCAGCAAGGACTGTATGAGGAGTCCGGAGGGTGAAACAAGGAGTCACATGGATTCCTAGCAAGGGCTGTATGAGGAGTCCGGAGGGTGAAACAAGGAGTCACACGGACTCCCACCAAGGGCTGTATGAGGAGTCCAGAGGGTGAAACAAGGAGTCACACGGACTCCCAGCAAGGGCTGTATGAGGAGTCCGGAGGGTGAAACAAGGAGTCACACGGACTCCCAGCAAGGGCTGTATGAGGAGTCCGGAGGGCGAAACAAGGAGTCACACGGACTCCCAGCAAGGACTGTATGAGGAGTCCGGAGGGTGAAACAAGGAGTCACACGGACTCCCACCAAGGGCTGTATGAGAAGTCCAGAGGGTGCAACAAGGAGTCACACGGATTCCTAGCAAGGGCTGTATGAGGAGTCCGGAGGGTGAAACAAGGAGTCACATGGACTCCCACCAAGGGCTGTATGAGAAGTCCAGAGGGTGCAACAAGGAGTCACACGGATTCCTAGCAAGGGATGTATGAGGAGTCCGGAGGGTGCAACAAGGAGTCACACGGACTCCCACTATGGGCTGTATGAGAAGTTCGGAGGGTGCAACAAGGAGTCACACGGACTCCCAGCAAGGACTGTATGAGGAATCCGGAGGGTGAAACAAGGAGTCACACGGACTCCCAGCAAGGACTATATGAGGAGTCCGGAGGGTGAAACAAGGAGTCACACGGACTCCCAGCAAGGGCTGTATGAGGAGTCCGGAGGGTGAAACAAGGAATCACACGGACTCCCAGCAAGGGCTGTATGAGGAGTCCGGAGGGCGAAACAAGGAGTCACACGGACTCCCAGCAAGGACTGTATGAGGAGTCCGGAGGGTGAAACAAGGAGTCACACGGACTCCCACCAAGGGCTGTATGAGAAGTCCAGAGGGTGCAACAAGGAGTCACACAGATTCCTAGCAAGGGCTGTATGAAGAGTCCGGAGGGTGAAACAAGGAGTCACATGGACTCCCACCAAGGGCTGTATGAGAAGTCCAGAGGGTGCAACAAGGAGTCACACGGATTCCTAGCAAGGGATGTATGAGGAGTCCGGAGGGTGCAACAAGGAGTCACACGGACTCCCACTATGGGCTATATGAGAAGTTCGGAGGGTGCAAAAAGGAGTCACACGGACTCCCACCAAGGGCTGTATGAGGAGTCCGGAGGGTGAAACAAGGAGTCACACGGACTCCCAGCAAGGGCTGTATGAGGAGTCCAGAGGGTGAAACAAGGAGTCACACGGACTCCCAGCAAGGGCTGTATGAGGAGTCCGGAGGGTGAAACAAGGAGTCACACGGACTCCCAGCAAGGGCTGTATGAGGAGTCCGGAGGGCGAAACAAGGAGTCGAACGGACTCCCACCAAGGGCTGTATGAGGAGTCCGGAGGGCGAAACAAGGAGTCACACGGACTCCCAGCAAGGACTGTATGAGGAGTCCGGAGGGTGAAACAAGGAGTCACACGGACTCCCACCAAGGGCTGTATGAGAAGTCCAGAGGGTGCAACAAGGAGTCACACAGATTCCTAGCAAGGGCTGTATGAAGAGTCCGGAAGGTGAAACAAGGAGTCACACGGACTCCCAGCAAGGGGTGTATGAGGAGTTCGGAGGGTGAAACGAGGAGTCACACAGACTCCTAGCAAGGGCTGTATGAGGAGTCCGGAGGGTGAAACGAGGAGTCACATGGACTCCCAGCAAGGGCTGTATGAGGAGTCCGGAGGGTGAAACAAGGAGTCACACGGACTCCCAGCAAGGGCTGTATGAGGAGTCCGGAGGGTGAAACAAGGAGTCTGGAGGGTGCAACAAGGGGTCTCAGACTCACAGGAAAGTTTAAACCTGATTGTTTAAATGAAACCAATGATCGCCTCCCCTCGCTACAGGAAACTTTAAATTAATAATAATATATGATTATTCCAGACAATTGTCCATATTTATAACTATAATTCTAGTGAAAACACAAATATACCCACATCATGCTTTAATTAAAAGTATAAGTAAAATAAGTGATTTCCTGCTGGGACCACTATATACCACACATACCATTCAGACCACACAGACCACACATACCACACACACCACCAGGGCTAGGGTGAATTCAAAAATGAATTGGAATTACTTAATTCAATTCCTGAATTTTAATTGAAAGATTTTGAGCAAGTTGAATTGGAATTGAAAGAAAATGAATTGAACTTCATTTTCTTGTGCTTGTGCGATCTGGTCTATTTCCAATGTGATCCTCAATCCAACCCTAGAACTGCATATGAACTCAAAGTCTTTGTAGCAGCTAAACATACATTTGTATACTATTTTAAGATCTGAGGTGAGAAAAATAATTTTTTTCCAAATGGGGTGTGATGAGCTTTCTTTGAATTCAATACATGTTGCAGCTCCTGCTCTAAGATAACATTTGTTGCCTGTCTGCACATATATGAAACCATGGCCTTTGTGTGTGCTAGGAATGTGTGAAGCCAATCAATCCATAGCCACCCCAATGAGGCATCCCAACAATTAGTAATTGGCTTGCTACTCCTGCATCATTTCGTTGGTCAGGTATTTCTGAAACCATGAAATGATCAGCCTACTGGTCTTTTCATGTTGTTTGAATAATGGCTCAGCCATTGTCTGTACATTGTTTACAATTACTAGCAGTTGGAATAACATGCAAACAAACCTGACATTTTTTGTAAATTTGCAGTAATAGATGTAATAGAAAAGTAATAGACTATTAAATCCATTACTTTAGGATCAATTACTATTACTTTTGAGTCATTACTGTCACACAGTAGTTATCATGGTTCGGAAATACTCTAGCCACGTAGCCCACATTTATATCTGGCTAACATAGAGTTCTCAGCTTAAATGGAAGATGAAGAAGTTCCTCTATTACTATTACAGAAAAAATGTCTACAATTACATATTACTATTATCCCATACATTTGCTTTGGAAAAACTCCCATAGAATTAATTCAGAATTTTAATTTGGATTTGAATTTCAGTTGAATTAGAATTGAAAGAGCTCGAATTTCAATTGAAAAAATTCATCTAAAAAAAATTATTTTAATTGGAATTGATTAAATTGAATTGAAAGGAATTGGAATTGATTAAATGGAATTGACCCCCCCCAGCCCTACACACCACACATACCACACATACATACAACACATACAACACATACATACCACACACATACCACACATACAACACATACCACACACATACCACACAGACACACACATACCACACGTACCACACATCAAACATTAACCATTTGACATTTCCTTTTAATACGGAATGAATGGAAAGAAAATTGTTGGGGGAAACATTTCAGACCAGCGTCGAGTTATGAGACGGCGACTACGAGACAGTTCTACAACGGTCGCACGGAGACAGTTCGTGGGTGCACGATGGAAGTAGTTAACTGGGTCAAGGTCATGCTAGAGACCACAGCTACAGTAAGTGACATTGTCAGTTTAGTAGTATAGCAAGGTGTTGTATCTGTAAAAGTTTTTGAATTACACAAGTTGGATTTATTTAATTTTCCAGAACTCATTTACGTGGTTTGCATTTCACATAATAGTTTGTTTTAAATACTGTAGTCTTTTTAAAAGTTTCACAGCAGTGTAGAATTGCAGCTTCAAAGGTAGTCAAATTGTTGGGTTGATTAGGAGAAATATGACATACGGAAAAACAGGTAGTGATACCTCTGTGTAAAGTAATAGTTAGGTCTCATTTAGAATACTATACACAAGCATGGACATCGTATCGTCAGAAGGATATAGATACGCTTGAACGAATGCACAGGAGAGCAACTAAAATGATTCCAGAACTGAGAGACTTTAGTTATGAAGAACGCCTAAAAGAATGTGGTTTAACAACCCTAGAGGCAAGGAGGTCAAGAGGAGGTCAAGAGGAGGTCAAGAGGCAATCAAATAGAAGTTTTCAACGTATCGAATGGTTATGAAAATATTGATAGTAGAAGTTATTTCTCACTCAAGAAAGATAATAAAACATTAGTAAAGGATCAGTGTGGATTGGATATCAGGAAGTACTCGTTCTCAGATTGAGTAACTGTTAGCAGGGTAAATATGTTTAAAAACAAAATTGACAAATATATCAGAAGGACAGGTTACACATGGATGAAACATTGTTGGACTATCAATAATCCAGCCATTTCCTTGTCCATTTGCCATCTGATGTTTAGCTTTGGGTGGCAATCTTGTTAAATCTTTAAATACTTGTATTTTCAACTGCATCTACATTTGCTTTTTGATGCTTTAAGTTTATTAATCATATTTGTTCTAGTAACTAACAACCAACCATTCTAAAAAGTACTTTAGGATTATATAGAATGTTTAACCACTGTGACTATAGTTAATTATATATTATTTTTATTAATATATTACTTTATTATTTTATCTATTATTATTATTTTTTATTATTTTTACTTTTACATGTGTGTTTATTAATGCTAAAGCAAAATAGAAGGCATGGTTTTGGGGCTATGCACCTAAAAGAGATACTAAAAACTAACCACGTACAGCTAAAATCAAGAATATCACGCCAGTGGTTTGGAATGTTGCAGATTATAATCATTTCTCCGAATTACCTTTGGCTGACTTGTTAACCAGCACAACCGATAAGCGCATGTGAAGTTCTATGAAATCAGGGTGACCTAGACTAAAGTAATGTATTAATAGAGGCCGGCATACACAGAACCAATGCAGAGTCTAAAAATAAAAATTTATTTTGCCAGAAAAGACTAGTTTAGTAAACAAAGACCAAAATATGTTACATAAGTTGAGTTTGGATGCAAGTAGCAAGGCCATATTCTATTGGCAAGAATAGGAATAGGTGTATACGAATATATTTTCATTTGGCGAGTGAATATTGCCAGAATACCACACTCATGATGTAGGTTATCTGACAGTATGGTGCGTGCGGCCCATCAAATTAAGATTCTTAACTGTAGTTACAAATGGTTTTGTTTTAGTACCTCTTAAAGGTGGATTGGCCAAAAACCATCACTTTTGTTTCGCTTTAACTATTGAAATAGACAAGATATTTCATTAGTAATAATTGTATGTTTTTGTACATTAGTGGTTTAAATGTGTATGATTTTATAAACCACTGTACAGTGCCCAGAATAATTATTGGGATGGGGTGGTAGACAACACATTTATTATTATCTATTCAATATGATATGTTACAATTCCAGGAAACTGCAGACAAACAATAAAACAACTTGAGGTTTGTGTACAATATGCTCTATAAGAATTGTGTGAATGCTCTACGTGGTGGTTATTTTGTTGTGATTTCAGAATAGCCACAGATTGAAGCTGATGTTAGCTGCCATGAACAAACATAACTCGTTGATGGCTGAAGCTATGAACAACATGGGTGAGTTACATGGGTGAGTTACATGGGTGAGTTACATGGGTGAGTTATCAGTGTCTGTCAATGCTACTTCTCCAAATGTATTCGGAGCAGTTTTCCTGGATAAATAAGTCACTACCTGTCATTTCATTTTCGTAGTTCTATTCTGAAAGTTTGTGTTTCAGTTTATCTATGTTGTTTGGTCCCTATAGGAGGTGCATCATGGATGCCCTACCATATTGTTTGGTCCCTATAGGAGGTGCATCATGGATTCCCTACCATATTGTTTGGTCCCTATAGGAGGTGCATCATGGATGCCCTACCATATTGTTTGGTCCCTATAGGAGGTACATCATGGATGCCCTACCATATTGTTTGGTCCCTATAGGAGGTGCATCATGGATGCCCTACCATATTGGTTGGTCCCTATAGGAGGTGCATCATGGATGCCCTACCATATTGGTTGGTCCCTATAGGAGGTGCATCATGGATGCCCTACCATATTGTTTGGTCCCTATAGGAGGTGCATCATGGATGCCCTACCATATTGTTTGGTCCCTATAGGAGGTGCATCATGGATGCCCTACCATATTGTTTGGTCCCTATAGGAGGTGCATCGTGGATGCCCTACCATATTGGTTGGTCCCTATAGGAAGTGCATCATGGATGCCCTACCATATTGGTTGGTCCCTATAGGAGGTGCATCATGGATGCCCTACCATATTGTTTGGTCCCTATAGGAGGTGCATCATGGATGCCCTACCATATTGTTTGGTCCCTATAGGAGGTGCATCATGAATGCCCTACCATATTGTTTGGTCCCTATAGGAGGTGCATCATGGATGCCCTACCATATTGGTTGGTCCCTATAGGAGGTGCATCATGGATGCCCTATCATATTGGTTGGTCCCTATAGGAGGTGCATCATGGATGCCCTACCATATTGGTTGGTCCCTAAGGAGGTGCATCATGGATGCCCTACCATATTGTTTGGTCCCTAAGGAGGTGCATCATGGATGCCCTACCATATTGTTTGGTCCCTATAGGAGGTGCATCATGGATGCCCTACCATATTGTTTGGTCCCTAAGGAGGTGCATCATGGATGCCCTACCATATTGTTTGGTCCCTATAGGAGGTGCATCATGGATGCCCTACCATATTGTTTGGTCCCTATAGGAGGTGCATCATGGATGCCCTACCATATTGTTTGGTCCCTATAGGAGGTGCATCATGGATGCCCTACCATATTGTTTGGTCCCTATAGGAGGTGCATCATGGATGCCCTACCATATTGTTTGGTCCCTAAGGAGGTGCATCATGGATGCCCTACTATATTGTTTGGTCCCTATAGGAGGTGCATCATGGATGCCCTACCATATTGTTTGGTCCCTATAGGAGGTGCATCATGGATGCCCTACCATATTGTTTGGTCCCTAAGGAGGTGCATCATGGATGCCCTACCATATTGTTTGGTCCCTATAGGAGGTGCATCATGGATGCCCTACCATATTGTTTGGTCCCTAAGGAGGTGCATCATGGATGCCCTACCATATTGTTCCACATGGCATGTGGCCTGCTTGGAAACATGTTTTGAAAACACCCAGATCATCGGTCGCCTCCTTCCCCTAAAATGAAACCGAAAAATGGCTTTCCATAAAATATCTCAGCTACCTTTGCAAGAATCAATTTGTGAAGAAATATTAGTTTTAATACAGTTTTGTGTATGTTCTATGTATAATTTATGTGTATAGAAATGTATATTTAATTTTATGTAAAGCGAATTGAGCTTCCAAAGAAGATTTGCTGCATAAAATAAATGTACTATTGTTATTGGTTAATAAAATGGTGGGTGTTTCT
Source organism: Lamellibrachia columna (assembly GCA_963662155.1). NCBI lineage: Eukaryota > Metazoa > Annelida > Polychaeta > Sabellida > Siboglinidae > Lamellibrachia > Lamellibrachia columna. Next base: position 12,782,860 of record OY759261.1, read on the forward strand.
TTCAGGCTGTGATCGTCATTTGCTCGGGCTCCAGATTCTATCCTTCGAGGAAGGAATTCCTCTTCCTGAAATCTACACTGATCCTGCCTGGACCAGGAGGTGAGATATACAGGCCCGTTCACACAAGCGATTACCGGTAGTTGTCCAATTGGATAACTAATCACTCATGTGAACATCTTCGCGAGAGCAATTAGCGAGACCAACTTGTGGCTACGGTTGTTTCACCGGGATTGTGGCTACAGTTGTTTCACCGGGATTGTGGCTACAGTTGTGTCACCGGTATTGTGGCTACAGTTGTGTCACCAGGATTGTGGCTACAGTTGTGTCAGCGGGATTCTGGCTACAGTTGTGTCACCGGGATTGTGGCTACAGTTGTGTCACCGGGATTGTGGCTACAGTTGTGTCACCGGGATTGTGGCTACAGTTGTGTCACCGGGATTGTGGCTACAGTTGTGTCACTGGGATTGTGGCAACAGTTGTGTCACCACAATTGTGGCTACAGTTGTGTCACCAGGATTGTGGCTACAGTTGGTCACCGGGATTGTGGCTGCAGTTGTGTCACCGGGATTGTGGCTACAGTTGTGTCACCGGGTTTGTGGTTACAGTTGTGTCACCATGATTGTGGCTACAGTTGTGTCACTATGATTGTGGCTACAGTTGTGCCACCAGGATTGTGGCTAGGTTCAGTTTGGTCAATCAGCGACCACCGCAACCAACTCTGTTGGAGATTGGTGCGCAAAATAGGTCACACTTGTAGTGTCTAGACACGTTGCTCGTGTGAATGCATACATAATTTACCTGTGCTTTTTCACGCAACATGATTCAAACATGGCACACCCACTGATATGGACAGATTCTGATAAACAAATTAATTACGGCTAAAAATGTATAGACAAAAGATTTCGATTACAAGAATTGTAACCATAATTGCGATGTATCAAGTTATCAACTGCAGATGAATATTCATCCCAGTGTAACTTCTTACTTGAATATCGTCTCTGATTGTTTTATCGCTACTGTTTAATCTGCCCTCTAGTGGTGGTGATGGGAACTTCACCTTGTCAACAAGCTTCGTTGGATACACCCCCGTGGTGGGGGGTCTACCCCCGATGTGCAAGAATGGCTATGGGGTCTTCTACAACATTCTGCCAGACCAGTGAGTTGAAATACGCTTAAAAACATCCTGTCTTCTCATTTATTTTGTTTCTTAGATGCTGTGTAAACAATGACAGATTTTCGTGAAAATGTTCATCAAGTTGGTGTATATATATATATATATATAATTATATATATATATATATATAAATTATGATTTTCTTCAACCACAACTATTTTGATTATTACTTACTCAACATTTTGTATAATAGCAAAATAAATCTGAGATAACAATAATTGTTTACTAAGGCATAAAAAAGACTTTTCCATTTTGGTCAGTCTACAGCCTGTCTAACAGCCTGGCCCCAGTTAAGGTGCATTTCTCATAATCCCCTCCACAAATTCTCTAGCTTGTTGTTGGTCATCCTTGTTTTTTGTTTTTCTTTCGGGGGTCCATTTAGTTCTAGTTGTTTCCAGCACTCGGCAACGTTCTGTTAACTGACTAGTCTGTATGTTGTGGTTACTACAATTGTTTGGTGTTTCGAGGTCTCATTCAACTAGCCAGCCTTTTTCAGAACCTTATCGCCAGACCTTTATATGGTGGCACTGAGGGTGGTCACTGTCAGGGTGGTCACTGCCAGGGTGGTCACTGCCAGGGTGGTCACTGTCAGAGTGGTCACTGCCAGGGTGGTCCAATTCCAACTTTGGACGTATTCTGATTCGGGAATGACCTTTAACCCTTGTGAGGCATGATGGGTATGACATTTAACCTTTGATGTTCTTGTGCCTGTTGTAGGATCTCTGCGTTTCTGTCCACCTGGAGGGAAGACCAAGAAACAGACGCCCGGCGATTCTACGACAATCTCGAGACAAGTCTGTGTGACATGCAGAGACTCCTGGTGGCTACTGCAGAAGCAAAATTATGAGCCAGGAACAGTATTGGACAGCGCAAGTCTTGGTCATAATATCCCATGGCAACGTGACTGTGTACATTTAACACTCAGCTGCCATTTTATAAATATGTTGGCAGTGCCCCAATGCTGATACATTCCAAACCAGTGAATGCCATTTGTTTTGGGTTAAATTATTGCTTAAAAGTCCCATCTCGATAGAAAGAAATTTATTGAACCTTTAAAATATGGACATTTTATCTAAATAGCATGCATTTTCTATCAGATTCATAAAGCAAGTTTGGTACTACTCCTATCGACATCTCCCGGTATAATGTGTGTTGCTTTATATACATGGAGCCAGCCGTGACTAGATGGTCAATGTGCTGTGGTGACAACACATTTCTCTGGGTCTAAGTGTGTATATGGAAACTGTATTCGTATCTATGTTATTTATGACTCAATTTTATTGTGACTCATCATTTTTTACCTTACAAGGTATGTAATTTTAGAGATGGACATGATCTATTTACCTTATATGATCTTTCGTGCTTAGGTAGTTAACGTCTTCACAACTCGCCACTAGATGGAAGCACAGTCAGAAAACAGTTGAATTGCCATCAAGTTTTCATTCGTGAAGATGTTAATAGCCTATGGTTGGAATGTGACAGAAAATGGAATCAGATTGGTTGTGTGCTTAAGTGTGGTCTCAGGAGAACATTAATGTATGATGATATCATTATAGCACTAGTATCCTTTTAGACAAGGAACTGCATATTAGAGTTTGTGAATTCATGACAGGTTACTTCTGAGTGGGTTTTTTTACTTGCCGTAGCATCGACCGAAGGAATTGTTATCGGCTGTTGCCGTCTCATCCGAATCACAGACAATGTGGGACAAACGACACTGCCCAAGCTTCTTAATGACAGTTGGCATACAAAGTTATCACAGGTCTCTGTGATTCAAAGTTTGCTGGGGGGAATGACATCGGTTTCGTGAAGTGTCGTACATTAATGTTTGATATGAACCCTGAGTTATCATTCAAACCATCCTGTTTAAATTATGAAAAGACAGATGTTTAAATATCCTATTTGTTGATAGTCTGTGACTTTTGTCTAATATATTTGTGCAGGCTGTCAGACCAATAAAAGCTGTTCTTTGCATTTAAAAATCTGACTGTTCTCACAAATGTACAGTGAAAAGCACATCAAAAAGTGGAATGAATACAGACCTTTCAAGTGTCCAGATATGCTGGGAGATGTCGTACTTTTTGTTTATTTTCTAAACATCCTCCTGATTTTTTTAAATCCCGCTTTTTGTCATATTTGATTTTATGATTTATTTCATTGATTCTTAGTTTTGGGGCTTTATTAAGTTAATTTACATACAATTATGCTATATGATTTAATGGGATGGATATAAATAAACTTAGTAAAAGCAAAAAACTAAAAGTTGTTTCTCTTGCAAACACTAGAGTTGAGTACATATTCTGACTAACGAATTAAAAGGCAGGGATAAATGGTTATGGTTAGTTAATGTTAGGTATCCAATGACTGAGGTCGACTGCCCTCCAGATGTTTGTTTTAACGGCAGGCCCAATGTAGAAACAGATCAGAGCTTTGTGTAATTCAGGTAAGACATTCGCCACAAACGGAAAAAAAATTATGACGTGTGATCTATGTGCTTATGCTAACTTGGAAGGTCTGTTATATGTTGAATTTATTGTCATGTACCTATTACAAGTACATGTTGTCATTTACCTATTACAAGTACATGTTGTCATGTACCTATTACAAGTACATGTTGTCATGTACCTATTACAAGTACATGTCATGTACCTATTACAAGTACATGTTGTCATGTACCTATTACAAGTACATGTTGTCATGTACCTATTACAAGTACGTTGTCATGTACCTATTACAAGTACATGTTGTCATGTACCTATTACAACCAACTGTGGTGAAAAAAGATTTTAAATATGAAAATGTTTGTGTTGCAGAAGTCAGGTTATTGAAAACTGTGTTAATAAAATAATTAATAAAAATTGTTTTTTATATAACTTTACATTTTACAAGTAGATAATCCTAATAGGCCCTTTTAATGTACAGTTTTATTGACTCGTCTAAATAATATTAATGATAAATTAATCTTATTGTAACTGCAGTACTTAATCTGTGTCTGATATAATCTTAGCCTGTGTGATAATGTTTATATATTACTGCTAGAAAGGTTAAACTTATTTCACACCGGTGATAACAATGATTTTATGCTTTTGTACATATCAACTTAGTTACTTTTGGACTATTTAAGTCATTGTCGTTGATGGTAATTTTATTCTTGAACAGATGTTCTGGTTACTTGGATTGCTATATTTTATATGTTGTTTAACTATCAAGAAACTTGTCTGTATTCTCCTAATAATTTGTCCGACTCAACTGGCCTTCAACGGTGGACTATAGAGTACGTTCACAATTATGCTTGTCTCAATTAAAATGAAACAGTGTAGAATGTTAATGAACATTTTATCTCTACATACAATTTCATTATTTGTGAACAAGTGTATATGTATGACACAGGCGTGTAGTGCTTATGCTAAATAAAACTGCCCATCAATCATTAATTTGTTACAAACAAGATTTAGGGTAAAATGGCATCCCGAACTAAAACAGTTGTACACATATGTATATATTATGCTATGCAAAGTGGGATAGGTTATAGCTAAATATCCCATTCACTGCTTGACTTGATAATACAAGCGAGTGCCATGATTGGAGGCAGCCGCTGCTGTCAGAAGTGTGCAGTTGTACACTGGTGATCATGTAGAGAGACAGGAAGTGGAAAGCTAGGGCCCTTCTTGTCAACTGTGAAATGATGAAAGCTCTCTGGCCACATTACACAACACAACACTATTTTAAAAAATCATCCTGCAAGACACCATGGACGGCAAGAGAAGACACCATGGACGGCAAGAGAAGACACCATGGACGGCAAGAGAAGACACCATGGAGGGCAAGAGAAGACACCATGGACGTAAGAGAAGACACCATGGACGTAAGAGAAGACACCATGGAGGGCAAGAGAAGACACCATGGACGGCAAGAGAAGACACCATGGAGGGCAAGAGAAGACACCATGGACGGTAAGAGAAGACACCATGGAGGGCAAGAGAAGACACCATGGAGGGCAAGAGAAGACACCATGGAGGGCAAGAGAAGACACCATGGACGGTAAGAGAAGACACCATGGAGGGCAAGAGAAGACACCATGGGCGGCAAGAGAAGACACCATGGACGGCAAGAGAAGACACCATGGACGGCAAGAGAAGACACCATGGACGGCAAGAGAAGACACCATGGACGGCAAGAGAAGACACCATGGACGGCAAGAGAAGACACCATGGAGGGCAAGAGAAGACACCATGGACGGTAAGAGAAGACACCATGGAGGGCAAGAGAAGACACCATGGACGGTAAGAGAAGACACCATGGACGGCAAGAGAAGACACCATGGACGGCAAGAGAAGACACCATGGACGGCAAGAGAAGACACCATGGACGGCAAGAGAAGACACCATGGACGGCAAGAGAAGACACCATGGACGGCAAGAGAAGACACCATGGACGGCAAGAGAAGACACCATGGACGGCAAGAGAAGACACCATGGACGGCAAGAGAAGACACCATGGACGGCAAGAGAAGACGATGCCGCCAGAGGAGAAACTAGCTGGATAATGTAGAGGAATGGACCAAGCAAAGCATGCTGACCCTGCTATGCACAGCTGGTCATGCAGGCAAAGGCTCCGAGGAAATGGTACTCCTACCCATACGCCAGCAGTGATGCCAACATCATCATGATGCCAACATCATCACTATAGAATATGAGTCTATCGTTGAAGTCCAGCTGACTACTCAACATTTGGAGAGCTACACCACCATCATCACTGTAGAACAGTGTAGACACGTTAGGTGGCTTTTTGCCTAGATTGACTGAACTAATATGAACTGGGCCATAATGACATCATTCAGTAAACCACATGGTTTTCTACATAGCTTTATTATTCAGTCAATGAGTCATATCAGCTTTCTGACTGTCCGACTGATTTTTTGGCTTCTTTGTCTTCATGTTTTTCCTTTGTTTTTGTTTACCAGCAGTTGCGTCACCACCGCCATTTTTATTGCCTCCCTGAGCAGAATCTCTGCCACTGACTTTGCCTCCGCCGACAGAGTCCGTCTGGGTGTTTCCACTGCTCCTGTTGTTGTTATTCCGGGGATCTTTCCCTCCTTTCCTTCGCCTCTTCCTCTCCATCGAGCCCAGAGTCGCCCCACTTTTGTTCTTCCATCTACTGACTGCGGCCTTCTGTTCATCGTCTGCGTTCTTCTGCCACAAAGTTTCAAATGATCCAGGTGCCTGGTAACTGAAATACAACAATGTAGGGAAATCACTTCTAATGTAATTTTTTTCTTCAATATTTGTCCAAAATGTAAATTCAACAATGTAGGGAAATCACTTCTAATGTAAATGTGTTTACAATATTTGTCCAAAATGTAAATAAAACAATGTAGGGAAATCACTTCTAATGTAAATGCGTTTACAATATTTTTCCAAAATTTAAATACAACAATGTAGGGAAATCACTTCTAATGTAAATGCGTTTACAATATTTGTCCAAAATTTAAATACAACAATGTAGGGAAATCACTTCTAATGTAAATACAACAATGTAGGAAAATCACTTCTAATGTATTTTTTTACAATATTTGCCAAAATGTAAATACACCAATGTAGGGAAATCACTTCTAATGTAAATCTGTTTACAATATTTGTCCGAAATGTAAATAAAACAACGTAGGAAAATCACTTCTAATGTAATGTTTTACAATATTTGTCCAACATGTAAATACAACAATGTAGGGAAATCATGTCTAATGTAAATTCGTTTACAATATTTGTCCAAAATGTAAATAAAACAACGTAGGGAAATCACTTCTAATGTAATGTTTTACAATATTTGTCCAAAATGTAAATACAACAATGTAGGGAAATCACTTATAATGTAAAAAATTTTACAATATTTGTCCAAAATGTAAAAAAAGATGTTACCTTAAACCGTAAGACGAGCTGTGGCTTTCAACATAAATTTAAAGTTAAACAAAAGTCATAATTTTGGGCCTATGCACCTATAAGAGTTACTAAAACATAACCATTTGCAACTACAATTGAAGGTGCTTAATCAATTCGATTTTTTTGCTAGTCTCGTTTCAAATTAATTTTACAAAAAAAACAAACCTACCTACTATCCACTGCAACATGCTAGCTCGTTTGTGTAACTTTTGTATGTAGTTTTTGTGAAATCGTCAGACAAACTATGAAATTAGTTAATGCTTGTTCAAGCATTAACTGAAGTGAAAATCGAAATGCTGAAAAATCATGATTTTCTTCCTTGGTGAAATTTTCTAACTTTGTCATGTGATCAGCGAGGTTACGCCCATGATCAGCATTTACCCACACAGTGTTTACAATTTTGGATATCCACTGTTTTGATCCTTAACAGATCTAACGACTGAAGTCAATTCTTTTGATGATTTGAACAAAAATAGGCATTTTTTATTAAACAGACGGCGCACATTACTTAAACTAGCCACACACTAGATGTCTGGACATAAGTGAACCAGATTCACGATGAGCTGAACCATTTGAGGAAGCAGCTTTAAGAATATCATGCTAGTGGTTTACTAGGAAAACCTTGTTGAACATACCGTGTCTTTTTTAATCTGGCACAGTATAAGTAGCGTAATCGCCAAATACAGTGTATGGCCATATCCCTGTCCAAAAATTATTTTCCAAGGAGTTAAAATTGCAGTTCATTCATATGACATGAATCTGGAAGAAAATTAGTGGTCTTTCCCCAACGGCTTTAGCGACCAGTCGACACAGTGGCTCCACCTAGTGTAACATTGGAGAAAATATATGTTTGGGGCTGATTGTTGACCCCCAATACAGTAGACTGGTCACTGACCACTACTTACCTGGGATGACCAGTGTCCAGTGCATCCTTGGACAGCAGGATGGTCATTGATGGGACGTTCTTCTTCACCTTCAGTCTGAGACAAACAGCAGAGAGAGATCATCCCACACGAATATTTGGATATCCACTATTAAAATAGGGTGAATCATTAATCATTTGTTTTAATAGACAATATTCGCAACGCATGCGAATGAGGTTTTTTACAACTCGTAACCCTGGTTTCATTCTTTGCCAACAGGTGTCACAAACATATCACAATGACGTCACAAACATATCGCAATGACGTCACAAACATATCACAATGACGTCACAAACATATCGCAATGACGTCACAAACATCACAATGACGTCACAAACATATCGCAATGACGTCACAAACATAACGCACTGACGTCACAAAAATATTGCAATGACGTCACAAACATATTACAATGATATCACAAACATACCACAATGACATCACAAACACGCTGCAATGACGTCACAAATATATTGCAATGACATCACAAACATGTTGCAATGACGTCACAAACATGTTGCAATGATGTCACAAACACAACGTGCAACCATGGTTTTATTCTCAGCAAACAGGAGTTGGGAATATTGTCTATTAACTGTGAATAACTTTCCAAGAAATATGATTACACATGCTAGTTTTCCTTTGTATAGACCTGTACATCCAATTTCGTGGCTTTCATTATCCTGAATGCCATTTTCAATAACAGTTTTGTCACACAAAAAATACACCCGCATTCGCACATATGATAATATATTGTGAGGCATTATTTAAACTATGTCACAACTTAAGAAAAGTCAAAATACAATTAACTGAATTTTTCATTAAACAATTAAATATATACAGGACATGTTAAATAGAGATATTCATATTGTAAATATAAAATAGGAATAGTGACCAAAATTATATATTAACATAGCACAACAAAAATATTGCCCTTGTTTGCAAGATCAATTCATCCTTATTATGAAAGCAAATGTAAAAAAATCCACATTGAATTAGACTTAGCAAACATGTTTAAAAATAAATCGAACAAATGGACATATCACAATAAACCATCAAAGTTCGATTTTTTCTTCCAGCGCTGCTCGTTTGCTGTGTTTATTCGACTCGACATGTCGACGAATGTCATTTCCGCTGTCATGACTAATTGAAAAGTCTTCATCACAACGTATACAGTGCATATATAATACAGCTGGTTATTGGTTTTTAGATGTTTCATCACTTTTTCAAAGCTGAAGGTTCTGTTTTCCGTTTTGCACTATCTATTTCTCTTCCAGAAGAACGTGAGATTAACCAACACTCTGTATCTGTGCATTTGCATGATAAAATCCTTGTGCATCTAGTATCCAGCAGTTGATAGCATAGTGCCTGCGGACAAGGTAATAGTTTTAAAAAATCCCAATAGGTGGCAGCATGGTTTTCTCAAATGAAATGTCCCCGTATTTTTTTATACGCGTGATTCCGTAACAAACCAACTGCATGCATATTTCCAAATTGCTCATTAGAATCCGTAACAAATATGAAAAAATAATTATGGACAGTGCACAGGTCTGCAATTTGTAGCACATATTTTAAGATTCTTCCTAAATTAGAAATGCTTGGTCGTCTCATTTCAGACTCATTCTGCAAACAATTTTACTTATAAATTTACTGGATCAAGTAAAAATTAAGTGAAAAATGGCAAAGTGGTCCAACTCTGACATAATTATATATATATATATACAAATCTAAACCCGATTCATTATGTGCCGGGAGTTCTTAAGTAATTAGTAACTATTTTGTTATGTGCAATAGATTACCTCTCAAGTCCTTCAAGCTTCGGCTCCCAGAACTCTTCTACCCTGAAACACGACAAGTCACACAATGACCGACCGCCCGCTACATCACCCACCACATTTATATTACCCAAATTTATTATTCATACTAGCACAAATGCCTGCACAATAACAATGTTAAAAAACGTTATCACAAGAATACCCATCCATGCCTAAGTACTTGGTGCTGCCAGTCAATTTCTCTCGAAATTTATGGCATTTATATTAATGTCTAGCATCGCCTCGTCCTTGTGTTACTCAACTTGGGACAATCGAAAAAAACCACAACATTGTCAACAATTGTACGTAGTTGTTCGCATAGCGTCACAAACAATTGTATGTACTATGTAAGAACTACAAAGGATAATGCGATTGTTTGTAGATAGGGTAATACACGGTGTGTAGTGGGGTGAATAAAATCTAAAATGACACAACTGTGGGGTCATAATTATATTAACCCCAGAAAGTCTGATGTCCGAGACGCAAAGCATCTCAGAGTAGCATAACATATAAACTCATGGTCAATTATAATACGATTCATTCATATTATGTTCAGACTTGAGCTCATTTATATTATAACAATGTTAAAAAACGTTATCACAAGAATACCCATCCATGCCTAAGTACTTGGTGCTGCCAGTCAATTTCTCTCGAAATTTATGGCATTTATATTAATGTCTAGCATCGCCTCGTCCTTGTGTTACTCAACTTGGGACAATCGAAAAAAACCACAACATTGTCAACAATTGTACGTAGTTGTTCGCATAGCGTCACAAACAATTGTATGTACTATGTAAGAACTACAAAGGATAATGCGAATGTTTGTAGATAGGGTAATACACGGTGTGTAGTGGGGTGAATAAAATCTAAAATGACACAACTGTGGGGTCATAATTATATTAACCCCAGAAAGTCTGATGTCCGAGACGCAAAGCATCTCAGAGTAGCATAACATATAAACTCATGGTCAATTATAATACGATTCATTCATATTATGTTCAGACTTGAGCTCATTTATATTATAACAATGTTAAAAAACGTTATCACAAGAATACCCATCCATGCCTAAGTACTTGGTGCTGCCAGTCAATTTCTCTCGAAATTTATGGCATTTATATTAATGTCTAGCATCGCCTCGTCCTTGTGTTACTCAACTTGGGACAATCGAAAAAAACCACAACATTGTCAACAATTGTACGTAGTTGTTCGCATAGCGTCACAAACAATTGTATGTACTATGTAAGAACTACAAAGGATAATGCGATTGTTTGTAGATAGGGTAATACACGGTGTGTAGTGGGGTGAATAAAATCTAAAATGACACAACTGTGGGGTCATAATTATATTAACCCCAGAAAGTCTGATGTCCGAGACGCAAAGCATCTCAGAGTAGCATAACATATAAACTCATGGTCAATTATAATACGATTCATTCATATTATGTTCAGACTTGAGCTCATTTATATTATATCAATTCCAATTATACACTAATTACAAATATAAAATGGCAATTCCACCTAAAAAAAAAACAATTCCTATTACAAAATACCAATTGCGATTATCAACTCCATATCGAATAAAAGCATGTGAAGAAAGCAACTATAAACGCATTCGATGACTAAAAATGACAGGTATTTTAGAGGAGCTACATTTAATTTCTGCATATTATATACATAACTGCAAAAAAATGTGAAGTATGCAACATAAATATATTTTCTTGATTATTTGTAGCAAACATTTTTAGTTAAAATGTGCATAATGTAATTGAAAAGTAACTGGAAAGTAACTAAAAAGAAATTGAAAATAACAACTAAATTTTTACCAATTCCAATCTATAAATAAAACATAAATTCCGGAATTGGAATCAGCATTTCAATTCAAATGTGAATGACAGCTGTGTAAATATGTTTTAGAACAGAACTGACATATATTTGGCAGCACACAGTTTAACTACTGTTGGACTCTTTACAAGCCATTTGACTTGCTTGTCCACTTGCCATTTGAACGGGTTGCTTTTGATAGTAAACTTGTTAAATCTATTAGGAAAAGCCCTACATGTCCAAAAATTAAACTAATTCATTAACCTAAACATTTATGTTGGCGTGCATATAGATACCTTAGATATAGATGCCTTAGAAATATGATCTAATATATCATCACATAATACAAGTGCTCCAAAGTCTCATAAACTTGTTGTTTTCATAAATGTTCCCTAAAACAATTTAGTGAAATAATTTAGTGTAACCTTGCATTTTTAATCAGTAGCAGGGCTGGGTCCAATTACACAAAATTATATCAATTACAATTGCATAATTTTTTTTATTTCAATTACAATTACAATTACAGTCATAATTTTCCAAATCAATTACAATTACACTGTTTCAATTTCAATTACAATTACATTATGCGGAACCAAATATATTCAGCATTTGTTAATTATGTATTTTTGCGCGTTTTGCTGAATTTCAATATTTTGTACACAATTGATAAACAAATATAACGGTAATGTTTGTACATTTTGTTGAATTGTGACTTTGAATTATACTAAATAAAAAGATAGCCGTTTAAAACATATTTTTATTATATAAAAATACAATGCAATATCCAGACATAATCCTACAGGACATATTCCAATGCAGACATTTATCCGTGCACATTTCTTAAATTTTTCTTTGGAAAATACTAATAATAGGGTTTGATGTGTTTACTTTGAGGTTGTAGCTCCTGCTCTAAGCTGACATTCTTAATTGGTCTGCCCTTTGCTTTGTGTGAGCTGGGAATGGGAAGAGAAGCCATATAAACGGTCCTTGCCACCTGACCTGTCTCCAACCCACCACAACACAAGGGGTGTAATTGGCTTGCTAACTCTGCAATGTTTCACTGAATGTCTGTGCATTGTTTATTGATTCCTGGCTGTTACCAACTTACTGAAAAGGCTAATTGCTAAGGCTACCCACCAGTACCCACCAGACAGTACCCACCAGACAGTGAATACTGAGACTTAAATATAAATATATAAGCAGGTGTTATTATTAGTCTTGATTTTCAACTCATGTGAGACTTAAATTATATTTTTATTGACAATTCGTTCAGGTAGTTTGTGATATGAAACGTTCTGTAATTGATTGTAATTGAAATAAAATTTCAATTATACAAAATATAACAATTACAATTACAGCAACATTTTGAAACCATAATCAATTACAATTACAATTACAAAATTTTGCTGTAATCAATTACAATTACATAATTGGACCCAGCCCTGATCAGTAGCATACTTCTATCATTCAGATATACATAATCTGTTTTATTTTTTTATGTCTCATTGGAATTAAATTAATAATATTCACAACAAATAGCGCTTACCTCTTGTACCTGATATCTGTGATCTGGTGGAGACCCTAAAATTAATAACAACTTTTTTATTTTTAACAAGTGAAATAAAAAAGTAACCGTGAAAATGTGTGTTTACTTAAATACTACATAATAAAAAATTACAGTAGTGACTGCATTTGGTAATGGAGATACTAATTTAATTCGAACCATAAAAATGCCGCAAAATTTAGCATATATCATAACTCAAACCTTAACAGGTAAGAAAACTATGTTTAAAGAAAAAGTGTTTCGCTTGCATAAATCAGTAAAGAAGCACTGACATAGCTAAGATAGCTTTAATAAACAAAGCCAACAAACATATTTTGCCTCTAGTACCCGTCATGGGAATATACAGTCGATGAAGAATCTTATGGTAATATTTGTTACCTAGATGAAAGAAGAAACTGGGTATATTTTTATTTAGTTAAAAAATTTGCATCTTTTTTAATTTGGATGAAAAAAATCTGGCATCTTTTTTATTTGGATGAAAAAAATCTGGTATGTTTTTTTTTGCTAAAAAAAACCTGGTACTTTTCAAGAAAGGAAACATTTCCAGAACCAAGTGGCCTAATGTCAATGATAACAACCTTGATCTTTCTCTTCATCACTTCAGCGCATGTGATTGTCTTTGGAATAGCACTTCCACTGCCATTCCACGAGATCTGATGAATGTCTGGCTCCTGCAAAACAATCCGTAAATATCCCTCTGTGATTTCATTAATACTAATAACAAGTTCGACTACACATCCTAAAATGTGATTATAAAGTCTACAACAGGTGACATAGGTCATTTTTATAGCCATGATTGTAAGCAAACAGTTTGATAATATAATGAATAACATAGGTTTATTACAAATTGTTATGTTGATGGATTTTGGGACACATTTTTGCAATGAACCAAAGGAACTGCTTTGTTTCTTGCGAGAGATGTCACCAATGCTGTTGTAAACAGACAATTATATATATACATATTATATATATACATATATACATATACACATATACATATACACATATACATATATACATATATATATATATATATATATATGTAGGTCATAAGCATCAGATACCCTCAGCCAATCTCGAACAACACCCTCCAACAAAAATGTGCGTACAATCCACTGGCACTGAGCTTGTCTGTCATCATCAAAGCTCGGTGGAGTCTGTTTAGACATGTGCTTCATCTGCCACATGAAACCACTGCACAGCCATAGACCAGCATTTCACATCCGCTGACGTTGCTGACTGGCGAGTGGCGAGCATGAACATCACTCCCAACTGCCCTCGACAAAGCTCTGCAGAAAATTGGCAAGTGTCTTTGAAACCAGCGAGACTGGCTGAGATGACCAAAGTCAATTGAAGAATATAAGACATAACATCTTGAAAGCACTACAAGCAAAATTTTCCACACTGTTGCAATGAGGCAGTGACATGAAAGTGCGATCACACACACACACGGCACGGCACGGCAGGGCAGGGTGTTTTTAAGATGTGCACCTTTATTTTCTTGAAGGCGTATGACATGAGGTTGCGTATCTTACTGCCATCTTGGACTCTCATATGGATGACATCATCAGACATCTCCAGTGGGCAGGGGTCAGGCAACACATCCACCGCTCCTTTCTCGTAGTGCTCCACTGAAGAAGTAAATGTGATGCGAAACCTAATATATATATATATATGCACAGGTATCTGATTGTTAAGGGCAGTGAGCCAATAAATGACCTGAAACTACTAAAAGAACAAGCTCGCTTCATATGTGGAAAGTTGACAACATGTGACCTTTCTAACCCAAGACATAGAAAACAGCTTTCAAGCTAATAAGAAAGCTGGTGCTACATTCTTGGACATAACAGTGACCTACTAGTACCAGGCAGATTGTGGGAGAACTAATACATAGGAGTGGTAATGTATGTATGTTACCATATACATTTGATGGAGAAAAAGTGTGCCAAATCGTAGAGTTCTAGAACAAATCGTTTTTTAGTTATTGATATTTTAAGTAGAACTAAGTGTTCATGAATCATGACATCCAAAGATTACAAAATCCACATGATTTTAAATGACCATAACTCAGAAACTACCCCGGCAACATCCCTATGGTTTGACATGCGTGGTTATGTTGACTTGAGCATGAATTGATAACATATTTGTTCAATTCAAAAATATGAGTGTAGCAAGACTGTCTTATTTTGGTTAATTTGAGACGGAATGTCCCACCTTTCCTGATGCCCAAATTTTACTTCTTTCCACTTTCAATATAAGTTAAATAATTAATTTTCTTAATGTGTTTAACTACACATGCTTGACAACACCCCAAGCCCAATATGACATAAATAAAATATGCTCATTTGAGGATCAAAAAAGGAGATGAAACCTGTTTTTACACACAAAATATCTATTTATTTACCACACATGGCACAGTCAATGCATTGATATTGTGCGTGGTTGTTGTACAGTGTTGACTAGTGTTGTATCTTTATCAAGGGGAAAATTAAGTGGACACGGATTCTGATATAGTAAAAAAACATACTTACTCTAGGCCAGGGCAGGGGCCCAGGCAGAGTCGCCAACCACTGAACCAGCCGATAAAACGTGGGCGATAATATGTGTTTTATGTAATGAAATTGTGTTTTCCCTTTGTATGATTGTTGACGCGCCCTCTCGTCCGGTTCAGAACACTTTACGTGTTAAAATAATATCTAATTCAGGTATACCCTAATTCATATGAATATAGTCAATAAATGACAGAACACTAATCACGCTATGCCAAAAACTACCACAATAGCATGGTGCCCTACCGGATAGTGCCATCGTTACAGGTCGCGCTGGTTTCGCCCTCTACAGGGTACATCATTTGTCAATCATGAAACAGTGGCCAACGATCTCAGAATTTGTTCTAAAAGTGGGAGATTCTGGTCAAATCTCAGTTTTCCTGGCGACTGACATGTTGACCTGGGCGCCAAATAAGCGCCTTGCAGCTCTAGGAAATCGAAGCAGCTAGACTTCCGCAATCAACGCAAACTCTCAATCAAGCAAGCTGATAAGTCAGAACGGGATTAGTTTTGTCAACAAAGGTCAAAATAACATGTTGCAAACGTTGAATTTAGACGCAAACAGCATGGTCATGTCCAACTGACAAGCAAAGGACTAGTTGTTTACAAATAGATTTTAATTTGGTGATAGAATATTGCCAGACTACAAGCACTCGTGCTGTAGGATTATCTGACAGTATGACATTAAAACGACGTGCGTTCCACAAAGTTTTGCAAGAAAATCACTGGTGTGATATTCTTGATTGCAGTTGCACGTACTTATGTTTTAGTAACTCTTATAGGTACACAGGTCCAAAATCATGTCTTTTGTTTCCTTTTGAACATTTGGATTGGGTGCGATTTACTTCTGTAACCGTTCAAAACCACGGGTAGCCCTCCTGACATAACTAGTTAGGCTCACCAACAATCAAATACAAATCAAATAATTGAAAGCAAAAACACGCTTTGTTATTTTGGTAGGATGCATTTAATTATATGAATAACTAAACTACTGTAAAAGGTAAAAAAAGGTTCTTACATGGCGCGGTGTCCAGTCCTTGGGACTGTTGACAGCGAAGCGCTACACAATTCGTGTATGTGTGTGTGTGTGTGTGTGTGTGTGTGTGTGTGTGTGTGTGTGTGTGTGTGTGTGTGTGCGTGCGTGCGTGCGTGCGTGCGTGCGTGCGTGCGTGCGCGCGCGCGTGCGTGCGTGCGTGCGTGCGTGTGTGCGTGTGTGTGTGTATGTATGTATGTATGTATGTATGTATGTATGTATGTATGTATGTATGTATGTATGTATGTATGCATGCATGCATGCATGCATGCATGTATGTATGTATGTATGTATGTATGTATGTATGTATGCATGCATGCATGCATGCATGTATGTATGTATGTATGTATGTATGTATGTATGTATGTAATAATCGGCCTTTTCATCTTCAGCCATTCGTTAGCTCCACCGTTGTCATTGCTCTACATTTCACTACAGACACTACTGCTTCATTGCATGCTCAGCAGACAACTCAAAGAATATGAAACAAAGACATAAATACGTGTTAATTGTCAATGTTTACTTAATATGTTTACCAACGTTTATTATTAGTTTATGACAGTTGACTAGAAACAGTGTTTTGAGGTGATCCTCCATTATCCAAGCTCCATCACGTGGCACACTGTTTGTCGCCCACTGGGTCCAGCTCCATCACGTGACACACTGTTTGTCGCCCACTGGCTCCAATTCGTTCAAGATTCAAAACCTTTATTGTCCGTTTAAAAATGCATTAAAAATTGAATTTTTCTTTACGTATACATGACAGTGCCTTCCGGACGTGAGTTTCTGGATGGCTGGGTTGAGAGGATGATCACAGTAATTGAATATGTGGGTGACTTTTCTTTTAAGCGCCACATTATATAGACCTGACAGTTGTCTCTAATCACGGCCACAGTCACTTTGCTGGCCATGTTGGCAATACGAGCTGGTCTTGTTTTATTCTTAGTTGTAACATTACCGTATCAAGTTACGATACTGAGTGACAGAATCCTTTCTATCAACCCTCTCAATACCATTTCAAGAATTGTGCTGACTAACATCAAAACATTTAAATTTTCTCAAAAGAAAAATGCGCTGTTGGGCTTTCTTGAACTAAATAAACACGCTACTTGTGCATTGTGACGATACTGACGAATATGATTGGTTACCCGGAAAAGAGGAGTATTCAGGGTTTGCTTTGGGCCACGCCCCCTTGGCTTAATTTGTATATATTTTTTCGTATGTAACCTGTTGCACCACTACACGGTAGTATGGTAAACTAATGGGTGACTAAGCTTGGCGCCCCCACCCCCCCCCCCCCCCCGCCCGCGAGATCCTAGATATGCCACTTACCCGGAATCTGCATGGCTAACAAATGACGCTGACTGTCATCAGTTAAGAGTAAACGTATTTTAGTTTCATGCGAAGCGTTCGAACCAACTTTCAACATCGATTACATTTGGACACAAATAATACAATAAAGTAAAACGGAATTATAATCCCATTAACGTTTTTCGTACTATTTTATCTTAGGTTAATTTTTATTTTGAGTAAAATTTCTAGAAACTTGTCGATGTCACCCAAAACACGCATATTATATACCATCAATTAAACACGCACATGTGCATTAATCCGATTGGTGATGCCATCTGACGGCGGTAACAGGCAATACATGAGCCTGGATCTAGACTCTTCTCGGTGAGTTCACGAAGACAAGTTGGCTAATGCTGGGCGTACACTGCTAAACTTTTGTTGAGTGATTATTCATCTTAAAACGGACCAGTCGTACAATGTACGCTGGCCGGCAACTGAACAACGCTCAGTCGCGGCAACGGGCCAGTCAAAGCACATTTTCTTCGATAGTTGCGGAAAAAACACTTAGTGTGTGTGTGTGTGTGTGTGTGTGTGTGTGTGTGTGTGTGTGTGTGTGTGTGTGTGTGTGTGTGTGTGTGTGTGTGTGTGTGTGTGTGTGTGTGTGTGTGTGTGTGTGTGTGTGTGTGTGTGTGTGTGTGTGTGTGTGTGTGTGTGTGTGTGTGTGTGTGTGTGTGTGTGTGTGTGTGTGTGTGTGTGTGTGTGTGTGTGTGTGTGTGTGTGTGTGTGTGTGTGTGTGTGTGTGTGTGTGTGTGTGTGTGTGTGTGTGTGTGTGTGTGTGTGTGTGTGTGTGTGTGTGTGTGTGTGTGTGTGTGTGTCGGGGTCACACCGTACTTATTACACTAGGTGGCGCGCACGCATGCAGTTCCAGGAAATAACGCTAAGATCGCGGCGGAATCACACGAGTTGCGACAACTTTTGAAGAACAACATTCGCTGACCCAGTCGCTCAACCACGGAATTGTAAATCGTTGCTAGTCGTGCAATCGCGCGACGCGCAACACAATGCCCGCCCAGCATTAGCGAAACTAGTCCGAGGGTGTCACTAATGGTACCGGAAGAGACAGCCGAGAAGAGCAAGGAGGACGGCCGTAAAGAGAAACCCTAGCGGCGTGTCCAGTATCGTCACGTCCCGAGACATGGCTGACGGTGCATCCCCGGTTAACCGCGACGTGGCGCTCGTGTCGTCGGATGTCTTCGCGCTTGGTCGCTGGATGGCGCTAGTGACGACGACGTCGCGATCTTCCCCGGCGGCGTTGCTGGCGACACACGTGTAATTGCCGTGTCTCGTAATGTCGACGACACCTTGGGTGAGACCGCTTCCATGGAGCGGTTTAGTTACGGACACGGACTGATTTCCGGATGCCAGCCAAACCACTGCCGGAGCCGGATCTCCCTCCGCCGTGCATGAAAGTCTGCCGCCGACACCGTCGAATGTCGCGTTGAGTATGTGGGGCTTCCGGCAACGAAGCGCGTCAGTCGAGACCTGACTGAAGTTGCGTACCTCCGGGGTTCGACAGCGCATCTTTTCCACTTCCGGTACGATGTCGCGATGTTTGTCGACCCAGAGCGCGAACCACCGCCACTCGCAGTTGCAATGGAGCGGGTTGTCATGTAGCGTGACGATACGCAGGCGCGAAAACAGCGGTCCAAGTTTTGCCGGCAGCGTGGTGACGTCATTTCCGTCCAGAAGCAGCACCTCCAGGTTAGGAAGTACGTCGTCGAAGTCGCCCTCGAATTCGACGAGCCGATTGCCGGACAAATCGAGGGTCACTAAGTTATTGTTGGGGACGAAGTCAGCCGCCTTGAGCACTGTCAATCGATTTCCGCGTAGATTCAGCGTTTCAATGTTTCTGAGTTTCGACATATCTTTCCGGTTCAGCTCCGTCATCCGGGTGTTGTTGAGCGCTAACATCCTTGTGTTCTTCAATTCGGTGAAATCGTCCAAGTGCAACTCGTCCAACGGGTTTCCATCCAGCCGAATGTGTTCGGCTGACAGGCGCTCGAGAAACTCCACGTCCACGATTCCGTTATCGCTGAAGGTTAACACTTTCAAGGTCATTCCGTTGAAGACGTCATCAGGGAGAGTGAGCGGCTGCAGGTTGCGCGTCACGTGCACCTCCTGCAGAGTTCCACGCATTGAGCGGAAGGTGGCGCTACATATCGTCGACAGGTTACAGCGGTTCAGAACGAGGCTGCGCACGCGCGCCCCAGCGAACGCCTTGCACGCGATGTGTTCTAGAAACGGGTTGTCGTCGAACGCCAGGGTCTGTGAGCTCAGCCCCCTGAACGCGAAGTTGTGCAGCCGCTGTATGGGATTCTCCGACAGGCCGAGGTACTCGAGCTGCGCCATGCCGTCGAACATGTCCTCATTGAGCGTCCGCAGGCGGTTTCCTCGCAGCTCCAGGCGGCGAAGCATAGACAGCTCGCTGAACGCTTCGTCCCGGATCGCCTCGATCCCACACCGCGGCAAGGCGAGGTCCCGCAGACGGCGCAGTGCCGTGAAGTTGTTGCGAGCGAGCACCGTGAACAACAACTCGCCCGGACGCCCCTGGACGTGGAGCGCGAGCGCCGCCGTTGCTATGCCGACGGGAATGCTCAGCAGTTGGCGCGTGCGGCACGTCACCGTGCGTGTCACGTGCTCATACGTGCAAGAGCCTCGCGACCTGCGTGAGGGAAAGTCAGTAATGAAAACAAATAATAAAACATAAAATAAAACATTTTGTAGCCTATTATAGTCATGGTTTTTAGTAACTAAAATATAACCATTTGTAACTATGTTTAGAAATATTATGCCAGCGGTTTGCTTGGAAAACCTTGTCGAAAACGCAGCATCTTAATTTCATGGGCCGTGCCATGCTGTTAGATAACACTACGTCACGAGTGTGGCGTTCTTGCAATATTCACTCGCCCTCGGTCCATCGGAGAAATGAATGGAATCTCCCACATTCCGAGTAAACCAGTGGCGTGATATTTTAATGTTAGTTGCACGTGGTTTTTATTATCCCTTTTAGTTTCGCTTAGCCCCACAAACTTGACTTTTTTTCGCTTTAACCTATATGTGCAGGAGGGGCGTTACGTCCTAAAATGTATTAACCCAATTTGGATAAACATATAAATGATATCAACAATCTGAATCCTACCAAACCAGATAAGTAAAATAGCTCAGAAAGACGTGTAAACCGACCACTTTTTCCTTCAGCGCCAGTGTATAAATCGAATCGACATTGCCAAATGTTATACTTTGTTACTGCCACATTTCGTTTATAATTAATTTTACGCACACATTTCACTCGCACGCGTTCACTGCGCTCAATACAATCCAGGTTTGATTTCTAAATCAAACGTGTTCGATTCCGACGGAACTAACTATTTATGTCAAGACGCGGTCATCGCGTGCAAAATGGCTCCTGCAATGACGACGTAGTTTTCATTTGCGTCATCGCGTGCAAAATGGCTCCTGCAATGACGACGTAGCTATCATTTGCGTCATCGCGTACACAATGGCGCCTGCAGTGACGACGTAGCTATCATTTGCGCCATCGCATACAAAATGACAGAAGAACATTTCAATTGTTTTAAAACCGATTGACACCCGACTTCGAGTATAGAGAACATAAACTCCAATTAACTTTGAATTTCATAAAATCATTACGCGTCTGAAATAAGCATAAAATGGTACATTCGCGATCTGCATCCTCCTATAATCGTCGTCGACGGCTGGTGGATTAAGATAAATAATCGGACCCGTCCTACAGACTTGCCCGATTATCTATGCTACTCCACCGCCGTCTCAGTTCTCAGTCGATTCAAGCGGGGTGGAATTCGCAAATGTACCATTTGATACAAGGACTGTAGCGTTCGAGCGCTGACCTGTCTCCGCCAATGGCGAATGCCACAACGAGGACGACAGTGAGAATGAGCAGAATGACGGGCACGAGAACGACGAGCTGGTGGCGCGTGATCTCCACGCTCTCTGATTGGCTGAGACGACCGCGAGCAGACGACATCCGGTCCATGACTCGCTACGTTGTAGACGACATCCAATCTTGTGACTCGGCGCACCGACTGGAAATGCAAGTTGCCTCTTTGAAAGAAAGTACGGTTTTCATAGTAACATATAGAATTTTGAGGTAAAATCATGCAGGTTCTGTTCTGTGTAATTTATTTGCGTAAATTCACACAATTATGTGGAATGATTTCATACAACTTTCAAAACTGCTGCTTTAGCAAATAATGTCAGTATTGTGCGTTTGTAAGCGATCCATATCTTGACGAAAGTGGTTTGCGACACGTGAAGCGTAGACCGCTAGTTGCAACAATAAGACGCGAACAAATGTGGCCGCGCAAAAACGGATCAAAATTATATTTTCTGCGGAAGTTGGAATAGTGAAATTGGTATGGAATGACTACACGATAGCGAGCAAATATGTATTGCCCATCTAGGATGACATAATATTGTTCCTCTGATATTAATTGTGTTCTTCTTCTTACATTACATCTGCATTAGCCACACATAAAATGTGACTGGTAGTTTAGTAGGATTTGGTCCACCAGAATGGTCAAGAAAACAATATACTGTAGTTTTTAGACTAGAAACAAAAGAATAATCAATAACTGAAATCTCCATTGCAGCACTTCGGAACATCGGTCTGTTAGACTGAACGTTGGTGATAAAATAGCGACATGTCCCTTCGTACTATTCAGCGTTTAGCATCAAAGTAATTGGACGCATCGCGCAACGGAGATCGGATGATTGGTGGTCCCTGTCTAACCTGGCACATCTGTTTGTTCTAATTGCACAATTATTGATGCGACATGTCCGCGTTGTACACATACGTCAACTGTGACTGTGAGAATGCCTCTAGTACACAGAGCCAGCTATCTACTATACAGCAGATCACAACAATGATGCTATTTACGAATTGTGTCTACTCATATCGGATGCGGAAATACAATAGGGTCGTCGGATAATGGTGAATTTTTAACCGGAGCGAACCTTATAAAACGTTGTTGTGTTTGCTTTTAAGCAATACAGTTCTTGATAGTTGTTCCATGACCTCGTGTAAACAATGTGCCCAAATCAACCGTGTGCCCAAATAATATTTGTTTTTATTTATCCTCTTCGGCCAATTTGTAGCGCATAAGGCTCGCACAAGTTCTCGCCGGTTCCCTCTGTCTTGGGCTGTCCTTGCCGCTGTGTCCAAGGTTAGCCCCGGAACCTTCAGTTTTTCTTCCGTGGTTCGCCTCCATGTTGTTTTGGCCTCATTTCCTCTTCCCTTGTGGGGTCCAAGGCAATGCTGTTTTCACTGGTAGAATATCGGTCGTTCTGAAGACATGTCCGAGCCATTTCCATATTCTCCTTTTCAAGATGATGCAAAACTCGTGTTTTCGTTGTTTGGTGGAGTCTGATGTTGGCGATGATCTCCGGCCAATACACTTGCGGTATCTTCCTTAAGCAGGTGTTGTGGAAGCTGGCAAGGCTGTTGGTATATTGTTATGCCATGCGCCAGTACCTTACAGGAGCAAGAGAAGGACATTGCTCTGGTAGATTCTTAGTTTAGTCTTTCGGAAATACACTGATGACCTCCATAAGTGTTGTAGCTTCGCGCAATGTACCTGATCTAAAGGTCAAAGTCAATTATTTTAATAAAAGTGTGCACTCTATTATTAAATCGACTGTCCATATTACTAACTATTATAACATATATTATATATATATATATATATATATATATATATATATATATATATATATATATATATATATATATATATATATATATATATATATATATATATATATATATATATATATATATATATATATATATATATATATATTACATATATTACATTATAACATATTACTAACTATTCACGCACTGTATGTATGATTCGCGATGGGCTAGATGACTTGCAGCTTTGAGCGCCTACGTAAAGATAACACGCGACGACGCCACACGTTGAACGTAATCCTAGATCAATACGACGCTCACAGACCGTTACTACCTACCGCTCTCTACCGACGCCCGCCTTGTACGGCCACTCACACCTGGGGTTGTCCGCCCTGGCAATGCTCGACACCCTTCCGCGCACAGGGGACGTCGCACCCCGGGGTGGTTAGGCCCTACTGCCGGAACCGTCGGCGGTGTGACTGACGGCGATCAACACACGCACCGATGGCGTTGCAGTTGTATAAATAGATTATGTTGACTGCAGTACGACTGTCGTAGGGCGATTACGCGTGAGGCGAGGTGCGATCGATTCGTGCGACTGTCAGGTCGTCCGCCAGCGCGTGCGGCTGTGCTGAGTGCGGGGGGGGGGAGCTTCCGCGCGGCAACGATGGCCTCGATTTGTCCAGGGTCGCCGTTTGGCGACGGATCACAATTTTATTTCTGGGTTCGTTATAAACGAATGAAATGCCCGTGATTTTGAGACGATTATAACCCGTTTCATTTAATGTTTATAATTATTATAATTATGATAATTATTATTATTATTACTATTATAATCGTGGTCTTCTTCGTCGTCATCTTTATTATTATTACTATTGTTGTTGTTATTATTTGAACATGGACATAGCCATGTTTGAGGACTACGACGTGCTGGTCAGTTGGCTGGCAACATATATGCTATCTGCAACATCATTTGTACATGAAGACAACAATTAGTTGCTTTGGACTCTATCATCACGTCTGCCAATCAGCATGGTTGTATATAACGTTTATCTTCGACTATTCAAATGAGATTCGAGTTCATAGCAGGCGACATGGCAGGAAGACGTACTGGTAATGGCCAATGTCAAACGTTACAAGTATTAACGAAGAAGTAGACATAGAAGCAAATCATTTCCTTTAATAACCAACATGCAAATTATATATGACTACCTATCCAACAAGTCGCAACGCAATTCGGACAAGTAATGAATCGTTGCCACCATTGCCACCATTGCCACCATGAAACCGGCCACGTTGTATCAGACCTTCAGGCACCAGGCAATATGACATTTGTCGATAGAAGATATCATCAATTATATATTTCGGCAGCTACAATGTGTTGCTCCAATTACATAGCTTCACTTTCCACTGCCAGCTGAATTAGACTACTGTTTACGTTCGCGAAAAACACAATACTCCACAGCTTAAACACAACCTCCACAGCTTAAATACAACCCTCCACAGCTTAAAAAATAAAGGTTGTTTAAAAAATAGTATTAATACAAAACGTGTTATTATCGTTATCTTTCATATCTTAATATTTTTGAGGACGATGCACGATTTGGCGATGAACTAAAATATGCAAGTTTTACGACACACGTAGAGATCGCTTTACGGCAGTTACTAATAGACCAATGAATCTTCACCTTTTAAGGTGAAATATTACGCTTTCCTTCGGGTGATTGTTACGTCTGTTAAATTCCTGTACAATTTCTGATGATAAATGTGAAGCATAACATTGTTAATATAGATGTACTTCGAGATAAACAAATTAAGAGAATAGGGCCAGTTGTACATTTTTTAAAGCAGCTGCGACATTGTTTCGCTTGGAGCCACAGTGAAGCGTCGCTTTAATAGAGAGTTTTTGCAAGCGCACCGATCGGATCTCGCTACGCGGTGAGTAGGAGATCGGGGACCGAGTAGAGTTTTTGCAACACGCGCAAACGTAACCCGATCTATGCGGGTGGCACCATCTACATCTACCTTAAGTTTTATTGTGTTGTCCTACAAATTACATGTTTACTTAGAGCAGGTGCTATTTCTGTTTTAATTGTCAAATAAGATCATCACACCTTGTAATTTTTAAGTGAAAGTAAGTCTAAAGAATAAATAAATTATAATATATTTCTTTGTTTGTATGTGTAAATTTATGTAAATTTATATCAAAACATTTATGTTTTATATGAATTGAAAAATTAATTAAATCCAGCTAAATTTGCAGACTTTCCAATTCCAATTAAAATCCAAATCAATCTGTTTTGATTTTTATCAAATCAATTCTTATAAGTCACACAATGTTTGGATCAATTGAGCTCCAATTAAGATATGACTAACACCCGGATTTTAAATTATACCTCAACATTTACATACATCCATTATAATTGCACATCCTCATAGGTCTAGATAACACACATGACAAGAAAAAATTGACAATGGGCATCAATCAAATCAATCAAAATAAGAAATTATTTTGGCATTCGCATTTTTGGATTCTACCAACAGTTAACCAACCAATTAATGTTTTGGTCTGTGTAACCACACATGTCAAACCATAGGGATGTAGCTAGATTAATGTCTGAGTTATGACCATTTCCACTTTCTGCCAAATTTATTTTGTATCAGTAAAAATTGTAGAATTTTGCATAGACAATCTGTACCAGTATATCTACATTTTCAGCAAATTTCAGATACATACCTTAAAAACTTCTCAAGTTAGACGCGCCTGATAAATATAATCTATGTATTCTAAAAATATAACCTATGTATTCAGAAGGTTTTTTTGTATTTGACAGCTATATTTACATAGTTTTCTTACTACAGATGGAATAGGTATAAAATCACCTAGTTGATATTGTGTGAAGCGTCCATCAAAAATCTTATTTTCAACAATATGCCGTTTGAATAGAGAATCCAAATATGGTGTATTACACTGGCATTGTACTTGTTTTTCATATACAAATAAATTGGAATTTTATCTCTATGGCCATAGCATTATTGGCTGCTATACATAGGCCACTTTTAACTATTTACCAACAACATAGAAACTTCAAAGTTCTCATATATGTAGGTGTGTTACTGATCCAAATAAGATTTATTTGTGTTATAACATGTTTTATTGTTAAACACATTCGATGGCTCAATCTCACACATAAAACACACACCTTCAATGCCAATGGCAGATTGTGGAAGAATTTATATACAGAAGTAACTATGTTACTATCTAGCATTTACAAATAATGGAGAATAACCAGAAGAGCCATCCTCCAGAAGAGCCATCCTCCAGGAGAGCCATCCTCCAGGAGAGCCATCCTCTAGGAGAGCCATCATCCAGGAGAGCCATCCTCCAGAAGAGCCATCCTCCAGAAGAGCCATCCTCCAGAAGAGCCATCCTCCAGAAGAGCCATCATGCAGGAGAGCCATCCTCCAGAAGAGCCATCATCCAGGAGAGCCATCCTCCAGAAGAGCCATCCTCCAGAAGAGCCATCATCCAGGAGAGCCATCCTCCAGAAGAGCCATCCTCCAGGAGAGCCATCCTCCAGAAGAGCCATCCTCCAGAAGAGCCATCATCCAGGAGAGCCTTCCTCTACGGAGCCGTTGCTGCGGGTGGAGGGTATCGGATGACGGTCCCGGTGATGACCGCTGTAAGTGTCAAAGAAATGTTTCGTTAATAAACTGACATGTTACGTGCGACTCGTGCACAGGATGAGGAGCGATTGGCAAAGAAGATGTGGAAATTAGAACAGAGTCGTAGAAGGAAAAGATGAAATCACAATAGAGTGGTAGAAGTATCAGAGGAAATTATGTGGGCAGGTAATATAAATATAGATTATGGCATATAGGGAGTAGAGGAAGGAAGATATCAACATAATAGAAAAAGCATATGGAGACACATCGTTGATATTACAGAGACACTATTCTGGATAATATGGAACTGGAACAGGAATTTCTTTATTCGACAGAAATAAATACATACGCTATTTTCTTGAACTTAAAAAAAACTACCGCTAGCGTGAGAGCCGCCTACAATGATTGAACACTAGCGTGAGAGCCGCCTACTATGGTTGAACACTAGCGTGAGAGCCGCCTACAATGATTGAACACTAGCGTGAGAGCCGCCTACAATGGTTGAACACTAGCGTGAGAGCCGCCTACAATGGTTGAACACTAGCGTGAGAGCCGCCTACAATGGTTGAACACTAGCGTGAGAGCCGCCTACAATGGTTGAACACTAGCGTGAGAGCCGCCTACAATGGTTGAACACTAGCGTGAGAGCCGCCTACAATGGTTGAACACTAGCGTGAGAGCCGCCTACAATGGTTGAACACTAGCGTGAGAGCCGCCTACAATGGTTGAACACTAGCGTGAGAGCCGCCTACAATGGTTGAACACTAGCGTGAGAGCCGCCTACAATGGTTGAACACTAGCGTGAGAGCCGCCTACAATGGTTGAACACTAGCGTGAGAGCCGCCTACAATGGTTGAACACTAGCGTGAGAGCCGCCTACAATGGTTGAACACTAGCGTGAGAGCCGCCTACAATGGTTGAACACTAGCGTGAGAGCCGCCTACAATGGTTGAACACTAGCGTGAGAGCCGCCTACAATGGTTGAACACTAGCGTGAGAGCCGCCTACAATGGTTGAACACTAGCGTGAGAGCCGCCTACAATGGTTGAACACTAGCGTGAGAGCCGCCTACAATGGTTGAACACTAGCGTGAGAGCCGCCTACAATGGTTGAACACTAGCGTGAGAGCCGCCTACAATGGTTGAACACTAGCGTGAGAGCCGCCTACAATAGTTGCTTGCCATGTGAATACATGGCCTACAACACGCTTTACATCATTGTCAAAGTTTATTGTCACAGTTTATCGGATTTTATAGTTTATGAAGTCAGTTGTAAGGGTACAAGGATAAGATGAAGATTAATATTAAACGGTTCAACTTAGATTCAGTTAAGATCTTGAGGATTTTTGACATATTGGGCCTGCAACGACGCCAGTATTCAGTGTCACATCGGAATGTGTTGTCAGTGCGTATTTGAAAAAGAAACTTCTGCTTAAGTGCTAATTATAAAATTATGGTTTGACAAAAGGCTTTAACACGGTTGCCATCGAAAGCAACGTGGAAATGAACCAAGAAGCCATTGGCTTATTGAGAGTCCTACAAATGTTCATCTGCCTTATTCGTTATACATATTCACTGGTAGCATCAATACAACCACTAGACAATGTGTTCCTTTCATTTATCATTGTTTGCGAGAATGAATGTTGTTGGGCATCGATCAAAAACCGTGTTTGACGGAAATTAATTTAGCTACCTAAGGTTCAAGTACTAGAGTTATGTAGAGTTATATAGAGTTAAATGTTTTGATCAGTGTTTAACAATAAAATGAAACGATGTACACTGTAGAAATTCAACGCAGTGTTGCATGTTGCTTGATAATTTCATAATATGACAGCGATAGATACATCTCTACTGTTCGAAAACCGTGGTCACATTAATTAGTAATGTAATCTTTATAATGGCTGTGGAACGATAGTTGTTGTAGCTCGTTAATGGTGACAAAGGACAGTAGCAAAAGAACGTCGAAAGTGAATGAATGAATCGAGATCATTATAATTCATTATAATGATGGGGAGCAAGTGTGTGTGCGCGCGCGCGTGCGTGTGCGTGTGCGTGCATGCCTGCGTGCCTGCGTGCGTGCCTGCGTGCGTGCAATCATAATACTTACAATTTGCATGCATACATATGTACATACGTACGTATATACATACGTACAGACGTACGATGGTTATCAATTAAATCACGTTCACTCTAAAAGATCACTCCCTCATTAACTGATTTATTTACTTACACATTCATTCACTCATTCAATCATTCAATCATTCAATCATTCAATCATTCACTCACTCACTCACTCATTCAACACTCGCATTACACAGCCAATAAAATGTCATGTGTGTACTAGTTCAACACTCACTACAAGGTGGCGCCTTCTTGGCGTGGTACATGAAGGCGGCGGAGAGTAGAAGATCACACTTCTCGGCGGCGACATGAGAGCGACAGATGCCGTTGGTACTACTGAAGGTGACAGCCAGACAGGTCGAGTTGGCCCGGCACAACTCGAAACACTCGCTCCCGCTCATGCCCGGGTCCCCTATGACGTCACCGCCGGAGATGTGCATGCCGGGATATGCTTGCCAACCCGATGGCAGCGCTGCAAACAAGTCAATGCTGGTTGAGAAGAACATGATTTCGGAGTCCACGGCGATAGAAATGTGTTAACAGGGGTGGTGTGTTCATGGACAAAGGAATTCATCGAAATTAAAGATGGCATTAAGCGCGACCATGACTGGGAAGAGACAGAGAGGAAGGCCCGGCGCAACAATGTCAGCAGCCACCCGGAGGACAAGAACACCAGCCTCAAAGAATTATTAAGAACAGAACGGCATAAGAACCGTACATAATGGAGAAAGTGGATTTTTTCACCACGCTGACAGGAGTACTACTGTCACTTGAATACCTAACTGGAGCACGGGGAGCAGTTGAGCAGGTCAACGAAAACATTACAGAAATTACATAAATTACATAAATTACATAAATTACATGAATTCAAAATTGTGCATTTTCTTTATAGATTTTGATTGTTTGCATTGATAAGTTGCGTACTGGGGAAAAATCAGTCAACATTAGTATATGTGATTCTGGGATGTGATGATTTACGTCTCCGTGTGTCTCCAAGTGGCTCACCCTGGTGAACGAGTCTGGTGGGTGGTTCCAAGACTCTGCGCTAGGGGTTTACGTTTTCAGTATATTTAATGCTACGACATGCTGGTAAACGCCTATCCGTGTTTCCTGCTTCTGGTTTGGTGGGCACAATGTCACGTGTCCCATTATAGTGTTAAAAGTATGAAATGTACAGTGCTGATGACCTCATTCATCGGTTGCTCCACCTACCGGTAGGAGCGGCGAATTTGTCTTTGACGAAAGACCCTTTGGGTGCAGCAAACTGGGTCTCCTGCGATTGGGTCGACATGAGAGGAGTCGTTGGCGGCATAATTGGACTCATTGCTGTCGCTGTTGTAAGACAAATATACCATGATCGGAAAAGCATAGAAGTCGTTTGTCAAATGGTTTGTTGTCTAAACAGTTGTTCTAAAACTCGGTAAATGGTGTAATGGTGCGAAGAATGGTGGTGAAGCCCGGGCCGCTCGGTAGTCTCTTATATATTTAGATTATATATTTGAATAATATATGAATATTTTGCCCCAGGACGGGTAGGCCTCTGTATTCTGCCGTGAACAACCGGCCGACCCCCCGACCCCCTCCCCCGCTCCTACATTGACAGTAGACCCGTCCATCCACAAGACACATTCAACGTAAATCCATACCACCTCCTTGATTGTGAAACGATTTACCACAAATCGACAGCGATAGAAGGTTTTAGTGGCAACCTGTATGAAACCTGTATGAAACCTGTATGAAACCTGTATGAAACCTGTATGAAACCTGTATGAAACCTGTATGAAACCTGTATGAAACCTGTATGAAACCTGTATGAATCCTGAGCTGAAATCCTGTATGAATCCTGAGCTGAAATCCTGTATGAATCCGAACACAAAAATTATTGGTTTTAACAATTTATCAGCCTATTCCATTAAGCTACGATTCAAACATCAAAGGAAAGCAACTAGGTTTCACAGGAAAATGCCTACCTATTTTGCGTAAATTTTATAAATTTTGTTTTACAAAACCGTGATACGGCTGTATGCCTCCCCAAATACCAAACGTCCGTGCGTAATCCGTACGTAACAGCATAGCATATCTCAGCAACCTAAAAAAATATTGCATATATATATATATATATATATATATATATATATATATATATATATATATATATATATATATATATATATATATATATATATATATATATATATATATATATATATATATATATATGTATATGTATATATATATATATATATATATATATATATATATACATACATATATACATATATATATATATATATATATATATATATATATATATATATATATATATATGTATATATGTATATATATATATATATATGTATATGTATATGTATATATATATATATATGTATATATATATATATATATATATATATATATATATATATATATATATATATATATATATATATATATGTATATATATATATATATGTATTTATATATATATATAATATGTTTATAAATGTATTAAATATTTAAGCCTCCATCGCCACTACGTACGACACATGTCGGTGAGGCGGTAGTGCGTGCAGCAGTCGCTAGGGAGCAGCTCGTTGCACGCGCTCGTGTTGTCGTGCAACCAGCACGTGCGGGCCTCGTTATCGAAGTCCGCGCCGACGCACTTCGGGTGTTCGAAGCAGGCGTGGACGCAATTGTACGCTGTAGTGAACCCAGGGTGAAATCGTCCGGCGAGAATGTGACGTTGTTTGTATGTCTCTGGAACAAATGGTGTTTGAAATTAAAAAGTTCGGTCACTATAATTTATCTTTTCCGGATACATTTGCAATAATGGCTGGGCACACGGAAGAGGGGCATCATCAGCATCATTAAACACAGCATGATATGCATAGTCATGCATGCCATATTCACTGATATAGTTGATTACATACCACGTGTCACTGCCCTAATATTAGTACAATCACGAAACTGTGCAATTGCATTGGACTGGAGAAACGAGAAGAGGTTGGCAAAGGTATCGATGGAAGGAGAAGATTGCGATAGAAACAATGGTGAAAGACATGGAGAAAGACAGAGAAACAGAAGAAGAAGGAAATGTATAATCAGTATGTTATGGAGAAAGACAGAGAAACAGAAGAAGAAGGAAATGTATAATCAGTATGTTATGGAGAAAGACAGAGAAACAGAAGAAGAAGGAAATGTATAATCAGTATGTTATGTGCGTGTAGTAGGTCTTCTGCGGGACATACGATGTGTTGGTTATCACTCGATTACTCCATATGCTGTCCTCCTGTCACTAGTTGCTTCTGCATTCATCAACCACAGTGTATGTACACATTATATAGTTTTCGTATTTTAAATCCCTTGCAAACATAACCATATATTACGACTTACGGCGTTGATAGCGATATGAGTGAATTTTTATTTGTCATCGAATAAACTACGTTTTGCCGATTTTCTTGAGTTGCAGTCCTATGTTCCACGTGCATTCGGAAACAAGCTACATTTGCCGAACGCCACTTGCCCGGTTCGCGAGCATCAGTATTTCATTAATATATGTGAAACACGATCTACCAGAGCAATGTCCTCTCCGTGTTCCTCTACGGCCCGGAGTAGTGACGCGTAACATGGTAAGTCACTAACATACTTGCCAGTTTCCACAACACCTGCTTAAGGAAGATACCTCAAACGCAAACGTCCTGGCCTGAGACCATCAAGATTCCAGCAACTAACAAAACATAAGAACTTTCACATCATCCAGGAATGGGGAAAATGGAACTGGTTCCGACCTATCTTATGACCAACCAGCGGGAAACAGCGTTGACTTTGAAGCCCATCAGGGAAGATGAAAAGGGCAGACCAAAAACAACAGGTAGACGAACAATGAAAGAACTGAAGCCTTCTGGGCTGGCCGGGGGCACAGCGGCAGGCAGAGCCAAAGACAGGGGGAACTGGTGAGATCTTGTGCGAACATTATGTGCCACACGCACACAGGAAGAGAATAAGTAAGTACCACTATGTAAAACACTTTTATTTTTGGCTTACCCTGATCAGGCAGGAAATACGGAGCTAACGGTTGAGGCAGAGTTTTTGACGGACCAACAACAGGCAAGGTTGTTCTTGGCGATTTTACTCACCTACGTACGGACCAACAACAGGCAAGGTTGTTCTTGGCGATTTTACTCACCTACGTACGGACCAACAACAGGCAAGGTTGTTCTTGGCGATTTTACTCACCTACGTACGGACCAACAACAGGCAAGGTTGTTCTTGGCGATTTTACTCACCTACGTACGGACCAACAACAGGCAAGGTTGTTCTTGGCGATTTTACTCACCTACGTAGAACATGCCTTTGTTCATCGTTGTCTCCACAGGTGGCGCTTTCGTCGAACTGGCGTCTACGAGAAAATAAAAAACGAGGTTGAATAGCAAACTTGTAAATGTACGGGTAGTTATATTTCATGGTATTTTTAGGAGGGGGTAAGTTAGCTGTCGGTTAGGTTGTACGAATTAGTAGTGATTGTTGGCATAAATCAGATTGGGCTCACGGGAATTTTCACAGTGTTCGGCTTACGGCTTATTACTCCCTTGTTCCCTCAATAATCACTACTTACATATCAAAGGCCTAAAACAGACGGGACTTCCGCCATGCGCATTGGGGATGGTGCGACTTCCGACGGGACAGCGGAGGGCGCGGCCGTGGACCATAAGGTGTCCTTGATGACACCAGTAGTAGAGAAACCGGTTGACACTGTCAGCCAGATAGTAGTTGCCGACGACGTCACCAGGACACGCTGCAAAGGATGACGGGAATTAACCAGAATGAAGGATGTTTATGATTTGTGTCTTTTCTGATCTATTTCGATATGATGAAGTACTAGACTTGTTGGCAAATCACAAACTGGCAGTCTCAAGCAATTGAACTGCAAGTTAAGTCAATTCTCAAGTCAATGACCTCCAAGTCCAGGTAAAGTCTCGAGTCATCTCTCTAAATTCCAAGTCAAGTCACAAATCATGAAAATGGACGATTCGAGTTGGTTTCGATTCAACCCGTACAACTCGAGTCAACAAGTAAACTACATAAATTTGTGCGTCCACTACATAATAAGCTGAGAAATACCATCCGTGGTATATATACATATATATATATATATATATATATATATATATATATATATATATATATATATATATATATATATATATATATATATATATATATATATATATAATAAACCCATACTTACGAACGACGGGTTCCCCGCTAATTCTCACTGAAGTAGTCCAGACCGCGGCCAAACTAAGCGTCAGCAGCCACGTCATGATTGCTGATCAGTCTCGCTCCGTGCACGAACTACGTTTAAAGTCGTCAGCACGAATGCAGCGCTTTTATACCGAACGAAGTTGCATTTTTCATTACCTCAGGATATGTTGTTACTGCCCACGTTCCTATACCAGGCACGTGCGGACGAATTGTTTCACGTAGAAACACAGTTGAAGCCTCCGGACTAAAACAAATGCTTTTATACAGCTTGACCAAAGTATCGCCACTGGACAAATTGTTTGACCCAAGTGAAATAGTTTCGACTAGCACATTGGCGAAACAGTGCCGAACGTTATAATAATATTATGTAGTGTGGATGTTGTTTGCCAGCTTGCCTTGTCTTGTCTTGTCTTGTCTTCTCAATCTGCTGTTATTCCTTCCGCTACGTGGCTTACTGCGGACGATCGGTAAACCAGATTCACACGTGATGTGCTTATAAGTGGCTTCAGTCCCAGAAAAATACTGGCCCGTCACGTCTACACCTTCTCGGGACATCCGATCAGCGATCCGGCGGCCAAAACCGGAGATGATCAAGAGGGTTTCCATCCTACAACATACAATTGACGTCAGTCATAATTCATGCCCATCTATATATCGTTCTCATTTCTGTCCACCGTCTCTCAAAAAGCGAGAAAAAATTACCCATCGGGTTGTATGTCTATTTATCTAACTAAAGGAGTGCTACTCCGTGTGGCAAACCTTTGCCTAGTACACTTCGTCAGGCTTTACGGCTTAATGACACAGGAGTGCAACGACTGAATGCGTTCCTATGCCATGCTGGCCAACACTATGGGGGTTATGACAGAATAAATTAAGCAAGGGTTAGTTTTGAACATTGCGGTTCTTAGTATTAGGTTACACACCCCGTCCGTCCGTCCGTCCGTCCGTCCGTCCGTCCGTCCGTCCGTCCGCCCGCCCGCCCGCCCGCCCGCCCGCCCGCCCGCCCGCCCGCCCGCCCGCCCGCCCGCCCGCCCGCCCGCCCGCCCGCCCGCCCGCCCGCCCGCCCGCCCGCCCGCCCGCCCGCCCGCCCGCCCGCCCGCCCGCCCGCCCGCCCGCCCGCCCGCCCGCCCGCCCGCCCGCCCGCCCGCCCGCCCGCCCGCCCGCCCGCCCGCCCGCCCGCCCGCCCGCCCGCCCGCCCGCCCGCCCGCCCGCCCGCCCGCCCGCCCGCCCGCCCGCCCGCCCGCCCGCCCGCCCGCCCGCCCGCCCGCCCGCCCGCCCGCCCGCCCGCCCGCCCGCCCGCCCGCCCGCCCGCCCGCCCGCCCGCCCGCCCGCCCGCCCGCCCGCCCGCCCGCCCGCCCGCCCGCCCGCCCGCCCGCCCGCCCGCCCGCCCGCCCGCCCGCCCGCCCGCCCGCCCGCCCGCCCGCCCGCCCGCCCGCCCGCCCGCCCGCCCGCCCGCCCGCCCGCCCGCCCGCCCGCCCGCCCGCCCGCCCGCCCGCCCGCCCGCCCGCCCGCCCGCCCGCCCGCCCGCCCGCCCGCCCGCCCGCCCGCCCGCCCGCCCGCCCGCCCGCCCGCCCGCCCGCCCGCCCGCCCGCCCTCTCCACTGGACGCTAGCAGTAAAGTTATCAGTTGAACGTCAATTCGCCAGATGGCAGCACTGTTCGTATACAATCTAAAAATATTTACTTGGCATGCGAAAAGCACCAAAATTAAATTTATTTTGATTAGCATACGCTACGCTTCATATCACGGGCCCTGCGCATTTAAATCTGCACGCTATGTATGTTAATACCATGATTACATAATAAATACCGTATTACGCATTAAAATATTACCTTTGTATAACATGAAGCTTATATCTACTTAGTAAACATAGCACCTGATTTGAAACTGAAATAGCATTTCAAGAGTGTCAACTATTAAATATAAAACATTCACTGACAAACAGATCACGCACAACAGGTGTATTTACGTTGGCGCACGTATAATGTGTGTTGTGGGTGGCGTTGGTGCACTTTAGGAATATCAAATATCGTCAAAAAAGACCTTTGTGTAAATGACTTCGCTTAAAGAGTTTAGCCGTTTGAGTCGAGCCGGAGGGCTGGCATGTAATGAATTTCCACGATGGAAGGATTGTTAAAAACATTTTCTCGAGGCGACAAATTTAAAAGGAGTTACACCTCTTGTCGTATTCAATTATAAATGCCGCCGCAGAAACGAAGTAGACGTACGCTGTGAATGCTGCTTTCTGCCACAAAAACATTTCAGCAAAAAAGCTGCTAAAATGGTTGCATCGTGGAATGCGATTGGTTGTATCACTACAGGTGCGCGTGCGTGTGTGCGTGCGTGTGTGTGCGTGCGTGTGTGTGCGTGCGTGTGCGTGTGTGTGTGTGTGTGTGTGTGTGTGTGTGTGTGTGTGTGTGTGTGTGTGTGCGCGTGTGCGTGCGCGTGCGCGTGCGCGTGCGCGTGCGTGCGTGGTGCGTGCGTGGTGCGTGCGTGCGTGCGTGCGTGCGTGCGTGCGTGCGTGCGTGCGTGCGCACACTAGTCACTGGTCCAGAACAATGGCCAAGTCAAGCAATACAATTATTCAGACCAAATAAATATATTCGCATTTTATGCCCGCCATTGTCTTTCGTATTAATTCATATTGCATGTATTGGGTCAGCGCTACAAGAGAACGGTGAATGGTGTGGCGCGTGCAATTTCGACGACGAACTATTGTTTATGTCATCGCGTATAAAATGACAAACGAACTTTCGAATGGTTTAAACCGAATGACAACCGAATGACAACCGAATGACAACCGAATGACAACCGACCGCAATGATAGAGAAAACAGTCCCCGACTTTGATATCGGTAAAACCACTAGGCGTGTGAAATAAATATAAAATCGTACAGTTGCGATCTGAATCGCCCTGCAAACATCCTCGACGACTGGCGGCGTAGCACAGACAATCGGACGCGGTAATCTTGTTAAATCATGTTAAATCTAAATCTATGCTATTCTGGATAAGTTAGGCAGTTGGAAACGGCTTTTCGGCAAAGCGACCGAGCGTCATTCCGATCGACGGTCGGCGCTCGATCCCAGCGCGGTCGTTGATGGATGTGCGGTATTGCGGCAGACGACAGGTCGACGTAGGAACCCGCGCCTCCCGCCCGGTGCGTGGCCCAGTCCGGCGGCGCTGCGCTCTCAGCGGCAGACTTGTTGTTTTTAATGTGACGCACATGCAACTTGCTGTGATGTAAGAGCGTAATGGACGGTGGCGATAAAACGGGCTACGTCAGCGGGCTACGAGGTCTTCCACGCTCCCGACTCATACATCTGTCGCCCCGGCTATCTGCGGTTACCAGTGGGGAGCATTTATCACCAGGAAGCCAAGAGCGAGGTGCATGGAACATGCATGTCTGCTGTAAGGGAGGGAATTTGGGAATTAGTTGTTGAATGTTGCATGATTGTCTATATTAAACACTAGATAACTCCTTTGATGCGCCTCTGAACATAATGTTTATTCCGAAGATTCGGCGCTTTGTAAATAAAAGTTATCATTATTACATCATCATCATCATCATCATCATCATCATCATCATCATCATCATCATCATCATCATCATCATCATCACCTTTGGAAAATGTGTCCAACGATTTTCTTTCACAGCACGTAAAACACCAATTAACTGACCAATCTCATTGTTTCAGACAAACATCCAAAGCTGATACCCCTCAATTTTGACTGACTTTGAAATGTTTATGCGTCCAGCAGAATAACCAGTGTGCTGATACGCGAGCTGTCAGGGCCTTTCGTCCGTCTGGTGTCTATGCCACGGGAAGTAAAAGATCCCACACAGGGGGTAAATGTATGACCTGTCGTTGACTCATTCAGTGGTAGTCTATATCTTACCCACTGGTTCTAGAGGCAGACCACAGTGCAATATTGCATTGGTGGCCATGTTACCGTTTCGTCTGATTATAAGAAAACTGGACCATCAAAAATGTGGAACAAAATACACGGCCGCCGCCAGCACGGCGTTGGTATTCGGAACAAGTGTCGTCACAATCCTCAACTCTTTTAACTGGGTCGCAAAATTGACAGTTTGCCAAAACTTGAATACGTCTACAGGTGTTTCAAAAATGTCAACACCAAAATATCAAAGCTTCTTCGAATCCGCTACATACTGCAACACTCACTGACAAAGGTCCAACACTTCACTGCCAAAGGTTCAACACTGCACTGCAAAAGGTCCAACACTTCACTGCCAAAGGTCCAACATTTCACTGCCGAAGGTCCAACTCTTCACTGCCAAAGGTCCAACACTTCACTGCCAAAGGTCCAACACTTCACTGCCAAAGGTCCAACACTTCACTGCCAAAGGTGCGACGTTTCGAACGTTCACTGGCTGAATACAGTTACTTCATAACTAATACAATAACTGGAATCGGCTAAATTACGTATTTTAGGCATTGCATTTGTCTAACTGTGGCCTTACCTCTCCAACTCCCGTGCGCGTAACTGCTTCCCGGTCGGGCGTGTAAGAGGCGAGGAGCAGACAGTGTGGACGGCAGTAATGTTGTAGCTGATTCCCTACAGGGGTCTACAGCAGTATAGGAGAGACACGGAGCAGACAGTGTGGACGGCAGTAATGTTGTAGCTGATTCCCTACCGGGGTCTACATCAGTATAGGAGAGACACGAGCAGACAGTGTGGACGGCAGTAATGTTGTAGCTGATTCCCTAGCGGGGTCTACATCAGTATAGGAGAGACACGGAGCAGACAGTGTGGACGGCAGTAATGTTGTAGCTGATTCCCTACCGGGGTCTACATCAGTATAGGAGAGACACGGAGCAGACAGTGTGGACGACAGTAATGTTGTAGCTGATTCCCTACCGGGGTCTACATCAGTATAGGAGAGACACGGAGCAGACAGTGTGGACGGCAGTAATGTTGTAGCTGATTCCCTACCGGGGTCTACATCAGTATAGGAGAGACACGAGCAGACAGTGTGGACGGCAGTAATGTTGTAGCTGATTCCCTACCGGGGTATACATCAGTATAGGAGAGACACGGAGCAGACAGTGTGGACGGCAGTAATGTTGTAGCTGATTCCCTACCGGGGTCTACATCAGTATAGGAGAGACACGGAGCAGACAGTGTGGACGGCAGTAATGTTGTAGCTGATTCCCTACCGGGGTCTACATCAGTATAGGAGAGACACGGAGCAGACAGTGTGGACGACAGTAATGTTGTAGCTGATTCCCTACTCCGCCATGGACGGTCCCAAGCCCGGCTGAGAAAGGAGGAGGGTTGGGCGTGGGGCTAGCACCCCCACCCTGTAAAGAAACCCAACGCTACAGAAACATTCACAACAAATAAAACTACGACGTCTGTCCTGGAAGAGGTAGGGCCTGGTTTACCAGGGCGCATGAAGTGTTGCGGTCAAAGCCGAAAGGAAGCCACAATGCCGACTACTCTTCTTTCGACCAGGAAAAATTTAAACATCGGCACATGGAATGTGCGAACAATGTACGAGGCGGGGAAAACTGCCCAAGTGGCAGCAGAAATGCGGAGATTCAACCTCGCTCTACTCGGGCTCTGCGAAACCCGATGGACCCAGTCAGGACGACTGCGACTAACAACAAGAGAGATTATGCTATACTCCGGACACGAGGAAGATGATGCCCCTCACTCAGAGGGGGTTGCCCTCTTATTGGGGAAGGAGGCACAGAGAGCACTTATTGGCTGGGAAGCCAGAGGACCGAGGTGCATAACAGCATCCTTTAGAACAAAGAACAAAAGGATTAAAATGAACATAGTGCAGTGCTACGCCCCAACCAACGACAAGACTGACGAAACCAAAGATGAATTCTACAACCAACTCCTTGATATCATGAGCAATTTAGGGGATAAAAACATCAACCTGATTATGGGAGATTTCAATGCTAAGATTGGATCGGACAACCAAGGATTTGAAAATGTGATGGGAGTTCATGGGCTGGGTGTGATGAATGACAATGGGGAGCGGTTTGTGAATGCCTGTGCAATAAACAACATTGTGATTGGGGGAAGCGTGTTCACACACAAAAGAATACATAAGGCGACATGGGTATCTCCTGACCAAGTCACTGAAAATCAGATAGACCACATCGGCATAAACAAAATATTTAGAAGATCACTACAAGACGTGCGTGTGAAGAGAGGTGCTGACGTTGCGTCTGATCACCACCTAGTAACAGCCAGGCTAAAACTCAAGCTAAGAAGAAATGGAGTAGAACAAGAAAGACAAAAGGCAAGATATAATGTGGATTTCCTGAAGGACCCAAGCACAGCAGAAGAATATAAAGTTGCATTAGCTAATAGATTCAAAGTCCTGCAAGAACTGTATGATGAAGATGAGGGAGTAGACATCAACAGCCAATGGAGTCACTTCAAAGATGCAGTAAACACCACATGCGAAGAGATAATTGGCAGAAGGAAACCCAAAACAGAAAGACTGGATTTCAGTAGAAACAATGAGGAAAATACAGACCAGAAGAGACAAGAAGGAAGCAGTCAACAGCAGCCGCACAAGGGCGGCAAAGGTAACAGCTCAGAAAGAGCACACTGCAGCAAATAGAGAGGTGAAGAAAAGTGTAAAAACAGACAAAAGGAACTTCGTGGAGGGACTTGCACAAGAGGCAGAAAAGGCAGCAGCTAGCAGGAACATGAAGCAACTTTACGATACAACAAGGAAGTTAGCTGGAAAGTTTAAGAAATCAGAGCGGCCAATCAGAGACAAAAATGGGATCGTCCTGATGGGGGCAGACAAACAGCTTAACAGATGGGCAGAGCATTTTGAAGAGCTGCTCAACAGACCAGTACCGCAGAATCAACCAGACATCCAACCAGCTGAGACAGATCTCCCAATAGACTGTAATAAACCCACTAGAGAAGAGATAAAAAAGGCAATCGCACATATGAAAAATGGGAAAGTAGCAGGCCCTGATGGTATCCCTGCAGAAGCACTAAAGGCAGATGTAAATACTTCAGTAGAAATGCTGTACAGTCTTTTTGAGGAGATCTGGGAAAAAGAAGAAATTCCAGCAGAATGGAAGGAAGGTTACCTTATCAAGATTCCAAAGAAAGGAGACCTGAGCCGCTGTGATAACTACAGAGGAATCACGTTGTTGTCAGTACCTGGGAAGATTCTAAACAGAATAATCCTAGAGAGAATGAAAGGCAAAGTGGACCAAACTCTGCGTGAACAGCAAGCAGGCTTCAGGCAGGACAGATCGTGTACTGACCAGATTGCAACACTGCGAATCATAGTGGAACAATCCATCGAATGGAACTCATCCCTATACATCAACTTTGTTGATTACGAGAAAGCCTTTGACAGTGTGGACAGGGAGACACTCTGGAAAGTGCTAAGACACTATGGGGTGCCCAAGAAACTAGTCAACATGATCAAAAACTCCTATGAAGGAATGTCATGCAGAGTCATTCATTAAGGTCAACTTACAAAGAACTTTGAGGTTAGGACGGGGGTGAGACAGGGATGCTTACTGTCACCATTCCTCTTCATTCTAGTCATAGACTGGGTCATGAAAACAGCAACCAAGGAGAAACGAAATGGAATCCAGTGGACGATGCTGACCCAACTTGATGACCTGGACTTTGCGGATGACCTTGCACTCCTGTCTCACAGCCATAGGCAGATGCAAGACAAAACAACAGAACTGGCATTGATTTCAGAGCGGGTTGGGTTGAAAATCAACAAAAGGAAAACAAAGATCCTGAGAAACAAATGCTACTTGCGAAACACCAATCATGCTTGAGGGAGAGACACTGGACGAGTTCAAAGACTTCAGATATCTAGGCAGTATAGTGGATACGCATGGAGGGACAGAGGC
The DNA here is from genome assembly GCA_963662155.1 of Lamellibrachia columna. Classification (NCBI taxonomy): domain Eukaryota; kingdom Metazoa; phylum Annelida; class Polychaeta; order Sabellida; family Siboglinidae; genus Lamellibrachia; species Lamellibrachia columna. The sequence goes on from OY759261.1 coordinate 12,825,634, forward strand.
TGACGTAAAGAAAAGGATCAGCAAAGCAACGGTAGCTTTCCACCTGTTGAGAAATGTGTGGAAGTCAAAGGTAATTGGAGAAACCACAAAAATACGCTTGTTTAACACAAATGTAAAGTCCGTGTTGCGGTACGGAGCAGAAACATGGGGAATAAACAAGACCACACTGATAAGGATCCAGACATTTGTCAACCATTGCCTGAGAAGAATTCTCCGAATACACTAGATGGACAGGGTGAGCAACAAAGACCTCTGGGATAGAACACACCAAGCCCAAATAGAGATAAAGATCCTTAAGAGGAGATGGCGATGGCTTGGCCACACCTTGAGAAAGCCAAGCACAAACATAACCAGACAGGTCCTGACATGGAACCCCCAAGGCAAGAGAAAGAGGGGGCGACCAAAAAACAACTGGCGGCAGGGAAGGGAAGGGCTGGCAACAACTGGAGAGGATTGCCCAAGACAGGAGGCGCTGGAGAAATGTTGTGGATGGCCTATGCTCCAGGAGGAGTTAAGGGCCTAAGTAAGTAAGTAAGTGATTCCCTACAGGGGTCTACAGCAGTATAGGAGAGACACCGAGCAGACAGTGTGGACGGCAGTAATGTTGTAGCTGATTCCCTACAGGGGTCTACAGAAGTATAGGAGAGACACGGAGCAGAAAGTGTGGACGGCAGTAATGTTGTAGCTGATTCCCTACAGGGGTCTACAGCAGTATAGGAGAGACACGGAGCAGACAGTGTGGACGGCAGTAATGTTGCAGCTGATTCCCTACAGGGGTCTACATCAGTATAGAAGAGACACGGAGCAGACAGTATGGACGGCAGTAATGTTGTAGCTGATTCCCTACAGGGGTCTACAGAAGTATAGGAGAGACACCGAGCAGACAGTATGGACGGCAGTAATGTTGTAGCTGATTCCCTACAGGGGTCTACATCAGTATAGGAGAGATACCGAGCAGACAGTATGGACGGCAGTAATGTTGTAGCTGATTCCCTACAGGGGTCTACAGCAGTATATGAGAGACACGGAGCAGACAGTATGGACGGCAGTAATGTTGTAGCTGATTCCCTACAGGGGTCTACATCAGTATATGAGAGACATGGAGCAGACAGTATGGACGGCAGTAATGTTGCAGCTGATTCCCTACAGGGGTCTACATCAGTATAGGAGAGACACCGAGCAGACAGTATGGACGGCAGTAATGTTGTAACTGATTCCCTACAGGGGTCTACATCAGTATAGGAGAGACACGGAGCAGACAGTGTGGACGGCAGTAATGTTGTAGCTGACTCCCTACAGGGGTCTACATCAGTATAGGAGAGACACGGAGCAGACAGTATGGACGGCAGTAATGTTGTAGCTGATTCCCTACCGGGGTCTACATCAGTATAGGAGAGACACCGAGCAGACAGTATGGACAGCAGTAATGTAGTAGCTGATTCCCTACAGGGGTCTACATCAGTATAGGAGAGACACGGAGCAGACAGTGTGGACGGCAGTAATGTCGTAGCTGAATCCGTACAGGGGTCTACAGCAGTATAGGAGAGACACCGAGCAGACAGTGTGGAAGGCAGTAATGTCGTAGCTGATTCCCTACAGGGGTCTACATCAGTATAGGAGAGACACGGAGCAGACAGTGTGGACGGCAGTAATGTTGTAGCTGACTCACTACAGGGGTCTACAGCAGTATAGGAGAGACACCGAGCAGACAGTGTGGAAGGCAGTAATGTTGTAGCTGATTCCCTACCGGGGTCTACAGCAGTATAAGAGAGACACGGAGCAGACAGTGTGGACGGCAGTAATGTTGTAGCTGACTCCCTACAGGGGTCTACAGCAGTATATGAGAGACACGGAGCAGACAGTATGGACGGGAGTAATGTTGTAGCTGATTCCCTACCGGGGTCTATATCAGTATAGGAGAGACACCGAGCAGACAGTATGGACGGCAGTAATGTTGTTGCTGATTCCCTACAGGGGTCTACATCAGTATAGGAGAGACACGGAGCAGACAGTGTTGACGGCAGTAATGTTGTAGCTGATTCCCTACAGGGGTCTACAGCAGTATATGAGAGACACGGAGCAGACAGTGTGGACGGCAGTAATGTTGTAGCTGATTCCCTACAGGGGTCTACAGCAGTATAGGTGAGACACGGAGCAGACAGTATGGACGGCAGTAATGTTGTAGCTGATTCCCTACAGGGGTCTACAGCAATATAGGAGAGACATGGAGCAGACAGTGTGGACGGCAGTAATGTTGTAGCTGATCCCTACAGGGGTCTACAGCAGTATAGGTGAGACACGGAGCAGACAGTGTGGACGACAGTAATGTTGTAGCTGATTCCCTACCGGGGGTTTACAGCAGTATAGGAGAGACACGGAGCAGACAGTGTTGACGGCAGTAATGTTGTAGCTGATTCCCTACAGGGGTCTACAGCAGTATAGGAGAGACACGGAGCAGACAGTTTGGACGGCAGTAATGTTGTAGCTGATTCCCTACAGGGGTCTACAGCAATATAGGAGAGACATGGAGCAGACAGTGTGGACGGCAGTAATGTTGTAGCTGATTCCCTACAGGGGTCTACATCAGTATAGGAGAGACACGGAGCAGACAGTGTGGACGGCAGTAATGTTGTAGCTGATTCCCTACCGGGTTCTACAGCAGTATAGGAGAGACACGGAGCAGACAGTGTGGACGGCAGTAATGTTGTAGCTGATTCCCTACAGGGGTCTACAGCAGTATAGGAGAGACACCGAGCAGACAGTGTGGAAGGCAGTAATGTTGTAGCTGATTCCCTACCGGGGTCTACAGCAGTATAGGAGAGACACGGAGCAGACAGTGTGGACGGCAGTAATGTTGTAGCTGATTCCCTACCGGGGTCTACAGCAGTATAGGAGAGACACGGAGCAGACATTGTGGACGGCAGTAATGTTGTAGCTGATTCCCTACAGGGGTCTACAGCAGTATATGAGAGACACGGAGCAGACAGTGTGGACGGCAGTAATGTTGTAGCTGATTCCCTACTTGGGTCTACAGCAGTATATGAGAGACACGGAGCAGACAGTGTAGACGGCAGTAATGTTGTAGCTGATTCCCTACAGGGGTCTATAGCAGTATAGGAGAGACACGGAGCAGACAGTGTGGACGGCAGTAATGTTGTAGCTGATTCCCTACCGGGGTCTACATCAGTATAAGAGAGACACGGAGCAGACAGTGTGGACGGCGGTAATGTTGTAGCTGATTCCCTACAGGGGTCTACAGCAGTATAGGAGAGACACGGAGCAGACCATGTGGACGGCAGTAATGTTGTAGCTGATTCCCTACCGGGGTCTACATCAGTATAGGAGAGACACGGAGCAGACAGTGTGGACGGCAGTATTGTTGTAGCTGATTCCCTACCGGGGTCTACAGCAGTATAGGAGAGACACGGAGCAGACATTGTGGACGGCAGTAATGTTGTAGCTGATTCCCTACCGGGGTCTACAGCAGTATATGAGAGACACGGAGCAGACAGTGTGGACGGCAGTAATGTTGTAGCTGATTCCCTACAGGTGTCTACATCAGTATAGGAGAGACACCGAGCAGACAGTGTGGACGGCAGTAATGTTGTAGCTGATTCCCTACTTGGGTCTACAGCAGTATATGAGAGACACGGAGCAGACAGTGTAGAC
>OY759261.1:12834302-12896802 GCA_963662155.1 Lamellibrachia columna
ATGCGCAGTAACCAGTGTAGTTAGTTGATACGACTTTGAACAACTCGGCGCCAGATGATACCCGTTGTGTGCCTATTATTGACTGCGTGAGTGTTAGCAGTCTCTTCGGTGTACGGACAAAATCCCCCAAGACAAAATTCCTCCGGACAAAAAGCACCTCTGGACAAAAGCCAATATTTTCTTACATGTCTTTATGAGCTAGTGGAAATGTCATCTCATTTAAAAGAACAGTTTTGTCAGACAAACAGTGTTCTACATTATAAGGCCCTTCAGCCTCCTTCTTCCCTGTCTTCACCCTCCTTCTTCCCTGTCTTCATCCTCTTTCTTCCCGGTCTTCACCCTCCATCTTCCCTGTCTTCATCCTCCTTCCCTGTCTTCACCCTCCTTCCCTGTCTTCACCCTCTTTCTTCCCTGTCTTCACCCTCCTTCTTCACTGTCTTCATCGTCCTTCCCTGTCTTCATCCTCCTTCTTCCACGTCTTCACCCTCCATCTTGCCTGTCTTCATCCTCCTTCCCTGTCTTCATCCTCCTTCTTCCCTGTCTTCACCCTCCTTCTTCCCTGTCTTCGTCGTCCTTCTTCCTTGTCTACATCGTCCTTCTTCCCTGTCTTCATCCTCCTTCTTCCCTGTCTTCACCCTCCATCTTCCCTGTCTTCATCCTCCTTCCCTGTCTTCATCCTCCTTCTTCCCAGCCTTCACCCTCCTTCTTCCCTTTCTTCATCGTCCTTCTTCCCTGTCTTCACCCTCCTTCTTCCCTGTCTTCTTCCTCCTTCTTCCCTGTCTTTACCCTCCTTCTTTCCTGTCTTCATCCTCCATCTTTCCTGTCTTCATCCTCCTTCTTCCCTGTCTTTACCCTCCTTCTTCCCTGTCTTTACCCTCCTTCTTTCCTGTCTTCATCCTCCATCTTTCCTGTTTTCAACCTCATTCTTCCCTGTCGTCACCCTCCTTCTTCCTTGTCTTCACCCTTCTTCTTCCCTGGCCTCATCCTCCTTCTTTCCTGTCTTCATGCTCCTTCTTCTTTGTTTTCTCTCTCATTCCCCGGCCCTCTCATGACCGTTCTAATAATCCCATTTTCGTTCCGGTTTCGCACAAGTCCAGTCCATTTCTAGACAAGTTATTTAACCATTTCTTTGATGTTGACCCTGACGTACCGTCCCCTCCCAATTCTTTGATGTTGACCCTGACGTACCGTCCCCTCCCAATTCTTTGATGTTGACCCTGCCGTACCTTCCCCTCCCAAATCTTTGATGTTGACCCTGACGTACCGTCCCCTTCCAATTCTTTGATGTTGACCCTGACGTTCCGTCCCCTCCCAATTCTTTGATGTTGACCCTGACGTACCGTCCCCTCCCAATTCTTTGATGTTGACCCTGACGTACCGTCCCCTCCCAATTCTTTGATGTTGACCCTGACGTACCGTCCCCTCCCAATTCTTTGATGTTGACCCTGACGTACCGTCCCCTCCCAATTCTTTGATGTTGACCTTGACGTACCGTCCCCTCCCAATTCTTTGATGTTGACCCTGACGTACCGTCCCCTCCCAATTCTTTGATGTTGACCTTGACGTACCGTCCCCTCCCAATTCTTTGATGTTGACCCTGACATACCGTCCCCTCCCAATTCTTTGATGTTGACGCTGACGTACCGTCCCCTCTCAATTCTTTGATGTTGACGCTGACGTACCGTCCCCTCCCAATTCATTGATGTTGACCCTGACGTACCGTCCCCTCTCAATTCTTTGATGTTGACCCTGACGTACCGTCCCCTCCAAATTCTTTGATGTTGACCCTGACGTACCGTCCCCTCCAAATTATTTGATGTTGACGCTGACGTACCGTCCCCTCCCAATTCATTGATGTTGACCCTGACTTACCGTCCCCTCCCAATTCTTTGATGTTGACCCTGACGTACCGTCCCCTCCCAATTCTTTGATGTTGACTCTGACGTACCGTCCCCTCCCAATTCATTGATGTTGACCCTGACGTTCCGTCCACTCCCAATTCTTTGATGTTGACTCTGACGTACCGTCCCCTCCCAATTCATTGATGTTGACCCTGACGTTCCGTCCCCTCCCAATTCTTTGATGTTGACTCTGACGTACCGTCCTCTCCCAATTCTTTGATGTTGACGCTGACGTACCGTCCCCTCTCAATTCTTTGATGTTGACGCTGACGTACCGTCCCCTCCCAATTCATTGATGTTGACCCTGACGTACCGTCCCCTCTCAATTCTTTGATGTTGACCCTGACGTACCGTCCCCTCCAAATTCTTTGATGTTGACCCTGACGTACCGTCCCCTCCCAATTATTTGATGTTGACGCTGACGTACCGTCCCCTCCCAATTCATTGATGTTGACCCTGACTTACCGTCCCCTCCCAATTCTTTGATGTTGACCCTGACGTACCGTCCCCTCCCAATTCTTTGATGTTGACTCTGACGTACCGTCCCCTCCCAATTCATTGATGTTGACCCTGACGTTCCGTCCACTCCCAATTCTTTGATGTTGACCCTGACGTACCGTCCCCTTCCAAATATTTGATGTTGACTTTAACGTACCGTCCCCTCCTAATTCTTTTATGTTGACCCTGACGTACCATCCCCTCCCAATTCTTTGATGCTGACCCTGACGTACCGTCCCCTCCCAATTCTTTGATGCTGACCCTGACGTACCGTCCCCTCCCAATTCTTTGATGTTGACCCTGACGTACCGTCCCCACCCAAGAAACGTGCATCAATAATATATTACATCAAAACTGACAAACCGCACTAGACACCAACTATGCCGGAAATGTAGAAAGAAGATTGGGTATTAAAATAATAATGTTTGCGTTTCGTGGGAGTTGAGTAATCAATCACTGCTGTGAACGTGAGACGGACATAGATACAGTGCAAATACTACAGACGAGAGCAACTAAACTGAATCAAAAACTGGGAGACTTTGGTAATAAAAACCGCTAGAGATAATGAGATTAAGCGGGTATCAAATATAAGATACTGAATGGTTATGAAGGTATTGATAAAAGTACTGTTGCAATCACTTGAGAAACATAGAAAAACAACAGGAACCGAAGTACCTTTTGTGAAGGAATAGTGTAGATTGGGTAACAGAAAGTAACATTTGAGAAGGAATATTGTAGATTGGGTATCAGAAAATAACATTTGTGAAGGAATAGTGTAGATTGGGTATCAGAAAGTAACATTTGTGAAGGAATAGTGTAGATTGGGTATCGGAAAGTAACATTTGTGAAGGAATAGTGTAGATTGGGTATCAGAAAGTACTCATTCTCAAAAAGGACGATAAATGAATGGAAACATTATCTACTGCTTGTATAAATGCCAACCGCGTGAATGTGTTTAAAACAAAATTGCCAAATATATCGTCAGACGGGCGGGTTACACGTAGATGTATCGTCAGACGGGCGGGTTACACGTAGATGTATCGTCAGACGGGCGGGTTACACGTAGATGTATCGTCAGACGGGCGGGTTACACGTAGATGTATCGTCAGACGGGCGGGTTACACGTAGATGTATCGTCAGACGGGCGGGTTACACGTAGATGTATCGTCAGACGGGCGGGTTACACGTAGATATATCGTCAGACGGGCGGGTTACACGTAGATGTATAATCGTTGACTCTCGAAAAGCCAATGTCTACCTTGGCCACTTGCCATCTGTATTTTGCTTTGGGTGGCAATCTTGTTCAATCTTGTTTAATCTTGGTAAATCTTGTTAAATAATTGTCAAATATTGTCAAATTGTTATAAGTCTTGTTATATATTGTATTTAGGTAATTCCATCCAAAGTTTTTTCATTATATATATAATCTGTATTTTTTTTTATTCGAGTGCATACATATCATGCATATAATAATAATATATGTTATTTTATATAGCATCAGATCCAATTTTAAATATATCTAGAAACACTGAACAACTTTGTTACTTCGTTTTTATAAAATAATCGGATAAACCACTAAAGTATTTTTGACAGGAACCAGATACAATTCTGCGGGAAAATGGCAAAAGTAGTCCGGTTCTACCCGATCTAACGCTCAAAGTCAATTCTTTGGACGATTTTAACAAAAGTACGACTCTTTCGTTAGACTGACTGCGCATATCACTTCACCTATTCACGCACTAATTATAAACAATAATTATCTACAGATGTGAACATCGGTGAACCTGATTCGCGATGGGCTAAATCAACTGATGGGGGAGCCGACCAGTGCTGGGTGGCTAGCAGTAAAAGAGACCGACCAGTGCTGGGTGGGTAGCAGTAGAAGAGACCGACCAGTGTTGGGTGGCTAGCAGTAGAGGATGCCGATCAGTGCTGGGTGGCTAGCAGTAGAGGAGGCCGATCAGTGCTGGGTGGCTAGCAGTAGAAGAGACCGACCAGTGTTGGGTGGCTAGCAGTAGAGGAGACCGACCAGTGCTGGGTGGCTAGCAGTAGAGGAGTCCGACCAGTGCTGGGTGGCTAGCCGTAGAGGAGACCGACCAGTGCTGGGTGGCTAGCAGTAGAAGAGACCGACCAGTGTTGGGTGGCTAGCAGTAGAGGAGACCGACCAGTGTTGGGTGGCTAGCAGTAGAGGAGACCGACCAGTGCTGGGTGGCTAGCCGTAGAGGAGACCGACCAGTGTTGGGTGGCTAGCAGTAGAGGAGACCGACCAGTGCTGGGTGGCTAGCAGTAGAGGAGGCCGACCAGTGCTGGATGGCTAGCCGTAGAGGAGACCGACCAGTGCTGGGTGGCTAGCAGTAGAGGAGACCGACCAGTGTTGGGTGGCTAGCAGTAGAGGAGACGGATCAGTGTTGGGTGGCTAGCAGTAGAGGAGACCGACCAGTGCTGGGTGGCTAGCAGTAGAAGAGACCGACCAGTGCTGGGTGGCTAGCAGTAGAAGAGACCGACCAGTGTTGGATGGCTAACAATAGAGGAGACCGACCAGTGTTGGGTGGCTAGCAGTAAAAGAGACCGACCAGTGTTGGGTGGCTAGCAGTAGAGGAGACCGACCAGTGTTGGGTGGCTAACAGTAGAGGAGACCGACCAGTGCTGGGTGGCTAGCAGTAAAAGAGACCGACCAGTGCTGGGTGGGTAGCAGTAGAGGAGACCGATCAGTGTTGGGTGGGTAGCAGTAGAGGAGACCGACCAGTGTTGGGTGGCTAACAGTAGAGGAGACCGACCAGTGTTGGGTAGCTAGCAGTAAAAGAGACCGACCAGTGCTAGGTGGCTAACAGTAGAGGAGACCGACCAGTGCTGGGTGGCTAGCAGTAGAGGAGGCCGACCAGTGCTGGGTGGCTAGCCGTAGAGGAGACCGATCAATGCTGGGTGGCTAGCAGTAGAGGAGACCGACCAGTGCTGGGTGGCTAGCAGTAGAGGAGGCCGACCAGTGTTGGGTGGCTAGCAGTAGAGGAGGCCGACCAGTGCTGGGTGGCTAGCAGTAGAGGAGACCGATCAGTGTTGGGTGGCTAGCAGTAGAAGAGACCGACCAGTGTTGGGTGGCTAGCAGTAGAGGAGACCGATCAATGCTGGGTGGCTAGCAGTAGAAGAGACCGACCACTGCTGGGTGGCTAGCAGTAGAGGAGACCGATCAGTGTTGGGTGGCTAGCAGTAGAAGAGACCGACCACTGCTGGGTGGCTAGCAGTAGAGGAGACCGATCAGTGTTGGGTGGCTAGCAGTAGAAGAGACCGACCAGTGTTGGGTGGCTAGCAGTAGAGGAGACCGACCAGTGCTGGGTGGCTAGCAGTAGAAGAGACCGACCAGTGTTGGGTGGCTAGCAGTAGAGGAGGAGCCCGACCAGTACTGGGTGGCTAGCAGTAAAAGAGACCGACCAGTGCTGGGTGGGTAGCAGTAGAAGAGACCGATCAGTGTTGGGTGGCTAGCAGTAGAGGAGACCGATCAATGCTGGGTGGCTAGCAGTAGAGGAGACCGACCAGTGCTGGGTGGCTAGCAGTAGAAGAGACCGACCAGTGTTGGGTGGCTAGCAGTAGAGGAGGAGCCCGACCAGTACTGGGTGGCTAGCAGTAAAAGAGACCGACCAGTGCTGGGTGGGTAGCAGTAGAAGAGACCGATCAGTGTTGGGTGGCTAGCAGTAGAGGAGACCGACCAGTGCTGGGTGGCTAGCAGTAGAGGAGACCGATCAGTGTTGGGTGGCTAGCAGTAGAGGAGACCGACCAGTGCTGGGTGGCTAGCAGTAAAAGAGACCGACCAGTGCTGGGTGGCTAGCAGTAAAAGAGACCGATCAGTGTTGGGTGGCTAGCAGTAAAAGAGACCGACCAGTGCTGGGTGGGTAGCAGTAGAAGAGACCGATCAGTGTTGGGTGGCTAGCAGTAGAGGAGACCGACCAGTGTTGGGTGGCTAGCAGTAGAAGAGACCGATCAGTGTTGGGTGGCTAGCAGTAGAGGAGACCGACCAGTGCTGGGTGGGTAGCAGTAGAGGAGACCGATCAGTGTTGGGTGGCTAGCAGTAGAAGAGACCGACCAGTGTTGGGTGGCTAGCAGTAGAAGAGACCGATCAGTGTTGGGTGGCTAGCAGTAGAGGAGACCGATCAATGCTGGGTGGCTAGCAGTAGAGGAGACCGACCAGTGCTGGGTGGCTAGCAGTAGAAGAGACCGACCAGTGTTGGGTGGCTAGCAGTAGAAGAGACCGATCAGTGTTGGGTGGCTAGCAGTAGAGGAGACCGATCAATGCTGGGTGGCTAGCAGTAGAGGAGACCGACCAGTGCTGGGTGGCTAGCAGTAGAAGAGACCGACCAGTGTTGGGTGGCTAGCAGTAGAAGAGACCGATCAGTGTTGGGTGGCTAGCAGTAGAGGAGACCGATCAATGCTGGGTGGCTAGCAGTAGAGGAGACCGACCAGTGCTGGGTGGCTAGCAGTAGAAGAGACCGACCAGTGTTGGGTGGCTAGCAGTAGAAGAGACCGATCAGTGTTGGGTGGCTAGCAGTAGAGGAGACCGATCAATGCTGGGTGGCTAGCAGTAGAGGAGACCGACCAGTGCTGGGTGGCTAGCAGTAGAAGAGACCGACCAGTGTTGGGTGGCTAGCAGTAGAAGAGACCGATCAGTGTTGGGTGGCTAGCAGTAGAGGAGACCGATCAATGCTGGGTGGCTAGCAGTAGAGGAGACCGACCAGTGCTGGGTGGCTAGCAGTAGAGGAGACCGACCAGTGCTGGGTGGCTAGCAGTAGAGGAGACCGACCAGTGCTGGGTGGCTAGCAGTAGAGGAGACTGACCAATGCTGGGTGGTTAGCAGTAGGGGAGACCGATCTGTGCCAGGCAACTGTCAACAATCAACTGGACATGATGTGGACAGTCGTGGGTCACCACCAAACAATGCCTTAGATAGTCTCGGACAAACAACTATTTACTTCCGCGTTTATGACATCAAACGGTCCAATGGTAGTGATTTTAAGACGGCCCTTCTATAGCAAATATGTTTCGCCGTGAAACTAACTATTTTGGCTAATCAGTGAGGAAACGAGTTTCGACTAGCTTAAATGATTTATTATTTCGTATTCCATAACACTTTCCACAACTTAATCTAGTATTATCTATTAATTTATTATAAGTAATGCTTGGTATATATTAACTAATGTTTGGTTTATATTAAAGTGGGCCAGTGGATCAGTAAACTAGCACATGAAGAAAGCACAAGATTAACAAAACAAAACTAGCCTATGAGAGGGTCAAAATACTATCTGGCAGCGACACCCGACGCTCATCAGTTAATTAATGAAGACCGCAGTCGTCCAGAGACGGCGGCTATGCATTACGGGCTACTCACGTTCTTCGAACAAAGACCATTCGGCTAATTACACTATAATTAACGAGGTCTAATTAAAGGATTCACTCGGAGTGTCATATGGCGGCGCGCTGCACGACACGGCGTGCACGTGCTGGCGCCACGCATTCACCGCGACCGCCAGACGAAATTAATCAAATACATTTTTGGAATCCGCCGACATCGGCGGAATTGATTTCCCTCTAGCGTTTAGTACAACACCAGCATATTGCAATACGGCCAGCTGAGTATGCATCACACAGATATGAGTTTTTTTTAATTTTGGGGATCATTTATCATTCCTTTTTCTAGTTTCGTCAGATTCCAATAAGCGCGATGGTCTCGGTGGACCGGCCCATATGTCAAATCCACCTCCATCGAGACAATCCCGACCCGGTCCGTGATCATATCCGCACTGACATTGTTAGCCGGTGGCGAATTTAGGATTTCGAAAAGGGAGGCAAAGACAAGAGAAATAACAAGACAAATACTAACGCATGCGCCTTGTTGTGTCCTATCTGGGGGGACACTAGATGTATGGTGCTATCTGGGGGGGACACTAGATGTATGGTGCTATCTGGGGGGGACACTAGATGTATGGTGCTATCTGGGGGGACACTAGATGTGTGGTGCTATCTGGGGGGACACTAGATGTATGGTGCTATCTGGGGGGACACTAGATGTATGGTGCTATCTGGGGGGACACTAGATGTGTGGTGCTATCTGTGGGGGACACTAAATGTATGGTGCTATCTGGGGGGCACTAGATGTGTGGTGCTATCTGTGGGGTACACTAGATGTGTGGTGCTATCTGGGGAGGACACTAGATGTATGGTGCTATCTGGGGGGGACACTAGAAGTGTGGTGCTATCTGGGGGGGCACTAGATGTGTGGTGCTATCTGGGGGGACACTAGACGTGTGGTGCTATCTGGGGAGGACACTAGATGTATGGTGCTATCTGGGGGGACACTAGATGTGTGGTGATATCTGGGGGGGCACTAGATGTGTGGTGCTATCTGTGGGGGACACTAAATGTATGGTGCTATCTGGGGGACACTAGATGTATGGTTCTATCTGTGGGGATACTAGATGTGTGGTGCTATCTGGGGGGACACTAGATGTGTGGGGCTATCTGGGGGGACACTAGATGTATGGTGCTATCTGGGGGGACACTAGATGTGTGGTGCTATCTAGGGGGACACTAGATGTGTGGTGCTATCTGGGGGGACACTAGATGTATGGTGCTATCTGGGGGGACACTAGATGTATGGTGCTATCTGGTGGGACACTAGATGTGTGGTGCTATCTGGGGGTACACTAGATGTGTGGTGCTATCTGGGGGGGACACTAAATGTATGGTGCTATCTGGGGGGGCACTAGAGGTGTGGTGCTATCTGTGGGGTACACTAAATGTATGGTGCTATCTGGGGGACACTAGACGTATGGTGCTATCTGGGGGGACACTAGATGTGTGGGCCTATCTGGGGGGACACTAGATGTATGGTGCTATCTGGGGGGACACTAGATGTGTGGTGCTATCTAGGGGGACACTAGATGTGTGGTGCTATCTGGGGGAACACTAGATGTGTGGTGCTATCTGGGGGGGGCACTATATGTGTGGTGCTATCTGTGGGGGACACTAAATGTATGGTGCTATCTGGGGGGGCACTAGATGTTTGGTGCTATCTGTGGGGTACACTAAATGTATGGTGCTATCTGGGGGACACTAGATGTATGGTGCTATCTGGGGGGACACTAGATGTGTGGTGCTATCTGGGGGGACACTAGATGTGTGGTGCTATCTGGGGAGGACACTAGATGTATGGTGCTATCTGGGGGGACACTAGATGTGTGGTGCTATCTGGGGGGGCACTAGATGTGTGGTGCTATCTGTGGGGGACACTAAATGAATGGTGCTATCTGGGGGATACTAGATGTATGGTGCTATCTGTGGGGATACTAGATGTGTGGTGCTATCTGGGGGACACTAGATGTGTGGTGCTATCTGGGGGGACACTAGATGTGTGGTGCTATCTGGGGGACACTAGATGTATGGTGCTATCTGGGGGGACACTAGATGTATGGTGCTATCTTTGGGGGACACTAAATGTATGGTGCTATCTGGGGGACACTAGATGTATGGTGCTATCTGTGGGGACACTAGATGTGTGGTGCTATCTGGGGGTACACTAGATGTGTGGTGCTATCTGGGGGGACACTAGATGTGTGGTGCTATCTGGGGGGGGACACTAGATGTGTGGTGCTATCTAGGGGACACTAGATGTGTGGTGCTATCTAGGGGGACACTAGATGTGTGGTGCTATCTGGGGGACTCTAGATGTATGGTGGTATCTAGGGGGACACTAGATGTGTGGTGTTATCTGGGGGGACACTAGATGTGTGGTGCTGCCTGGGGGAGAATTGTCCACGGGTGTATAGCATATATATTTCCAGGAGGATATTGATGGGGAAAATTGCCGCAATCTTTCACCCGACGCCATTCGCGAGAACAGCACCGATAGTAATGCATATTACGTCAATCAAATTGACATGCTAAACGGCGTTAATATGATGATGGGTCCTATTGCAAAACAATACGTAATTTATACCGCCGTAAAGTCTGGCCATAAGGTCAGTGGGTCAAGAGTCAACTGATGAAATGCTAACTGTCAAAACACCAACGAAATGCCAGCGATGACGTCAGTGCAATGCCACTTAATAAAGGCGCAGCATCAGGCATTTATTGAGTTCGACGGATATCTATAGCATCGGCTGCGTATTTCAGGAGATTCTGATCAAACCCATGTAATACAAATCCACAATTGACGTGTCTCCAGTTCAGCTGTCGACACTATTGCGCATGTGCGTGCATGGAATTATGGGACAAGCTGTTTTTAGTTTAGCAATTCGGTGTGCTTGGTGCCCCCGTATTGAAGAATTATATAACTGTACATCGTAGATAATATATTTAATAATGCAAAATCATTGTTTTACTGATTTGTGCAGTTATTTTATTAGTTATTTCGTACGGCTGTTTCATTATAACAGTTTATCTATTGTGATAATAAATTAATATCGTTATCTCATGCGGATGTGGCCCATCAAATGGCGTCGAAAACAACTACATCATATATTCATGCGCAAGGGATCCTACAGTCACTGACACAAGGGATCCTACAGTCACTGACACAAGGGATCCTACAGTCACTGACACAAGGGATCCTACAGTCACTGACAAAAGGGATCCTACAGTCACTGACACAAGGGATCCTACAATCACTGACATTAAGGATCCTACAGTCACTGACACGAGGGATCCTACAGTCACTGATATAAGGGAACCTACAGTACAGTCACTGACACGAGGGATCCTACAGTCACTGACACAATGGATCCTACAGTCATTGACACAAGGGATCCTACAGTCATTGACACGAGAGATCCTACAGTCACTGACACAATGGATCCTACAATCATTGACACAAGGGATCCTACAGTCATTGACACGAGGGATCCTACAGTCACTGACACAAGGGATCCTTCAGTCACTGATACAAGGGATCCTACAGTCACTGACACTAGGGATCCTACAGTCACTGACACAAGGGATCCTACAGTCACTGACACAAGGGATCCTACAATCACTGACATTAGTTATCCTACAGTCATTGACACAATGGATCCTACAGTCACTGACACAAGGAATCCTACAGTCACTGACAAAAGGGATTCTACAGTCACTGACACAAGGGATCCTACAGTCATTGACACAAGGGATCCTACAGTCACTGACACAAGGAATCCTACAGTCACTGACACAATGGATCCTACAATCATTGACACAAGGGATCCTACAGTCATTGACACGAGGGATCCTACAGTCACTGACACAAGGGATCCTTCAGTCACTGATACAAGGGATCCTACAGTCACTGACACTAGGGATCCTACAGTCACTGACACAAGGGATCCTACAGTCATATGTCATTATATAACTGTACATCGTAGATAATATATTTAATAATGCAAAATCATTGTTTTACTGATTTGAGCAGTTATTTTATTAGTTATTTCGTACGGCTGTTTCATTATAACAGTTTATCTATTGTGATAATAAATTAATATCGTTATCTCATGCGGATGTGGCCCATCAAATGGCGTCGAAAACAACTACATCATATATTCATGCGCAAGGGATCCTACAGTCACTGACACAAGGGATCCTACAGTCACTGACACAAGGGATCCTACAGTCACTGACACAAGGGATCCTACAGTCACTGACAAAAGGGATCCTACAGTCACTGACACAAGGGATCCTACAATCACTGACATTAAGGATCCTACAGTCACTGACACGAGGGATCCTACAGTCACTGATATAAGGGAACCTACAGTACAGTCACTGACACGAGGGATCCTACAGTCACTGACACAATGGATCCTACAGTCATTGACACAAGGGATCCTACAGTCATTGACACGAGAGATCCTACAGTCACTGACACAATGGATCCTACAATCATTGACACAAGGGATCCTACAGTCATTGACACGAGGGATCCTACAGTCACTGACACAAGGGATCCTTCAGTCACTGATACAAGGGATCCTACAGTCACTGACACTAGGGATCCTACAGTCACTGACACAAGGGATCCTACAGTCACTGACACAAGGGATCCTACAATCACTGACATTAGTTATCCTACAGTCATTGACACAATGGATCCTACAGTCACTGACACAAGGAATCCTACAGTCACTGACAAAAGGGATTCTACAGTCACTGACACAAGGGATCCTACAGTCATTGACACAAGGGATCCTACAATCACTGACACAATGGATCCTACAGTCACTGACACAAGGGATCCTACAGTCACTGACACAAGGAATCCTACAGTTACTGACAAAAGGGATCCTACAGTCACTGGCACAAGGGATTCTACAGTCACAGACACAAGGGATCCTACAATCACTGACATTAGGGATCCTACAGTCACTGACACGAGTGATCCTACAGTCACTGATATAAGGGAACCTACAGTACAGTCACTGACACGAGGGATCCTACAGTCACTGACACAATGGATCCTACAGTCATTGACACAAGGGATCCTACAGTCATAGACACGATAGATCCTACATTAACTGACACAATGGATCCTACAATCATTGACACAAGGGATCCTACAGTCATTGACACGAGTGATCCTACATTCACTGATACAAGGGATCCTACAGTCACTGACACAAGGGATCCTACAGTCACTGACACTAGGGATCCTACAGTCACTGACACAAGGGATCCTACAATCATTGACACAAGGGATCCTACAGTCACTGACACTAGGGATCCTACAATCACTGACACGAGGGATCCTACAGTCACTGACACAAGGGATCCTACAGTCACTGACACTAGGGATCCTACAGTCATTGACACACGCACAAGTTGACAGCCAGCCACTAGAATGTATTATATGGCAAGACATAAGTATCTCGTTCTCAAACATGGCCATATCCATGTTCTGAAATTATTTTACAGGCAGCAACAAATTGCCAAAATGGGCACCGTCTCAAAATCACTTACACTATTTGTATGCCATGAATCCGGAAGTAAAATAGCGATCTGTCCCCTTCTTCAGCAGGTGTTGGCCTAAATTGTTTATAAACAGCGTTGCATATGTGGACGACGCCGCTCCATAAGGGAACGGCTCACTAGCTTACTTCCGGATTCATGCCACACGAATAAAGTGCTGTTGTGTTTCAAACTGTACCTTTTAATTGTATGCTGCGTGAAACATTATTTCTGAATAGGAATATAGCAATATTTGACGATTACGACGATTATGCTGTTTCCAGATTGAAATGTATGATTGATCGTTGGCAACATATACACTGTGGCCTCCTTTGTGCAATGAGACATGACGTAGTTGTTTTGGGAGCCATTTTAATGCGGAGTATCTTGTATGTTGAATATCTGGACAATAAAATGGCAGACATTGACGTTTTCCCAGGTTCTTAGTGAAAGGATAAATATTAACATATCCAATTTCCAGAAAATTTCAAAAGTCACTTTGCGTATGGCATTAACATTGCCACGCGTGGTGAAATAAATAGTGATCTTCCCCCGTGCGAGCGCCCCATAAACCAACCCGAGACGGCTACAGTCGGCCTAGTGCACGGCGACACTTGGCGCCACCGAGACAAAGCGACGGCTCGCCGCTGTCAGACGGATGGACAGGCGGCAACTGTCATATTCACATCGCTCCCGATGTTGCATTGAATTGTCGTGGGTCAGACTGAACTGGCGCGAGTGGTCAGAACAGGTCAATCATTCCAGTCAACACTCGATGATGATGATTAACTATTTGACTAAGTCGGCGCTATTTTAAGGATGCGTTCTTGATAATACTTGGTTTATCTCTCGCTCGCTCGTTACTAACCACGAAGCAGTATGGAGTAATATATTGCTTTATTTACTTCGTATTTTAAATTAATTGTAACGAATGTCCACTGTCGACGAGTGCGTATTGAGTATAGCACAACGAGGCCGACTCAAATTATGTAGTTTCTTTTCTTGAAATAAAACTTGTTCAGCTACGTAGTTGCTCGTGATTGATCTATTTTAGCTCTCTATTCATTATTTAGCAATCAAAATTTTTTCTCCCTCCCCTCATTCAAGAGTGGACAACTCCCAGCCTCCCGCACTAGAACCCTGGCAGACCCGCACTAGAACCCTGGCAGACCCGCACTACAACCCTGACAGACCCGTACTAGAACCCTGATAGACCCGTACTAGAACCCTAACAGGTACTAGAACCCTGGCAGACCCGTACTAGAACCCTGACAGACCCGCACTAGAACCCTGAAAGACCCGCACTAGAACCCTGACAGTCCCGTACTAGAACCCTGACAGACCCGTACTAGAACCCTGGCAGACCCGTACTAGAACCCTGACAGTCCCGTACTAGAACCCTGAAAGACCCGCACTAGAACCTTGACAGACCCGTACTAGAACCCTGGCAGTCCCGTACTAGAACCCTGACAGACCCGTACTAGAACCCTGGCAGACCCGTACTAGAACCTTAACAGACCCGTACTAGAACCCTGACAGACCCGTACAAGAACCCTGGCAGACCCGTACTAGAACCTTTGCAGACCGTATTAGAACCTTGACAGACCCGTACTAGAACCTTGACAGACCCGTACTAGAACCCTGGCAGACCCGTACTAGAACCTTGACAGACCCGTACTAGAACCCTGGCAGACCCGCACTAGAACCCTGGCAGACCCGTACTAGAACCCTGGCAGACCCGTACTAGAACCCTGGCAGACCCGCACTAGAACCCTGGCAGATCCGTACTAGAACCCTGACAGACCCGTACTAGAACCCTGGCAGACCCGCACTAGAACCCTGGCAGACCCGTACTAGAACCCTGACAGTCCCGTACTAGAACCCTGACAGACCCGTACTAGAACCCTGACAGACCCGTACTAGAACCCTGACAGTCCCGTACTAGAACCCTGACAGACCCGTACTAGAACCCTGACAGACCCGTACTAGAACCCTGACAGTCCCGTACTAGAACCCTGGCAGACCCGTACTAGAACCTAGACAGACCCGTACTAGAACCCTGACAGACCCGTACTAGAACCCTGGCAGACCCGTACTAGAACCCTGACAGACCCGTACTAGAACCCTGACAGACCCGTACTAGAACCCTGACAGTCCCGTACTAGAACCCTGACAGACCCGTACTAGAACCCTGGCAGACCCGTACTAGAACCCTGGCAGACCCGTACTAGAACCCTGACAGACCCGTACTAGAACCCTGGCAGACCCGTACTAGAACCTTGACAGTCCCGTACTAGAACCCTGACAGACCCGTACTAGAACCCTGACAGACCCGTAATAGAACCCTGACAGACCCGTACTAGAACCCTGGCAGACCCGCACTAGAACCCTGGCAGACCCGTACTAGAACCCTGACAGACCCGTACTAGAACCCTGGCAGACCCGCACTAGAACCCTGGCAGACCCGTACTAGAACCCTGACAGTCCCGTACTAGAACCCTGACAGACCCGTACTAGAACCCTGACAGACCCGTACTAGAACCCTGGCAGACCCGTACTAGAACCCTGGCAGACCCGTACTAGAACCCTGACAGACCCGTACTAGAACCCTGGCAGACCCGTACTAGAACCTTGACAGTCCCGTACTAGAACCCTGACAGACCCGTTCTAGAACCCTGACAGACCCGTACTAGAACCCTGATAGACCCGTACTAGAACCCTGGCAGACCCGTACTAGAACCTTGACAGACCCGTACTAGAACCCTGACAGACCCGTACTAGAACCCTGGCAGACCCGTACTAGAATCTTGACAGACCCGTACTAGAACCTTGACACACCCGTACTAGAACCCTGGCAGACCCGTACTAAAACCCCGACAGACCCGTACTAGAACCCTGGCAGACCCGTACTAGAACCCTGACAAACCCGTATTAGAACCCTGACAGACCCGTACTAGAACCCTGGCAGACCCGCCCTAGAACCCTGGCAGACCCGTACTAGAACCCTGACAGACCCGTACTAGAACCCTGACAGACCCGTACTAGAACCCTGGCAGACCCGCACTAGAACCCTGGTAGACCCGTACTAGAACCCTGACAGACCCGTACTAGAACCCTGACAGACCCATACTAGAACCCTGACAGACCCGTACTAGAACCCTGGCAGACCCGTACTAGAACCTTGACAGTCCCGTACTAGAACCCTGGCAGACCCGTACTAGAACCCTGACAGACCCGTACTAGAACCCTGGCAGACCCGTACTAGAACCTTGACAGTCCCGTACTAGAACCCTGACAGACCCGTACTAGAACCCTGACAGACCCGTACTAGAACCCTGGCAGACCCGTACTAGAACCCTGACAGACCCGCACTAGAACCCTGGCAGACCCGTACTAGAACCCTGGCAGACACGTACTAGAACCCTGGCAGACCCGTACTAGAACCCTGGCAGACCCGTACTAGAACCCTGACAGACCCGTACTAGAACCCTGGCAGACCCGTAATAGAACCCTGGCAGACCCGTACTAGAACCCTGGCAGACCCGTACTAGAACCCTGGCAGACCCGTACTAGAACCCTGGCAGACCCGTTCTAGAACCCTGACAGACCCGTACTAGAACCCTGACAGACCCGTACTAGAACCCTGACAGACCCGCACTAGAACCCTGGCAGACCCGCACTAGAACCCTGGCAGACCCGTACTAGAACCCTGGCAGACCCGTACTAGAACCCTGGCAGACCCGTACTAGAACCCTGACAGACCCGTACTAGAACCCTGGCAGACCCGTACTAGAACCCTGACATACCCGTACTAGAACCCTGGCAGACCCGTACTAGAACCCTGGCAGACCCGTACTAGAACCCTGGTAGACCCGTACTAGAACCCTGACAGACCCGTACTAGAACCCTGACAGACCCGTACTAGAACCCTGGCAGACCCGTACTAGAACCCTGACAGACCCGCACTAGAACCCTGGCAGACCCGTACTAGAACCCTGGCAGACACGTACTAGAACCCTGGCAGACCCGTACTAGAACCCTGGCAGACCCGTACTAGAACCATGACAGACCCGTACTAGAACCCTGGCAGACCCGTAATAGAACCCTGGCAGACCCGTACTAGAACCCTGGCAGACCCGTACTAGAACCCTGGCAGACCCGTACTAGAACCCTGGCAGACCCGTTCTAGAACCCTGACAGACCCGTACTAGAACCCTGACAGACCCGTACTAGAACCCTGACAGACCCGTACTAGAACCCTGACAGACCCGTACTAGAACCCTGGCAGACATGTACTAGAACCCTGGCAGACCCGTACTAGAACCCTGACAGACCCGTACTAAAACCCTGGCAGACCCGTACTAGAACCCTGACAGACCCGTACTAGAACCCTGACAGACCCGCACTAGAACCCTGGCAGACCCGCACTAGAACCCTGGCAGACCCGTACTAGAACCCTGGCAGACCCGTACTAGAACCCTGGCAGACCCGTACTAGAACCCTGACAGACCCGTACTAGAACCCTGGCAGACCCGTACTAGAACCCTGACATACCCGTACTAGAACCCTGGCAGACCCGCACTAGAACCCTGGCAGACCCGTACTAGAACCCTGACAGACCCGTACTAGAACCCTGACAGACCCGTACTAGAACCCTGGCAGACCCGTACTAGAACCCTGGCAGACCCGTACTAGAACCCTGACAGACCCGTACTAGAACCCTGACAGACCCGTACTAGAACCCTGACAGACCCGTACTAGAACCCTGGCAGACCCGTACTAGAACCCTGACATACCCGTACTAGAACCCTGGCAGACCCGCACTAGAACCCTGGCAGACCCGTACTAGAACCCTGACAGACCCGTACTAGAACCCTGACAGACCCGTACTAGAACCCTGGCAGACCCGTACTAGAACCCTGGCAGACCCGTACTAGAACCCTGACAGACCCGTACTAGAACCCTGACAGACCCGTACTAGAACCTTGACAGACCCGTACTAGAACCCTGACAGACCCGTACTAGAACCCTGGCAGACCCGTACTAGAACCCTGGCAGACCCGTACTAGAACCCTGACAGACCCGCACTAGAACCCTGACAGACCCGTACTAGAACCCTGGCAGACCCGTACTAGAACCCTGGCAGACCCGTACTAGAACCCTGGCAGACCCGTACTAGAACCCTGGCAGACCCGTACTAGAACCCTGACAGACCCGTACTAGAACCCTGGCAGACCCGCACTAGAACCCTGGCAGACCCGTACTAGAACCCTGGCAGACCCGTACTAGGAATACAAAGTTATTGAGAACCGAGAACCGTTCATAGCCGTCAAACATGCAACCGTGACGTCACTACTGACTACTCTTACTGAGAATGATGGAGAAACACATCAGAAGAGTTCACTACTGACTATACTCTTACTGAGAATGATGGAGAAACACATCAGAAGAGTTCACTACTGACTATACTCTTACTGAGAATGATGGAGAAACACATCAGAAGAGTTCACTAATGGCTATACTCTAACTGAGAATGATGGAGAAACACGTCAGAGGAGTTCACTATTGGCTATATTCTTACTGAGAATGACCGAGAAGCACGCCAAGAGTCACTTGCATTGACATTGTTTAAAAATTAACAGCTTCGCCTTTGTTCGAAAAGTTATCCATTAATAGCCATAATTATAAAATCATGCAATCCACATTTTCTGATTTGTTCTTCTAAATATCGTTGTTCAATATCACTGGTGGGATTATCAGATATCTGCTTTCTAATAATTGTCATGCATTATTTAACTTGTTGATGTTGTTACAATAAGCAATGTATTGTGCATAGCTGGAATAACTGTGATGTTTTCTCAAAAACATCCATCGGTGCCTATACCAACTCTGAGTGGTGCACATACGTAGGTCGTATAGTCAGGCAGCCGAGAGGGTAACCCTTTTTTGCTTAATGTTGTTTAGTATTGTTGACTACTCATCCTGTAGTATAATTGTATAATTATATCCAGGCTGTTGTGGAGTTCTCACCTTTTGGGAAGTAAAAAAGTGAGAAAATGCTAAATGGCGGCTACAGAATCGTGAAAATCAACTTATTCTCAAATCTTCGCAACCAGATAAGATACAAACACAACTAAAATGTTTATGTATGTGTTTTAGACACACGGGGGATTCGATGTCACCATTATTAATTTTGTTCAAAAAAATTAATAAAGCAATATATTTATCAGGCGAAGGGGGTTAGGTCAAACATTTGCCCTTTGGCTGCCAGACTACAAAGACCGGCAGCAGACTTGGTAAACGGAAAGAGTTGGCATCTATATATGGGCTGTCCATTGTGTTTGTTTTGAGATGTGACGATTGTGCCACGTCGTTCGTGAGTGGCAACAGAGGCTGACACGCGGCGAGTGATGTTCACGGGAGGATGCCAGGCTACTTGCCACAATTGTTTGCATATGGCATTGTCCGACAGTGGTTTACAAACTACTGAACTCTGTAACAGCTGTGTACGCGGTCGGACGGTACAGAGGCGACGTCTAATGGTCCGACAACCTCACTAATGACACATATGAACCGCAGCAACTGTAATCCAACAGGAGGTCACATTGGATATTAACATTTCTACACAATTTAGCATTTTTGTTGAAGCCATATCTATATGTGTTAGTCACCGTCTTTTATATTGCTTCTCCTCCTTCTTCTGCTTCTTATTCTTCTTTTGCTATTCTCTTGCGCTAAATACGCCGACGAGGGTATGAACTCTCACACGCCACCTTCCCCTGTCTTAAGTCACATCCGCCATCTTGTCTAGAGCCGAGTTTACAACCTCTCCCTCTTTTATGAAGGTTCTTTTCGAGGTTTCTTTAGGCCTTTATTTTTTTCTTTCTCCAGATGGATTCCTCTGATGCGTGCTTCATTTCTAGTCGAAGATGTTACTTGAAGTCATGTTCAGCATCTTATGTCCAACCGGATGCAAACCCCACCTACGTTTTGACTTATTTTTTTCAACTGTAAAACATTGATTGCAGTAGGTTGGACGCTTTCTGTGTTCAATGCAATACAATTATTTAACAAAACACATTAATTGCAGTAGGTTGGACGCTTTCCGTGTTCAACGCAATATAATTATTTAACGAAAAATCTTAAAGATTGCTTTGAAAAAGGTCGGGCGTGTTCTGTGTGTATGTTACGATGTATGTTACGATGTATGTTACGATGTATGTTACGATGTATGTTACGATGTATGTTACGGTGTATGTTACGATGTATGTTACGATGTATGTTACGGTGTATGTTACGATGTATGTTACGATGTATGTTACGGTGTATGTTACGATGTATGTTACGATGTATGTTACGGTGTATGTTACGATATATGTTACGGTGTATGTTACGATGTATGTTACGATGTATGTTACGATGTATGTTACGATGTATGTTACGATGTATGTTACGGTGTATGTTACGATGTATGTTACGGTGTATGTTACGATGTATGTTACGATGTATGTTACGGTGTATGTTACGATGCAAGTAAGGCATACAAAGAAAACTCTTCATTAAAGGTTTCCTCTAACGTTATGTCCTGTTGAAACAAGCTACCTTATTCCCGTAACACTTTTCTGTGATTTTATTTAATTATATTCATGTATACAGTTATCTTTTTAAATATAATACATTATTACTTCCATTCAACGCAGAGCGATTATTCACACCTCAACCAGTGATTTATGTAGTTTAATCGTGACTCACCTACTTGTCGATTTAAACAAGTATGTCGCAGTCGGTCGTTTTTTTTTATTGCCGCTGTTTTACATGTTTGTGTTTGTGCCTAGTCTATACATATAATACACAAGCGCCACATTTATTCGACCGAATTGACGCGTTGTCTCCTGCTGTTTATGCGCGATTCATTTACGATTGTCGTCAGGCAGTAAAACAAACCTGCCGACGATTTTTTCATCGGCGCGCCGTGCAATGTCGCGACAAAAACCGAAACCGTGGGAAACAATCAGTATTGGCTGATATTCTGACTACGAAGACCCTCGAGTCACGAGTGGGTATATGTGATTCTAATATATCGTCGGTTGAGCTGAAGTAGCAGTTTCGTACTTGGTGCTTTGTGTCAGTAAGTGTCAGTCAGTGGTATGCTTCACAGTCAGGGCAAACGTCAATGGGTAGGGAAAACGCCTGATATATATATATATATATATATATATATATATATATATATATATATATATATATATATATATATATATGTACATATACATATACAGTGTGCGTGTGCGTGTGCGTGTGCGTGTGCGTGTGCGTTTGCGTGCGTGCGTGCGTGCGTGCGTGCGTGCGTGCGTGCGTGCGTGCGTGCGTGCTTGCGTGTTTGCTTGTTTGCTTGTTTGCTTGTTTGCTTGTTTGTGCGTGTGCGTGTGCGTGTGCGTGTGCGTGTGCGTGTGCGTGTGCGTGTGCGTGTGCGTGTGCGTGTGCGTGTGCGTGTGCGTGTGCGTGTGCGTGTGCGTGTGCGTGTGCGTGTGCGTGTGCGTGTGTGTAACACTATTATATTAAAATGTCACTTACTATAGTTTATTATGTTAAAATGAAAAGTAGTAAATGTGTAGTTGTTATATTAGTATAGGTTAGTGTGTCAGTATCAGTCGATTAATGTGTCGATTGTTACATTATATTATGTTTTGTGTGTATTGTCACTTGTTATGCGATTATTTCACGTCTTTGCAACTTTCCGGTTCCGAAACTGCAATTCCACGTGTTGTGCAGCCTAGCAAAATTATTAATTAAGACAGTGTACCAACATAAAGCAAAGCAAATACTCTTTTCATCTCATTAATTTGGATGTATCAGTTTCACTTGATTCACTGGCCGAGTGCAATTGCCAGTGCGTTTGAAGATAGCAATAAGTGCTTCCGAAGCGCATTCTTCGGCTTCTTCGGTCGCGGCAACAGGTGCCGTCAAAACGCTGGAGCAAGTGTCTGCAGACAAAACTGTTAACGCGCGCGCATCTGCCAATCACGAATCCAATTACGCGCATTTACGCGTCGCGCAAAAACCCGGGCGCAATTACATAGATCAACAGCGACGCAATCATTCGATCGTTGTGACAACAGTACCGCACAAACCGCATTAGTCGCCATTGATTCGCGCGCGCCGAAAAGGCTTGTTTACATTCGCGCATAGTGAAAACATCTTGACGTTGACTTGGCGAGCAATCAGACGGATTATGATGCCGTTCTATTGTTCAGTATTCGTGGCGTATTCACCTGCCAGACGGTTCGATTCGACCTGGTCCCGTTCTGCTGGCGACGATGGCTCCAGTTAGGATAATGACCCTGTTTAGCTGTGTCGGCGACCGAGAGCCTATTAATCGTAACGAACTCATTTAGACAAACGCAATTTTCATGCCAGCCTGCGTCCAATGGCTTGGCAAAAGACTGGAGTTTTGTGGTGCGTGGAAATTAAATGACGGAGAAACAATAGCTATAATTTTGCTATTGGTGGCCACTAGGACGTGTAATGGGCGCTGGGAAACTTGTCCACAGATTTTCTTTACACTTCCACGGCACGTTAAACCTCTATTAATCGACCTCCTGCGGGAAATTTGTGAAAATAACATAACTCGTTTTTTTCTCATACACATCTGATATCGCTCAATTTCGGTCCAGTCCGGTGAATGATTATGTAATGTGAGTGGGTTCGGCCTAACAGTCAATGTGTCGATACGCAACGGCAACTGTCCATTGCCTTCTGTTGAACCAGCGGTGTATTTAGAGGCATTCGGCTATACCCGGGGGGGGGGCATTGGGTCATACCCCGAGGGGGGGCATTCGGGCATAATACCCCCGAATTAAATTTTACTGATTTATTGCTTGTAAACGTGCCGCAAAAATATTCACACACCGCAGTCCACACTTTTCGTGGATTCTTGAATGAAACGTAATATATGTGACATGTTCCCTTGTGCGCGCATCACAACATGTTCCCTTGTGCGCGCATCACAACATGTTCCCTTGTGCGCGCATCACAACACTGACCAACAGAATGGAGACAAGTGCATTAGCAACTACCGCGGGGTGAATCAGACTTTTTGGACTTACACAATTCAGTATTGTTTGCACTCGACATCTCACTGGTGAAAAACATTATCCATTTTAATCTCAAAGTCGGTACGGAGCAAATCCAAAGCAAAACTTTTCCAGGAAACCAATTTTAGTAATTTTCTGCACTTCCCGTTTTTAATACACTTGTCTTCATTCTTTTGCTCAGTGTTGTGGAAACGCACCTATGTCGCCTGTAGATGCCCGGACGGGAGCGGTTTATCGGGACGGGGTTATGCGGCGAGTGTTTGCTGAGCCGTCCAAGCCGCCGCGCGGACGCCGAGCGGTATCAGCCGGCTTAGGGAGAGGATTAGACTCGATAGACCCGCTAAGCCGGCGCCGAAGTTACGGCGCTTTTCAAGTGACCCCGCTGTTCTTTCCGCCTTCCCAATCGGGATTTTGGTTTGGGATTTGTGAGAGCTGTAACGTGTGTAACGTGTGTAACGTGTGTAACGTGTGTAACGCCGTGTGTAACGCCGTGTGTAACGTGTGTAACGCCGTGTGTAACGCCGTGTGTGGTGTTGAGACGGCGGGGCAGGCCGATAAATAACAGAAGCTTCACGTTTGTGAGAACAACTGGGTCTGGAGAATGACGGGAGCAAAGAGGGCGGGTAGTAGGAGGAGGATGAATGACCCGAGGGAAGAGATTGGGATGCAGTTCAACTTAATGGGAAGAACAGTAAGAAGCCGGGAAAACGGGGGCATGTCCCCTGGGTCTGGATTGTTGTAAAATGTTGGTATTTTATTGCGAGTACATTGTTTACTAGTTGTGCAAAATATACTATTTGGTATAATTGTCAACTAATTATATAAAATTACATCATAAATGTCCGATGAAAGTGGACATTTTGGTAAATGTAAAGATTTCTGGTCGAAATTAGATGGCAGATGTTGTCACAAATTTGTTTTGTCCCTCCCTCCACCCACAAAAAAATCTGTGGACGCCCATTATAAGGAGAGCTACGATGAAGTCCCTAGAGTCGTAGAGTCTTGGGACTGTCCGTTTGGGTCCAGGTGGTTGGCACTCCGGATTCGTTGCGCCTGCGATATATGTATTTATTGTCATTCATGCGACGGACCAAGTAAATGAGAAGGTTAGGACTAATAGGCACAAGCGAAACCACCCACGCAAGATGTTCTGCTCTGATGACGTGGTTGTAAAGTCCATGAACCCTCTTTATTATGCATCACGTGACCTTAAGGTCGTAAAGTCTCAACCTTTTTAATGGTAAAATCATGTTTCTGATATCTTGGCCACCAAAATATGTTTAATTAACCACAATGCTTAACTATTATTTGACCCTTACCAGTTTGTGAATATCGACCTCATCACGCAATGTAAACACGATATTCGGGTCGAAACATTTAAATTAAGCAGACAACGGTCAAATTATATGAAACAATTGTGGTTCATTAATTGAAACACATTTGGGCGTTCGATGCGTTAGAATAGATATAATTTATTATATGTAACATTATTTAGAATAGATATAGTTTATTGTATGTAACATGATTTTACGATTAAGACTACCAGACTTTGTACATTTAATGAGTCCTTCTTTGTTCTCGCCTTGTTTTAGAGTAATTTCGCGAAAAACAAAGCTCTCTAGTGTCCGGTTGCTCTTCTGTGCAAATGTGTTCTTTAGTTTTCGTGAAATCACTGGACAAGGTGTGTGATTATTTCTGACCAGATCCGGCAAAAATGTTGCGGAAAATAATAGTCCGGCTTTATATAATAGTCACACTTTTTCAAGTTTCCCAATATAAGGATCAAAGTTAATTCTTTCGGTGGTTTTATCCAAAGTATGTAGTCTTTTATTTAATCCGACGCGCCAATTTGGACATCTCTGAACCTGATTTGCGATAATCTCAATCAACTGACGAGGGGCTTTTAAATAGTGATACTATTTCTTGACGATGTAGTTGTCCGTATAGCGAAATAACTTATAACTCATTTAAAGATTAAAAAAAAAAAATTAAACATAATATTCCTTGCATGAATATATATACACAATTATACAGTATACACTATATCTAGTATACACTATATCTAGTATACATTATATATAGCATACACTATATAGTTACTAAAGTACTGGCCATTCAAATGTGTTTTAATTAACCACAAAGTTTAAATATAATTTGACCGTTATCAGTTGGTCTGCTCTGACGACTTTGCCTTTCAGCAGGCAGTGTAAACATGATATTCGAGTCGAAACATTCAAATTAAACAGAAAACAGTCAAATTATATTAAACAATCATGGTTTATTTTTTATATTTGGGTGGTCGAGATGTTTTATATAGTGTGTAATATATAACATTATTTTACAAGAAAAAAAGACCAGACTTCGCATCTTTAATTAGTTAAATTAATATATTGAACCGCTCTAGTCGAGAGCATGGACCCGTGGATAGTCCAGTCTAGTGACCAGTCTGCCGCGATCACGTCATAAGGCAATGGCAGCAGCCGGCTACACCGTCCATCATTGTTGGCGCACTTAGCCGGCGACAGAGTGGCGCCACAGCCGGTCACTGCACTCGCCGAGCGCTGCTAAGTGGCCAGCCAGCTCGCCACGCCTCCCTGAGCCAGCCGCCCGTGGCAGAGCGAGCGAGCGTTATCTCGACCGCTATCGCTGCTCGGCGGCGAAGGCGGCCTCGGCTCAGAGTCGTCGCGTACATTCGCCGCGCGGAACCAGCGCGTTCGACAGTGTCTGCGTTCGTCCGACGCTAGCCGGGGTTACACCGGTGTGTTAGTCTGATGGTTATAAAGACCAGCACGAAATCCAGATCCGGACGGAGAGCGACGAGGAACGAAGAACTTGTCTCGGCTGGAGTAGCCACCGCCGTTGTCGTCGTGTTGTGAAACTGGGCCCGTGAAACGTTAGCCGAGCAACCCCGTTTATCGCCCGCAACTTGCAGTACGGATTACCCCCGGACCCCCTGAATCCTTGGACACTCCGTCGACATCCCGTGGGGGTAGATCCAACCATGGATCCGTGGATGACTTTCTGCACTATCACCGGGATCTGCGTGGTGTGCCTACTATCGCGAGTGACAGGTAAGAAAGACGCGATATAACCGGCCTCATTATAGCGTCACGTATTGTGCTCCGAAATAGGAACACATTGTAATAGCTTCGCGTGTTGTTAGTCGCTATGAATGCCGAAGACAGGACGGGACATCTTGTCGGCCATCGCTCGTCAACTGTAAGGAACAACTTCCGGTTATCTTTATGCCATCTTGTGGATCAGAACGCTAACTACTCAGCCGAAGAGCGAGGTCCATGATTGACCATATGTCTACGACTGTGCTCATATAGCAGTGTTCTGATTGCAATTTTATCTGTGGTGGTTTTGTACATGCGTGGGTGCGAGTGCGTGCGTTTATGTGTAAACTATTCACTGTCTCATAGGGATCACTGAGAAGGGCACCGTGCTCAGTGGGGCTAATCTGGTAACGTCGTGACAAACCGTGACCATTGAAATTCGTCTTGTCACAACGTTAAAGTGAATTACATAAGTACGTATGACATGTCAACATGGCCACAGTAATGGAACTTCGCCAAATCCGCGACACCGTGTAGCTACGTATGCCAGATGTTAAACGGTTGTTTGTATGTAAACAAGCGCTGTCTGGCATTCTTGAATCGCGTAGCAATGTCGGAAATGTTGATCGGCGGTGCATTAGCGGGCTGTCCTCGCAGACTGCGGCAGACACCTGATCGCCTTCCGCGGGATCGCAGTCGTACCTGCAGGCGACGAATTGTGCCGCCGAACTGGCGCTGTCATTACAGCTGGCTAATTAGAAATGGTGGTCAGCGTTCGTACCTTCAGCCGCTTCTACTGTTGTTCTTGATCCTCCGATGTCCATTCGCGCTACATCGAACTATCCATTGTCCACATCGCTCGGACAGTCGATGTGACGTCACGCCGCTGACGTCACACCTTGCAGATGGGGTTTGGGCCACGTATCTACTTCAGACATAACTTCCATACTAATTTATCTTTCTCTGTGTATCTTTGCAACCAGAATCAACGTATGTGGTGTAGTGGAAACTGGCCTGGAATGTCGACTCTATTCACTGGACAACTCTGTGAAAGATGTACAGTGTTTTGAACGCCCTTAGAATAATCGGTTGTCATCCAGTGACCCGGCTGTCCTGGCCGCCGCCTTGACCAGCGTCTATGTGGCTGTTACTGTCTACCCTGGCCGCCGCCTTGACCAGTGTCTATGTGGCTGTTACTGTCTACCCTGGCCGCCGCCTTGACCAGTGTCTATGTGGCTGTTACTGTCTACCGTGGCCGCCGCCTTGACCAGCGTCTATGTGGCTGTTACTGTCTACCCTGGCCGCCGCCTTGACCAGTGTCTATGTGGCTGTTACTGTCTACCCTGGCCGCCGCCTTGACCAGTGTCTATGTGGCTGTTACTGTCTACCCTGGCCGCCGCCTTGACCAGCGTCTATGTGGCTGTTACTGTCTACCCTGGCCGCCGCCTTGACCAGTGTCTATGTGGCTGTTGCTGTCTACCCTGGCCGCCGCCTTGACCAGTGTCTATGTGGCTGTTACTGTCTACCCTGGCCGCCGCCTTGACCAGTGTCTATGTGGCTGTTACTGTCTACCCTGGCCGCCGCCTTGACCAGCGTCTATGTGGCTGTTACTGTCTACCCTGGCCGCCGCCTTGACCAGTGTCTATGTGGCTGTTGCTGTCTACCCTGGCCGCCGCCTTGACCAGCGTCTATGTGGCTGTTACTGTTGCGGTATCTAATCCGCTTCCTTGGGAAGTTGGTGCAGTTTCCGATCTGTCGTAGAATTCGATTCAACATGTACGTATGCATGAATACGTACGTACATGAATACATACGTACATGCATTCATGTGCTATAATATAATATTATTTTTTCATAACCGTATTCACTTCACCTTCAGTCGCGGTACTATTGACGTCACGGATGTTATTCGATTCGCTGACCCTCGTTAATATTGTACGCTTCGCGTTATGATATCACTTGGGTGGGACAGGCGACGTTATTGATACCTCCACGGCCACTTTACGATGCACACCTACGCCCTAGTAATTAATATGGTAACGCATCGGCTTCGACTAGCCGACGCAACCAAACTTTCTTGGTCTTGTCGGCGGGACAATTTGGTTGCTTCGGCAGCGAATGTTGGTCGCTTCGGCCCCGTTTTATGAAAGGAGTTTCGCCGAAATGGTATCAGCGCCGACGCGAATGTCAAACTATTTGAAAACTTAAATACTTTTAATGTGTAGTTGATTGCAAATACGGTTACTTCAATATTATGATCAAACGCAAATACTATTTTGAAAATGAATAAATAACATTTAATGTTTTAAATGCGATTAATATTAAAGTAGTCCATATAGTTTGGAAACGTTTTTATTTAGCAATAAAGCATCCTTTTTACGTTAGTAGAATTAATCAAATCGATGTAGACTGGTGCGTAATTTGTTGCCTTTTCCAAGCAGAAACAATTTGATGACTTTTGTAATGTTTTTATTTTAAGTTTAATCATATATTAATTCAATATTCTAATACATTCAATCATGCATGGGTGTACTTGCATATGCATAGTTTCAAACATTCGCATTGCATTTAAATGCATTGACTCGCATTTGAATCCAAGCACGCATGCAATCTATAATGACAATCGACTATAATCGATTATAGTAGACATACCATTTGGTGACACGCACAGACCACGTCACACATCTATAGCGTGGCCGAAGCGCCTAAGAATTGTGTCGCCGACACGACTAGGAACCAGTAATCTGGTAGTTGTGACGTCACGCTGGTGTTAAGTCTTGAGTTAGTAACTGAGTGGCACTCGACGTACTGAGTGGCACTCAACTGTTCAGCTCATTTACAGCCACACTGGGCTTTGTTTGCGAGTCCACCGCCGCTCAAACGTGACTTATTTATCAGGCATTTCATACAAGCAATAGGCATACTTACATTCTCTGCTTATCCTGCAGGAAACATGCACAGTTTCGGTCAAGTAGATATGATGCAATGTATGTCCACCGAGCGAAAACAAACATTGGAACAACGGCTTTCTCGGTTGACACATCAACTCTTTGGAGTTCAATCTCGCTTAGTGTTAGGTCAGTAGGAAACATAGTGCGATTTTGTCGTCACCCAAAGACTTATCTTTCTAGCCATGCTTACTCTCCTGAGCGTATTAAAACAATTGTTGACAACCAATATTGAATAATCCTTTTGGTTTTTAGTTCGGGTTTCCGATTATTTAAGCACGGTAGAAGTCTTGTAATTATTAGTATTATTAATCTCGATGGGCGGACGGACGGATGTGCCTTTGTCTCGTACTCAGGCAAAGGCATGTTTACGTTTATCGCAGTCTGGATCGTAGCAGTTTGTCCGGCGCCAGGCCGCTTTATCGCGTTTTGTGTCGCGTCCTTGTCGCTGATTTCGTCCCGATTCGATCGTCTGATTGCGACCTTTATGCGCGTGCACGGGCGAGCGCCGTCCGTCCGTCCGTCCGTCCGTCCGTCCGTCCGTCCGTCCGTCCGTCCGTCCGTCCGTCCGTCCGTCCGTCCGTCCGTCCGTCCGTCCGTCCGTCCGTCCGTCCGTCCGTCCGTCCGTCCGTCCGTCCGTCCGTCCGTCCGTCCGTCCGTCCGTCCGTCCGTCCGTCCGTCCGTCCGTCCGTCCGTCCGTCCGTCCGTCCGCGTATACCAACTACGACGCACGTGTTATCATATCGGTCAGATATGACGTCATACTGTGCAATCACTGTTCGTGTCTTGTTTCGGTGACACTAAAATTACTTCTTTAAAGCTGCGGGAAGTGCTTCCATCCGTGGATTATTTCGTCGTAATACCCCGTGATAAGTTACACACCCTGAAACAGAGCCTCTCTTATTTCATGACCCAGTTAGGCAGGCACTCGCGAAGAAAGTGCTGCGATCAGTTCCCAGATGTATCCACCTCGTCACACCGTGTGAGTGGCTGTCTCGGTGTCTGTACCGGTCTAAGGGGTCGTGTCACCAAGAAGTAAGAATGTAACTACTATATGCCTTACCGAAGTTAACGCAGACTCAGTGACATGTGTGTGATCTCGTAAACCTATCTTCCCTCGCTCCGGGACCTTCTACCCTCCATGGGATAGGATCGCTTCAAATGGCCAATGATATCTTTGTAGCCACTCTTTGTTCCTGTGATATAAAGGTAGATTTAAGGAACTACTTCATCTCTTCACAACAACTATTTACGTGAATGCAAGCTTTCCTGTACAATGTCCAGTATTAAAAAAAATCGGATTAACGAATGTCGTGTTTGTATAAAAAAAAAACATTGTACACACGGTGTTGTCCAGCTGTCTTTGGCCGCACTCCAGCCGTTTGGCCCGCGTCTGCGGACTCGGTGAAGGCGTGACCGTCGAGAGCTCTCGTAGCAGGCTGAGCTCCACTCGACTGACGATAATGCTCACTTGACCGTCAGCTTTCTGATTACTGGCTGTGATCACCGACGTACTCTAGTAAAGCCAAACTGGGAGGTGCTTATGAGACCACCGGCTCCACGAGATCACCGGTTCCACCATACCAAGGGCTCCACGAGATACCGGCTCCACGAGACCACCGGCTCCACGAGACCATCGGTTCCACGAGACCATCGGTTCCACGAGACCACCGGCTCCACGAGACCATCGGTTCCACGAGACCATCGGTTCCACGAGACCACCGGCTCCACGAAATCACCGGCTCCACGAAATCACCGGCTCCACGTGTCCACAACAGGTTTTCCCAATTTCCTTGTGTTTCCCTCGCATAGACACCAGGTAGAAGGGAAGATGTTTCCCTTGCATAGACGCCAGGTAGAAGGGAAGATGTTTAGTGTCTCATCTGAAAGACACAGGCAAGGCGGGTTGAACGAAACAACAACAACAACAATAACAACAACAACAACAACAACAACAACAACAACAACAATTATTAAAGCAATGTTTTTATTACCATGAATCCCGGATAATCATGTCTGACAGATCTGCATCGTTACGGCCTTCGCGGCATGTTCTATTTCATCACTTACCTTGCCGGTCCGCCCGTGACATGACCCGACATCTCTGCCCCGTCCGCGAGTCAGCCGGCCGCCTGACGAGCCGGCAGGCGCCAGTTGTTGCGAATGCCGCTTGTGGCCGCCATAAAACGATCAGTAATGTGCCGTTCGACGTTCGCTGAAATAACATTTTCTTGAGGCTTTGATAGATCAGAGAGCGCGGATATTTATTCCGTCAGTCGGAGAGCGCCTCGCCGGCATTTACATACGGTCGGCGGCGCCGTCTGACGTCTTTATGAGCGTCTCCGTCGCGGCCCGCCAGCTTCACTAAAACAAACATTTCATAAACACCGCCGCCCCCCGGCGAGGTCCCCGTCTACCGCTCGACGGGTAGACGCCCGGACGGGTGTTATACGTGACCCGGTTTTTTTTACAAACACTCACGACATTCGTTAATCCGATTTTTTTTTATTGGGGTATTTTTATTTACATCGGATTAACTTGTGGAAATATGAAAACAAAACAACTAACTATTGATGATACACCGGAAATCGTACATGCGTAAAGTGGCCGCTTTAAGGGAAACCGAACATACCGAACTGAACATTTAAAAAAATAAAGCGTTTTATCGAAAGGTAACAAATATAACTAAAAGTAAATGTAAGTTTTAGGGGGGGGGTCGACAGTTAGAGCACTCCACGCCACCAGTGCTAGCGGCGGAGAACTGTCGCGGCTCTTGTCTCTTCGCAGCGGTTGACAGGACATTCGCACGGTCGCACGTCTGTCTTGCTGTCTGTCTGTCTGTCTGTGTTTCTGTCGGTCTGTCACCACACCACACCACACCACACCACACCACACCACACCACACCACACCACACTTGTATAACTTTGTAAACGATTGTTAGCTGCCAATTATGCATACGCCTATATGTTCACAACTACCAAACAGTCGTGTTTGGTGTGAGCTTAAAAAAGGGGTTAAACCCAAGAAATTCTTCCTAATTCGGCGTCGAACCGACTTTAGATTAAGCTGTGTCCAGGCACTTTTACAGGCGCCTTCTCATTTTCCACGCACACCCGAACGTCTTCCCGTAACTGGGCCGTCCCCGTTCAGAGCCCATCAGCTGGGACCGCCCGTTCGCCTGATGCTACTAAACCAACATAGCCTGCCGGTCGGTCTGTTACCGCCGCTGACAAGTCGCTCGTGGGGCAAGGCTGCCAATCAATCAATTTACGCGGCGCTGTTTTGTTGAACAGCGCCGATGCTGCGTTTGCACAAAAGACGCGCGCTCCGTCAATAGCGCACCCCAGCCGGGGGCGGGCCGCTCAAAGCGCACTCATGAACTGCACGAGTGGTACAGAGTCCATTACAGTTAGCGTGTGGGGTATATACTAACATGGCGTGCGTGGCCCCAGGAGAATCCATTTCAATTTGAGTTCTAATACATACAGCGAAAGATTTAGCGAATTTCTAATCATGGCGAACATTTTGCTACTTATGGGACGCGAATCTGGGTAGAATACTACACTTAATTACGCACATGTAACTAGATATGAATATGTTGATTTGTCCAATGTCGCAGTCGTCACGACTATTTTAGAAAGTCTACGCGTTTCACAAGCCTAGCAGGGATCGGTTAGAACCACGGAATGTTTGTTTTCTTGCACAACAGTGCAGAGTTGGTGACTAGGCCAGACACACCGCTGTCAGAATGATACTTGTGAAATTGCCGTGCGTTGAGATGACGCTGAAAGGCGCTGCAGATTCTTGTGTATGTTCGGCAAACGTAAGATGGCGCACCCGAATACAGAGCAGCCATCATACCGGCGTGAACCGACGACCAATCGTTGTCCTGCTCGCTAGCCGCGTCGTGCACGCGCTCAACTGGCCGCTCAACTGGTAGTTCCTCGCGGAGACATTTTTTCGTTATTGCGCTTGATCGTGGTACACGGCGCGACTTCAACAAGTTAGCTGGCGACTTTTCTCTGGTCTGTGAACACGATTACATGACACCAGACGCTAGACGAATACTGCTGCATTCAAGCGCGAACCTTTTGCCTCACCTGTGCAGTGTCTCGAACTATACAGTAAAGAAAATCAACGCCACATGCTTAATTAACATAACATGACTCAATATATTAATTTTCCAATTGAAACCCCTCGTGCGAACAAAACATAAAGGGGACGGTCAATTCATCCGTGTAATCGTGCTCAACTCTAAACGTCGTCTTCGGGTGCATTTAGTTTTCCGTGTAAAGGAAATTCTTGCAACTTTACCGCGCGAACAATGCATAGAGAGGCGGATTTCTGGCACGTGTCCCCGCATTTGACACGCGTCGCCCATATTCATAGAGACGTTATGTTCACATAAGTTACCAACGAAAACACATGCATAGTTGGTTACAATACAGGTTTGACGGCGGGTCTGTAATTGCTATGCTAACCTTCACCTGAGGCGCTCGGACGGGGACTTGCGTGCATTCGGTGTACAGGTGAACTGTTATACTTCAACATACACTGTTAATTCACGCCACGTGGCACCCTCTTTTAATGGGCATTGAATGCACCGTATTGAGTGCTCTGTAACATAACGTAGTTGACAGTTGACAATTCAACACCCACCGAGGCGCTGCGGTCAAACTAGACCGGTTGTATGCATATGGAGATTATAAATCTGCGTGGGTCTATGTGCTTTTTAATAAATATTCACGCACTTCAAATTTGTACATAAACGAACATGGTTCACAATGGGCTAAATCTATTGATGTGGGACCTTTACGCGGAGTCAACTCGATAAACAATCGTTCTGACGCATCATGACCTTTAAGGCGTATTTATTTAAATTAGCAAAACGACTGACATGACGTCACTTGCGTTCCCTGTCATAAAGAGCTCGCTTGCACGTTGAGTAGACATTTTATCTCCTTTATTTATGGGGCAACTTATCACCTTTCATGACATCGTAAATCTAACAAGTGCTGTTTACAATAGCTGTGTGAATATAAGTAATTATGAATCCTATAAAAGCACAGAAAATCCAATTAACTACGATATAATTATGAGTATTCGGCGCACGCGTTATTCCTATAAAAAAAAAGTCAGTGTCCGCGTGAAAGCTGCATGGTGGTCACAAAAGTTAGTGGTCACAAAAGTTAGTGGTCACAAAAGTTAGTGGTCACAAAAGCTGGTGGTCACAAAAGTTAGTGGTCACAAAAGCTGGTGGTCACAAAAGTTAGTGGTCACAAAAGCTGGTGGTCACAAAAGTTAGTGGTCACAAAAGTTAGTGGTCAACGTTGCATGCAATTTGCATTAATATTTGCTTAAATTCGCACAGCTAATGAAAATAGCCAAATTGGACTGTATAGTTATAATGACACAAACAATCCCCTTTAACACCGCGCATGCGCATAACACCAAACCAAGCCCTACCTTGCGCAACACCGGTTTTATGTTTATTAATAACTGAAGCACAACATTAAGTGTAAAAGTTGCAATTTTTACGAAACTGAGTTATTACTAAAAATGCTCTGATTGAAGACCTAACCTACCTTCGGATATAAAAATTGCATTAGTCGCAACATTAACGCATAAAAATGTGCATTAGTCGCAGCATTAATGCAGTAGGATAAGGCAATGGTCACGTTTTGCAAACAATTAACTTTCCAGTTGGTATATTGACATAAATAATCAGTTTGTGTTGCTTTGCTCAAAACTATAAACTAAATTGTAACTTATCTTGTTTTTGAACCAGTGCTTCAATTACTTTCGTAACGAAGTTTTTGCGCGGTAGCCATCTTGCGGGGTTACGCAATGCTGCCGTCATTTATAGCCTCGTTACCCGATAGCGGCGTCTGTCTGAGACAGGACTCGGCTGCCATGTACAGCTTGGCTTCGACACAAGTGGCTGACGCGGCACTTGAGATAAGTCCGCCTCGCTCCGACCCGCCCTTATCCGCCGCGCTACGACCCGCCCTTATCCGCCGCGCTACGACCAGCCTTTATCCGCCTCGCTCCGACCCGCCCTTATCCGCCGCGCTACGACCCGCCCTTATCCGCCTCGCTCCGTCCCGCCCTTATCCGCCTCGCTCCGACCCGCCCTTATCCGCCGCGCTACGACCCGCCCTTATCCGCCGCGCTACGACCCGCCCTTATCCGCCGTTCGCCGCCAACACAAAATGTCTGCTATTTTCCCGATAATCCGCGCTGGAAATAATCCCTATTTCGTTTGTTTTATTGCCTGTATCTCTGACTCGGTATCGCATGCGCGAAATGCCAGTCGCTGATCGTATAGCCGTGAATTATCCATTCCAGTGTTACTCGAAACATTCCTCGCTCAGCTACGTCAAGTCCTGCGCCGGCCGATTCGGCGAATTCTTCGACAACACAGAACGACTTGCAAAGATTGCTTCAGATTCGTTGTGCTTCCGGTACAAGGATGTTAATATTAACGATATCACCTTATCTTGCGGCGTCGACGAATCTCAAGTGCTGCAGCACGACAACATGCATTAGTAGCGGCTGAACTGATAAGTCTAGCGGCGGTTGTCGTTATGATATCGTAAATACCAGACACCGAGTCTTCGGCGATATCCTTCCTGCCGCTCGTTAGGACCTAAATAGTAACACCGAGTCTTCGGCGATATCCTTCCTGCCGCTCGTTAGGACCTAAATAGTAACAAAACTAATGAATACCGAACTGAGTCATTCTGATACAACAGCAACTTTTGGAAACCGCCCTTTAAGGATGTAATTTACATTACTGCGATGATATTCTATATTATCTGTTCTATTAACATCATGCCAAAGGCAACTCCTCATTAATCTAACACCAGGTGGCACTGTCATATGCCATTCATCTTTGCTTTCCTCTACACAGAGTAATGTTTGTATTTGTTAATTTATGTGATTACGTTTTGGTGATTTGCGTTACAGCCTTTTTGTATAAAAATGCCGCACAATGCAAATATACGACTTTATAACCCTATTTATGGTAATATCCGTCATAGAATAATTGTACTTTGAAAAAAACATGTACAAATTAAATTATGTAAACTTTGTTTTTACAAGTTGACCAAGTGGAGTTATCTCGTTCATTCTGGCCTTGCCCATTCTGTGTTCACACGACGTCGGTTTAGCCGTTACCGGAAGTTGCCAAAATCACCCTAGATAATTTTTCTTCAGAAATTGTGTTAAGTTGTTGACGTGACTATTACCGGAAGTGAATCACAGAGAGTTGATGTGGCAACCAAGAAAGCTCTTGTTCCTGTTCTTCTTATTCTTCTTAGTCTTCTTCTTCATATATCAGAGCAAATTCGATTATGTGCTAACGCATGGATACCTTATGAAATTGAAGAAATGATAGTCAATAGGTAAATAGTCAACATACAGCTCAACAGGTAGCACGAACAAGAACACAAAGGGAAGTAAACAATTAATGTATATAGACGTTATTTATTTTATTTTAGACATCCTTGTCTGTTGCCTTAGCGTCCGAGTTCACGAAATATACCGTGGCGTTATCAGAGCGTGACAGCGACTGCGCGCGTTTACGTCATCAGTACAAAGTGTAGCGTTCACGTATCGACGTGTCTGGTTCTCGCGACAAGACGATGATGGTTTTCATGTTGCATCCATTACTTCTAGGCACGTACGTGCTCCGAGACCAGGCAGTGCGTCAGGTGTGACCGAGTGTCGGTTAGATTTATGACACGAAACAATCGTTGTATCACATATATTCATATAGATGGCGATGACGTATATGCATACGTCGTCGCCAGCTATGAACTCAGGATTATTGCAATGCACAATGATTCATAGCGAATCTGAATGTTGTATATCTTGTAAAGATATATTGACAAATGCATTATCCGACCGCTATACCTGCAAGTATATTCTCCCATTTCACGACCAACGAATACT
This sequence comes from Lamellibrachia columna, assembly GCA_963662155.1. NCBI lineage: Eukaryota > Metazoa > Annelida > Polychaeta > Sabellida > Siboglinidae > Lamellibrachia > Lamellibrachia columna. The sequence continues at coordinate 12,871,716 of OY759261.1, forward strand.
TGATTGAATAGTATTTTTTTCGGGGGGGGTGGTGGGTTGCGGTGTTCTTTCTTAGTTTCATAGCTGTGTACACTCGCATTCAATATACCCTCTTCTGTCTTCCGTTTCACGCACGTGTTCTAACCACTGAACTTCGCGTTCCTTAACCACGTGGTTACAGACACGCGTAACGACACCGCCGAAAGTAATTTCCCATACGAACGATTGCACCGCATATTTGACATGATATATACTAATACATCACATCAGTGGTCACGGTAAAATTGCTTCGTCTTATCGCCGCCTCTCCTGTTTGCATTTAATAACTAACGCATGTCGTAGGGAACGCGACCAATCATACCAGAACACCGCAGTAATTGCCCCACCACCACCACACAGACGACATTGTGCACCGACCCGCTCGATAGGTGTCTATGTGCCTTCCAGAGTTCCCGTGCCCACCACCACACTGACGACGTTTTTGCACCGACCCGCTCGATAGGTGTCTATGTGCCTTCCAGAGTTCCCGTGCCCACCACCACACTGACGACATTGTGCACCGACCCGCTCGATAGGTGTCTGTGTGCCTTCCAGAGTTCGCGTGCCCATCGGCCGGCCGAAGCCCGCGGGAGAGATGTCAATTGTTCCAATGTTCTCTTTTTATGCGCCGATCGTTTTATCCGGTCATTGATCCTTCGACGTATAGCGCAGTCGGTTGGAGAGATTACGCCGCGCTCGACTGTACGTGTGCCGCGCTGTACGTGTGCCGCGCTGTACGTGTGCCGCGCTGTATTGATTGTAAACGTGGCGAAATAAAAACTATTGAGACATCAACGTAGTAAAACCTAATCGATTCCAATCACTACTGTTGGCCGTAAAAAAATAAACCACAAACGAGATTATAATAATACGTCATGTTTTGTGTGATTTAGAACTAGCACGCACGCACACATTAATCACTACATGTACACACGAACATGCGCACGCGTGCGCGCGCACGCACGCACGCACGCACGCACACACTGTCACTTAGCATAAAATCGCCAAAGACACTCGAAACTTACATTTGACAGTGTCACTCATTCGGTTTCAAGAGACACTCAGTTCACGCTTGAACATCCCACAGGTTTTATTCCATGAACACATCCACTACTTCAGCCAGAAGATGTATACTACTTCAGCCAGAAGATGTATACTACTTCAGCCAGCAGATACTACTCAAGCCAGCTCAAATGTGTCGTAGTAAAACTCGAGCTACTGTTCTGGCCTCCGTTTACTTCTGACCCATTGATATATATATATATATATATATATATATATATATATATATATATATATATATATATATATATATATATATATATATATATATATATATATAAACAAATTGAACACTATCAATGTTCGGTTGTTGCACGTGCAACAGCCGAACATTGATTGTGTTCAATTTGTCTCCTTATATTCTGCGGATCCTAACCTCACACTGATCTCAGTGGGCTACCAACGACGAGGGTCGGGTTTCAATACTCTTCTGGTGTCCATAGATTCGGTTTAATATATGGGAGGAATATCAATGGAATCGTTTTCCTGGCGCAAATGAACGGCCACTTTCTGTCCAGCCAGACCGTTTAACGAACTGGGTGGTGCACGTAACGTTGCCAGATAAATGCACAGACGTTCGGGCCGGAGTTTCCGGCTGCCAGTCCGTGGGAATGCGTCACAGTAGTCTTGGCGACGCTGCCTGGGAGCATGGACTTCCCTCGGCCGTCTAGCGCCGGTTTATCGGTCCGGTAACTAGCGGGCGACAGACGGATCGAGCGCCGTGAGTGAGTCGCGACCGTTCGCGATAGTAACGACGCTTATCGATTCGATCGATCTGGCGCGGCCGCTGTGCGCCACAGCGTCTCCGCTCCAGTCTGTCCGCCAGCCGGACTACCCCGGGAGACGCCGGCGCGACAAAGACGCCGCTGTCACCAGCCAACCGCGGCGCGATCTCTATCGCCCGCCGCCCGATGGACGCCGGAGATAGCCGGACACGCCTCGCTGACTCGCTCGGCGATATGACGTCACAAAACATATGGCCGCTTCATGCGTTATTCAAGCGATAAAGGCGGCGACGGCGACGCGTTGTGCGCGCGAGCGGCTCATTTAACGATATTTACCGGCAGTCGGGGTGAGCGCTGCCGGCGGTTGGTTGGGCCGATGTTATCGGGGCGACGTCGTTCCGATGCCGGTGTACCTTGTCGCCTTTCCGGCCGGTTGCGTTCAAACAGCACCGTGAGCAATGCTTCGCGCGACGCATTTCTGTGGGAAACCGCCTGGTAGCAGTAACAACTGCGTCTATGGCTGCGTCTTACGATTGTGATTGTGATTAAAGTTAACGTTATACGTTGATTTGTGCTGGGTCGTAGGTTGGTGTCGTGTAAACTGAAACATATTGAGGCGTACGTAGCTGCACGAATCAATCGATTAGACAGAACCATATATGTATACTATATTTACAAGGATAGCCAACTATCATTGTAAACGACGTCAGATTGGCGTAATCTCGTAGGTACACTATATTGACGCGATAATTTGGAAGATGGCTACCCGTGTAACTGTTATCTACGTAACAACATAATACCAGCGAGACAAAGTATTGTGATTTTCGACGTTTGTATATTCAACTGTGACGTCACACCAGGCAGCACTACTCGGTGTTTTTTCTCCCAACGTAACCTACATTGGTGAGCTCATTAAACATCCTCCGCCAGGGGTGCTGCTGCAGGCTGTGGCTCATGCCGTGAAGTTTAACGTGGTGCGCGGGCGCTCTGTGGCAAAAGCCTCGATACACAATTAACGATTCAACGACGGCACGCACGCGATCTTTGCCGTGCACCATTTGGCTACTACATCGGTGCAGTTACGCACGCAAGAATGTGGCAGTCTGTGCTGGGGGGACTAACAAGGACTAGTCACGCATGGGACTATCGACCGTGGGTTGCGTTGCCGAGGCAGTAGTCTGTCTGTCTGTCTATTTCAACCCCGTGGAATGCCACACCATTCTAAATTAAAGTTGTTTACGCTCAAGGGACCAACCATCCTTCCGCGTGAGAGAATTGTTCGTAACCATCTCGTAGTGCCCTCGCCTCACGTAGTGCCCTCGCCTCACGTAGTGCCCTCGCCTCACGTAGTGCCCTCGCCTCACGTTGTAGTCATTTAACCCGATTGGGCGAAATGTCTGTCGTGTTTGTGCGAATGAGGTTTCAAAAAGCCGATGCCTAAACATAGCAATTACAGTTGAGCCAATATTGCTATTCTTAAAAGCAAACTACGGCTTAAGAACTACGCACACGTTAGCAGTGGTGGTCTTTATTATAAGATGTGTTATTTCAATAACTACAGATGCGAGCGATCTCTGTCAAACGTGACACATATATGAGCCACAATTCTGCCCCGTTCTGCGATGTGTTCTTACGAACAGTAGCTAGACCTCTTGTGCACGGGCAGGAATGTGTTCTTACGAACAGTAGCTAGACCTCTTGTGCACGGGCAGGAATGTCATGGCTCGTAGCTGGCTTGATACCATCTACTATCTGTTGAGCCGGCTCTCCGGCAGAGAGCGCACAGCGCTGATGCACCGTCTTTCATCTCGTGATAAGCCAGTCGCTTCAGCGAGCCCAGTGATAACCGCCTACGTACGGGGGGGGGGGTGGGGGGGGGGGGGGCGGCGGGGAGGTCTGGTCTTTCGTAATACCAGTTTCCACCGTATTTTGCATTTAAAACTAGTCATTGTAGCGTCACTATTATATATCTCACGGATTAGTTAATTCTTGTCAGCAGCTGTCCTTGGAAGATATCATATGATATTTGTCCGGGTTGAATTAATACCCTTACAACTCTAATTCAAAATATGGTCATGGCTAAATCGGACCATGACCAAATCGAATCACCCCTCCCCTAAATATACAACTGATTGATCCATAGATTTATTATAATAATTCGTATTTCTTAACGGTTAACTTCTGAACTTTCCACTCATACTTTTTATATTTCTTCATACTGGTATTTTCGGAACATGGACCCCCCCCCATGGGATGCCGTCAACGACCGGAGACCATGTTCCACATTCCTGTGTGCGTGCGCGCGCAGCTATGTCACACTGGCCAGCGGGACACGGCACTAAAACGCGCGCATTTATTTCCGCTCTCATGGGTCGTAAAACGAGCGACAACGCCCGGCCCGACCGCGGTACGCGACCACTGAGTAAATCAAACACGCCCCGGCAGCGTAATAATAATGATAATGACAACGTTGCCGCGCGCTGTTTGCTCGGGCTGTGATGTTCCAGACTGATAGTCAACATCACGTGGTAGCACACGTGACATGTACGGTTGATATGTACATCGCAGGATGATAGCTCCAACGGATACGGACATTTCCCCGGAAACCCCCCCCCCCCCCGGAAAACATCCGCCCCAACATCACTTTGACATAAAACGAGATTCCATTCTAGAGGGATGTCCATAAATATCACATTGATCAGGTCCAGGAACCCTGTGAGTCGGTCCAAAGGAAACAGGGGTTCGTTGAATACCGGTGACCCACACTTCCGATTATTGGGTTTATGTCTATCAGACGATACCCGAAAGATGACCAGAACGGAAGATGCCTGGTTTGACAAAGTTCGTTTCGCTGAAAGACGTCGCGGAGACACTGTTTACCCGATGTAGTTATTGCGACCAATATCCGACCTATAAACGGTGCGTGTTTTTTTTTAGCACACGACGGAAACGCGTTACGCATTTCAACGTAGAAGTCTATCAACAAACAGACGGTTTATGGGCATTCGCTCCACGGCGACGGCAGATGCAACTTTGCATAAACCCACACCATTAGTGTCGGACGTTTAAAAGCCATTAATGCGTTGTCTTGGCCATCTGCTTTCTTTCCGTAGCAATTAGACCGAGTCCTGTCGACTAATGGTAACATTAGCCGACTCCGTCCCCCTCCTGCGGCGTTGTAGTCGCTTTAACGACATCGACAAACACACCGTCTCTAATGCCTTCACCCGCGGGCGATCTCCGTCTCGGCCGGGCCCGGGTCTCGTTCACACGAGGCAGACGCTGCGAGGTCGAGCCCACCTCCTGCGGGAGTGGCCAATCCCATTGTGTGGGCTCTGCTTTGATGCCTACTCGATACGCTGGCCGGACTCATCCGACCGTCTGACCATGGTGCGTGACCGCTTTGATCTACCCCGACGCGAACCCAAGCGTTAAGATCTGGTTACGTCACCTGGTTGATATCGTCTATAGTGCGTCCGCAGTTGTGTCGACTGTTACATCCGGGTGCAATCGAGAATGAATCCCACGAGATGACTAATAGTTTATTTGAGCAAGTTATTGGAGACACGACAATTGCGCAGGTGAACCGTGCATTAATGATGTATTTATACGGTCGCCATTTGTACATTTCACCCGTCTGGGCTTTCATGTACGTCGGCGGCATTTGACCGGGAGACACATCATGATGTCATCAATGCGACAGCGTATTTTGTCAGCGATTGTTTTCGCTGAAAATCTTAATAATTTGCGTTGGATAACTCACTTTTACTGATAGTTGAAGGCAACGTCAAAAGTAACTGTGCACCAACAACATTATAGTGTTAATAGTAATATACGAAGACGTGACAAAATGTTATAAATAATAAATGTACGATAGTTATTACCTTAACTTTTTATCAGTAATAGCGAGTCACATTTTATATTATCAGTTTGTTATACATGTATGTACACTGGTCCGCTTGAAGACAACATCGATTATTCAACGTTGTTCAGTAATGGTTACTGCCCCAAACGCCTGACGCCATTTATCCCAAGTTCAGAAGTCAACGATAGGAAACCTATATACGTCCCGGTACCGGACGTGCAACAGTCATCGATGTTCGCGGGACACGCGCGACGATGCGTATAAGATAACGTATAGTGTCTAGGAAGTCGCTAATCGGAAACACTCAACAGTGCAACGGATGACCATATTCGAGCGATTCTCCAGCTCAGCATAAAAATGTCGGCGACTAAGCGAAAGGGACGCCGGCGTAGGTACCAGGCCGTGGCATGTTTGAATGCGCCTGCATAATTATGCGAAGCATTAATTAAACATGGACGGAGGGGGTTTGAAAATTTGCACCGTGAACCGACAGATTGCCTAAGGCGACAAGAAGGCGGCGTGCTCCCACGTCGCAGCCTTGTTCCCGTCTCCCCGGCTAGCCATTCCCTAGTGCCTTGTTCCGACGCTAAAACCATAGATCCCGATTTAATTGAAGCCATTCGTAATTATGCAGGCGGAGTGAGCGAGCACAGAGAAAGGCTGGGAACGACGCCATGGCGTGGCACCCTGTCCGCTTAATCGCTGCTCTTCTGGTCGGGGTGCGGCTATCACCCGGCTATTGGTGCCGCGTGTGCGGATACAAAGGGGCGCTCTGCGGGTGATTTCATTAACCCCGCTCGGGCGTCGATGTTCATTTGTCGCTCGTCGCCCATTAATGTAGCACGACACGACCCCACTGTGTGATGTCACCACGACACGACTCCACCGTGTGACGTCACCACGACACGACTCCACCGTGTGACGTCACCACGACACGACTCCACCGTATGACGTCACCACGACACGACTCCACCGTGTGACGTCACTACGACACGACCCCACTGCGCCTCGTGTGACGTCACCGCGACCGTCTTCAGTCGTTGCGACACGCGGTGTATATGAAACGGTTGGAGAATGTGTAGTTTGCTACATGTTCCCTGAACCCCCAACCCTTCCTCACTGGTCGTTGCCACCAACTGACTATTGCTTGCAGATTTTCCGAGCTCATTGTTCAAATTGTATACATTTTCGATGATAATATGTGTATTCTTTGTCTGCCGTCTTTGTCTGTCTTTATATTTCGCTTCAAGGAGCTGTTTTTTTGGTGCGCTGTGTTTTGTTATTTGTGTTGATACAAGTAAGCTCACAGAACAAACACACCTTTGTCATGTGCCTGCACCAGCATGTCGCGCGGAATAAAAAACGAAACGACGCACCATGCAGTTTCTATATACGCATTGACGATATAGGGGACTCTGGTCAACAAAATCACGGTTTGGCAGTGACGGAATCGTTTCCTATTACGGTTGTATTAAAATGCGCCGCTTAAAGTGAATCCGGTGCTTTATAGAATCACTTTCTCTGGCCCGAAGTGATTATGTTAAGTCCATCGTGGCTTCAATGAGGAACCAAAATATACATATCATAACAACAGACAGACAAACAGACAGACAGATAACCAGCTAGCCTGCTAGCCCAGACTACATCGGGCTGACGTGATCGAGTGCTCGTTACAGTGAGATCATAGGCGCACACGCGCGACTCATGTCACGCTGACGACGAATACTTGACACACTTACGGGTATGACATTGTGGGAGTGTCACAGTCACCAGTAACTGGGCCTGCACCGAATACGTGACACGAACCATAAGTATCCGAATAGTAACGGTACCGGCGCTGGCTATGCTTACGTCCCTTGTGCGTTCGACCGGTCGTAAAACGAACATCAACAAAGGCATGCGACGGGCCTGGTTTATGAGTTTCAATTGTACCGGGCACGGACGTATAATATTATGATTTAGATGAACGCTTGGCAGATTTACAAACGGGTGTATATGTCGCAGCGATATATCACCCAGTGGCGTTTTCTTACGTTCATTAACATTTCCGCCAAGACCGGTTGGCCATTTGAATTGTTGGTCCTCTGAGTTGAGTGTCTGTCCTCTGAGTTGAGTGTCTGTCCTCTGAGTTGAGTGTCTGTGCTCTGAGCTGAGTGTCTGTGCTCTGAGCTGAGTGTCTGTGCTCACGCAGCTCTCGTGTCTTTCTCCGTGACGTCTGTTTCGTTCTGACACGCCCTTCTGCCGTTTCCGTCACGCTTACTGCTTCACGCCGCTCTCCACATCAACACTTCTCGACGCCCCGCTCTCCACATCAACACCTCTCGACGCCCCGCTCTCCACATCAACACTTCTCGACACCCCGCTCTCCACATCAACACTTCTCGACGCCCCGCTCTCCACATCAACACTTCTCGACGCCCCGCTCTCCACATCAACACTTCTCGACGCCCCGCTCTCCACATCAACACTTCTCGACGCCCCGCTCTCCACATCAACACCTCTCGACGCCCTGCTCTCCACATCAACACCTCGACGCCCTGCTCTCCACATCAACACCTCGACGCCCTGCTCTCCACATCAACACTTCTCGACGCCCCGCTCTCCACATCAACACTTCTCGACGCCCCGCTCTCCACATCAACACTTCTCGACGCCCCGCTCTCCACATCAACACCTCTCGACGCCCCGCTCTCCACATCAACACTTCTCGACACCCCGCTCTCCACATCAACACTTCTCGACGCCCCGCTCTCCACATCAACACTTCTCGACGCCCCGCTCTCCACATCAACACTTCTCGACGCCCCGCTCTCCACATCAACACTTCTCGACGCCCCGCTCTCCACATCAACACCTCTCGACGCCCTGCTCTCCACATCAACACCTCGACGCCCTGCTCTCCACATCAACACCTCGACGCCCTGCTCTCCACATCAACACTTCTCGACGCCCCGCTCTCCACATCAACACTTCTCGACGCCCCGCTCTCCACATCAACACTTCTCGACGCCCCGCTCTCCACATCAACACTTCTCGACGCCCCGCTCTCCACATCAACACTTCTCGACGCCCCGCTCTCCACATCATCACCTCTCGACGCCCCGCTCTCCACATCAACACTTCTCGACGCCCCGCTCTCCATATCAACACTTCTCGACACCCCGCTCTCCGCACCAACACTTCTCGACGCCCCGCTCTCCACACCAACACTTCTCGACGCCCCGCTCTCTTCCATCTCAGCACTCTTGTGTCTCTGTTTCTATTATATCCTTCTCCACTGTTCTGTTTCTCTTTTCTGTCCGTCTTACAATCATTGGCTCTCCGTCTCCTCTTCACAATATTTCCATCGTCTGTTTCGCCTCTCGTGTTTCCGGTCCACCTGGTAGCTCCGACAGCACCTGGTAGCTCCGACAGCACCTGGTAGCTCCGACAGCAGCTGCACTCCGTCCTACACACGAGGAATGTGCTAAATGGACGCAGCCATTGTTGCCGCTTGCCGTCGGCGTAGACGCGACAGTATCCCAACATGTTTATCCAGTTAGTAGGTATTTTATTTGCACTCCAAGGAATGTCCTCTCCCACTGTTGTATAGTGCGGTCTATCCCCGCTCTCTCGTGGTCTATCCCCGCTCTCTCGTGGTCTATCCCCGCTCTCTCGTGGTCATCGCACTAGGATATAAACTGCTTAGTTTATTAGTCCTACTCAGCACCATCAAAACAACAGTTTCCCCCAGGATCACGGGAAGTGGGTCAACATTATTAAAGTCCTTAGATAATTATTATCCTGTTTATGGTAATGCATACAAGACCCTGTAAATGTATGCAAAAAGAGGCAAATGCCGTTACCTTCCAAACTACGCCACGCCACCACAAACAACCAGTTGAACTGTGTACGACAAGAACAACGTGGGTTACTTTGATGTGTGTTTTATTTAATTTTAGTTATTTTGGTTTTACAGCAAACACGTGTATTAAACTAGACGTTTTGATGGCGCTACTGGCCGTCAAGATGAAACAGTTGTGGGGCGGGGTAGCTATAGGGGTTAAGACGTCGGACACTCAGTCCACAGAACCCGTTCGAATCCTCTCGCCGCCGTTTCGAAACTTTGGCAATTTCGTTCACCCCACGTTGCCACAGTTCACTCAGCTGTATAAAGGCTCGATAGTCTTTAGATGTGTAGGATTGTACCGGTCGACTGGGAGTATTGGCTGGTCAGAAACTGGCACGCGTACAGGTTGCGGTTGACGCAGCGTATAGGCACACGTTGTTGTTGCTGCCCGCCGTCGGTCGTTAGTGGCGCCGACTGCCTCGTTATACACACGGCGGACGACGTTGTTCTGCCGGTTCATCGTCCACACGCCAGAGCAGTCTGTCGGCAGAGAAACAGTTGTACGACGCCGCCGCCATGTGGCGGGTCGCGGTGGTGGCGCGATGGTGGCGCGATGGTGGCGCGGTGGTGGCGCGGTGGTGGCGCGATGGTGGCGCGGTGGTGGCGCGGTGGTGGCGCGATGGTGGCGCGATGGTGGCGCGATGGTGGCGCGGTGGTGGCGCGATGGTGGCGCGATGGTGGCGCGATGGTGGCGCGGTGGTGGCGCGGTGGTGGCGCGATGGTGGCGCGATGGTGGCGCGATGGTGGCGCGGTGGTGGCGCGGTGGTGGCGCAGTGGTTAGAACGTTGGACTGTTTTTTGAGAGGACCGGGATTTGAATGGGCGGTTTTGTTCACCCCCCCCCCGTTGCCTCTGTACAGACACGTCCCTGGCTGTAGACCGTGGTAGTGAATGAGTAGTCTTAACGCAGTATGTGTGGCGTGGCTGAATGCTTCACAGAGACGTCGGATTGTTATTCAAATGAACATGTTTGCCGGGGGGGGGGGGTGAAATATAAAGCGCTTTGAACTGCCCTAAAGACCAGATACAGCGCTGTATATTAACTTAGCTTCATTATGTGCTATTTCATCATGTGTCGCAGCTTTTCTTTGTTCGTCTATGCTAGAGTAGATTTAACTGGAACAGAAATGTTTTCACAGAAGACACGTTTTATTATGTATTAAAACCGGACATATGCAAAAGTAATGTGTTCGCGTTGTATGCATGCATGTGCGTGCGCATGTGTTTGTACATACCACCAATGTGTTTACGTCCGTATACCGTTTCTAAAGTCTCGTTGTTTCTCGTTGCAGGCGAGATCCGTTGTTATTGCAACGACGCCAGTTGCGTGGCAACGGGCTATATGTGCAAGTCGGCGAGCGGCCGGTGCTTCTCCCATCTCGCCTACGAGGGAGAATCTTCCCGCTCGACGCACGGGTGTGTCGAGTCCTTGGCGGGGGAAGACCGGGAGGCCTGCGATGCCCCCGGTGACGTCATTGTCCCGAAGGGAGCAGCCAGTATTTGGCCTATATTGAAGTGTTGCCAGCGCGACATGTGCAACTATATGGATGACGTCGATGTACAACTGTACGTTGGCGCGCAGAACAACGCCTCGGCGCCTGTCAGAGGTGGGTTCAGACTGCTATTTTATGTACATTGGCGACAGTTAGAGACACACAGTCTAATAATGTTTTTTTGTCGTAGCAATATGTTATGTATCATAAACTGCGTGCGTTCGTGCGTGCGTTCGTGCGTGCGTGCGTGCGTCCGTGCGGGCGTATTGCCTGATTTATCAAAATTCCTCTGTTTCCAATTATTTATGGGATAACTGTCAAAGAATAACTCAACAAATTCTGACGCAGTTATTCCTGTGGTAATGGCAACAATGTTATTCCTGTGGTAATGGTAACAATGTTATTCCTGTCTCAAGTAGTTATACTCCAAACAGCCCAATCTTGAGCTAACGCAGGAGTTTGGACCAACGGCTTTTAGTGTCTCTTCCGAAAGACACGGGCAAAGTGGGGTGAACGAAATTGCCCAAGCTTCGAAACGGCGGAGGTGGAATCGGCAACAATGTTATTCCTGTGGTAATGGCAACAATGTTATTCCTGTGGTAATGGCAACAATGTTATTCCTGTGGTAATGGCAACAATGTTATTCCTGTGGTAATGGTAACAATGTTATTCCTGTGGTAATGGCAACAATGTTATTCCTATGGTAATGGCAACAATGTTATTCCTGTGGTAATGGTAACAATGTTATTCCTGTGGTAATGGCAACAATGTTATTCCTGTGGTAATGGCAACAATGTTATTCCTGTGGTAATGGCAACAATGTTATTCCTGTGGTAATGGCAACAATGTTATTCCTGTGGTAATGGTAACAATGTTATTCCTGTGGTAATGGCAACAATGTTATTCCTATGGTAATGGCAACAATGTTATTCCTGTGGTAATGGTAACAATGTTATTCCTGTGGTAATGACAACAATGTTATTCCTGTGGTAATGGCAACAATGTTATTCCTGTGATAATGGCAACAATGTTATTCCTGTGGTAATGGCAACAATGTTATTCCAGTGGTAATGGCAACAATGTTATTCCTGTGGTAATGGCAACAATGTTATTCCAGTGGTAATGGCAACAATGTTATTCCTGTGATAATGGCAACAATGTTATTCCTGTGGTAATGGCAACAATGTTATTCCAGTGGTAATGACAACAATGTTATTCCTGTGGTAATGGCAACAATGTTATTCCTGTGGTAATGGTAACAATGTTATTCCTGTGGTAATGGCAACAATGTTATTCCTATGGTAATGGCAACAATGTTATTCCTGTGGTAATGGTAACAATGTTATTCCTGTAGTAATGGCAACAATGTTATTCCTGTGGTAATGGCAACAATGTTATTCCTGTGGTAATGGCAACAATGTTATTCCAGTGGTAATGGCAACAATGTTATTCCTGTGATAATGGCAACAATGTTATTCCTGTGGTAATGGCAACAATGTTATTCCAGTGGTAATGGCAACAATGTTATTCCTGTGGTAATGGCAACAATGTTATTCCTGTGGTAATGGCAACAATGTCATCGACTACGTCGAAAATAAAAAATGGCAACAGACTTATTGAAACAACGACACTAATCAACCGGAACCATAGCACACATTAATTCCGTTTTGCTGTCAACTATAATTAACAATACAAGTGTCGCCTTTCAGTTAAAAACACACAAACACGTGTCACCGTCTTGGTTTGACTAACGGACGGTTTACAGGATCGACCCCCAATTTATTGGGCAACACCCTGTCGCACGATAACGCCCAACTAAATTGGATGTGTTTGGCAAGCGACACTGCGATATATATGTATATATATATATATATATATATGTATATGTATATGTATATGTAAATGTATATGTATATGTATATGTATATGTATATGTATATGTATATGTATACGTATACGTATACGTATACGTATACGTATACGTATACGTATACATACACATACACATACACATACACATACACATACACATACACATACACATACACATACACATACACATACACATACACATATACATATATATATATATTGACTCGCACCAATTCCGATTTGAACTTTGGTGAAAGGTCACGACGGGTTCACCTGCTGTCGGTCGCTGATTGGCCACTGTTTCAAATTCGAGGTCAACATTTAGCGGGATTTGAACCAATCCCTATTTACACGATCGATTCGTGCCTTAATAACCGAGGCGCGACCGTTGCCTCGCGTCAGTCGGGGTTACTCGTCACTCGGGGTTACTCGTCACTCGGGGTTACTCGTCACTCGGGGTTACTCGTCACTCGGGGTTACTCGTCACTCGGGGTTACTCGTCACTCGGGGTTACTCGTCACTCGGGGTTACTCGTCAGTTGTCAGCCGGCGTCTCTGTGAGGCGTCTCTTGTGAGGCGTCTCTGTGAGGCGTCTCTTGTGAGGCGTCACTGTGAGGCGTCTCTTGTGAGGCGTCTCTGTGAGGCGTCTCTGTGAGGCGTCTCTGTGAGGCGTCTCTTGTGAGGCGTCTCTGTGAGGCGTCTCTTGTGAGGCGTCTCTGTGATGCGTCTCTGTGAGGCGTCTCTGTGAGGCGTCTCTGTGAGACGTCTCTGTGAGGCGTCTCTGTGAGGCGTCTCTGTGAGGCGTTCCCCCGACTGTCGAAGTCTGTGCTAACATTGACATAACTGTCATTGTATCAATGTTTGCGCCGCCGTCGGTTGTCACGCCCCGTCGTCATCGTCACGGTCGACCTGACGTCGTCGCGGGCGACCTGCCGTCGCCTCTGATGTCAAGTTGACGGTACCACTGGGCCCGTGTTCTCGAAAGATTTACGAATTCCGAAGTTTTTATGTAAACATGGCTGCATGGTTTTTATATAAACATGGCTGCATTGGTTTTATGTAAACATGGATGCACAAGTTGAATATCTAATATAAAAAAGCACGGCGGTTCTTGAATTATAACGCAAGCTATACCAGTTTTGGCTGAGATTCAACATGGATTATGTAGTATTTCAATACGCCTAATAATATTTACCCAAATATTCCCTGATTGAACCCGGACCAGTTTTGTCGCCATGTCTGCGGAAAACAAGTTAGCCTTCTCGGTGTACGTTACATGTTATGGCTTGCAACGATACATACTGGCGTAAACCGGGATAACACAGAGTTGCTAAATGTTCGCCTGGTCGCAGTTTTTCAAAGGCCGATGTTCATACAAACCCAGTTAGGCCAAGTAAAAAATATGTTTCTCGTCCGAACTTAAAAAAGGAAGTGGAAACTTATTATTTAGTATTTGATATATGAATTGTTGCTATTTTTCGAAGATGGTCGCCGAGTCTTAGATGATAGCTTCGGCTGACTTAAACACAATATTGAAATGACTTAACAGTAGTCCACACGGCAAGTTTTGGGCCGAAATTTCTCCACAGAACCAAACAACGTTTTAAAATAATGATTTATTTTTAATAGTAAATAATAATAAAACGCGGCGGTCACTGTGGAAGCGGACTGTATACCGACTGCTGTATACCGACCGCTGTAAACTGACCGCTATATACTGACCTCTGTAAACTGACCTCTGTAAACTCACCGCTGTATACTCAGCGCTGTATACTCACCGCTGTATACTCACCGCTGTATACTCACCGCTGTTTTCTGTTGTTTGTTGCAGGACACAACACGCGTCACTCTGTGCAATCCACGGACACGGACGACAACCGCTACGTCGACTACATCTCGCAGCGAGATCTCTGGTTCAAAGCCGCTGTGATAGCCGTTCCGATTGCCGGCGGCTTCATTCTTATTTTACTCGTGCTGCTCGCCGTGCGCATGCTCCGCCACGACAGCAGACGACACAGACAGCTGATGCAGCTGAACAGGCATAGCCGAAGTCTGACGAAAGCGCAGCTTTACGTAGCCGATCACTTTTATAACTCTGGCGAAAACAAGGACGCCGATCTCAACTACAATAGTCGCCTGACACACACCAGTATTTACGTCGATCCGACGATAAACGTGGACCCGGCCGCAGGCGGCTACGCGCGGGTCAGCAGCAGCAGCGAACCCGCCGAGCAGGACGGTGCTGCGAAAACAGTAATCCGGTGGGGAGAACCGGGATCGCCCGGTACGGCGACAGTCGTGTAGGGACGGAGTGCGAGTGTAAATAGTGTAACGGTTTATTTAATGAGATTATTAACAGTTGTTCTTGTTTGTACAGTATTTCTGGATGCTTGATAAATGCTGCCATATGCGTGAGTGTGAAGGAACGCGCGTGAGTTTGTTTATTTATTATCCAGAATAAAATGGTACGCTTTAACTACGCCATGTTTGTCTCGCGCCTTGTATTGTTCCTTCGTTTGCATACATAATATTGTGCAGTACGTGACGCGATGACGACGAAACTATTGTTTACGTTATGGCGCGGTCATCGTGTACAAAAATGGCAGGCGAATATTTTAATTGCATTAAAACTGAATAACAACCGCGTGCGACGATAGAAAAAAATAGTCCCAGTTTTTTAATATTCGACAGACCTTCAGAAGTCCGCATCATTTAATATCAGACGGTCTTAGTATGATGCGGAGTTCGGAAGGTTTGTGGAAGTTCAGTGTGTTACCGGTGTGTAATTCGCCATTGTAGAGAGAAAGCGTGTGAGGTGTCTCCTGTCTTGGTGGCGAATTGGCAGCATTACGTTCAAATTAATTACTGGTTATTAAACATTCATGATGCAATTCCGGTAATAATGACAACATTAACAGTAACATCAGTAACAATAATTTCTTAGTGCAGTCCTTCAGTCATTGCTCTACGGGCCCACTGCATGTACCGTACACAGCACTCACAACAGTCGCTGGTTCACATGTACCGTACACAGCACTCACAACCAGTCGCTGGTTCACATGTACCGTACACAGCATTCACAACCAGTCGCTGGTTCACATGTACCGTACACAGCATTCACAACCAGTCGCTGGTTCACATGTACCGTACACAGCATTCACAACCAGTCGCTGGTTCACATGTACCGTACACAGCATTCACAACCAGTCGGTGGTTCACATGTACCGTACACAGCATTCACAACCAGTCGCTGGTTCACATGTACCGTACACAGCATTCACAACCAGTCGCTGGTTCACATGTACCGTACACAGCACTCACAACCAGTCGCTGGTTCACATGTACCGTACACAGCACTCACAACCAGTCGCTGGTTCACATGTACCGTACACAGCACTCACAACCAGTCGCTGGTTCACATGTACCGTACACAGCACTCACAACCAGTCGCTGGTTCACATGTACCGTACACAGCATTCACAACAAGTCGCTGGTTCACATGTACCGTACACAGCATTCACAACCAGTCGCTGGTTCACATGTACCGTACACAGCACTCACAACAGTCGCTGGTTTACATGTACCGTACACAGCACTCACAACCAGTCGCTGGTTCACATGTACCGTACACAGCATTCACAACCAGTCGCTGGTTCACATGTACCGTACACAGCACTCACAACAGTATCTGGTCCACATGTACCGTACACAGCATTCACAACCAGTCGCTGGTTCACATGCCCGGTGACACTTTGTCAGGTGACACTTTGTCCGTTGACACTTTGTCAGCTACAGTTGAGCTACACCCAAGGTAATTGTATTACAACTACCACAGTTGTGGCGGCTCTGTTTCTAATGTGGTTTAATGTGGTTTAATATTATTTAATATGATTTAACAAGGTTGCCACGCGAAGCAACAAACTCCAGCAGGCAAATGGAACTGGCTATCTACGAATTTAATCAGAAACACGCCCCCTAATCATGTAGCCTCGACCCGGTAGTTGGGATAAACAATGACGTGGCAGTTAGCAACACCAGAATGGTAAGTCCTGGGTGGGTCAGTGCCGACCACGGGCGTGACGTCCATCCTCTTGCCGATCACATGACAAAGTTACGAAATTTAACCAAGTGTAAAGTATATGCCAGTTTGATTTAATTAGTTTTTAATAGCTAATGCTAGTAAGTCATTAGGAGGTATTTAATTGATGTATTAAGCCTAGAGGGAGGCATATATCTTAAACAAGGGTGAAAATCGTGATTGTTCAGCATTTGGATTTTCACTTCACTTAATGCTCGAAAAAGTATTAAGTAATTTTATAGTTTGTCTGGTGATTTCACACAAAAAGTATTAAGTAATTTTATAGTTTGTCTGGTGATTTCACACAAAAAGTATTAAGTAATTTTATAGTTTGTCTGGTGATTTCACACAAAAAGTATTAAGTAATTTTATAGTTTGTCTGGTGATTTCACACAAAAAGTATTAAGTAATTTTATAGTTTGTCTGGTGATTTCACACAAAAAGTATTAAGTAATTTTATAGTTTGTCTGGTGATTTCACACAAAAAGTATTAAGTAATTTTATAGTTTGTCTGGTGATTTCACACAAAAAGTATTAAGTAATTTTATAGTTTGTCTGGTGATTTCACACAAAAAGTATTAAGTAATTTTATAGTTTGTCTGGTGATTTCACACAAAAAGTATTAAGTAATTTTATAGTTTGTCTGGTGATTTCACACAAAAAGTATTAAGTAATTTTATAGTTTGTCTGGTGATTTCACACAAAAAGTACACACAACATTTACACAAACGAGCGTGTTGCAGTGGATACTAGGTAGGTTTCGTTTTTCGCAAAATGAATTTTAAATGAGACTAACAAAAGCATCGAATTGAGGAGCGACCTTTAAAGACCCCCCTCGGGATTGTTGTTTCTAGAACACTAGAAACACGAGTCTCGATTAGACCCGACTAGTCGCCGCTAGAGGCGCTGTGGCCAGAAGTATTTATGACATTTAGGTCTATGGATATACCAGCAACTGACCTCTCGCCAGCAACTGACCTCTCGCCAGCATCTGACCTCTCGCCAGCAACTGACCTCTCGCCAGCAACTGACCTCTCGCCAGCAACTGACCTCTCGCCAGCATCTGACCTCTCGCCAGCAACTGACCTCTCGCCAGCAACTGATCTTTCTCCAGCAACTGATCTCTCGCCAGCAACTGATTTCTCACCAGCAACTGATCTCTCGCCAGCAACTGATCTCTCGCCAGCAACTGATCTCTCGCCAGCAACTGATCTCTCTCCAGCAACTGATCTCTCGCCAGCAACTGATCTCTCTCCAGCAACTGACCTCTCGCCAGCAACTGATCTCTCTCCAGCAACTGATCTCTCGCCAGCAACTGATCTCTCTCCAGCAACTGACCTCTCGCCAGCAACTGATCTCTCTCCAGCAACTGATCTCTCGCCAGCAACTGATCTCTCTCTCCAGCAACTGATCTCTCTCTCTCCAGCAACTGATCTCTCTCCAGCAACTGATCTCTCACCAGCAACTGAACTCTCGCCAGCAACTAATCTCTCGCCAGCAACTGATCTCTCGCCAGCAACTGATCTCTCTCCAGCAACTGATCTCTCGCCAGCAACTGATCTCTCGCCAGCAACTGATCTCTCTCCAGCAACTGATCTCTCTCCAGCAACTGATCTCTCGCCAGCAACTGATCTCTCTCCAGCAACTGATCTCTCGCCAGCAACTGATCTCTCTCGAGCAACTGATCTCTCGCCAGCAACTGATCTCTCGCCAGCAACTGATCTCTCTCCAGCAACTGATCTTTCGCCAGCAACTGATCTCTCGCCAGCAACTGATCTCTC
Source organism: Lamellibrachia columna (assembly GCA_963662155.1). NCBI lineage: Eukaryota > Metazoa > Annelida > Polychaeta > Sabellida > Siboglinidae > Lamellibrachia > Lamellibrachia columna. The sequence goes on from OY759261.1 coordinate 12,890,497, forward strand.
TCCAGCAACTGATCTCTCGCCAGCAACTGATCTCTCGCCAGCAACTGATCTCTCGCCAGCAACTGATCTCTCTCCAGCGACTGATCTCTCGCCAGCAACTGATCTATCGCCAGCAACTGATCTCTCTCCAGCAACTGATCTCTCTCCAGCAACTGATCTCTCGCCAGCAACTGATCTCTCGCCAGCAACTGATCTCTCTCCAGCAACTGATCTCTCTCTCCAGCAACTGATCTCTCGCCAGCAACTGATCTCTCGCCAGCAAGTGACCTCTCGCCAGCAACTGATCTCTCGCCAGCAACTGATCTCTCGCCAGCAACTGATCTCTCGCCAGCAACTGATCTCTCGCCAGCAACTGATCTCTCTCCAGCAACTGATCTCTCGCCAGCAACTGATCTCTCGCCAGCAACTGATCTCTCTCCAGCAACTGATCTCTCTCCAGCAACTGATCTCTCGCCAGCAACTGATCTCTCGCCAGCAACTGATCTCTCTCCGGCAACTGATCTCTCGCCAGCAACTGATCTCTCTCCAGCAACTGATCTCTCTCCAGCAACTGATCTCTCTCCAGCAACTGATCTCTCTCCAGCAACTGATCTCTCGCCAACACGTGACCACGGCTATCCAGAGTACTCTCGCTAAATACTTATGGCTAAATATGTCTTTTACTACTACTGTGCACTGCTTTACAGCAAACCTATTTCATAAGCATACGTTATCGGAGTATAAATTATAGAACTTGACTGCGAATTTAACATACCAACAATCGTGTGTCGAAATTCTTTGAGTTGAGTAACGAGTCCTCGTTCAAGTTTGCCGAATTGGAATATTGCTTGGAATACAAATTGAAGGCATCCGCTGTATACATGATCACCAATATTACACAACACAAACACTTCAATTTCCAATTTATGTCGATCAAATATTAACTCGTCAGTTCTAAATGGGTTTTGGGAAGATATCCCAAATCAGAAATCGCAACTGTCCATGTTTTTAAACATGTTTAATGTTTAAACATGTTTAATTACAGTTACAATGTGTTTGACCATAACGTAAACAGCTGAGAACAATTTCAGTATTTTATTGTTTAAGTTACAAAGATGTCAATAAATTTGGCCAGTAACTTTTCAGAGGCCCGCCTGATGATATCAGTGAGTCAAAACAGTTACTCCACCTAGCGGGTTTCGCAGAGGCAACTGGAAAACGTCAACGCGATTGTCCATAGAATATTGTGGTATTCGCCCGCATGCAGGTAACTCACAACACTAGACAAGGGAAGCACCGCGCGTACCTTCAAAACAAGCCGCGTCTCGTTCGTTGATCCCAGTAATCGTTGGTACACCTGTGTTGATCCAGGCACGTGGGACCATGCACTGGCTGCACCGCGAGCCCTAAGACCGCTTCCCGCCCAGCGTCTGTTGTAGTTCTCCCGCGTGGCTCGGAGCCCACTAACACGCAGCTGCGAGGAGAGCGCCAACCAGCTCTTTTACCAGACGGTTTCTGTGTCGCGCCGAGTTCCGGCCATCACTGCGCAGATCAATATTTCACTTCCGGGTTTATGTCATACGAATACAGCGCCAGTAATTTTGAGACGGTCCCCGATTTGGGGCGTTTTTTGCTGCCTTGAAAATTATCGTTGTACACGGATGTGACCATTATTTGAGGACTGTGACATTTGGCAACATATGCACGCGTCAGTGACTGTAGGAACCCTTGCGAGTTGTTTTGGGCGCTATTTTATGAAGAGCATTTGACATGTTGACTTTTTTTTAAAGAAACAAATGGCAGAATACGACGAATTTTGTCTAGTATGTTCATAAAATAATAATTTTAACACAGTTGATTTTGGTGCGCGGTGGCGCTGCGGTGGCGCTGCGGTGGCACTGCGGTGGCACTGCGGTGGCACTGTGGTGGCACTGCGGTGGCGCCGCGGTGGCACTGCAGTGTCACTTATGTGACACTGCGGTGGCACTGCGGTGGCGCTGCGGTGGCACTGCTGTGGCACTGCGGTGGCACTGCGGTGGCACGTCGGACTTACACACGAGAGAACCCGGGTTCAAATCCTCTTGCTGCTGTTTCGAAACTTTGGCAATTTCGTTCATCCCACGTTGCCACAGTTCACTCAGCTGTATAAATGAGTACTTCGCATTAGACAGAGGCGAATAATTTTCGCGCAGTGATTGCAGCATGGCTGAATGTTTCCCAGCGAATGGCGGTGGAATGAACAGGTCTGCCAGGGGTGAAGTTTAAAGCGCTCTGTCCCAAAGACTGGCTACAGCGCTATATAAGAACGTACCTGTTTTGATTTTAAGAAGACTCAATGGGGAAATAATTATTGGTCCTTTCCCGACTAATCACCCGGGGTGATACACTCGGCGAACGTCTAGTCGCAAAGAGAGCAGACGACCCCAGATCCGGAAGTTGACGCCGCATTTAGACTTTTGTTCCGGTCGAATTTAGAGTTTAGGTCCGCATCGCTATAATTATTTCCCATTGACGTTACGCTGTTTGCAAATTTGTAATTTGAGCTTTGCGTTTGCGTTTGCATTTTATTATAAGTATGTGTCTGATATATTTGTTAATGCAGGTTTGGATCTGTCTCGCTGAGGTTAATGTCTACCAAAACTACAGTACGGTGCGGTGCGGTGCGGTGCGGTGCGGTGCGGTGCGGTGCGGTGCGGTGCGGTATGGTAAAGTACGGTGCGGTGCGGTGCGGTGCGGTGCGGTGCGGTATGGTAAAGTACGGTGCGGTGCGGTGCGGTGCGGTGCGGTGCGGTGCGGTGCGGTGCGGTGCGGTGCGGTGCGGTGCGGTGCGGTGCGGTGCGGTGCGGTGCGGTGCGGTGCGGTGCGGTGCGGTGCGGTGCGGTGCGGTGCGGTACGGTACGGTAAAGTACGGTGCGGTGCGGTGCGGTGCGGTGCGGTGCGGTGCGGTGCGGTGCGGTGCGGTGCGGTGCGGTGCGGTGCGGTAAGGTAAGGTAAGGTAAGGTAAGGTAAGGTAAGGTAAGGTAAGGTACTGTAAGGTACGGTACAATACGATCCTGTATAGTACATTTTCAATCCTTTCGGAAACTTTTTGACATGCTTTTGAATATATTATAGGTACGTTCTTATACAGCGCGGTATCCAGTCCTTGGGACTGCTCACAGCACTTTACACTTCACCCCCTGGCAGACCTGGAAAGCATTCAGCGTCGCTGCAATTATTGCGCAAAGACTTTGTTCAAATAGCCACCTCTGTCTGTAGCCAGGTAATCATTTATACAGCTGGGTAAACTGTGGCAACGTGGGATGAACGAAATTTCCAAAGCTTCGAAACGGCAGCAAGAGGATTCGAACCCGGGTTCTCTCGTCGTTCTCACCGCTACGCTACCATGTCACACATATATTAGCTCCATTTCGGATAATTTGGAAATGTTTACTCCGTGTCAAAGTTCTTTTGAAACCTGCCCTAATTAATCAAGCCCCGGCCTATAATGCGCGGTGAAAAAAAATCAATATATAGTTTTACAACGATTACGGTAGTTGGCCACCCCACCCCAAAAACACAATCGGCCCTTCCGATCAGACAGTTCCATGTCCTCGGTCACCCAAGCCGCGTCCAGCCAGGGAAAGAAACTGTTTTGATGCTTCTAACATTTCTGTCTCGTGTCGCGGAGTAAACACGAGGGTCACAGACGAAAGTTGTGTTTACGTCGTCTTTCGGCCTAGACTATGTTTACGCTGTGACTGGCGATACCTTGAGGGCTAAAGTTTCGGGGCTAATCCAATATAAATAGTGTGGAGCGAGGGTTCGCCAATATATAGACGTGTTATAATAGTTATGCTCTTTCTTGTGGTTCCTTTTATATAGAGGGGAGTGATTATTTCTTGTGGTTCCTTTTATATAGAGGGGAGTGACTATTTGTTGTGGTTCCTTTTATATAGAGGGGAGTGACTATTTCTTGTGGTACCTTTTATATAGAGGGGAGTGACTATTTCTTGTGGTTCCTTTTATATAGAGGGGAGTGACTATTTCTTGTGGTTCCTTTTATATAGAGGGGAGTGACTATTTCTTGTGTTTCCTTTTATATAGAGGGGAGTGAATATTTCTTGTGGTTCCTTTTATATAGAGGGGAGTGACTATTTCTTGTGTTTCCTTTTATATAGAGGGGAGTGACCATTTCTTGTGGTTCCTTTTATATAGAGGGGAGTGACTATTTCTTGTGTTTCCTTTTATATAGAGGGGAGTGACTATTCCTTGTGGTTCCTTTTATATAGAGGGGAGTGACTATTTCTTGTGGTTCCTTTTATATAGAGGGGAGTGACTATTTCTTGTGGTTCCTTTTATATAGAGGGGAGTGACTATTTCTTGTGGTTCATTTTATATAGAGGGGAGTGACTATTTCTTGTGTTTCCTTTTATATAGAGGGGAGTGACTATTTCTTGTGGTTCCTTTTATATAGAGGGGAGTGACTATTTCTTGCGGTTCCTTTTATATAGAGGGGAGTGACTATTCCTTGTGGTTCCTTTTATATAGAGGGGAGTGACTATTTCTTGTGTTTCCTTTTATATAGAGGGGAGTGACTATTTCTTGTGGTTCCTTTTATACAGAGGGGAGTGACTATTTCTTGTGGTTCCTTTTATATAGAGGGGAGTGACTATTTCTTGTGTTTCCTTTTATATAGAGGGGAGTGACTATTTCTTGTGGTTCCTTTTATATAGAGGGGAGTGACTATTTCTTGTGGTTCCTTTTATATAGAGGGGAGTGACTATTTCTTGTGGTTCCTTTTATATAGAGGGGAGTGACTATTTCTTGTGGTTCCTTTTATATAGAGGGGAGTGACTATTCCTTGTGGTTCCTTTTATATAGAGGGGAGTGACTATTTGTTGTGGTTCCTTTTATATAGAGGGGAGTGACTATTTCTTGTGGTTCCTTTTATATAGAGGGGAGTGACTATTTCTTGTGGTTCCTTTTATATAGAGGGGAGTGACTATTTCTTGTGGTTCATTTTATATAGAGGGGAGTGACTATTTCTTGTGGTTCCTTTTATATAGAGGGGAGTGACCATTTCTTGTGGTTCCTTTTATATAGAGGGGAGTGACTATTTCTTGTGTTTCCTTTTATATAGAGGGGAGTGACTATTTCTTGTGGTTCCTTTTATATAGAGGGGAGTGACTATTTCTTGTGGTTCCTTTTATACAGAGGGGAGTGACCATTTCTTGTGGTTCCTTTTATATAGAGGGGAGTGACCATTTCTTGTGGTTCCTTTTATATAGAGGGGAGTGACTATTTCTTGTGGTTCCTTTTATATAGAGGGGAGTGACTATTTCTTGTGGTTCCTTTTATAAAGAGGGGAGTGACCATTTCTTGTGGTTCCTTTTATATAGAGGGGAGTTACTATTTCTTGTGGTTCCTTTTATATAGAGGGGAGTGACCATTTCTTGTGGTTCCTTTTATATAGAGGGGAGTGACTATTTCTTGTGTTTCCTTTTATATAGAGGGGAGTGACTATTTCTTGTGGTTCCTTTTATATAGAGGGGAGTGACTATTTCTTGTGGTTCCTTTTATATAGAGGGGAGTGACCATTTCTTGTGGTTCCTTTTATATAGAGGGGAGTGACTATTTCTTGTGGTTCCTTTTACATAGAGGGGAGTGACTATTTCTTGTGGTTCCTTTTATATAGAGGGGAGTGACTATTTCTTGTGGTTCCTTTTATATAGAGGGGAGTGACTATTTCTTGCGGTTCCTTTTATATAGAGGGGAGTGACTATTTCTTGTGTTTCCTTTTACATAGAGGGGAGTGACTATTTCTTGTGTTTCCTTTTATATAGAGGGGAGTGACTATTTCTTGTGGTTCCTTTTATATAGACGTGAGCTGAACTGACGTGATGTAACGCCACCTGTTTGTAGCGAGAGAAACTATTTGTCGTTAATTTTTCTTTCAGCAGATGGCGCCACGCAACGGATTTGTTACCATTTCGTTTTCCTCAAATTTTACATCCATTGCCTTTCTTCTCGCACAATGGACTTCTCATTAGCCTTAACTGTGCGATATGTCTGCTAAGTTTGTTTGGCAAAACAAGATCGGTGAGGCATCGGAAGGCCGCTCGGAACGGATTAGTGGGCTGGTATACCTGCATCAAGTTGAAGAGTATATCTATGTGTGTACTGAGACGCTAAATAAATAGTAAAGATCCGAACGAAGACTGGAATATGTAAGGTTATATCGCGTCTACAGTGAAATATCGCGTAAAACAACCCCTGTATTACGACCACCTATAAAATGCAATCACTTTTCGCACGCACTAGAGTATGGATTAAGTGGCCTTAAGC
>OY759261.1:12901802-12904302 GCA_963662155.1 Lamellibrachia columna
TAAGGGAGGCACACACCAATAGCTACAGGTGACGAACTAAGGGAGGCACACACCAATAGCTACAGGTGACGTACTAAGGGAGGCACACACAAATAGCATGGCCATATCCTACTGGCAAGTAAAGAAATAGGTGTATACAAATATGTTTTCATTTGGCGAGCGAATTTTTTTAGACTTAAAGTCCTAAAGAAAAGCCGCGTTCTGTTAGCCGCCCTATGTTATAAACACCTGGACAGACGCTGTATAAGTTCTCAGATATTTATTCGACTTTGCAGACACACTGTGACAACAATATCAGGATATACACACAATGAATACATGTCTATTTACACTTCAACGGACATCTATTTACATTTCAATACAAACTATATTACAATATTTGCATAAATATCACATTTTAATTCTTTGGAAAATTTCACATCTTCACTCGCGTCTGCATGCGCCTTCCCTCCGTGTGTTACGGCTTCCTCGCTTCCACTCCCAATGCTCGCTCGGTGTCACGCAGACGACCGGTGGCACGCATGCGCACACACTCTACGCGTACACCCTTTGTTGTATATATATATATATATATATATATATATATATATATATATATATATATATATATATATATATATATATATATATATATATATATATATATATATATATATATATATATATATATATATGACACGATAAATACGAAACACCGGTTTCATCGGGCGTAAGCTATACTGACGTCATTTCCGGCAACGACCCAGTGCGTTTCCGCAACGACGTCATCAACTAATTATGTGCGTATAACATACACTTCTGATATGCTTAAATATGACAGACCGCGAATCGACGGAGGGTCGTGGCATTCTACGCTTAATCGGAACGCAACATTGTCAAAATGGTCACCATTACCTGAACCTGACACTGTTAAATATCGGGATTCGGCCAAAATGTCCTTAGTACACGGTGAGAACAACAGACGGACGTCCATTCGTTCCTTAGTACACGGACACGGTCCACAGACGGACGGACGTCCATTCGTTCCAGCTCAGCACAAGAGCGGGTTGATTAGTATTCGCCATATGTGTCTTTCGCGTTAATATATGCTTGCTATGTCAGACAATTAAATTACAATTCAAAACACAGCGCAGATCGTACAAACATATTGTCACTAATAAAATCTTGATATACGTTAACGACAAACAATTACACCTATATTGCACTATGGCATGGTCGACTTTTCGTAGTGTCTGCCAAATAGTTGGACTCTCGTACGTAATCTTAGCAACACCTCGTAAGTAGAAATAAATGACCCATGTATTAACAGGCAATAAAATGACCACGAACACGTTTGACCCTGGCAGGAATCGTACGACCCTTTTGTACGCCGTCGGGTGAACTCGCTGGCTGTCGACAGGATTCATAAATATTCTCTATAATTGCAATATGTGCCTAGTGCCAAGTTACGAATCACAACATGGTGAAATCACCGTACGATGCTCTGATTTCAATGAAACTTAACATTGTTTCACGTCTGGCTTCCGACATTCCGAGATTAGTTTTGTTTCACGCCTGGCCGTCGACATTCCGAGATTAGTTTTGTTTCACGCCTGGCCGTCGACATTCCGAGATTAGTTTTGTTTCACGCCTGGCCGTCGACATTCCGAGATTACTTTTGTTTCACGCCTGGCCGTCGACATTCCGAGATTACTTTTGTTTCACGCCTGGCCGTCGACATTCCGAGATTAGTTTTGTTCATTTCAAGTGAACCGATTCGATGCTGAATTTTGATTAGTGATTTTGTCAGCCTATATAATTTGGCTGTTTACTCGAGCGGTCGTTGACATTGTGAAATAAAGTACGTAAACAAAGGATCACATTTCTAGCAGCGGAGAAATCCGGCTACTATCTAGGGCGACCCGGTCGGTTGCCTGGTTTTTTTTGTTAGGCTTAAACACATAACTGGGGACACTGCGGAGATAATTGGGAAGAAACGATTACTTCATTACTAGCGCAAGATTTATCTGCCAGACACTGCGTAAACAAACCGCGTGTTTGTCGTTGTAAGCCGTGTTAAAAATGCGATCACGTACAATTGGGTTAATAGCAAAGTAGTGCGATTACACGGGCATGTGTCGACAGACCATCGAATACACGGGCATGTGTCGACAGACCATCGAATACACGGGCATGTGTCGACAGACCATCGAATATGTTCTTATTGCGAACATAACATAAATGGGAACTTCTTTTAGCTTGTCTGACTGTGTTTTCTCGCCCAACGAGATGCACAGGGAACCATTTTGTCATTATGCAATTATTTCCCATGTGACGTTTTCTTTTAACCATCAATGCAAGCAGCCGAATTCAATGGAGTCGAAAATAGTCTTTTCTGGAGTTTCTTCCGACTGCTAAAATTTGGTAATTCAATCGTATAAAATACGGCTTTGGCTCCCCTGGCCTGGAAACCGTAAAACCACTTGTGAAGCAAGGATTTGTGATGAGCAAATGAAGTCGA
>OY759261.1:12909302-13254480 GCA_963662155.1 Lamellibrachia columna
CGCTGGCGGCTGCTCGTAAATCACAAACGCGGGAACCGCCGTCGAAACGGTTCAACGAAACTGCTCGGAGGCGCCGCTGTCGCATGTTTTACATTATCCGTGTGTGACTGACCGCTGGTACCGGCCACATGGGTCCAACCCACGATTATTGTGTACCCCCCCTAGACACTCATAGATTGCGGGCACGTATAACAATGATTGCTTCTTTGTATCCGTGACCTAGTTTACAAACACGAATGTCGCACTCCTCAGTTTCCCCGCGTATATGCCAATCAGTACAGAGCTTTACTGCTGCCTACCAATTTTTATATTGACTAACGATTTCGTTTCGGTGCGCGCCTGTGGCTGGTTTCCGAGGATTTAGGCGCGAGTTTTATTATCATTATTTGTATTATTATGACCTCGTTCGATGAGCCATATATATATACGGTAACTGTAACATCGAGGAAATCTTCCTCGCTCGTACGAAATGTGTTATTCACAAGACAACCAGACAAGGACCGTCGCCAACTCTTCTTCAAGATCGTTTCTCATAGCGCACCTAGTGAGCAGCGATGCTGTGAAGTATTTTTAATTGTAGAAATAAAAATATAAAAAGAACCAATTCCAACCAAATGCATGTAAAGCTCATTTGCTTTAACATTGAGTTGCCCTCTCTGCGTGGGTGTCCTGTTGTACTCTACGCCCTGTATCTGCCTGTGTGTTGAGCTTAATGTTCACAGAAGGGGGCCAGTATCAAACCAAGCGACTGGCGCCGTCCTGTCCGGCTCGCTTGTAGTCATTCAACGCTGCCTGGCTATCACGTCATCAATTAATACGTCGGATTAGGGTTGAATCAGTCTTCCGTCAGGACACCACTGGAGTCGTACAACTATGACACCATTGGAGCCGTACAACCATGACACCACTGGAGCCGTACAACCATGACACCACTGGAACCGTACAACCATGACACCACTGGAACCGTACAACTATGACACCACTGGAGCCATACAACCATGACACCACTGGAACCGTACAACTATGACACCATTGGAACCGTACAACTATGACACCACTGGAGCCGTACAACCATGACACCACTGGAACCGTACAACCATGACACCACTGGAGCCGTACAACTATGACACCACTGGAGCCGTACAACCATGACACCACTGGAGCCGTACAACTATGACACCACTGGAGCCGTACAACTATGACACCACTGGAGCCGTACAACCATGACACCACTGGAGCCGTACAACTATGACACCACTGGAGCCATACAACCATGACACCACTGGAGCCGTACAACCATGACACCACTGGAGCCGTACAACTATGACACCACTGGAGCCATACAACCATGACACCACTGGAGCCGTACAACCATGATGATACCACTATAGCCGTACAACTATGACACCACTGGAGCCGTACAACTATGACACCACTGGAGCCGTACAACCATGACACCACTGGAGCCGTACAACCATGACACCACTGGAACCGTACTACTATGACACAATTGGAGCCATACAACTATGACACCACTGGAGCCGTACAACCATGACACCACTGGAGCCGTACTACTATGACACAACTGGAGCCATACAACTATGACACCACTGGAGCCGTACAACCATAACACCACTGGAGCTGTACAACCATGACACCACTGGAGCCGTACAACTATGACACCACTGGAGCCGTACAACCATAACACCACTGGAGCTGTACAACCATGACACCACTGGAGCCGTACAACTATGACACCACTGGAGCCGTACAACCATAACACCACTGGAGCTGTACAACCATGACACCACTGGAGCCGTACAACTATGACACCACTGGAGCCGTACAACCATAACACCACTGGAGCTGTACAACCATGACACCACTGGAGCCATACAACCATGACACCACTATAGCCGTACAACTATGACACCACTGGAGCCGTACAACTATGACACCACTGGAGCCGTACAACCATGACACCACTGGAGCCGTACAACCATGACACCACTGGAGCCATACAACCATGACACCACTATAGCCGTACAACTATGACACCACTGGAGCCGTACTACTATGACACAATTGGAGCCATACAACTATGACACCACTGGAGCCGTACAACCATGACACCACTGGAGCCGTACTACTATGACACAATTGGAGCCATACAACTATGACACCACTGGAGCCGTACAACCATGACACCACTGGAGCCGTACTACTATGACACAATTGGAGTCATACAACTATGACACCACTGGAGCCGTACAACCATGATGATACCACTATAGCCGTACAACTATGACACCACTGGAGCCGTACAACTATGACACCACTGGAGCCGTACAATCACGATACAGCTGGAGCCATAGCAATCGTACGCCAGCCTGATGATATCTTCTGCGTTTATGAATTTGCCACAACTTGTTCGTCGAATTCCTTCGTGCGTTAATGATAATAACGGTGTCTGAATGAGTGGCGCCGTACACGATGAATGCGGGCAACCAGCGAAGAAAAGGCGACATTCAAATCAAGAACCGGACCGTTAGATTCCATATCAGTGCACAGGCTAGTAACCTAATGAAAGACATTTACAATTGCATGAAATAATGACCGCGGCAACGCAGAAATATGCCGCCCTGGGCCTCTATTCCCAAACGACTTACGAATTCGTAACTCAAGTTTTTCGTAAATATGGCGGTAAAAGTATAACGGTGAGTTCACTCTTGGAATATCTGTATAAATATTAGCCGCGTGCGAAATACTGAATATACCCACTGAAGTATTACATAATCCATGTTGAATCTCAGCCAATACTGACAGGCTTGCGCCATAATCTTAAATTCGCCATGTCATTTTGGTATTATATATTCCATAAGCGACCGCCCCGGAGGCAGCTTTGCCGCCATTTTTAAGGAAAACTTTAGTTACGAATTCGTAAGTCTTTCGAGAACACCGGCCCTGGTGCGCCACCGCCACTTACCAAGGTGCGCGGTGGCGCCACCGCCACCTACCAAGGTGCGCGGTGGCGCTCTCTTTAGTGCAGTACCGTGTAGTCACAAACGCATGTGGTCCAAGGTTAATTAGTCCTTATGCCTGAATTAACTGTTTGGATTACCAGTTTCACGATTACACATCTATGCTTAGCTTAAATAAATAAAAAAAACATTTCATTTCAGCGGAGATAGGAAATTGTTCCGTCCAAGTCTTTTATATTTGGTTCTATACTAAACAGCGGATTCTGTCATCTGCGATTCTGGGTCCACTGTACATGGGTATTTACAAATGTCTTCCAAGGAAAATGTTTCTTTCATAGCCTTAATTACAACATATAGCGAAGGGACCGTATTAGCGGGACCTATACTCTCATATTCTTTAATAATTTGGGACTGTCCCAGAGTGACCGTAGTGACGAGGTGGCTGTCTTACTGAGGTGACCATAATGGCGAGGTGGCTGTATTACCGAGGTGATCATAATGGCGAGGTGGCTGTATTACTGAGGTGACCGTAATGGCGAGGTAGCTGTATTACTGAGGTGATCATAATGGCGAGGTGGCTGTATTACTGAGGTGACAATAATGGCGAGGTGGCTGTATTACTGAGGTGACCATAATGGCGAGGTAGCTGTATTACTGAGGTGATCATAATGGCGGCTGTATTACTGAGATGACCATAATTGCGAGGTGGCTGGATTACCGAGGTGACCATAATGGCGAGGTGGCTGTATTACCGAGGTGACCATAATGGCGAGGTGGCTGTATTACCGAGGTGACCGTAATGGCGAAGTGGCTGTATTACCGAGGTGACCATAATGGCGAGGTGGCTGTATTACTGAGATGACCATAATGGCGAGGTGGCTGTATTACCGAGGTGACCATAATGGCGAGGTGGCTGTATTACTGAGATGACCATAATGACGAGGTGGCTGTATTACTGAGATGACCATAATGGCGAGGTGGCTGTATTACCGAGGTGACCATAATGGCGAGGTGGCTGTATTACCGAGGTGACCATAAAGCGAGGTTCGACTGTATGTTTATAACAGAAAACATTGCAGGCATTTTCTTATTGAAAACGGAACGTTTTCCTATACAGATTGTGTAATATAACGCTACTTTTCTGGTAACTGTCAGACAAAATCACCACGGCAGACGGAGGTTTTTATTTAAAATCCGGCTGCCTGCGGCACCGAAAATTGTGTTAAATTAGGGAAGAAAATGACGCCGTAAATCATCGTGGAAATTCAATAGTGGCTGTAACTTCGCGTTGGCGGGGCGGCGGCGGCGGCGGCGGCGGCGGCGGCGGCGGCGGCGGCGGCGGCGGCGGCGGCGGTGTGGACCCGGAGTGGTGTTTACGTTGCGCTAACCACTTAAGTGTTTCTATTCGCGTAGTCTGGCGGCGAAAAAACGCCGACTTAAGTTGGCCGCGCATCGAAAGCTCTTACGGTATCATAAAAACGCCGCCGGCGCCGTCGGAAGAGACGGTTTCTCGAGCCGATTTATGGCGTCGTATCAAGGCGGGAGGCAGCGGCAATAATGAAGATCTATCTAGGCGAGTGCTGGCGACGACGCGCTGTCTGAGAGCGGACAGACGCGGCCTCGCGGGCCGTTGACAAGTCTGTCCGAGCCGAAGACCACGCAGGAATCTAGGTCTTTCGGGATCAATCGGGAACATGTTTGCTGGATTTCTACGCTAAATATCTTTCCAGTCAAACTATATGCTATGTTTGTGTTTGTTCTTGTCTTCATGTGCTGCTAAACGTCATCACTGCTTTAGTGTGTGTGTGTGTGTGTGTGTGTGTGTGTGTGTGTGTGCGTGCGTGCGTGCGTGCGTGCGTGCGTGCGTGCGTGCGTGCGTGCGTGCGTGCGTGCGTGCGTGCGTGCGTGCGTGCGTGCGTGCGTTTCGTTGACAAATACTACTCTGTAATTCGGCCACTATTAATCAGGCCACTTTTTCTCAGTAACTTGGTTGGCCGCTTTAGATTAGTTCTGCCGCATGTGTGGACCATTCGCTTAAACGGACGAAATGCATCGTGAGTGGTTCTGGCCAAGAAGTCACCGGCACTTCAGCTGTTGAGCTGTTTCGTGCGGCGGTAAAACGTTGATTAGTTCGTAAACATGGTTTAAATGACGTCGTAGTTCAGACTTTTGCCAGTCCACTTGGCTGAGCATTCGAGACAACGCTATAGCAGACTCACTCGCCCTGGGATTGTCAGGCCAATGAATAATATATAGAGATAGTCCCATTCGTGCGCTGTTCTCAGACAGTGACAACTCAAGTTTATATTATATGTCTGATAAAGTCCTTGCCCTATGTCCACATGTAGGCCCTATGCTTAGATAAAACAGGTCGAATATATCACAAGTAAATAAGCAGTATCTGTTAAAACAACATTACACCGTGCTTATGCAAATTACATTACACAGTGCTTATGCAAATTAATGAAACAGTTACACAGACGAAAACAAGACACCACGACTGTGACATGTAAACCTCGCTCAAGATCTATATTCGTAAAAATAAACCCCGGCACCATCTGAGAGCAGACATTCGAGAGACGTCGTAAACTGTCGCCAGCCACGTGCGACAGGTGTGTTGTCAACTGTCGCAAAAACTGGCGACAGTCTGACGCCGGACAAGTCGGCGTCGAGTCATCGCACGTCAGGACAAGGTCGTAACTAACATGCACTTAAATTACGCTCTTTCTAACTTAGAGACAAAGCTCCGGAAATAAGCAAGAAAATCTGTGGAAATATACAAAATGTCCGAAAATTACGCGTTATTTTCAAAATATGACGACATTGTCTGAATATGACGCGTCATTGTTTGAATATGACTGGTAAATGTGTATCTGAATACGCATCTTTGATAAACATTGTTTCTGAATACGACGCGTCATTTGTAAAATTTAAATCGGATTATGAAGCATCATTTGTAAACTTTATGTCCGAATATGAAGCGTCATTTGTCAATGTTGCGTTTGAATGTGAGTGAGCGTATGTTAAAATTGTGACGCCTAATTGGTAAACTTGTGCATGAATATGATGCGTCATTTGCACACTTATGTCTGTACGTGGTGCGAGATAATTGTCGCCAAAACATCAGTAAAGTGCCAACACAAATAGAATGATATTGTCATGAGATTCGTCTATCTTGTTTATACGGAAATCCGAAAATATTTGACATCATTAAGACTGTTCCTCAGTAAGTGTTAACACCTGTGAGTGAGCACACAGCTACGTGCACATTCTACCACGTCGCTATCTCCGTCACGTGCTTCCGGTCTCGTCATCTGAACTGATATAACAGAATATATTGACAGGTATGACCGGATCGAAACGACGGGCAACGGTTATGATAGCTAGACGTCACTGCTATAATACTGGAGCGAGAATGAGTATACGCTATAGTAACGCTGTTTTTTCTTTGAGAGACGCGCGCCTACATTCCGCGTCCTCCATTAGCCACTTGAAGCGTTCAACAGACCTACTCCATCAGCGTCAGACGCCACAATATTCCTGTCACGAGTGTTTACATACGCCGCTCCGTGAGTGTCATTATATACTCCGCTACTACGCATGGTGGCCCCGGGCGCTAAAACGCCCCCGGTCCGCTAAAAGCCCCCAATTTAAGATCGACTTTTGAACGCTTAGGCGGTTATGCCTTCGTTGATAGCCTGAGCAATTATGCCGAAAATCGTCTACTTTTCTTAAGATTTTAAACGACAGCGTAAATCGTCCGCTGTCGCAAACGAGATAGTTTTCAATCAGTCAACGTCAGCTACTTAAGTGGCTTTTTTATCAGTGCCTTTTAGGGGATAGCGTTTATTTTATGGGAAACGAATGAGTGCCACTTTTTTATATATTTATTTATTTATCATTGATTTTCAACTGTCACAATTTAAATGTGTGTTTAAATTACCAGTAGATTTTAGCTCGAAAGCGGTACAGCGGTAGATTCTGTGAACATTGAGAAAAAAGTTTCTGCCACAAAAAGCGGTAGTTCTGCTACCCTCTGTACGGCTGTCTAGAAAAAGTCTTGCATGCCAACCAACACTTCCACCAAAAATCAGATTTTAGTTTATAGGGGCGTCTGGATCATTCTGCGTCGCTTAGTCGGTCGGTGATTCAAGGCGAACCAGCGATTACTGACAGTCTTGCTGTTTGTTACTGCCGAGTACAACGACATTATTTCGTTTCACATAATTAACGCACATTTGCGCTGAAATGTAAATTAAAGGTACACGGTCTGTTCGTTTTTTTAATCGTAAATCAAGTTATATACCTATAGTATAAATGATATATATTATAACAACCTGACCGCCCAAATGTGTTCAATGATCACAATGTGTTCATATAATTTGACCGTTATATATGTTTCATTTAAATGTTTCGCCCCGAATATCTTGTTTACATTTAAAGCTGAACAGCAAGGTCGATATTTATAAACTGATAAAGGTCAAACTATACTTAAATATTGCGGTTCATTCATAGTCGGTCAAGATGCTAGAGTAGACATCGTTTATGAACATGTTTTTACGATAAAAAAACTATTAGACTTTGTACGTTTGCCGTGGCGCCGTCCCATCGGCTCTGATGTATGTTACCGAGTTGGCAATGGCGACAGCTAGTCAGCTACCCCGCCTTGACGTCACCTGTCGCGTCGGATCTGTCAGTTGGTTGTCAGTGTTGCGACAGTCGCCAAAGGGACGGAGCTTTTAGCAGCGCGACCAGATACACGGCTCTGGTTAAAGCGTTCAATTAGTGGATAAGTAATGCTCCCCTCCTCACAAGATATCATCGCATCTTTAGTGGCGGTGGCGTCTGACATCGAAACGCGACCTGCATTCGGCGGGATTCAACGGACCGGGCGTCTGTTACGTCTTGGCGACGAGCAGTTCATGCGTCAGACCGGCACTATCTTAACTCGTAAACGACTGCCACTAGGACGGTTACACGCATTCACTGACAGCAGAACAGATCATACACTTCATTCACATATTCCTCCTCGTTGTTATCGTAAAATAATGTTTTAAAGAACCGCCGTTTTTGAATATCATTCGACCATTATCTGTCTATGAATATCGACTTTGCCGGTCAGCATGCAAGGTAAACATGATATTCGAGGCGAAACATTAAAATGAAATATATTAAAATCAGGCAGTTTCTCCAACCCATGGTTATCGGTCAAAACTATAACTAATGCAAATTGTATTCACCTATAAAACTGGGTTCAGAAACACGTTGAGTCTTCCCATACTCCGGCGCCCGATTCGTGTTTACAATTAGAGAACTCCTTCGAACCAAATTAAATAAATTGATTGATACACATAACCTACATGATACACATAACCTACATGATACACATAACCTACATGATACACATAACCTACATGATACACATAACCTACATGTTACACATAACCTACATGATACACATAACCTACATGATACACATAACCTACATGATACACATAACCTACATGTTCTTCACGTGTTCTAACCGCTGCAAGCAACCAAAGTTCAGATCTATAACAGCTAGTTACTGAAAGTTACTGAAAGTTACTGAAAGTTTAAACCATTTATCATTCAATAGTTATATTATCGTTGTTCTTTGGATAAAATTTATCTTTTTAAGAACCATATTCCTTACTTGTGGAATGCAGAGATATTCGAGCTTTCCACAGGCCCCGAATAAGTTCCCTTGCACCAATAGGCCCCTTGCACCAATAGGCCCCTTGCACCAATAGGCCCCTTGCACCAATAGGCCCCTTGCACCAATAGGCCCACTTGCACCAATAGGCCCCTTGCACCAATAGGCCCCCTTGCACCAATAGGCCCCTTGCACCAATAGGCCCCTTGCACCAACAGGCCCCTTGCACCAATAGGCCCCCTTGCACCAATAGGCCCCTTGCACCAATAGGCCCCTTGCACCAATAGGCCCCCTTGCACCAATAGGCCCCCTTGCACCAATAGGCCCCCTTGCACCAATAGGCCCCTTGCACCAATAGGCCCCCTTGCGTCAACAGCGTCGTTGTAAATTCGCCGGTAACTTCCTGCAGAAAACGCCAAAATATCTGACACGGCGTTTACGAGGTGTTTACTTTAACCTTAATCCCAACGTAAAACACCCGACTGACGTATGTGACCAGACCTTACCCTCACACAAGGACCGTTATCTTAATCTGACAGAACTTGGCGCGGTGTGTGTTTGCACGTTTGCCCTATACACTTTTAGTGTACATTACATCGCCTCCACGCGGTGACAGACGCAACATGTGCTGATGCGCTTGAAGTGGTCCGCGGTTTCTCCAACCGTTGCGAGCATCACACGAGACGGCGCAATGAAAGCGTTAGCACATTCGCAGAAGTGGCGCTTATTTATATTGGCAGTCCGCGCGAAAAAAGCTAGTATAACTGTTGCATGTAGGCTTAATTATATTAAAATATCAATTTTTTTTTTTCGATCTCAAAGTACATATAAATTAGTAATTGTACACTTCATGTTTCAGTCTACAGTACATTTACCGTCAGAATGTTTATATAACGGCAGTTTGATAGACCAGTAACAATTCGATAAAAAACGTTATATTTCACCTTCAAAGTTTAATATTTGTTGGTGGGTCTTTTATTGCCATATTTAATCGCAGTGTGTAGCACTAAAGTCACTAGATCAGCGCTATTTATTTTAGTTAGTTAATTACATTGCCAGGTCTCTTCTTTTTATATTACAATGCGATCACGTGACCTACTCTACTATGCATCCATGTAAACAGAACAGCACATTTGGGTGGGTATATCAATATATTAAAGATTATATTCTGAGGGTTTCACGCTCAGCCCCAATCCCACTGGGAGAGGCGCAAGTGTTTGGTCATCGCCAGGTGCAACGGATGGGGAAGAAATAGCCCAACAGAAGAGATAATTAGATAATTTGCAGGAAGGGTGGCATTTAGAAACGGGGCATGCATGAACACTGGGACCACTGTCAGGGAAACTGAAAAGGCAGTTGGCAGCGGATGGAGTCGATGGAAGAGGTAGACCAACGTGCTCATGTCATGACGGGACGCCCAAGATACGGCAGGTAAACATGTGACAAAAGACGGAATGTTGCCGTATTCCGAGGTTTGAACTGCCTTTGATGAGGACGACGACGCTGCTGCTGCTGCTGCGGCCGCTGACGAACTAAGAACTAAACAAAAACAGACGTGCCAAGGGGCCTTGCGTGTGCGCCAGGGGTTTCACGCATGAAGCGCATCCAAATTTGACAGGCACAAAGGCGCGACACACAGCTCAAGCGTCGACCCTTCGCAAAGACCGACAACCGGCAGCGGTTTACAGCGGATAGTTATGCCTGTAGCGGCGCCGGCAGTCCTGCCCCAGACTCCGCCCGCGGCGTCCCTCCAAGTGGACGCCCTCCAACTCCCGCGTACGCACGGGAGACAGTAATTGAGCATGACAACTCGGGAGCGTTTGGGCCCTGTTCCGTCTCCGCGCGCGATACAGGAGCGCAGCCTCACCGGCCGCGTATCGCTCGCGTAATGGGTTTCAGACTCGCGACGCGTAATGGCAAATTAAAAGGAGTCGAGTTTCGGGAAAGCACAACCGAAACCCCGCGCCCTCCGAGCTGACGCGGCCTCTCCCGCTGGTTACATCCAGCTATTCGGCAGAACTGCGTCGCCGGCGCGTCTTTGGTGGAAGAATCGCAACGAGATTGCCTAATGCATCACCATTACATGCGCGTCCCGCACAATCGCCGAGTGGCGGCCATGACGATCCATCGTGAGTTCGTATTGTGATGTCGCGGGGCGCTGACAGCCGAATTGGTCCCCGTCCGACCGGTGACGAATTAACTGGTTACAGCAAACTGCGTTGATTTCTAAACGTTGCCACCGCGGAGCGCGCCGGCAGATACGATCTCGACGGCGTCATTTATCATAACATGCCGCTTACAAGCTTCGCGAATTATCGGGCAACGGTAAAAAAAACCTTAAACGGTGCTTCGCGGTCGGTACAATCTCGCCAGCTATGTATACCCGGGTAGACGTGAGGGGGATTGTTACGTCACTGTCCGGGGGCCACAGCGGTAGAGAAGTTTACATTTGTGGTGACTGACGCATAGTTTACATCGCTTTAGTAAGAATAATGTTAAATGCAACAATTAAAAGCGTGGTGCTCTCTGAGACATGGAGAGTAACCAAGACAACAACCAAAAGACATGGAGAGTAACCAAGACAACAACCAAAAGACATGGAGAGTAACCAAGACAACAACCAAAAGACATGGAGAGTAACCAAGGCAACAACCAGAAAACGTGGAGAGTAACCAAGACAACAACCAGAAGACATGGAGAGTAGCCAAGACAACAACAAAAACATGGAGAGAAACCATGACAACAATCAGAAGACATGGAGAGTAACCAAGACAACAACCAGAAAATAAGGAGAGTAACCAAGACAACAACCAAAAACAAGGAGAGTAACCAAGACAACAACCAAAAACAAGGAGAGTAACCAAGACCAACAACCAGAACACCCGAGACATTCATAAACAGATACAAGATCACAAACGAATTGCTCATGAGGAGGACAAACCAAGACAGCACCAGACAAGAGACAGCACCAGGCAAGAGACAGCACCAGGCAAGATATATAAAAGGAAATGAACGTTGATCGGACGCACCGTCCAGAAAGACAGTAAAAGACACCACCGATGTCACGAAACAGGCACTTGACTAGAATCCTCAAGGGAAAGGAAAACAGGAAACACCTGAAGACAGGTGGATGAGGTCAGTACGTGAAGAGATGACACAGTTCGGAACTATCTGGGAAGGGATGATGAAATCAACCACAAACAGAGTGCATTGGAGAAGTGTTGTTTCGGCCTTAAACTCCAGTTTGAGCGATAGTGAGTGAGTGAGTGAGTGAGTGAGTGGGTGGGTGGGTGGGTGGGTGGGTGGGTGGGTGGGTGGGTGGGTGAGTGAGTGAGTGAGTGAGTGAGTGAGTGAGTGAGTGAGTGAGTGAGTGAGTGAGTGAGTGAGTGAGTGAGTGAGTGAGTGAGTGAGTGAGTGAGTGAGTGAGTGAGTGAGTGAGTGAGTGAGTGAGTGAGTGAGTGAGTGAGTGAGTGAGTGCGGTGTCGTGCTAGTGTTGGTTGTTGTACTCTGATACAGCAAAAAAACAATGCAGACACAGTCAGTGTAACGAAAGCTTACAGCCCGGCGGGGTTGCTATAAAATAGACGCCACTTTGCCACTGGGTGCGTTGTTCCAGTTAGCTGCACCTCTATGGCAGAGCACCTCTATGGCACCTCTATGGCAGAGCACCTCTATGGCACCTCTATGGCAGAGCACCTCTATGGCAGAGCACCTCTATGGCACCTCTATGGCACCTCTATGGCAGAGCACCTCTATGGCACCTCTATGGCAGAGCACCTCTATGGCAGAGCACCTCTATGGCACCTCTATGGCACCTCTATGGCAGAGCGGAAACTAACCCGAATACGTTGTTTCTCAAAAAGTAAAGCATCTTTATTTTGGTACATCTGACATAACCAGCGACGACGCACGCATTCCGTTTCCACGGGTCCTAAATCCCGACGGAACATTTATGAAATTGTCTTTCTTGTAAAAAAAGAGCAGCTAACCAAACAAAATTGACAAAATACTATTAGTTGACAAACACGCATAGAATGGGCAACTTCGGACAAGGACATCAATCACGTATCTACAGTCCAACGATATTTTATCTGGATGAAAGAGAAGACCCGATTCACACGCAATTTAGAAACGACGCGAGAACAGAAGATGCCGACGGTCATAACAGTAATAAGTGATTTAATGAAATTATGTCCCGCTATCGTTAAACCTCGCCCGGTGCAGCAGCAGCAGCAGCTGGTACGGCAGCAACAGTCGCTACCAGCAGCTTCGGTGTATCTCCGTCTCCCTGGTAACCCGATAACCTTTTAGTGCCAACTGAACCCGCAGTCGGCCACGTTGGACGGGGTTGGCGCCGGGAGTGGCTTCCGTCTCGTTAAGGCCCAACATACGTTTCCCACGCCCCACCCCCCGAGTTAAGCCTCCCATGGAAGCCATGGGGTTTGGAGGGGAGTCGCGGGGGCGTTGAGATTCGCATATGCGGGGTAAACTCAGGTTTAATAGCGCCATATCTAGGATTAAAGCTAACTAAGAGAAGGTGGCATTGAGAATGGCATTGAGAAGGTGGCATTGGGAATGGCAAGACAGAAAAACTCGAGTGTACGTATTTTTGAAAGATGAAACTGAGTGACCAAGTAGTGAACGAGCCAGCGAGCCAGCGAGCCATCCATCCATCCATCCAGCCAGCCAGCCAGCCAGCCAGCCAGCCAGCCAGCCAGCCAGCCAGCCAGCCAGCCATCCATCCATCCAGCCAGCCAGCCAGCCAGCCATCCATCCAGCCAGCCAGCCAGCCAGCCAAGCCAGCCAGCCAGCCAGCCAGCCATCCATCCATCCATCCATCCATCAATCCATCCATCCATCCATCCATCCATCCATCCATCCAGCCAGCCAGCCAGCCATCCATCCATCCATCCAGCCAGCCAGCCAGCCAGCCAGCCAAGCCAGCTAGCCAGCCAGCCAGTTTGACATTGTTAAAATTACCTAACAGGTTGTTCCCTACAGCTGGTTGCAACACGACGCGACCAAAGTAAATGAACGCAAGGCCACCGGAAACGGTCGAGCGGCGGTCGAGAGGCGGTCGAGAGGCGGTCGATAGGTGGTCGGACGGTGCACAAACGGTGTTCGCCAACGCGCCATGTGTACGCCCGCAGGCGGCGCCACAGGTGTCAGGGGGAAGTGAGGCCTTCCAGCGGGAGCGTAGGCGCTGGGAGATGGATGGGTCGGGACTGCGAGAACCTCGACTCGACTAATATTGCCATTGAAACCTCTCTTCCCCGCTGTGTGGCGCTAGACCACAGTCGGGATCCGTCCGCCAGTATCGACACAACGAGTCCCTAGGGAAGTGAGGGTTGCATGTGATGTGTAGGATATAGTAATGCTGGCGAACGGTTGTAAGATGTCTCGAGACCAGCAACGAAATACGTTCCAAATTGTTCATGTCGGGACAAAGTTATATTTGGAAGACACTATATCCCGTTAACCAAAACAAGTCCACTGAAAGTCTTCATTGTAGGACAGACAGTCAAGCCTATATTGGATATGGGAAAGCACTTATTGTCATATAAAACAACGAATGAAATTTTTTTTTTATGATAACATCAATGCTAATAGTGTCAGTGCTTAGAACCAGAACTGAAAGATATGTAACAGATATGTAACAGATATGTAACAGATATGTAACAGCGACGGTCACACGCAAATGAACGGTTGTTTGGACTCTCGCTAAACGTTTGTTAAATCAATTGATATCAATCGTTCAGTTAGGTCTGCGCTGTCAGCTGTGATTCTCCGGGATCTACCAAGGTCCACGTGGCAAGTGAACAAGGTCCACGTGGCAAGTGAACGAGGTCCACGGCAAGTGAACAAGGTCCACGTGGCAAGTGAACAAGGTCCACGTGGCAAGTGAGCTAGGTCCACGTGGCAAGTGAACAAGGGCACCATGTGTTGGATCGGAGGATCGAAAGATTTTTTACCTCTCGGTAAGCCAAAGGCTTCTTTGACCATTATATATCTGGGGCTTGCTGCTTTTGATGGCAACCTTACGAAACCTTGTGAAATGTTATGAAAATGTAGAGCCTATGTGAAATGTCACGTCTTGCTACATCAGGTTTAACTTTCCGTGGGCGTATATACATATATATATATATATATATATATATATACATATATATATATATATACATATATATATATATATACATATATATATATATATATATATATATATATATATATATATATATATATATATATATATATATATATATATATATATATATATATATATATATATATATATATATATATATATATATATATATATATATATATATATATACATATATATATATATATATATATATATATATATATATATATATATATATATATATATATATATATATATATATATATATATATATATATATATATATATATATATATATATATCTACGACGAGAATAATGTCAATGGCACGTATTCTTCGCAAGACCAAACCGATACGTGAACCAAATATTAAAGTTACCCCCCCCCCGTTTAGCTGTCTGGCTAATGCTCTAAGTAATATTAAAGTTACCCCCCCCCCCCTGTTTAGCTGTCTGGCTAATGCTCTAAGTAATATTAAAGTTACCCCCCCTGTTTAGCTGTCTGGCTAATGCTCTAAGTAATATTAAAGTTACCCCCCCCTGTTTAGCTGTCTGGCTAATGCTCTAAGTAACAAGTCGGTGTGTCGGAATAAAAGACGTCGAAAAACGTGCCTCTTTGCCCCGCTGTAGTCGTTATCGCACCGGCGACAATGAGGCGCGCCCTGCAAACGGATGAAATGTCACAATATTGTGACACGCGATCCGTCTAAGCGTAGAAGCGTACCGTCGTGTCATAGAAATTGCGACGTCGTTGAAGCGTGCTGCCGCGTGGTGTGTGTGAGCGCCTCTAGGGACCAAGCAGCGGGCGGCAAGTGATGGATCTAATCATCAGGGCGTTGAAAAAAGATGATGCATATTTTACTTGGCTGGAAATACATCACAGTACTATTAATGGAATAATTTGGATGTAGAGAGACAATTTGATGAAATATAAGTGGAGCATTTATAATGATAGAGCGTTTGTAATGCTCATATACAGATACCCATTATGGTCGAACACCAGCCTATCTACGAAGTATTCAGCCACGTTGCAAACTATTACAAAAGGTATTTATTAGCACAATTTCGCCGCTGCCTTTTATGACTTTCTCACGAGTGTGGCGAGACAGGGCTGACTGAAATACAGGACTGACTGAAAGACAGGACTGACTGAAAGACAGGGCTGACTGAAAGACAGGACTGACTGAAAGACAGGGCTGACTGAAAGACAGGGCTGACTGAAAGACAGGGCTGACTGAAAGACAGGGCTGGCTGAAAGACAGGGCTGACTGAAAGAAGTTTCCCAATTTTCCAAGGGCAGCGTGTTAGATGCGAAACCGCTGTAACTCCGTCAGATAAACAATAACCCATCAACTCGATCTAACGCGTTGTTGTTTGCGTTTTGACCTGACGCGTTGCGGGGTGTCGTCTGAATCGACGAGTTGTGTTTTACTTCCTGACCCCCCCGACGCGTTGTTGTTTACTTTCTGAATCGACGCGTTGTGGTTTACTTCCTGACCCGACGCGTTGTGGTTTACTTTCTGAATCGACGCGTTGTGGTTTACTTTTTGACTCGACGTGTTGCGATGCTGCGGTCAACTACCTGCGTTCCCTCGCACCCAACCCGGACCAGCGCCGGATTCCACGATCGTGTCGACGGACCAGAAACCCGGGCCCGTCGGATATCATTAACGGCGTGTTGTTGTGCACGGAGTCACTGCCAAGTATGTGTAGTTAATTAACCTTCGACGAGAAAGGTGTGACCGCAAGCCAAACAGGCTGGGTCGACACCCTAAAATAACAATACCCGAAACTCCCAGAACAAGGAAAGAACCGGCAGACGAATTCCCGGGAATTAGCCCAACGTTGAAACCTCGAAATATTCGCGACACCTCAGATAGCGCATCTCGCACAAACTTCCCTCTCGTAAATTAGTGTTATGTAGTGTTGTATAAATGTTTAGGGGGTGAAGTGTAAAGCGCTTTGAGCGGTCCTACGGACTGGATACTGCGCCATATAAGAACATACCTTTACATTTTTTACCTTTTTATATTTAGTATTTTGGGCCACGCGCGATAGAATGGAAACGACGATAGTGGATGGGAAATTGGCAGGGGAAGAGGTAGAGGCAAGTGACGACAAATACGAGATAAAGACATCACAGATGTCTCCAGAACGGTGACAGTGCATGGCGGGTAGAAAGAGATCGATTTCGCGAAAATATTTGGGCAGCGACGTCCTCAACAGGACATGCCAACTGATACCAGAACCAAAGCATAGGTTGGTCGTGAATATAACATTATGTTTATATGTCTCTACGTTACGGCTATCGGAGAAAAGCATGGAACTGGCCGCCATATTTGACCTGAAACACGATTTTCTCCTAACCACAGTTATTGTGTGGTTTGAAGAAAATCGTTACTCATGTGTTATCTACAAATTTTATGAACATGTTCACGGGCATATCTTACGTTATAGGCGGTGTTCACTTTCGCACACCGGATCGTAGACATAACATACAATAATTGGCGTATTTCACGATGTTCGCCGATTAAACTGTGTACTCGGCTCAACACCTGTCTATGCCTACCACGGTCGTTTCGGCGTCTAGGCCTACCACGGTCGTTTCGGCGTCTAGGCCTACCACGGTCGTTTCGGCGTCTAGGCCTACCACGGTCGTTTCGGCGTCTAGGCCTACCACGGTCGTTTCGGCGTCTAGGCCTACCACGGTCGTTTCGGCGTCTAGGCCTACCACGGTCGTTTCGGCGTCTAGGCCTACCACGGTCGTTTCGGCGTCTAGGCCTACCACGGTCGTTTCGGCCGAGCGTCTAGTGCAGCTTAATGAATGCCGCGTCTGTTTGTTTTGTGCGCGATGACGCGATGACGCGTCGTCGGCGATGAAGAAAACAAACAAACTAAAGCAGTAAATAAGGAACAGTTGTGGTTTTGTCTAGACATGGGTGAGTCGCCTGGCTGACAAATAGCATCGGTTAGACGCTTCAGAAAACTCGTTTTATACGCGAGGTTTATGCACTAAAACGTTGGTCTCCGTGACAACTCCGTGACAACTCCGTGACAACTCCGTGACAACTCGGTGACAACTCGGTGACAACTCGGCCACCAAACTGATGATGTCAGTAACTGAAACGATAGAGTTGGCGGCTGAGATGACCACACACTCGAGACAAACAACACATCGACACAACTCATCCTTTACCAGATCACGTTGTTCGGACAAACAACAGTACACGCGGCCATAGTAAGACAGTCGGCCAGGAGTCGTCCAGGAAACAGGTTTATGCCAACAGCTTTATAAACAGAACTGTGCAGACCTAGAAAGGACTGTCAGAAATAGTTGTGTCCGCAGCCAGTGTGTACCCTTCTAACATTAGATTGGTCAGGCAGATTTTGTCCTTTTTAAAGTCGCTGCAGTGCTTTGGAACTCGCCCACGCATTGGCGTAATAACCGATTCTTGCCGAAAACTGTGCAGTGGACTTCGTTTAATAGAATCACTTCAGGCAAGAAGAATTTCTTTCTATAAAGCGGCCGATTCATTTCAGCGGCGCATTTTAAGTACAGCAGGAATAAGACAATATTCCGCCGGAGACAATATATCTGATTCCCCTAAACGATTGTTTCTGTTATCCGTGATTCTGTTAAGCGGAGCCCAATGTATATAGCTACGTACATAGCAATGCAGGTGACGCATCCCCGCGGGTCCTGACGTGTGACCTAGGTCGACCTGGCCGATTCCAGCAACCAGCGAGTGCCTTTCTAACGACGTGTCTATCGCAAGAGCGGAACACGACGACGCCTTTGAGCATTGTGTAGACCGACGGTGGCGCCAGCGCGGCTCGTACGTCGGTTGGCGGTCCTTGTCGGTGCGATCTAGCGGGGACGCCTCTCAGGCTAGCCGCTATCTGCCAGCGTCGATCGCCGTCTACGGAACGACCGCTTATCGCCGCCATCAGATGTGCCGACCGCCGATAAATGTCCGCCGGCCGATGGACCCACCCACAGTTGATGCCCCCCGTTTAATTTCCGCCGCGCCGTTTGTTGGAGTCCGTGTCGGCGTCCGGCGGAGCGTGACGAGATAGCGGTCAGTGGAGCGTGACGAGATAGCGGTCAGTGGAACCACGGCTGAAAGCGTCGGCTTTATCGCGCATCGCCGCTTTGTACGCTCGCGAGGACACGCAGCGTGTTGCACTGTATGATCTAATCGCGTCTGGTCGTCGCTGCCGGCTCAGCTGCCCCAGCGGTGACTTACATCTAGCCAGCCTTCTGTCCCCGGTTCTACCCTCGAATCTGCGGGTGACATCTACAGCGGAATCACCCCGGACGAAGTCCCGGGCCTCACCCGCAACGTTCTGGACGGCTGCCCGGATCTTTTAGGGGATTGATGTAATTAGAGAGCGACAGCATAGCAGAGTGATGATGACGATAGTGACGATGGTGACGATGGCGATGAATGCGATGAATGCGATGAATGCGATGAATGCGATGATGACGATGATGACAATGGTGGCGATAATGGCGATGATGGCAATGATGGTTTTCATCATCATCGTTATCGTCATCGTCGTCATTATGTTCACCACCATCATAATAATGATCATTACCATAACAATCAACGTCATAGCAGTCATCATCATCGTCATCAGGTGTCATCAGAGCGTTCAACATAATAACTGTCAACCTGACAGTCACCATCATCATCATCATCCTTTATCATCATATTAGTTAGTGCTAACTGTGTCATCGCCTGTGTCGTCCTCTACTTCTGCAGTATTACACAGTGACGTATTTAGGGGGGAGGGACATTGGACCACGGCCCCCCTTTGGCTTTACTCTTTATTATTTCCGTATGTTTCCGTTGCGCCACTACGTGGTCGATTGGCGAACTAATGGGTGACCAAAGTTGGTCCGTCCTTTGCGAGATCCTAGATACGCTACTGCCAGCGCACCAAATTGAACTCCTACATAACTCCCTCGGCGACAAACCGCAACAAACCATCTTTTATTCCCTCTGTCGTTCATCTGCCCGCTGTTTCCTTCCATCGCTCATTACGTTGCCACATCTTCCATAGTCCCGTGCGTTGTGCGGTTCCTCGTTCACCGCCAGGACTCTATCGAACGCAACGCACTGTGGCGACTCGGCGAAGTAGAACACGAAGCTCCGGCAGCGGCAGTCTGCTTTATTAGGTCAGCAACGAGATTGAAGGTCTCTATACAGCCACGACTGTACCGTCGACAATAGTGCTGTGTCTACAGCTCCGTTGTTCGTTGGCGTGCCTTATATAACACGACTGTTTCATAATCAGTGTGCTATATATAGGGTCAAGAACAGTAAGGGTATTGGAAAGGTTCGGCCACCGCGGACCCACCAGACGCTACACGCGGAAGTGAAAGGAGGATAATTATACGCGAAGCAAATTAATACGCGTTTCCCTGTCGAATGATCAAATAACAGGTTTGGAAAAATGCTCGCGTGCCGGGGGCTGCGCTCCGTCGGCCTGGCTTGGCGTGACGTCGTACAGGCAGCGGGAATGTGGCTATGCACATGTCAGTGCGGAAGGATACAAACAGTGCGGAAGGATACAAACAGCCGCATCAAATCAAATTCGAGGAATGCTAACCTAACGTGTCCACGAAGTCTCTTTCACACGACAACAGTTCCTATTGATATAAATTGTCTTACGGTGTATAGGCCTATTTGTTTGCGGGACATCTCTGAGTATACCATGAACCGTGACTGCTTTGAACATTTATTTCCTTCGAAGATATGTAGTTTGTTTATACATGTTGACGCTCCTCATCTGTCATATGGCTTTTTATTTGCTGGATTAACTACTGGAAATGCTGTTAAGGGGTAAATCTCATCCAAAACCTATTTGGATATCGAAAGACGTTCGACCTTGTCGCTGAATGTCTCCATTACAAACAGTGAGATGCACGTTATCGTTCTTCGCGAGTTAAAAAAACTACGCGGATAAGTATTTCATCAACTGGGAACTGGGGTTACACTGCAGGACAAAATTGCCCCAATTTTCGAACGGCAGCAAGAAGACGCGTTTAGGAAGTATTCGCCCACGCAGCAAATACTACACTAAATGTACACAATTACTCAAATGTACACCTGGCTAAATGGAAAACAACCGGGACTAGAAGAAATGATAAAGCCTACAATAGCACGCGGTGACACTGTGTTCCACCAGGGGGCGTACAACGAGTTTACTTGGTTAACTCACATAGAGTTAGAATGTAGGGTTTCGTATAATTGCAATGCCTCAAGCCTCTTAATGTTTCTATCACAACATTCGTCGATATTAAACATGTGTAGTTCATGTTTAAATCGTTATTGTTGTAGTATATTCAGGAATGGTATAAAACGAGAATTCGACACGCCTTCAAATCATCGGATGAGAAATGTGATGGTGTATTTCACCTTGAAAGGTTAGATACATCGTTCTGCCTTTATTTATGTACATCGATCACTATTATGTCGTAACATTGGCATATTTAATTTTCGAAAATATTAAGACATGAAAGATTACGATAGTAAAACGTTTTGGAAGGCTATTATTAATTAAAAAACGAATTGTTATAAAAACTAATAAATTCAGTGTCGCAATATGCCGTAAAGCGGTTGTTCAGTCAACCAATCAGAATTGTCGTACTTTCCTTTTAAACCTGGAGCGGGACGTCCTATCACGAGGCCTCACCCACGACACACCTCGACCCACACTCTAGTCTTTCCTCGACTCGGGTGTCGGTGAGGCGATAAGTCGGGAAGTGTGAACCGACGGCCCGGGGCCGTCTCTCCGGGCGGTGTCACTGGAGAAGGTGCGAATAAATCTCCGTTCGCCAGATCCGCCGTCGAGATTGTTGGAGTCCCGTTACACGGCCGGGTATGCGGCGGACGCCCGGGTAAGGTGATCACGGCTATTAGAGTAACGTGATGAACACTCGCCCTCCGCCGCGGCGGCTCACCGCTATAGACGCGCGATACCGCGGATGGATCAATGTTGGTTTTCCATCGGCGACAACGTTAACGTTTTTTTAAATGCTGTCCGCAAATTTATATTTTTAATATTCGGAAAATATATTCGGAAAATTATCTATGCTCATTT
Organism: Lamellibrachia columna; assembly: GCA_963662155.1. NCBI lineage: Eukaryota > Metazoa > Annelida > Polychaeta > Sabellida > Siboglinidae > Lamellibrachia > Lamellibrachia columna. The sequence continues at coordinate 12,931,214 of OY759261.1, forward strand.
ACGCTCTTTCGTCAAAATGCGTCAAATGGGGATAGATCACTGTTTCACTTCCGGGTTCGTGGCATACGAATCAGTTGCCAGTGATTTTGAGGATTTTAGCACCATAAAAAAAAATTTAACAGACAAAAAGGGCACATTTGCAGACTGCGATACTTCTGTTGGTCACAGAATTAAAATATTCTAATATTCTAGTTGCTGGTTAGCAGAATATGGGCCTAGCAGTGATGGCAGGGTCCCTGCGTATAGACAGAGACACCTGGCGGGGAGCATCTTTTACGTAGATTTTCTTTAAAAAATCAAGGATTTGACAAAACCTCAACAGCAGTCAGTATAAATACGTGCAGCAACGTGTGACATTGTGGTAAAATCGTTATTTTGTGCACAGGACTAAAACACATTACCGTGTTCGCGCATGGAAAAACAGCTATTGATCCAAAATAAATGAAAGGACCGTCTGTCAGCTTGGCGTTTACACGGCTGACCGGTGCTACATGATTCCTACTTTGTATTTTATGGTGTACCGTGACGTACAAACGCCTATTCCAATAGTCTCGCCAGTCTTTGCAGCGTTCACACGTCACAGGTTTCGCTGCTCGAGACACGATGTCTGTCGACAGTTGGCGGGCACGTCGTCCTGTCGCCTGCCACCTGCCGGACTAGAGTCGTCATCCGCGCTACCAACAGTGCACGTCGGGAAAGGATATGTCTAGATCCCGCTGTTCAGGCCATCCAGCATTGTCGGCTACATTTAGATCCCGCCGTTAAGGCCATCCAGCATTGTCGGCTACATTTACCTTTAATAACTATTGATTTGTGTGTGCACGCGCACACACACGCACGCACACACGCACGCACGCATGCACATGTGACGATTAATAAACAACTATTTTCCTATCAGTTCTGTCTGACCATTATAATTATATATGCGCCATCATTTCTACGATGTATGTCGTATAATACAACAATCTGAATATATTACGCAGATTGTATCCGTTCTACACTTAATAATTTTCCGATCCACTATATATCGATCCATTAGCAAGGGAACTATACTAGCTTATCTAGATGCATGACACAACTGGAACTGAAGCGTATTAATCCACAGGGAGCAGTTATTAATGCTCAACGAGCCCCCGGATCGACGAGAAGTGGCTATTAACTCGGCATCGTGTCTGCTGTATTGATCGCGGGCGCTAATTTAGTGCTTCCCACTTGATCCGCGTCTGTTGTCTTACTTTAGTTCCATGCAAAGTAACACATCTCACACAATCCTACATCGAAGAAAGGTCGCGCTCATAAATACTCATTCAATACCCGTCTTCTCAATTTACCATACGGAACATCACAACTGCATGTAGGTAGGCAATCATAGTCCAACGTGTGGATGAAACACAGAAAGAAATATAATGTACTATTGACAGAAACTATGTTCGCCTGAGAACATAGAACTTATTTAGGGCATCACTCTCGGACAAATGCCACATCTATTTATTTTCGTCTGAAGTAAATTCCAGAGACGCCAAACTGTCACACAGTAAAACAAATACGTGTTAGCGACTGGTTACTGTAACTAAGTAAGAACAGAAAAGCCACGTGAAGCGGTGTATTGAAATTGTCAATGTTTTGACAGGAATATGTTGTTCAACTAATGTATAATCTGGATGTTTCGGTTGGTGCAGGGGTAAGTAGCTCTGTAAACCCATATCGATCCCCTTTCCGGGCGCCATCCACTCACTCAATCAAAGCACACCTACACGTCTTCTTCCCATGTGGACCTCACATCAATGATGTGTTAAGGACGGATACTACAACTTATTAACCCATATTCGACGCCGCGAATCGATTTGAAATATATCAGCTAAATGGATAAACGAGAAAACACTGGCTAATCCCTACAATGATTAAAACGACCGCTTATCTCTACATCTGGTCGTCTCCAAGCGAGACCGCGCAGACAGATACGGCGCCGGAAGTTTGGGAAGGTGGTCACATGGCGCATGCGGCAGACTTGTTGTCGTGTCACATTCGCTGAGGCATGTCGAGAGGGCACCGCCCAAATGTTTCGACCTAAAGATTATCATCGCCCGAGTCAAAGACATAACAATTAAGAATATAAAGGTTTCGGACACATCAACTTTATGCAGTGGACCGCGCTATGTGGAAGTGACCTTTGGTCAGCTTGTCCCATATGTCCGAAGGTACTTATATCCATGGGTACGAGGGTGAGTAACCAACAGTACAGGGCAGAACGGGGGTTTCAAAATAGGTGTAGAAAGAGAGAGAGAGGGGTGGTTGGAGAGAGATATAGAGGGGGTAGAGAGAAAGGGGTTAGAGAAAGGGGGTGGGGTGGAGAGAGAGAGAGGCAAAGACAGAGAGAGAGAGAGAGAGAGAGAGAGGGAGGGAGGGAGGGAGGGAGGGAGGGAGGGAGGGAGGGAGGGAGGGAGGGAGGGAGGGAGGGAGGGAGGGAGGGAGGCGTAAGATGCCCTGGATACACGGACCAGTCTCAGTAGACGTAAGGCGCCATGGGTACACGGGCCAGTCTCAATACACGTAAGGCGCCCTGGGTACACGGGCCAGTTTCAGTAGACGTAAGGCGCCATGGGGTACACGGGCCAGTCTCAATACACGTAAGGCGCCTCTGGGTACACGGGCCAGTTTCAGTAGACGTAAGGCGCCCTGGGTACACGGGCCAGTTTCAGTAGACGTAAGGCGTCCTGGATACACGGGCCAGTTTCAGTAGACGTAAGGCGCCCTGGGTATACGGGCCAGTCTCAGTAGACGTAAGGCGCCATGGGTACACGGGCCAGTCTCAATACACGTAAGGCGCCCTGGGTATACGGGCCAGTTTCAGTATACGTAAGGCGCCCTGGGTACACGGGCCAGTTTCAGTAGACGTAAGGCGCCCTGGGTACACGGGCCAGTTTCAGTAGACGTAAGGCGCCCTGGATACACGGGCCAGTTTCAGTAGACGTAAGGCGCCCTGGGTACACGGGCCAGTCTCAGTAGACGTAAGGCGTCCTGGGTACACGGGCCAGTTTCAGTAGACGTAAGGCGCCCTGGGTACACGGACCAGTTTCAGTAGACGTAAGGCGCCCTGGGTACACGGGCCAGTTTCAGTAGACGTAAGGCGCCATGGGTACACGGGCCAGTCTCAATACACATAGGGCGCCCTGGGTACACGGACCAGTTTCAATAGACGTAAGGCGCCCTGGGTACACGGGCCAGTCTCAGTAGACGTAAGGCGCCATGGGTACACGGGCCAGTCTCAATACACATAGGGCGCCCTGGGTACACGGGCCAGTTTCAGTAGACGTAAGGCGCCCTGGGTACACGGGCCAGTCTCGGTAGACGTAAGGCGCCATGGGTACATGGGCCAGTCTCAATACACATAGGGCGCCCTAGGTACATGGGCCAGTTTCAGTAGACGTAAGGCTTCCTGGGTACACGGGCCAGTTTCAGTAGACGTAAGGCGCCCTGGGTACACGGGCCAGTTTCAGTAGACGTAAGGCGTCCTGGGTACACGGGCCAGTCTCAGTAGACGTAAGGCGCCATGGGTGCACGGGCCAGTCTCAGTAGACGTAAGGCGCCCGTAGTCTGATTTATGGCATGCACCAGTTATCACCGTTGACGAGGAAATGGGTGGCGCTTTTTTTCCAAGCCTCGATATCGTATCGTTACCAAGAACTCGCGGTTATGCTCATCATAAACGCGTGAAGTAAACAGAAGCCGACTCTTAGCCCTTTAGCAGTTCATCAATCAAGTCGGTCCCGCCCTACCCCTCTCGGTCGACGAGAGCGATTTATTAATTGGTTCTCTCGGCGCAACAAGTCTCGCCGTGACGCAGGACGCCCGGGGCTACACTCGCGTCATGTCCTCATTATGCTTCGCGTCAACGCGTGACGGAATTGTTCCGTTGGTTCACGGATCGACGTCGTGTCGTTTTTTGTTTCGCGCGAGCGTTTAACTGAGTCAGCTCTGTTTTATTGATGTAGTTAATGCGTCTACTAGCTAGTGTATGTGCATTTCTGGCAAAATTGGTGGCCCCGTAACTTACGCACTTTCAGCACCATAGCAGCCAAAACCAACAACAGTTTCAATTGGATGAATGATTATAAGATAGTTTAATCCAACATATCTTAAAGGACTTGACTTTCTGACCAAATTGTCTGAGTCACTAAAACTAAAATAGTTCAACAAGTAAGTTACGGTGTTCGTCTTCAAATGTTTTCGTAGCTTAAACCTTCTTTTTCATAACTATTTTGTTATATTTACGCATCATAAGACAATTCATGTCAACAGGAAATGTTTGTGTCACGCCATAGACAATTCATACCAATAGGAAATGTTTGTGTCGTGCAAAAGACAATTCATGTCAGTAGAAAATGTTTGTGTCGTGCAAAAGACAATTCATGCCAATAGGAAATGTTGGTGCCGCGCGAAAGACAATGCATATCCATGGGAAATGTTTGTGCCGTGCAAAAGACAATTCATGTCAACAGGAAATGTTTGTGTCACGCGATAGACATTTCATACCAATACGAAATGTTTGTGTCGTGCGAAAGACAATTCATGTCCACAGGAAATGTGTGTCGCGCGAAACAGACTTCGCGGACATAACTTACACAATTCAGCACTCGACATCCCATTATACAAAACACGGTGACACATTTATCACTTTCATTTCACAGTTGGTAGAGAGCAATCCTAACTTTTTGAAAAATAATGTTCTGCACTAGTTGTAAATGCACTTGTTTTCATTCTGTTGCACATTATTGTAGAAATATACATATTCACATTCATATAGCCCAACCAAAAACTCACAATGAAAACTATACACATATACATACATTGGTTTACGTGTCAACGAACAACTGTTGTATGTACCAGTGTCTATATATCGAGGACTGTTAGTGTCGGAATTTGATTTGATTGTATCGTCTCAATGAAAGGCACTGGTGTAGACAGTTTACGCTTTGTCGTTTTCTGTTACACCAATAGTCGGTGTTCTGTTACAACGCCGCTAGTGTTCACGCGTCGTCTTTGTACACCGGTGTGTTGCTGTATTAGCGTTAGTGTGATATTACCGTTATACTTGTGTATCGCTGTAGTTTTTTGTTTGCGATGCATGTCGCGATACGCCTTCGACGTACCGGTATACATAATATATATTTTTTGGCATTTCCAACAAAAAATTATGTTATGAGTTACGACTGAATCAGTATCAGCGCTAATAAGTATTTATGGTTTTTATTTATGTTTGAGTAATTTATTCTCAGAGTTTAAGTCCATTCTACCGGACAGGGTATATGTTTGTTTAATTATTTACTTAATGCAATGCATATAATTAAACACTGTTTGTATTTTCCATATTTACAACTCAGGTTATCTATGTTTAAAATCACCCAACATTACTTCTACATAGTAATTTAACATAAATATCCGTCAGGCACGTTAAAATGCAATATAGCACAACAGGTTAAGCCATCTTACCTCTTAACCAAAACCACGCAAAAACGGAAGGTTTGTAAACCAAAACAGTTATCGTGCTAATACTCGCAACAACTCACTTTTTTGTTGATCAATTGTAGCACAACATTACAAAAAATTGTCAGATTATCATGAAACAAACACCACTGTGGATGTCTCGTCGTGGGCTGACGGGAACAGCTCAATGTGTTTGTCTAGCAGTGAGACATTGATGCACTATTATGGTGACATAAATCTGGGGCTTACATTTCTAGGTCGGATTGCAACCACTACAAACACCGCACCACATATTCCAGCGGGCAGCCGGAGCAGCGGTAGTTGGTTTTCATTGGGTGGTCTGGCTTGTTATTCACGAGATACAAGCTTTGTTAGTTTTCATTGGGTGGTCTGGCTTGTTATTCACGAGATACAAGCTTTGTTAGTTTTCATTGGGTGGTCTGGCTTGTTATTCACGAGATACAAGCTTTGTTAGTTTTCATTGGGTGGTCTGGCTTGTTATTCACGAGATACAAGCTTTGTTAGTTTTCATTGGGTGGTCTGGCTTGTTATTCACGAGATACAAGCTTTGTTAGTTTTCATTGGGTGGTCTGGCTTGTTATTCACGAGATACAAGCTTTGTTAGTTTTCATTGGGTGGTCTGGCTTGTGAAATATACAATCTATCTTATCTATAGACGGCTTCATCAGCACTAATAATCTTAATCAGTACTGATGAAGCCATCTTATCTATAGACGGCTTCATCAGCACTAATAATCGTAAACAGTACTGATGAAACCATCTTGACGAGATTGGCGAAAGTGCAGGTGAATAAAACGTTGGGATATGAAAACGGAACTGCATGATCATCATTATAAATAAAGACATTTTCGTGAAATTATTCAAAACGGAGACGATCAGGACGATTTATTCGAGGAAGGATGTATAATGACAATGTGGTGTAGTCTTATCAGGACGACGTCGGGCTGGCAGTGTATTCAGACACGAGGAAGACTCAGCTAAGACAAACACTGTCTCACGGCACATAAGCTGGCCGAACTGCCAAGATGGCCACAACAGGAAATAAACACAAGTCCTGTCAGACCTCTTTAGACGCCTCCTACCAGACCTCTTTACACACCACAACCCCTACCAGACTTCTTTACACACCACAAGTCCTACAAGACCTCTTTACACACCACATGTCCTACCAGACCTCTTTACACACCACAAGTCCTACCAGACCTCTTTACACACCACAAGCCCTACCATACCTCTTTACACACCACATGTCCTACCAGACCTCTTTACACACCACAAGTCCTACCAGACCTCTTTACACACCACAATCCCTACCAGACTTCTTTACACACCACAAGTCCTACCATACCTCTTTACACACCACAAGTCCTACCAGACCTCTTTACACACCACAAGCCCTACCAGACCTCTTTACACACCACAAGTCCTACCAGACCTCTTTACACACCACAAGCCCTACCATACCTCTTTACACACCACATGTCCTACCAGACCTCTTTACACACCACAAGTCCTACCAGACCTCTTTACACACCACAAGCCCTACCAGACTTCTTTACACACCACAGGTCCTACCATACCTCTTTACACACCACAAGTCCTACCATACTTCTTTACACACCACAAGTCCTACCAGACCTCTTTACACACCACAAGCCCTACCATACCTCTTTACACACCGCATGTCCTACCAGACCTCTTTACACACCACAAGTCCTACCATACCTCTTTACACACCACAAGCCCTACCAGACCTTTTAAAACACCACAAGTCCTACCAGACTTCTTTACACACCACAAGTCCTACCATACCTCTTTACACACCACAAGTCCTACCATACCTCTTTACACACCACATGTCCTACCAGACCTCTTTACACACCACAAGCCCTACCAGACCTCTTTACACACCACAAGCCCTACCAGACCTCTTTACACACCACAAGTCCTACCATACCTCTTTACACACCACAAGCCCTACCAGACCTCTTTACACACCACAAGTCCTACCATACCTCTTTACACACCACAAGCCCTACCAGACCTCTTTACACACCACAAGTCCTACCAGACCTCTTTACACACCACAAGTCCTACCATACCTATGTATACACCACAACCAAATTTTGCGCGTTTTCACGCGCGGCCGCACGCCGTCACGCCTGCCTGGTTCCGACCATCGTCCTGTAAGTACCCCATCACTGGCCTCGCCACCCGGTCGTGCTGGCCCCTCCACTCCTTATCGTCGCACCGCATCGGGGGGCTTTCAGCCCGATTTAGGATGCCCAGATAGCGCATGTCCCAATTCGAAACTTGCACGGCTCGCGGACAAAGAACGGCATAGTTCGGCAACTGTCAACCACGCACTGCGTGATTCAAATGCCAGCCCACGTCGGTAATTGTTAAACCTACACTGCTATCTCACCATCGAATCATCACAGCCATGTGTAGAGGGCTTTGTGTGGGGGGCACACGCCACAATGGCGACTCGTACGCCTTCACCCTGCCTAGATGTCGTCCCGAAGACGTTATGGAGTTTGCGTTGAATACAGTGTTCACGGCAGATCTGTTTAGTGGACATTTCGCGGATCGGGTTTGGTGTTGTTTTATTGTCTCCACGTATCAGTGCTGTGGAACCATGGCGATTACGAGGGGTAGGGTTGACAGGTGGCGAAATGACCCAATTGTGCGCGAAAATGTCGATGGCGTCGTTGTTTTGAGTGGAAACTGTAGGTGATTACACGGTGGTTTTCTCTACGACTTTATACTGGAATTTGAGCGACAATTACAATGTTAACTAAGCAACGAACAACTATTCTGAGTCCATTGTTTGTACTACGTTTACGTTATAAGACACGTTACACTCTAACTAACATAATTACTTCAGTTTAGACGCTACTATATTTATCTGTATATTTGTGATTTCAACCCATGACTCACAGGAAGATACGATGTCTATTTTATCAGGTTTATCGTGAATTTAAATGTTTATTATTAGTGTACTTTTATCGTTTATCGTGAATTTAAATGTTTATTATTAGTGTACTTTTATCGTGAATTTAAATGTTTATTATTAGTGTACTTTTATCGTTTATCGTGAATTTAAATGTTTATTATTAGTGTACTTTTATCGTGAATGTAAATGTTTATTATTAGCGTACTTTTATCGTTTAGCGTGAATTTAAATGTTTATTATTAGTGTACTTTTATCGTTTATCGTGAATTTAAATGTTTATTATTAGTGTACTTTTATCGTTTATCGTGAATTTAAATGTTTATTATTATTAGTGTACTTTTACTACTGAATATCGCCAGATGTTGCCAGGCAGCTTTATCTGTACCACAGTTTAGATATTAGGTTATGGTCAATACCTTAATAAACTACATGATATGATAGCTGCAGGCTGCAGGTGTAACTTCGCTGTCTCCTGCATCGTTGTATACCGTGCGTTGATGGAATAACTTCCCATTTATTATCAAACTATGGTCGCAAAACTTAATAACATGCAGCAATAACTCGTCTGCGAGCAAGTTTATGAGCATCATATAATAAAATATCTAATCAGGAGTGTTCCGGATAAACACAAGAACTTCCAAATGTAGGCCAAATCTACAATGACGTAAACGTACATCAATGATGTAAACGTACATCAATGACGTAAACGTACATCAATGAGACGAATACGAAAACGTTCAGACCTCTCGTGGTCATCTGAATAATTATCGCTAAAATGACCAATTCTTCGGCATAGTAGCACAATTTCCGTTGACTGTTCCGCAGCAACACTCTATGACGGCGGACAAGCATTTGTTACGTATGAACTATATAGTTAAAAATTTTTACAAAGATTGCCTTACATCTAATGCGAAACCATTGGCTTAGGAAGCCATTGGCTTATTGAGAGGCCAACATTTTTTAATCAATGTGTATAACCCGCCCGATATATTTGTCAATTTTATTTTAAACATATTCACGCTGCTAGCAATTACACCATTAGTAGGTGTTTTGTTCCATTAATTATTTGTCCTCTGTTAGAATTAATACTTTCAATATACACTGTTTCTTCACTAACGTTACTTCGTGTCCTCCATATTTTCTTCCATTTTGCTTATGTGAGAAGAAAATACGGCTATCAGTATCTTCATAACAAATTCAACATCTTCTTAACAACTTTCATTTAATTTCCTCTCAACTTCCTTGTCTCTCTGGTGTTGTCCACATTCATTTTGGCGTTTGTCATAACTAATGCATCTCAGTTCTGGAATAAGATTATTCGCGAACAGTATCCAGGAATCGTTGAACTATTGACGTGAGTACACACTCGACCAAGTAGGATGGGCAGCAATAACTTCTGAACGACAAGGGTGCGGCTACACAGCTATAAGTAGTCTCGCCCGCCGGTAGACGCAGTCCACGACACAGTGGCGCCATATATAACCAGCGGATCATTTTGGCGGAAGTGACGCTTAGACTCTGTATATGGGCTAGGATTCATCCGTCGTTAGCCACTTAACGATACAATTAGGCCCTACATTATACCGTGCACTTCTTGTTAGAGGATACTGTTGACAGCATGTTACATTGGTAAAGTGAGTAAATATATGTTTTTACATAAAGGTTTTTTTGTCATGCGACATCTCTCAGCTCTCGTCCACAACGTGCGTAGATACCCGGCCATGGAGAGGCAACGTGATCATTTGAATTTTATACATCTTTCCAATTTGACAGTTGGCAGGCGCGTGGTGTCGTTCTTTGAAAACTATTCATGCGAACGTCACCACTTAATGACACGATGTATGTAAACTCTCTGCCAAATTATAAAATAAACCCTTTCGATAGGTCAAGTAAATATTAAAATGGTTCACAGTGAGAATAATAATAATTGTGGTCCAGCCCCAAGACTGGGAGTGGCGATCGCGGCTTTACATTCACTGCGCCATCTCGAGAAGACTGTGTGTGCGTGTGCATGTGTGTGCGTGAGTGCGTGTGTGCGTGAGTACGTGTGCGCGTGTGTGTGTGCGTGCGTTCGTGTGTGAGTGTATATATATATTATATATATATATATATTATATATATATATATATATATATATATATATATATATTATATATATCCATATATACAACTATATATATATATATATATATATATATATATATATATATATATATATATATATATATATATATATATATATATATATATATATATATGTATATGTATATATATATATATATATATATATATATATATATATATATAATGTATGTATACGCGTGTATGTCATTACTAATGTAACAGTTACTATTATATCCATTGTGTATGTTATTTGTTATTTGTTAATACCATTATTTGTACAACGTTTTATTTGGGTTGAATGTTGTGTGTGTTTGAGCCATGTAGTCTGCAAGGCTAGGCCCGGACCGTGTGTCCTGCAGCTATCGCGTAGGCTTCTCGTCCAGCCGTGAAGATCAGCACACGAGATATGGTCCTATATATCGTTTATTGAACATAGCCAAATCAGAGAATCGCGATAAAACGATACGCTTGGCTAATGTTAATAGGTAGCGCTACAGAACAGGCTCAGTGCGTTGTTTCTTTCACAATCTGTTGTGTGCGATGTCTGCGCCGATTTGATTGTCTTCCACGTAGGCTATAGCGACAACATTGCCCGATGTCGGAGTATTTTAAACTGCGTTATTGGTTGACTGAATGCGGTCCGTGTCCCGCAGGCCAGATTACTGCTTTAGAAGTGTGTGTGTGCGCGCGCGCGCGTGCGTGCGTGCGTGCGTGCGTGTTTGTTTATGTATGGGGGCCGTCCCGAAAAATTTGAAATATATGTAAGATGGAATCTTATTATAAGTTATTAAGTCACCCGTGCGTGATGATATAATTATATATATATATATATATATATATATATATATATATATATATATATATATATATATATATATATATATATATATATATATTACATGAGATATGTAGTACGAGCTATATAATACGTGTTATATAATACAGTACGAACACGCTATTAATCGCAAAACTAGCTTACATGAAAAACCTACGTACACCAACATTGCTCTCAGATATTCTCAAAAGCAGATATCCGTGCCTCCCTAAATAAAGCAGATATCCGTACTTCCCTAATGAAAAGTTGCAGTTTGATACCTCGTAATCGACTAAACTCCACCGAGCTTGCGCTGTAATGTTTGTCGAAGCTTCTGTGTAAACAAAGCAATGTAAGTCGCTAATCGAGCGCGGTACCTTTGACTCGCTGCGCAGATTTGTCTAACAACTATTGACTTGGCTGATGCGATAATCAGACTTGTGTACTTAACCCACTGATGTTGTGTGAAACGGATAACCGCAAACCATAACCAGGGCTAATCCACAAACCACTAATTGCGATCGGTCCACTAAACGCCGACTCGTACACTGCCTACTTACTTAGAGAACAAACAGGCCGCCTGAGTAAATATTTCCCGACGACTTTGAAAGCGACTTTTGTGGCGTCGATGTCGACTTAGCAGCGCTGAATGGCGGGACGCGATGGGGTGTAACCAACCCCCCGTGTCGCCCGCAACTCGAGACCCCGGAGCGGCCGGATCGAGTGAACAACAAACACAGCTTACCTGGTCGGTGGGCGCCGGAGAGGACGGCCGCTAGTAGGAGGACGAGTAGTTGGCCAGCGCAGGCGGGCGGTGGGGAAGGCATCGCCGGCGTGTCGGGCTCGACCCGGTGGCTGTAATGGCGGGAGTGCCGTCGTGTATCGCCGGCAGCGGCAGAGACTGCGAGAGCAGACGAGAGCCCGGCAGCGAGTCGAGCGGCTTACTGAAGTGACCCCGGACGGGAGCCGCTGCGTCGTCGACGCTCGACGGCGTAAACACTCTGGGAGATTGCTGGTCCCGATAACGGGGGCCGACTGCCGCTGATTGGCCGCCGTCGCTCGCTCGTTGCCCGCCCCGCGCGCGATCCACGCTGCTGTTCGAGACCCTGGTTACGGCCACATACCCGGGTTGGCCGTTGCAGGCGTGGAGAGTTGCGACACACGAACAATCTCTCGCTAGAGGCCAACGATTGGTAACATTAAAACAACAGACTACACGCGTGTTGTACGTGTTTCAGATGAATTGTTTCTTCCAGATGGACGGATGGTCCGGGGCACAGATCGGGGGACAAGCAGATAGACAGACTGAGGGACATATGATATCGAAGGAAATATTGAGGAATATACTGAATGGTCTGCTAAATAACAGATTGAGGGATAGACTGAGTGACAAACTAAATGACGTACTGAATGACAGACCGAGGGACAGACTGAGTGACATAATGAATGACATACTGAGGGACAGACTGAGGGACAAACTGAATGACAGACTGAGGGACAGACTGAGTGACAAACTAAGTGACATACTGAATAACAGACTGAGGGACAGACTGAATGACAGGCTGATGAACATACTGAGTGACAGATTGAATTATAGACTGAATGGAGTGACTGAGTGACTTACTGAGTGATGCACGAGTGACATACTGGGTGACATACTGAGTGACAGGCTGAGTGACAGACTTGGTGACAGACTGAATGACAGGCTGAGTGGCATACCGAGGGACAGACCGAGGGACAGACCGAGGGACAGACCGAGGGACAGACCGAGGGACAAGGGAAATAACGACGGAAAACCCTTGGGCTGAAGGATTGAGTAAAGGCGTAGCGGGACTTATCTAGGGACATCATCTGGACGGAACTTGGATACAGAGGGTGGGACACAATAACTGGCCCACTGGTGAACGGATTGGACAGCTTTAGTGACACATGGACAAGCGCTGACCGCCCAGACTAGGGAATAGAGGGAAGGATTGGGCGACGGGGCGAGGAACAAACCAGGGCGGTTTGTGGTGAAATGCACGTCATATAGATCCAGGGCGCACAGGTGGCCGGCCGAGAGGTGGAAATAACCGAAGAACGCCGAGGTTGTGTCGGGAGGGTGGTTGGGCGGTGAGATGGAGGGTTATTTGGTGCCACTCTGGAAGAACAGGGTGCATGTGGGAAGGACTAAGGGACTTGGGGATCCAGTGAGGAAAGGGAAGGACGGCGGTGACAGGGAGAAACATGTTCTACATGATCTACATGATCTACATGGATAATGAGAAGAACCATTCGGTGTATTATCCCGTGATCTCACCGCACAACCGTAAAACGATTTGTCCTGGGCAGAATTTCATTGTACCCCCCTCTCTCTCCTTCTCGCCCCCCCCCTCTCCCTCTCGCCCACCTCTCTCCCAAACCTTTCTCTCTGTCTCCCTATCCCTCATCTCTCCCTCTGTGAACCTCGATAATTACCCAGCGAAGTCCCACTAGGATATTGCGCTGTGGGTTTATTTCAGAAAATCCTTCTCTACAGTTAGTGAGTCCATCACAGGTTTTTTTTATTTCTCTTTTACTTTCCCTGGCCTAGATACCAGATAGAAGGGACCAACGGTGTCTCTTTCGAAAGACACTATTTCTCTCTCTTCTCCTTTCCCCTTCCCTCTCCCTGCATACTTCCCCCCTCCCTCTCCCTGCATACTTTCCCACTTCACATAAATCGATGTTCAGGATAGCGATGTGATTATATCCCACTACGCGTGTAGTTATTTGAATTAACTAAAGGAAATCAGACTGGAAAAACACGCACGCAAACGCACGCCAACGCACGCCAACGCACGCCAACGCACGCCAACGCACGCCAACGCACGCTAACGCACGCAAACGCACGCCAACGCACGCTAACGCACGCAAACGCACGCAAACGCACGCAAACGCACGCAAACGCACGCCAACGCAAGCTAACGCACGCAAACGCACGCACATCATAACATGAACAAATGCAAATTACATATGGGTGTACTGGAATTTTTTATTTTTTTTTATTTTGGAAGGTTGATAACGATATGGGTGATGACGTTGACTCCGGCATAGTGTCGACGACAGTTCTCTGTTTGACAACAATATCGATACATATCTCGCATATATCTCACGTATATCTCATGTATATCTAGTGATTCTTTAAACGATACAATAGATATTCTGGCCGTGATGCCATCAACCAGGATGCAGTATAAGCGGCAGGGGTGACGTGGCACGACGACATCGGGTCAACGTCGTACGTCCGATGAACTAGCAGAGATTAGATCACAGTCACGTTTGCCTTTGCTGGCCATTATATGGCGGTTCCTTGGCTTCATGGACATTTGTCCAAAGATTTTCTTTGCAATTTCGCAGCACACTACATCAATTAACTACATCAATTAACTGGCCACGTGTACGAAATTCGTGAAACCGATGTACCTCGTTTTTTTCAGAGAACAAACACCCAAAACTAGTACCACTGAACGTTTACCCGACCCGGTGACTGATTATGCCGAATAGCCAGGGGCGTTAATACAGGGACGATCAGCGTACGTTCATTCATTCAGTTGAAAGATTTAACGCAGTAGTGCAGACAACATTACTTTACTAACTTATCTCACGCAAAAGTGCTCAAAACGTTTCGCACATCACAAGGGATCCTCGTTTTCCTTTTATGAAATGGCGGACGGATCCTGGCAGCTAGTGGTCTGTGCATGGTGGCCACGTCGGGTCAACGTCGTACACCCGACCGACCAGCCCATATGTTGTTGCCAGTTCGGCAGACGTTCCACAACCTCGCACTTTGCCTAAGTGGCGCGCGTAAATAAATGGCCGATTAATATTACGATAAAACCGCCGATGTCTGGTTGTGATGGGACCGCACTAGGCGCCGTTTAATATTTACATGCAAATGGCACGTCGAATATTTCCTTCTAGTCGCTTTATTCTATTTTCTGACCACCAGATACAAACCTCGGCATGCAGTCAGATAAATATATCAGTATTGCTGAATGGCGTATGACTATCGACTACACGGGAATTGGGACGCGATGTCTCGGTTTCGTGTGTAGTCGATAGACAATCGGATCGGCTGCAGAGTTCTCAAGAGCTGACGCGGGCTGCAGACAGATGAAAGCTTTGTTTCTGTTGTATTCACAGTGTTAAGATTTGACTTGCAGCCACTCAACAGAAGGTCGAGTGTTGCCTGGAATGATAGGCCAACGGCTCGGAGGTTGGGCCTACGGTCTGCCACGATAAACCAGTGGGCCGGAGGGTAGGCCTGGGAGATGGAGAGGGAGGGGAGGGAGATGGAGAGGGAGGGGAGGGAGATGGAGAGAGAGGGGAGAGAGATGGAGAGAGAGGGGAGGGAGATGGAAAGGGAGGGGAGGGAGAGGGAGAGGGAGAGGGAGAGGGAGAGGGAGAGGGAGAGGGAGAGGGAGAGGGAGAGGGAGAGGGAGAGGGAGAGGGAGAGGGAGAGGGAGAGGGAGAGGGAGAGGGAGAGGGAGAGGGAGAGGGAGAGGGAGAGGGAGAGGGAGAGGGAGAGGGAGAGGGAGAGGGAGAGGGAGAGGGAGAGGGAGAGGGAGGGAGATGGAGAGGGGGGAGGGAGATGGAGAGAGAGGGGAGGGAGATGGAGAGAGAGGGGAGGGAGATGGAGAGGGAGGGGAGGGAGAGGGAGAGGGAGAGGGAGAGGGAGAGGGAGAGGGAGAGGGAGAGGGAGAGGGAGAGGGAGAGGGAGAGGGAGAGGGAGAGGGAGAGGAGGGAGATGGAGAGGGAGGGGAGGGAGATGGAGATGGAGAGGTAGGGGAGGGAGATGGAGAGAGGAGAGAGAGAGAGAGAGAGAGAGAGAGAGAGAGAGAGAGAGAGAGAGAGAGAGAGAGAGAGAGAGAGAGAGAGAGAGAGAGAGAGAGAGAGAGAGAGAGAGAGAGAGAGAGATGAGAGAGAGAGAGAGAGAGAGAGAGAGAGAGATAGAGCACACAGAAGCAGACAGGTCCGGCTGACGACCAAGTAATTTGACTGACGCGACAAAACAATAAAGTACGACAACAGTAAATATTTATGCTACGAAGGGACGTTACATTATTAATAGCGAGTTCATTGCGTGTCACTTGCAAACATATCCACTTGATGGAACAAGTCAAAATATCGTTTGGAGAGGGAAGACAACAAGGCAGCCCCATTCGATTGGTATACAACGGTCTAGATTTTCCGCGTCCTAAAGTGCATGGTTCTTATGTAGCACTTATATATCTTGCTAATATGACAAATCTACTTGGTCTACACGTCACCCTTGGCAAACCTGTTCGTTCTAGTACCAATTGAACTTCTCTTGTATTCATCCACGCTAGAATCAATGATCGAAAATTTAACTATGCAGTTCATTTATACTGACGACATTTATACTGACGACAGGCTTGCGACAACGTGGAATGAACTAATTTGTCCAGACTTCGAACCAAAGTTTCCTCGATTGAGAGTCCGACCTCTACCACTATACATTATCGCGCCCCGCACGCGCTTCTTCTGGGCTGAACACAAACATAATTACGTCAGTGCGTGCGACAAAACGTTGGCATTCCCGTCGAGAATCCGCTGAAATATAGATTGTTGGAGAATACTGCCGTGCACAGTCCAACCTGGACATTCCAACCTGGACATTCCAACCTGCACAGTCCAACCTGGACACCCGGTGTTGCGCTGCCTCACAGCTCGACTAAAATCCTGAAATCTGGATCGCTAATCTCCGAAACCAGACATTCATGCCTTCTTCAAAATCAACTTCAAAATCCTTTTTGTTGGTGAAGCCGCGGCTTGCCCAACATTTCTTTATTTCAACAAAGATGGCAGAGCGGGACCGTTACAATGGGGCGGCCATCGCAACCAATCACAGAATGGGGCGGCCATCGCAACCAATCACAGAAAGGAGCGGCCATCGCAACCAATCACAGAAAGGGGCGGCCATCGCAACCAATCACAGAAAGGGGCGGCCATCGCAACCAATCACAGAAAGGGGCGGCCATCGCAACCAATCACAGAAAGGGGCGGCCATCGCAACCAATCACAGAAAGGGGCGGCCATCGCAACCAATCACAGAATGGGGCGGCCATCGCAACCAATCACAGAAAGGGGCGGCCATCGCAACCAATCACAGAATGAGGCGGCCATCGCAACCAATCACAGAATGAGGCGGCCATCGCAACCAATCACAGAATGGGGCGGCCATCTCAACCAATCATAGAAGGGGCGGCCATCTCAACCAATCACAGAATGGGGCGGCCATCTCAACCAACCATATAATGGGGCGGCCATCTCAACCAATCACAGAATGGGGCGGCCATCTCAACCAACCATAGAATGGGGCGGCCATCTCAACCAATCACAGAATGGGGCGGCCATCTCAACCAATCATAGAAGGGGCGGCCATCTCAACCAATCACAGAATGGGGCGGCCATCTCAACCAACCATAGAATGGGGCGGCCATCTCAACCAATCATAGAATGGGGCGGCCATCGCAACCAATCACAGTATACCCACCACCAGTTTTGATTGAGACTAATTTTGACTCGCCGGTGAAACACACTCTCGCATCTAAAACGACTCTTTTCGGATCGGCCAAGAAAAAGTAAGACAAACGGATATAATAAAAAAGCAGTTAAGTGCAGCGTTGTTTTATTTTACACCAACTGCAATAAATACATACGAAATAGTGTGATAACATTTATCATAGCGCGTGTGCATCTATGAAATACTTTAGTAGTTCAAGATGTTAAAAACGCGGCTCATAAATAAGCGATCACAGATCAGACATGGCGAATGATGTTATATGTGGCGGCCTCTATCGGTTTTTATTTTAACGAACGTGTTGCGCACGCGAGTTAATGAGATTGAAACGTCGCGTTTCATTGAAAATCTATGTTTTGCGCTATTATGCGTAAACAAATGCCTTTTCACGTCGTTTCGTTGGATAATTGGACACATCTGCATATCTGAATGGAGCTGTCCGGTTGAGCGACTTCGTTCCACAGATAGGAGTAACAAAGCCGGCAATCAATAATGATTATCGCTACAGTGTAAAACAGACAATTGTTTTTGGTTGGTCGTCAGACGAACGTCAAAGTTGTAGATATGGCTGCTGTCGCCACTGCGGCGTCCGGATGTTTTGTGGTTGAATGAGTCACGTACACTTTGGGCGACCGCTTCCGTCTACTGGTGTACAGCAACAATGTGTACATTCACAAGTACACGGTATATATGTACAGTACTGTGCACAAGGGTTTAACATACAAATTTGAGCTCCTCTCTAAATATGACACCTAACAAAACAATGCAATTACAATCAACCATTATGCTGCATACAGTGCATGCATTATTTGTAACTGAAAATTATTTGTAAGATATTGTATCTGTATAATAACTTTGCTGATTCGTCGTGAAACATAGACACGTATTACACTTTTGGTCATCCCCTTTCCAACAAATGATTCGTCGTGAAACATAGACACGTATTACACTTTTGGTCATCCCCTTTCCAACAAATGATTCGTCGTGAAACATAGACACGTATTACACTTTTGATCATCCCCTTTCCAACAAATGATTCGCCGTGAAATATAGACACGTATTACACTTTTGGTCATCCCCTTTCCAACAAATGATTCGTCGTGAAACACAGACACGTATTACACTTTTGGTCATCCCCTTTCCAACAAATGATTCGTCGTGAAACATAGACACGTATTACACGTTTGGTCATCCCATTTCCAACAAATGATTCGTCGTGAAACATAGACACGTATTACACGTTTGGTCATCCCCTTTCCAACAAATGATTCGTCGTGAAACATAGACACGTATTACACTTTTGGTCATCCCCTTTCCAACAAATGATTCGTCGTGAAACACAGACACGTATTACACTTTTGGTCATCCCCTTTCCAACAAATGATTCGTCGTGAAACATAGACACGTATTACACTTTTGGTCATCCCCTTTCCAACAAATGATTCGTCGTGAAACATAGACACGTATTACACTTTTGGTCATCCCCTTTCCAACAAATGATTCGCCGTGAAATATAGACACGTATTACACTTTTGGTCATCCCCTTTCCAACAAATGATTCGTCGTGAAACACAGACACGTATTACACTTTTGGTCATCCCCTTTCCAACAAATGATTCGTCGTGAAACATAGACACGTATTACACGTTTGGTCATCCCATTTCCAACAAATGATTCGTCGTGAAACATAGACACGTATTACACTTTTGGTCATCCCCTTTCCAACAAATGATTCGTCGTGAAACACAGACACGTATTACACTTTTGGTCATCCCCTTTCCAACAAATGATTCGTCGTGAAACATAGACACGTATTACACGTTTGGTCATCCCATTTCCAACAAATGATTCGTCGTGAAACATAGACACGTATTACACGTTTGGTCATCCCCTTTCCAACAAATGATTCGTCGTAAAACACAGACACGTATTACACTTTTGGTCATCCCCTTTCCAACAAAAGATTCGTCGTGAAACATAGACACGTATTACACGTTTGGTCATCCCATTTCCAACAAATGATTCGTCGTGAAACATAGACACGTATTACACGTTTGGTCATCCCCTTTCCAACAAATGATTCGTCGTAAAACACAGACACGTATTACACTTTTGGTCATCCCCTTTCCAACAAAAGATTCGTCGTGAAACATAGACACGTATTACACGTTTGGTCATCCCATTTCCAACAAATGATTCGTCGTGAAACATAGACACGTATTACACGTTTGGTCATCCCCTTTCCAACAAATGATTCGTCGTAAAACACAGACACGTATTACACTTTTGGTCATCCCCTTTCCAACAAATGATTCGTCGTAAAACACAGACACGTATTACACTTTTGGTCATCCCCTTTCCAACAAATGATTCGTCGTGAAACATAGACACGTATTACACGTTTGGTCATCCCCTTTCCAACAAATGATTCGTCGTGAAACATAGACACGTATTACACTTTTGGTCATCCCCTTTCCAACAAATGATTCGTCGTGAAACACAGACACGTATTACACTTTTGGTCATCCCCTTTCCAACAAATGATTCGTCGTGAAACATAGACACGTATTACACGTTTGGTCATCCCATTTCCAACAAATGATTCGTCGTGAAACATAGACACGTATTACACTTTTGGTCATCCCCTTTCCAACAAAAGATTCGTCGTGAAACATAGACACGTATTACACGTTTGGTCATCCCCTTTCCAACAAATGCCTATAGCATTGTTTAATTATTCCTACATTTTACATGTTACAAACGGCGTTGTACTTAATAATAATGGAAATCGTATTGTTTGTTGGATATAAATTACTGGTTGATTGATTCATTGATTTAGTGCCACAAGTCATATTGTTTGAACACGCTGTACGCAATTAAGTGTTCGTTATACGCCATCAGTTGACACAAAATGGCAAACATGCCTGCTGAGTTTCAAGTTCAAGTTAACATTGACTTTCAGTAAACTGATTCAGGCAGGAGAAATCATTTCCTTGAATTAACTGCTGCTCTGAATTAGATGTGCCCTCTCATTTCTCATTTTCTCATTTCTCTTTTCGCTCGTTCGTTTCGTTTCAGATTCATTTCGCGAAAAATCGAACCTAGGTAATATCGACCAATACACAATAGCTCGCTTATGCGAATGCCTTACTCAATTTTGATGAAATAATCGGATAAAGCAATATATTAATTTTGGCCGGGTAAGGTCGAAATTCGGCAAAAAAATTACAGAAGTGACTCCGTCTGTATATGTTATAACACACGGCTATTCACCTTTCGCAAGTTACCCGATTTAACGATGACAGTTAATTCTTCGATTACATAAATTACTCACACACTACAGATTAGATTTGAGCGTCAACAAACCTGACACGCCGTGGGCTTACACACAGCGGGAGTTTTAACATTACACATAATTAGAATATTTGAATTTCAAACGAATTTAAGCAAGAATGCAACTTTGAAAAGTCGGTTACTTCACGCACGGAGTAGAGAGGTAAACATTGCTACTTTGCAACCGATCACGTTACAAAGCAGTTTTAATACAAGGGGTTTATTGTAGCGTTATGAGCGTATAATAATTTTACATCCCGTCTAGACATTGCCGCTTCATTACCACGGCGCCAACTGGCGGCAAAGCCTCGATTCACGGCCGACGCCATAAAATATTCAATTAAACATCTGCGCCTCGACGAAACGCTCAATTACCCGCTGAATGGCTAGAGCCACGTCGCATTCCTCGCCACTTATTAATATGAATTATAGATGTAGTTCGACGACGCATTTGTTGTCCACCCACTCTTAGGAAACAACGGAATGGATCGACTGATTTGGCAGCATTAACCCAATATTTATAAAGTGCAGTAATTATGGAAATTTTAATTACAATTATGATGACCAACGCTTTTTCTTAGCAGCAAAACATATAACTAATAATTAAACGTAAGGCTTTCTGTGTATAATTTAATCAATCAATAATTCCATTTGTTTATTATGGTATATGCATGTTAACGTTTAACATTCTGAAATTTAGTCCACCATTTTTCAATGATTGGAATATATATATATATATATATATATATATATATATATATATATATATATATATATATATATATATATATATATATATATATATATATATATATATATATATATATATATATATGACCTGACAATAGCCAGTTTCTTTGTATACAGCTGAGTTGACAATTCTCCTGCTTTTTTAAACAATTCCACATTTTATAAAAGAAATGGCTACAGAAAGTAAAAAATGGCCCCACCGAGACCTTCGTTGTATCACCAATGTCATATTGTGGGAAGGGATATAACCCTTCCCAATTTTGTTTTACGGTGAATATGTTGAGAGGCAACGAGAACTCGTGTCTTTGGAGATCGACGTGATGGTGCTGCCACATAGCGACTACATCCAAGAAACATAATTCAAGCCGATTTGCTAAGGAAGAAAAGGGGAAAGATTTGGGGACTAGAATGGGTGGGTGAGGATGGGGACAAATGAAGGGGTTGCCCTACTTGGATGCCCTTCATCTCCACAGACTTTAAGGTCTTGTTTTTTTCCCTCAAGATTAATTAATCAAATGTTTTGGAAGAGGTACGGGGCATTCCATCGCAACTCAACCAAAATAAGAAAATCTTGTTGCACTCATATGTTTTAATAATAAAAAAACAACAAATTAATCCACAGTTCAATATTTAAAATTTAAGTAAATTTTGAGACATCAACGTTTTTACAGTTGGTTGATTTCACATGGAATGACCCAGGTACATATAATCTAGAACTATCTATTCAGAAGTTTGTTTTTGCATTTGACAACAATATTTACATATTTTTCTTACCAGAGATGGAATAGGCAGTAAAATCAGCTATGCGATTTGATACGGTGTTATAACATATTGATTAGATAAACACCACAAAATATGTATATTTGAAATATTTTTTTTAGCATGAAGCCATTTGAATAGGGAAGCCTGTCATATAAAACATAAATTGGAATTTTAGCTCCATGGCCAATAGCATTTTTAGCTGCTAAATATAGGCCACTTTTCACAATGTACCAACTTTGGAGATCAGTATCTCATAAATTAAAGTGACTGTTACTAAACAATATAGAAACTTCTCAGTGTATGATTGATCCAAATAAATTTGGTTTTGTTCTAACATGTTTTTCGGTTGCTGTGTTTAAATATGGGTCTAAAATCACTCGTTGGCTCAAATTCGCACACAAAATCACACTACCTCAATGGCAGATTGTGGGGTAATTAATATATAGATATGGAACTATAGTATGTGTGTTGCTATCTACATGTAATGGAGAACAAGCAGGCAAAATCTAAGATTTCTAGCACAAATAGTTTTTTGAGTTATTGGTATTTGAAGTAGAACAAGAAATCTTCATGATTTCCGAAAATTGGCCAAAACTACAGGATCTGCCAAATTTGAAATGGCGATAGCTCAGAAACTATTCGAGCTTACATGTGTAAGCCTGTAGATTAATTAGTAAAATGTTGGTTGAATTGAAAAATATGTGTGCAACATGCTTTGGGTGATCTGAGACGGAATGCCCCGTACATGAAATTTCAAACCGTCTCTTCACAGCAACAGTTTTTCGAATGTCTTTTCTAACTGATTCAGCTTTCGATTTCTTTCGAAACTTCAGTTGGAGCTTGTGTGCATGAAAGAAAGACAAAATGGACCTTTTAAGTTTTATCTCCACTTCTAGCAAACTGATTCATGACATTTTGGAAAGCACTAGTCACTAAGTATTTGCATATCTATTTCGTCAATCGTCATGAATGTCTAATCTCAGATGGCCGTATTTTCTTGTGCCCGTTCCTATCAATCAATCGTACCAGGCATGGCCATGTAGATTCGTTATAACTGGTACATGAAAGACACTTAATCGATAGAACTTTTGCCGTTGCGTGAAACATGTCAGGCGCGGCGGAGAACGTAGGGGATAAACGGCCAACATTTGGCAACAGGTTTCTTACAGATCCAAAGAACGTGTTCGAACACAATGCTTGGTACGTTATTTGACGTTAAATGTAGTCGTTGAAATTCCGCTAATGGCACATATTAGAAGTGCAGCTGCGCGAATTTGGCACTCTGCCGGATTATCGCCCAGATCCGTGCGTTGGAGGCAATGGAGCGGTGGGTTTGCACGACGGGTGAACGGGCCGAGAATAGTTGGAGGAAGATGGTATTGTTGTCAGTCAAGAGACGGATGTAGGCCAGCTGGTGGAGCACGCTCTCTCACCGACCCACAGAAAGTCTTTGATTATAACAATTGGTAAGAAAGTGATCTGGGTGATGCAACGTCAACGACATCGTAACGGCCGGTCTGAAACTGATTTTTCCATGCCCATGCCCATGGCCATGTGTTGGCTATTGCAAGAACCTCTCGGCACGCTCATTCCGAAGCTTTTTGGTTCTCCCGGGCCTACGCACTAAACGATTAATCCAGTTCAGCTTCCTACCCCGTACTATAGCCAACTGGAAGAAATTGTCATTGCAGCTACAGCGCCAAGTTTGGAGATTTTCAGGGATCAACAGCAACATTAATACATATCCCATCTTTCACGCTTTCAACTTTTCCTCTCCTTAAATTGCATTAGTGCATGCACAGTGTCATCTTTTCTATTTTGTCACATTAGCCCATGCGCACACACCAGGTTTATAAACCTTGTCAAAGAGTTCTAAGGAAAACTTGTGACCGGAAGAGGAAATATCAAACTAGCTGCTCCGAGTCTCTAAATGTCAATGTTGTGAGTTCAGTTTCACTTTGATCCTCGGTTTGGTTGTGGATAGTCATACAATGTGCAAGTAAAACATGTGTGATTGTTAGTACTTACTGTGCAGAGGTGTCATACCTAGTCATACTGCCCTTGTAGTGATACACTGTATCTAGGAGACTAGGAATGACCTGTTTGTAGCTTAAAACTGAGAACATGCTACACATTCTCACGCTGCTGTTATTGCTGCAGCATTCAATTCTATATAAATTTACAAACAATATTACAAGCTAATTTTTCTGCATTTCTTCTGAAGTAATGCTATTCTTGAAGTCTCACTTGTCCAACAAAGCAGCATGAAACAATACATAGGAACAGCCACACACACGCACGCACGCACGCACGCACGCACGCACGCACGCACGCACGCACACACACACACACACACACACACACACAGAGCCAGTTAACACAATGTGCTGAGGTCTTGGAACTAGAGTAGAACTGATGTTTCCAGGGATAACGTTGTCTGGGATGAGGAACAAGAAAGGATTGCGGAAGAAAAGGTGGCAGTGAATTCTAAAACGCTGGTGTCAGAAGATATGCAAGGTACCCCAGGGTAGATGCTTACAGAGCTTCAAAGTCTCATTCATGATTGCTCGGGAGATCTCACACATTATTAACCAATTGAAAATAATCTTGCAACTTCATCTCAAAATATCATGCTTTTCTGTTCTTCCTATGAAAAATTTACGATTTTTTTACCACAATTTTAACAATTACCCCAATTCAGTACTTGAAGGCCTTGAAATTTGTCCACCACAATTCAAGGCTTTGAATTTTTTTTATTTCATCAACCAAAATTCAAGCCTTGAACTGGGGTTGACAAAATACAAGGAAACTAAGGCCTTGAATTTGTAGTTCAATGCCTTGGTAATTTATAAATTGTACATTCGTTGAACCCAATTTAAGGCCTTGAAATCCTTGAATTTCATCAACCCCGATTCAAAGCCTTGAATTTCATTAATATTCAAGGCCTAATTCAAAGCCTTGAAATCCTTGAATTTCATTAACCCCAATTCAAGGCCTTGAATTTCATCAACTATAATTAAAAGCCTTGAAATCTTTGAATTTCATCAACAACAAGGCCATGCAATCGTTTAATTTCACCAGACTTTGTGTTAAATACATTGTATCAATTCCATTTACACACCAATTACAGCATATCAAATTTTCAATTCCACCTCAATTCCATATCGAAATAACAGTTTGTGAACAGAGCAACCATAACCATACACAACAGCAGAAAAGTAACATATATTTTTAGAGCAGCTGTAATGACATAAACAACAATAATTTATATTTACACAAAATTAATATATTTGGAAGATGGCACGTTCTGTGCAATGAAGTGGTGCACCCGTAAGTTAAATTGATTTACAGCACATAGTGATACTATTCAGGTTATTCCTTGAGATCTTGCTGCGACTGATGACAGAACAACACATTGATTCACAGCACATAGTAATACTATTCAGGTTATTCCTTAAGATTTTGTTGTGACTGATGACAGAACAACACATTGATTCACAGCACATATTAATATTATTCAGGTTATTCCTTGTTATTTTGTTGTGATTGATGACAGAACAACACAGGGAATAGTGTTATACAGTTGTAATTATATATTATATTATAAATTTCAAACATTCAAAACATGAGACAGTCCAGTCAGATCTCTCTTGGGCCAGCTGTGACACCCAAGGATAGGCTGTGATACCCAAATGTTCCCATGGTCCTGGGTCAGGTAATTGGTCATGATCACATGACCAGACTATCCTGGGTCTGCAGCCTGCTGGAGCAGGGGGCTGGTAGGTGGGTGGACATTGACAGCGCCCTCTATTGGTCAGCCTCCCACCTCGCAGTATTATGAGGTTGTAATGTTGTTTGGTCAGTTACATTGGTCAGTTGCTCTGTCATAAACTATGTGCAGTGAAGCACTATGCTTCAATTTCCAAAATGTTTTCGTCTGTATTGTCTGTACAGCCAAGTACGAGATTGAAGCGGACTATTTCTGGGATGAGTTTTACAAGCAGCATCAGAATCGTTTCTTCAAAGACAGACACTGGCTGTTCACTGAGTTCCCAGAACTTGCCAGCAATGCTCTCACTTCTGCCACGCCAACAGAGGGAGCCACAGGTCAAGGGCCCATCAAGGGAAATGGAACACATCGGACCAGTGTGACAGAGTGTAGCAATGTAGTGAGATCGCCTGTTGATAGTGGGGCTAGTAAACCTAGAACTGAAGTGTCCCAAGACACTTTGGGCAGTGTTGACGGTGAGTGTCGACAAAGTGCTGGAAGTGTTAGCGATGCTGGAAAGTGCCCACGGACACGGGTCTTGGAGGTTGGGTGCGGAGTGGGGAATACAGTCTTCCCTGTTCTACAGGCCAACAGGTCAGTGTCATTATAAGCTGAAAACAATAAAATACACCTTTCGTATAAAGAACAATATCTTGAAAAAGCTTAGACCTGTGCCAGTTTGACCAACTAACATTTTAAATCGCACCAGTGAACAACTTTCACGCTTGCAAAGATAATAATTTTATGTTAGTGTTTTACCAAGTAGATGGTGCAGCTATGTTTCTGCATTGCAGTGATCCAGGATTGTTTGCGTATTGCTGTGACCTGTCTTCTACTACTGTGTTTCTGGTTGCAGTTACCCAGGATTGTTTGTGTATTGCTGTGACCTGTCTTCTACTGCTGTGTTTCTGGTTGCAGTGACCCAGGATTGTTTGTCTATTGCTGTGACCTGTCTTCTACTGCTGTGTTTCTGGTTGCAGTGACCCAGGATTGTTTGTCTATTGCTGTGACCTGTCTTCTACTGCTGTGTTTCTGGTTGCAGTGACCCAGGATTGTTTGTCTATTGCTGTGACCTGTCTTCTACTACTGTGTTTCTGGTTGCAGTGACCCAGGATTGTTTGTCTATTGCTGTGACCTGTCTTCTACTACTGTGTTTCTGGTTGCAGTGACCCAGGATTGTTTGTCTATTGCTGTGACCTGTCTTCTACTGCTGTGTTTCTGGTTGCAGTGACCCAGGATTGTTTGTCTATTGCTGTGACCTGTCTTCTACTGCTGTGTTTCTGGTTGCAGTGACCCAGGATTGTTTGTCTATTGCTGTGACCTGTCTTCTACTGCTGTGTTTCTGGTTGCAGTGGCCCAGGATTGTTTGCGTATTGCTGTGACCTGTCTTCTACTGCTGTGTTTCTGGTTGCAGTGACCCAGGATTGTTTGTGTATTGCTGTGACCTGTCTTCTACTGCTGTGTTTCTGGTTGCAGTGACCCAGGATTGTTTGTCTATTGCTGTGACCTGTCTTCTACTGCTGTGTTTCTGGTTGCAGTGACCCAGGATTGTTTGTGTATTGCTGTGACCTGTCGTCAACTGCTGTGTTTCTGGTTGCAGTGACCCAGGATTGTTTGTCTATTGCTGTGACCTGTCTTCTACTGCCGTGTTTCTGGTTGCAGTGACCCAGGATTTTTTGTCTATTGCTGTGACCTGTCTTCTACTGCTGTGTTTCTGGTTGCAGTGACCCAGGATTGTTTGTGTATTGCTGTGACCTGTCGTCAACTGCCATACAACTAGTGAAGGTACATTACCTTCATGATTAAAACTCCATCATCTTCTGATTTAGCCTATCATGAATCCGGTTCGTTGATGTCCAAATATGTACTGTGTGAATAGTTTAAATAATATCTGCTGTCAATTTAATATAAAAGTGCATATTTTTGTTCAAGTCGTCGAAAGAATTAATGTTGGTTGTTTGATCTAGAAAGACTCAACATGGTGGCTGTCCAAAATTGTAAAAACTTTGTGAGGTCAAGGCTGACCATGGGCGTGGCTTCCATCCTATTGTCGATCACATGACAAAGTTACAAGATTTCACCAAATGTGAAATTCACCATCGTGAGTTTTCAACGTTTCCATTTTCACTTCAATTGATGTTTGACCAAACACCAATAATTTAATAGTTTGTCTGATGATTTCACAAAAAACTGCATACAAAAGTTACACAAATGAACTAGCATGTTGTAATGGATAGTGGGTAAGTTTGATTTTTTGCAAAATAAATTTGAAATGAGACAACCAAAAAGATTGAATTGAGGATCGACCTTTAACCTGGATCATCAACAGCAATTAATCATCCAATTGGCGTGCGGACATGGTACTGCGGTCCAAGAATCGGTCATGTAAATATCCTCATGAGGCCGATTATCAATGCCAAATTGTGGCTACGATTGTGTCAGTCGAATTATGGCTGGTCCCAATTTGGCCGACAGTCTGCAATGATTTTGTAGCAGTAGCCAATCAGTGACCGACACCGACCTTTCATCAAAGCTCAAGTCAGGAGTGGTGCAAGTCAATATATATGCTGCAGTGTCTAGACAAGTCACTTGACTAAATGTATTAACACACATATAATTAAGCTGTGCATTGTCATATGACAACCAATTGGGGCAGAAATCACTCATGATACATATTAAGAAAATCATGCATAGTCAGTAACTAATTTGTTCATTCAATTGTATCCTCTTTTTGAGGTAGTTAGCAGAATTGATTGAGCCGTGCTGTGGACGCTTCTGCAGTGGCTCATGAGAGATGGAGTCCATGACAGGTCACTCAGTTATCCCTTGTGTGGGATCTTTTACTTCCTCTGACACAGACACCAGACAGAAGGGATCTTTTACTTCCCCTGACACAGACACCAGGCAGAAGGGACCAACAGCTTTTAGTGTCTCTACTGAAAGCCACAGGCAAAGTGGGGTGAATGAAATTGAGTTTCGAAACGGCAGCAGGTGGTTTTGAATCCTGGTCCCTTCGACCAAAAGATGTGCAGTTGTTATAACGGTAGCAAAACAATTGCATATATTTTTAGGTGTATATTTATTTTTAGGTGTATATTTATTTTTAGGTGTATATTTATTCTTTTTATGCAAATTAAGTCATCCACTTATGGATATAGAAAGATGTACCACAACAAGAAATCTTAACCAATGAACAACAGCTTCACAATTAAAACTCATGTACCATATTTGACCTAATAAGCGTAGTGTGTTCGAAAAAAATTGGGCCATGGAAAAATGTCAAGGAACCTGTTCTTGTAAGCATACACCAAAAACTGTTTAACACTAGTGGTGTCATTTGGTGACTAGAGTAGAACAACTGAAAAGTATATGCCAACTGTTTGACACCAGATGGTGACTCTTTTCAGTTGTTCCACATTAGTTTGTTTATAATTATGGATCCTGCTGATTGGAGGTGTACACGAATTAGGGCATGTATGCAAAATAGGTCAAATATGAAATATATATATATATATTAACATCACCAGAAAGAAACGCCAGATGCATTTCATGAATAGTATTTTGTCGACAATGATCCCAGAATGCCTTGCATCAAGCTGTATAACTATTGACCATTTGTTAGATTAGTTATTTTTTTTAGAAGAGATATATTGCCAGGAAACACTTCGGATGTGAAAGTTTCCTCTGTGCTGGGTCAGACTAACAGATGTGTTCTATCAGTGCAGATAAAGTCTTTATATATTCCCAGGAACACGCGGACTATGACACAGATAGATGTCACGCCTTCGTGTGTGATGTCACGGATGACAGCTCTCCGGTGCCATTTCCTAACGAGAGTCTGGACGTCGTCATCCTCATCTTCGTCCTCTCTGCAATACACCCTGATAAGTGAGTGGATGAATGGAAGGGATAGAAATTTTGGCCAAATATTAATTTATACTGATATTAAGCCAAACCAATAAATTTTTATTTATGGGTTATGGAAATCCTGGAAAGTCATGGAGGTTTATGTTGCAACAAAAGTTGGATCTTTGTACTTGTGATTGAGCTTTTTAAGAAAACTATAAGGCAGTTAACATTTAAACTGTCAACAATGATGTTATAAAGACCTGATTGCTTTGCCACACAGTAAAAGTAGTAATGGGCGTGCATTTGTAAACGTTGCTCCTACGTATATTTGTGTTTACAGAATGACGCATACTGTGAAACGACTTGCATCTTTTTTGAAGCCCGGTGGAATTATCCTGTTCCGTGACTATGGGCGTTATGACTTGGCACAGTTACGCTTCAAAGAAGGCAAGAGCTGCACAGATGCATTCTGGTTAAATTAACCACACAGCAAAGATGTTGCAATATTTTTCTATCTTACAATATTACCAATATTTATTTTTTAGTTGCCCCCTTTCGGGCTGACTCGAGTCATCCATGACTTAACTTGAATTCAGAGGGATGACTTGAGAATTGATTTTGACGTCATTGGTTTGAGACTTTACTTGACTTGCCAGTTTGTGACTTGCCAACAAGTTTGGTGGCTCAAGACGTACACAAAACAAGACAATATTATTGTAACAGGCCTCATCGAATACAATACTTATGAAGTACTTATTATGATTGGCTAATGCTGTGACCGGGTAGTATCCGCCTAAATTTGCTACTAAAACTACCACAGACAAACCACCACAACCATGGCTTTTGGTGAACCCTGATGATTTGGTGAAGCCTGGTGACTTGGGACTTGACTTGGAATTCAGAGAGATGACTTTAGAGTTGACTTGGACGTCATTGATTAGCTTGTTTGTGACTTGCTGACAAGTCAGTGAAATGGTTACGTTAGTCGTGATATACAAAGCCAACTTAATAACTGATATTAGAGATTTACATACACATTTACATAATATAACAAAAGCAGGCGCATGCACATTAACATACATAGAAATTAACCACGTTACTTAAAATGATCACAAAAAGTGATTTCTTAAACTTTGTGAAATACAATTTACCATATTTGTCCTAATAAGCGTACACCCCTTTTTTTGCGAATCCAGTTTGCACGATTGCGTCCAACTTTGTGCATCGTTCAATTCCGTGGCAATATAGCATCAGGAATTTATTTAACCTTGCATACGCAAATCACGAAATCATACAACTCGGGTATAATTTCCACTCCGTTGATGTCACAGTTCAGCGACAACAGACAAACTTTCACTCCTATCAAATATTGCCAATATCAGCAGACCTTGCAGTTCTCTTGTATCTTCTTGAACATCCATGAATGTATAAATGTCTGGTAGTTCCAAGCAACACACGTTGTTTTAGTTGTAGTAACCATGAATGGTTGACCAAAATGTTCATGTGTCAAATTCATTCGACGTATGCCAATAGCTTGCTCACGTGGTGAGATAACCGTGATGCCATCTAGAAAGTCACTGTACGGAGTGTAGTAAGGGACCATTTAGTATTTATTCCATTGCTACAAGCCTCTTGGTGTGGCTGAGTGGAACAACTGAGCGGTGGAAAAACATTATTTTCATGACAGAAAATAAATAAGTTGAATGTAATAAACACCATTGAATCGAAACATTGGTGACTTAGGACTAACGACAATGTGGTTTCTTCAGTCATTGGTTCTATGTCGTCGTTGTTGAATGGCATTAGCAAGCTGTACGCCCTGAGCCGCACATAATCCGAGCGAGTCATCGACATCGTCTTGATCTACAAATTTAGGTGTACGCTTATTAGAAAAAAATTAATGACATTTTTTGGTGTACATTTTTTTATAGCATACTGTACACTTATTAGGACGAATATGGTATGTTCATTGGTATAGTTATAGATTTCATAGTGAATTGCAACAAAAAATAAGGTTAGTTCTGTGTTAAATCAGTTTTTATCACAATCTGTAGCTCTTTACTTATGCAGTGCATTTCCTAATTCGTATGCATTCATGACATACAAAAATGCGCATAGGTAAAGTTTTTCGCAAGATATTTGACGTTTGTTTTTCCTGTAGGTCGATGTCTATCGGAGAACTTCTATGTGCGCGGGGATGGAACTCGTGTGTACTTCTTCACACAATGTACGTCTGGCAACACATTTCACTATCTGAATATGGTTGTCAAATACGCTTTGATGGATCAATTATAAACATGCTGCATTTTTAAATTTGTAATTCAAATACACTGTTTTAAAATTTTAGATACCCTACATTAGAATGGCCAAATATGCAATACAACCTGACAATTACAAATATTCTATTGTTTTAATATTATATGTTTCATAATCATAGAGTATTATTGGTGAATTTAAATGGTAAATAGTTGTTTAGGGAGGCTAGATATGCATTTACAAATATTTAGGATCCTAAAATATGCGCACACATTCAAACAGATCAAATAAACACTAGTTTCTGTATGTGGCATGTATGTGACCAAACAACCAAATATAAACATCAAATACCAATACGAGCCTCTGGAAATAGTCAAATTAAAATATGCAAAATCAGCATACTTAAAAACAAATACTTGGCCACAGATGGCACTGAATGATAATATATAAACATTTGACAGAAATGTTCACCATCAGAAATATATAATATGGACAGAGATCCTGTTGTTTTAGCATTTGATGTGCCAAGATATACAGAGTATTGATGCTCTACAGGTAAAAAAAAATTATGGATGGATGTTGAAGGAAGTGCTTGACCGTGAAAATGAACTATTCTGAGAAATATACAATAAATTGTAAACATATTATTTTTAGCTGAACTTGGCGAGTTGTTCACCGAGGCGGGCCTGGTTGAAGAACAGAACCTGATCGACAGAAGACTGCAGGTGAACAGAGGACGACAGCTGAAGATGTATCGCGTTTGGCTGCAGTGCAAGTACAGGAAGCCATGTTAATGGAGAGAAGACCTGGTGGAGAGATTAACATGTTTAGAGAAGGCAGACCCTGTCTCTGCCTCAGCGAGAGGGAGAGAGGACAACATACCTGGGATTTAGACATTTTGTCAAAATGTGGGTAATTTCCCCCACCAAAAGGATAAGGAACTCTGTGAACCCCTGTGGTGTCCCACTCAGGTTGGCAGCAGACTCTGTGTCTTGTAGTCAGCGGAAGACATCACCAATGCTGTCTTGTTCAGTTGGAAACAGTCGCCATAACGTGGCAATTGTCATTCATTGTGGGGTGTGGTGACTATATGGTTACATTGTGGGGCACTGTGGTGTAATGGTTGCATTGTGGGGCACGGCGGCATAATGGTTACATTTGGGACGACAACAACATCAGACTTTCTACCGAGAGAAACCAAGTTCGAATCCTGCTGCTGCAGTTTCAAAGCTTGGGTAATTTCGTTGACTGCCTGTTGCACCAGTTCACTCCGTTGTAACATAACAGAGCGTATACTTTAATTAATATCATCGAAGGAATTTGCTTTGATCATTAGACCAGGTAACTCGTGAAACTGTGAACAACCTTACATTATAGTATATAGAGATGGAGCTACTTTTTGTCCTTTTTACTGGGCCCAATCAGATATAATTTGTTTGTCCGATGATTTCATAAAAACTAAATAACACATAATTGGCACAAATGAGCCAGCATGTTGTAGTGGATACTATTACTAGATAAGTTTGATTTTTCGAGAATTAATTCTACAAAGAAACGAGCAAAAAATTTTAATTGAGGAAGGAGCCTCCATACAGATTACAGACACCCACCAAAACAAAAGCACTCCCGAGGTGTGTTGTTTGACACTGTTGCTAGGTTACCAAAGTATGCAGTTATCTGTTACTCAACACTGGTACAGTTTACAATGTTTATATACTATGATAATAAATATGTTACCTCCTTCCTGCCTAAGTGTTGTATCTTTAGACTAGACATGCATTTTAGTTATTTATTACAATTATTTATTTACTATAATTATATATTTATTTTATTTATTTATCAATCTTACTCGAACAGTACATTTTTATTATGTATTTTTAACTATAATATTATATATATGGTTGCATGTATGTTTCATATGCGCCTTTTAATGACTGTATGTTTTGTACAGATATATGGTGCTTAATAAATTTTAGTAATAGACCAATCTGCTTGGCAATTTCAATCCTGGGTAGTTTAGTTCATACAACATTGCACCACTTCACTCAGTTGTATGCATGAGTAAATGACATACAGTGGCTGATTTATATACACTAACAAAAATACCCATCTTCGTCACGATAAGAATTACAACATTTCAGGATACACAACAGTATCACTGAAACATCCATTAATACCTTGCTGCTGCCATTCAATATATTCATGTCATGGAATCCAACTTTACAAAATTGCGACATAACGGGCAGTTATTATAGCGTCTAGCAACGGTTTATGTATTTTGCAACAATTGTAGAAAAGACATGTTGTGAACAATTGTACATAATAATCACATAGGGAGATTTGATCGTTCATTGAAATGGTAAATGGGTCTAGGGAGAGTAGTGAACAAAATACATAAATGCAACACAATAGTGATTCACGTAGAATCACCTAAGACCAGCAGACACATTTAAGAAGATTGCTATTCAAAACTAACGTACAAATGATGGTGAGTTGACTTGTAATGTATGCAGATGCCTTGGCCCTTGAGATTTTCATTTATTTTGGCCACACATGTTACTGGGGTCCCAAAGACATCTGAAACACTGTACCATGAGCCTATTTCAACAATTATGAAATTGACAAAGTCAAAGGTAAATGCTTGAGAAATAAAACTTGTCTAATTTTCCTTGAATGTATAGATGATACAGCTTCCCGGTTATTAATATTAAACATGATTACCTCTCAAGAAACTTGGTATTCAATCTGAATATTTCATCCGCATCTCGTGATATTCTTCAGCAGACTGAAGTTAAGGATGTGTCACATGACCAATGTCATGTGACAAGCTGGAGCAGGACTTGTGGGATCTCCTGGCCAACGTCTAGGTTCAACGTAGGTATCTCTCTGTGGATGTTAATTGCCTCCTTTATTTTCCTCCTGTGCCAGTTCTCCTCGTGGTCTAGAATTTTAATGTCCTTCATAGAGCACTGATGACCTGTGTTCAGTTTGTGTTCACATTGGCCAGGGATCCCACCATTGGTCATGTGACACATCCGTAACTTCAGTCTGCTGAAGTAGATTGCGAGATGCGGTCGAAATATTCAGATCGAATACCAAGTTTCTTGAGAGGTAATTATGCTGTTGTCTAATTTTTATTTGTATATACCTGCCAATCTCCGAGTTTAGAAATGCAGATTATGTTGAAAAAAATAGCAACGAAGCAAGCCCCCTACTGCGTTGGGTCTGGGGCCGGTCCAAGGGCCCCAAAAGCCAAACAATTTTAGATACTTTGTGATGCCTTCTAAGCTTCTCCTAGACCCAAAATGTGACATATTGGGGTGGGGCATCATTTTGTAAAAGGGGACACCTCCTCACAGGTGTGTGTGTATATATATATACATCCAGGGTCTTGCATTGCCATGGGGGGCAAATCTGTGACTCAGCTCACAGCTACCAACATTGGGGTGACCCCTAAATATGCCAATGCACCCCACAAATTTCGGGCTGGGGCATGCAGAATTATTTTTGAAATATGGTTATATTTGATGATGTTATTTTGGCATGAATATGGTGGCTCAAATTGCCATTCTGAGTGGGAAAAACAACTATTTACAAATTGCATGCACTTTATAATATTATGATAAACACGTTATCACAGCCTTATTATCGTGGAATCATTAACAAATACACACACACACACACACACACACACACACACACACACACACACACACACACACACACACACACACACACACACACACACACACACATCATTATTCCCTCAAAACTGTTCGAGAAAATACAGAAGGTAAGGGTTCTACAATCCATGTTTTTTTGTTGTTGAACAGACCGCAGGTTGTGAAAATAAGTGGCAACTTATCGTCATCACTCAATTTGTCTACTGGCGCACCTCAAGGTTATGTCCTGTCACCAATGCTATACTCTCTTTTTACATATGATTGTGCATCCTGTCATAAAAGTATCCAAATATTGAACTTTGCAGACGATACTACAGTGCAATTACGAACTCAGATGCGTCTGAGTTCCGTGATCAGGTAAACAAACTTATCAACTGGTGCGGCGAAAACAATCTGGAGCTCAACGTAAACAAAACAAAAGAAATGATCGTGGATTTTAGAAGAATAAACTCTCCCCTCTTTTGATCGATGGCAAAATAGTTTAAATTGTCCAACACGTTAAGTTTCTTGGCTCTACGATTTCAAGCGGCCTTAAATGGGAGCTAAATGTTGATACCATTGTTAAAAAGGCCCAGCAGCGCCTGTACTTCCTAAGAAGGTTGAGATCATTTGGTTTGACCACTCAGATCACGCTAAACTTTTACAAAGCTGTGATCGAGAGTGTTCTCGCCTTTTCGATCACAGTGTGGTTTGGTTCTATCACGGTCAAGGAAAAGCTCAGGTTGAATAGAGTTGTAAATACTGCTTCCAAAATAATCGGCAGATCCCTTCCCAGTCTCGAATCACTGTATCAGCAGCGCCTGTTAAGAAGAGCCTGTCTCATCTCTCAGGACCCATCCCATCCTGCCCATGATTTATTCGAGCCCCTTCCATCTAGTCGCCGGTTCAGGTCCATCAAAACTAGGACCAGCAGGTTCAGCAACAGTTTTTATCCCATAGCCATCCAAGCCCTATCAAAACAGATGTGAAAATATTTTCCCATCTGCAGTACACACAAATACCACATTCCGACTTGTGTTTCACTGAGTATAGCTAATTTATTTATTTTGTACCCAATTAAGTCAGTCCTAAATCATATCTTTCCTTCACAGTGATAATTATGTCTTTCGTTTTATATTGGACTTATTTATGTGATATAACAGGAATCACGAAGTGAGATCGTTAAGTGCCAAAAGAGTCAAGGTCAAGATTTTATTCTTAAGAGTGCATTTACTGTGCATGATGTTAGGTAGTTTGTTTCATACCGTTTGTTGCATGTGAGTGTATTGTCATGTATACGTTATAGTACGACCCAACATCGTTATACGCTCCAATGTTTCTATTGGGTTACTACAATGATCACACATGGCAATAAATTTGATATTATCTTATCTTATCTTATCTTATGCAAGCATGCACACATGCAACTTGCCTGCACACACGCACACAATCACACACATGTAATGTTATACAATATAGCTAACAGCCACTGTACAGTACTCTACATATACAAGTATGTGGTGAGACCAAGGAAAGACCCATCAGTGCCAAAATACTTCAGACCAATACCATTATTCTACCACCTATATATATGAAAGGTTAAAAAATAAGAGTTGCTGTATCTTGGCACATGATCATTTCAATGGATTAAAATAGTAAAGCACACATAACAAACATAACATAACATAACATAACATAACATAACATAACAAACATAACCTGTTGTTGTAATACAGGCATCTGTGCATATTAAAAATGCTAACACAGTGCGTTTGGCGTACACATTATAGCCACTTACATACACAACCAAACAATTCTGAGTGGTAAAAGAGCCACCTATAGACCATATCTTAGAGGTGCAAAGTCTGATCTATTCCTCATAAAATCATGTTATATAGTGTAGACTATATCAAGTCAAACATCATGACCACCGAATGTCTTTAATGAACCACAAAAAAAAATATAATTTGACTGTCATCTGTTAATGAATGTAGACCTTGTCGTTCAGCAGGGGCAGCCTAAAAGGTGGATCAGGGCAGACCAGGTTATATAAACAGCATACGGCGGAGTCATTGGGCTACAATCACACAAAAATACAATTAATAAAACAAGTATATTTCCACACTGTAGGCACAATTGGGAGTAATAAATAATTTGTATGCCTTGTCAGCTTTCTCCATTCAGCATTCCTCCCCATTCATTCAAATTAATTTATACTACATAACTACATGATTTTACAATAAAAACAATGACTTTGTGCCTTTAAACCCTGTTGTAATTTGGCTGCCTTGATCACCACATATGATCACTACATATGATCACCACATATGATCATTACATATGATCACTACAAAGGTAAACTTATTCAACACACAAAAAAACATGAAGGCTCATTGTGATTCAAGGACCTCACTCGACATAAACAAGCAAGGTTGTGACTTTGTAAAATACCTCACTTGCATACAACCCTTGGTATCCCTCTTAATATTTAAAGACATACTCACCAGGCTTGTCAACAAATGGCTATCAGTGCATTTAAATGCAAATGTTTTACTTTATTCAAATGTAAATGCCAATTTCCAGAATCGCGGCTGCATGTGAATGTGCATTTAAATAATCAACATTCAAATGCATTTGTTGCCAAGCTTGATGCACATAAAATAAGGTATTCTTAGTCATCATACCACCTTTGGAAAAAAGTAAAGGAATTAAAAAAAATTATTTAAAGGAAATTTTTTAGGATTAAAAAATTATTGTCAGAAAACGTTATAAAAATGGATTTTGGTGCATATATTTGTTTTTTCAAGCAATTTACTTGAAATTGTGAATACTAATTCACATTACCAGTGTTTCTGGTTTGTTCTAAAAAATGCTATCTTACTCTATCATTAAGTTATAGTTGACTAACATTCTTAATTCTGTGAAAAAAATTTGCATTAATTTGTATTGCTATAAATCATAAATTATGTGCAGTAGGATTTAAAACCTATAACATACCATAGATACATTGTAAAAAGTACTGTGTAAAAAAATGAGAAATCTATGGGAAAGACGCGAGAAGATATAAGGCATGAAGAGTGGACATATAATTTTAACATAAAAAATATGTTTCATTTAAATAATGATTGCATAAAAAAACTTGCATGACACTATAATAAAAAAAAAATTCTAGGATGTTTTTCTTAATTACATATCAACTTTTGACAGATATATGTCAACATTTAGATGTTGACAAATCCAAATAAAAAATGCATCTCTGCCAAGTAGTGCCTTAAATTGAAACCAATATCGGCAGAACAAGCCGCAGAAATAAATGGTTTTAAACATTTGAGGCCAGGCTGGCTTTAATTAGGCCTCTGACTCTGTCGGCTCTGCCACTGGCTCTGAGACCAGGCCAGGCTGCCTTTTAGAACAAGCTGACAATTATTGATAATATAGAATAGTTAATGACAATTATGTCAAATTATGCTAAACGTACCTGGATTCTCACTTTACAGGTCACTGGGGGCAAAAACGTACGACAAAGTTTACTTTTTGGAAGAAAAAAGGTTTGCGAGACATGTTTTTGAATATAATACAACACTGAACGCTAGGTGGCAGTACTAATCGTAAGTATTTCACTCAATACAATTTTCCTACCATTTTTTGCACTCTATCGATGCAATTACTGTTAATGGTTTAGACTGTTGATCTCCTGTGCACATTCTATTAAGCATAACACATTTGATACCGGGGGGTACCCTTGCCCTTGGTGGGTCTGGCCCTGGTTTCATTATCGCTTGAGCCAAGTGAGCAGACGTTTGTTTTTCAATATCAGCTAAATTCAACATTACGAAAATATGACAGTCACTTTAAGTATATTACAATTATGTAAAGGAGAAACATTTACACACGTCGCACTCATGTCATGGTAATTGTATGTTTCGTCTTTACGTCTCGATCGGTCTGGGTAATAGAAGCCATTTTTTAAATGGCAGCGCAATTTTTTGTGGTGCACTGATCGTAAGATGCGATACGAAGAAAACTGTGATAAAAGCGAGCGAAGGGAACTCCCGGTTAAAGCATCCTACAAATCTAATTACATTTTTACAGCCTACAATCCGGGAGATTTCCTTGTTTTCCGCGAGGACACGAGTTACGTAACAAATCCGGCAGATTCCCGAAAATATAAAAACATTGTGGAAATGGCGAGATTTATTAAATGTTACTGGTTGTTGTTTGGGATGGATTATATGTAATTTTTATGTGAAATGGTGCATGTGTGAAACACGTGCACATATATTATGCTCTCTTTAATTCAGGCCAATAACCGCAAGGCAACTCTAACGTCACGAGACGCGGTAAAATAAATAATAAACAAGTTGTCGATAGCATACTACTGGTAACTGGTGATGGGAAACTTCAACAAGCCGCATGAAGCGAATATGGGACCGGGATCTTTCGGTATAACAAATAAGCATTCGGTGTTTTCGTTGCACAAATATATTAACGAATTGTTTGTAGTCTTGCAACCTTGTTTTTAAACATATTCACGCTGCTAGCAGGTATACAATTCGTAGGCAATTAACCCGTAGAGCGTAGACAATGTTGCAGCATATATAGCAGTCAAATGGTCCACTCCAGAAGTGTAATGTTACGTGTAGCATAAAGCAATAGGATCATTATTATTACATTTAAGGCAATTAAGCCGGTCATTTATGTAACAGCGCGCCACGTTATTTAATTAGCGCTTACGTATTGTACGATTGGCGACATCTAGCGGGTGGCGACGAATCTAGCACAAGATTATGTTTTGTTTGGGAAGAACAGTAAAGTTGGCCATTCGCATAGCTAAATTTAATCTACTTGGTGGTACGATTGAGTTTTTCTTTCCATTATTACATTAGTTAATAGTGTATGATGTTTGTTATGACTGACAATGACAATGTATGTGGTTTGTTTGTATTTGAATATTCGTAAGCGCTACATGTATGTCAACACTGCCACTGGAGTCGTAGTGGGATATTTCTAACACCATATTATCGCTCGCAGTAGCTGTCTGGGATTAACGTTATTTCGACGTCGGGGCTAGAAATTAAATTGGTCGAAAACAGTTACAATTAAAATGCTGCCTGTTTATGTTTTCGAATGAAGAGTGCAAATTAAAATAATGCTTTCAAGCTTCACTTCAAAACCATGCGACTGCGTGATTAATGAGAATAATGCCATCTTCCTTTTTGGTTGGCTCTAAAAGAGCATTGAGAATATTTCTTCAGATTCAGATCTTAGCTAGACTAAGTTAGGGGTTCAGCCTAACTGTTATGTTTACCATTGGTGGACATGTTAACGTTTTGCATGATTATAAGAAAACAGGACCATCAAAAATTCTGAAACGTCTTACCATCTCATTGACTAGGCAAAAATGTTCGCCCCGCTCTTCGTCTCTGGGGCAAAAGGCCTGACGTGCATTTGCTAAAGCCCCATTTTGGCAGTTCCGTAGTCATTTGGCTACGGAACTAATAACTTAAGTTTTAAAACCGATACGCACTAACCGTTTCACATGTGTATTCTGTGACATACAACCGACAATTGGGCGTCAAGAAACTGAAGAAATGTGCTCCAAATAATTACTTATGAGTACTTTTATCGGTGACATAGAAAACATTTCACAATTAGCCGCCATACTGTGCATGTGATGTTGCCTTTGGGTCACATGATCAAACGCGATTTCGTGTAGAATGAGGCCAGAATGGGCCAGCAGCACAGCCATAAATAAAACACCCGTTAGTAAGTTAGTAGTTTATAGGGGCATTATTAATGATGTAACTCTATGGCCAGCAGACGGCAATTCTTAGCGTGACCTTATACAGATCTATGGAAATCCCGCGTGCTATTCTCGCTCACAACAACATCCGGTTATATACAAACCTTGACAAGCACATGCGTTCTGACAAAAAGGTAATAATTTCACACTTTTACATGGTTATTGTCAGGTAACTTTAGTGATATACATATAAGAATGCATACAGACACGAAAGACGTGTTTATTGCTCTGTTTATGGCGTTTTTGTAAGGTTTCACGTTTCATGAAAATACTTACGTTTCGGCCGAGCGAGATCTTCGCCGTACTAGTAGCAACAGCCAGATAGAAAAGCATTGTAGGGCGATTGACTTTGCCTACTCATTGACATGCTGATCGGGTTTAGTCAAAATTCCATATTTGTAACTCTTTTAAAATGCCTGCATGTGCCATGCCCATCAATGTTTATAAATTTTTGCAAGAATTACTACGCACATGTGCTTCGTGACAAAAAAATGCCAAAATCCTTCTGCCTATTAAAATCTTCTAAACTCCACAGTTACACTGGCGACAGGTTCTACCAGCATACTAGACAATGTTCCTGCTCAAATGCAGTTATGTCAGATAATGATTTTTTTTTTATTTCATCTAAATTTTCTGTGCCATACAATCGTCTGTAACACAACAGGAAGTTTAACTGAGGCATCACCCCTTAGGCTTCTTAGTAACAGAAATCTAGGTGAAGTGATGCATTGTGGGATTGAAGTTGACGATTTCCGAGTGCTCATTTGCATACTGATAAGGATAAGGATAAATTTTATTTGTCCCAACAGCAGAAAAACGTAGATAAAGAGTGGCAATATGAATTATGTAAATTCATATGATACATACACATACAGAACTGTACAATATATAATAACAACTAATAAATCATCAGTAAAAGTAATACATTATGCTACAACATCCAAAAAAAGAAAAACATATTTGCTGTGGGACTGGAGACCCCTACTAAGACCAACACTGGTCGCTATCGTAGGAGCCACCCAAATACCAATTGAATGTTAAATAAGGCAACACCCAAATGCTTCCAGCTGCAAATTTGCAAATGCAAAAGACTACCCCCACAGGTGTAGGGTCGCTATTTGTATTGCACAGACTTCTTTCAACAGTATTCCAAGCTACCTAGTGGTCCACATATACCGACTGTGGAGAAATTGTGGGAAGATGTTGGTGTTTGTCGTCCAGATCCTTTCAATCCAGTGCTTAGACCTATATAATAATTATAATAAGTTTAATAAATAACTTCTATGGTACCTATATCCTCAGGAACCTGAGCTCAGAGGCACAAAACCAAACAGAATCATTAAGCATAATCATGACCAGGGACATGCAAAAGTCATTATCAGAACGAGGGACATATGTAACGCCAAAATTCGACGGAGGTCACGTATATATGATAGAAACAGGATTTACATTCTTGAGAAATATACTGGCGAAAGTTGAAGTCACTATCAAAGACAACACCT
This sequence comes from Lamellibrachia columna, assembly GCA_963662155.1. Taxonomy (NCBI): domain Eukaryota; kingdom Metazoa; phylum Annelida; class Polychaeta; order Sabellida; family Siboglinidae; genus Lamellibrachia; species Lamellibrachia columna. Next base: position 12,974,864 of record OY759261.1, read on the forward strand.
AGATTACAAACAGTATCTGATGGGAATGTATCACTGCCAAGCAGTTTAACTGAAAAATGATGGCTGATGACCCTATTTCGTTGTTGCTTAGTGCCAGTAATAATAAGGTCTGTTTTATCTGGATTAAGCTTTAGCTTACTTGATTCCATCCACAACAAGATATCAGTGAGACAATTACTTAAGTCGAAACAGATTCTTGTGCATTTGATTGTGAAAGTGATATGTAAACCTGTGTGTCATCAACATACAGGTGATGACTGAGATTATGATGAGTACTGACTTGGCAGAAAGACGTAGTATATAAGCTAAACAGAACAGGGCCAAGGATGGATCCTTGTGGCACTCTGAATGGAAGGTGTTGTGAGCAAGATAATGTGCCAGATATTGTAATGCTTTGGTGTCTGTCTGAAAAATATGATTTGAACCACCGAAGAGCTGGGCCAGAAATGCCAAATTGTCTATGAAAGCATTGAAAAAAAAAAAAAATTATCAATCGTATCAAAAGCAGCTGAGAGATCTAGTAAATTGAGTGCTGTGACTTTGCCTATTGTCCATGTTGTCAATTGTATCATTGTGTGTCTTGAGAAGAGCCATTTTGGTAGAGTGGAATTGTTCATATGCAGACTGTAGTTCATTTGATAAGTGATGTTTATAAATATGTTCATCAAGGCAATTAGCAACTACTTTCTCCAATACTTTTGACAGAAAACTGAGATTGAAGGTAGGAATCATGCCAAGCAAATCTACAAGACAAAAATACACATTTGAAGTCATTTTTTATGCATGCTAAAAATGATGGTAAAAAATGTTTGTACATACATTGTGTATGTTTGAACTATTACCTTTCTGGTCATGAAACCTTCACATATGGGTTGGAATTAGTTGAAAATCTTGTGATGTGGTTTCATTCTAATTTGATATCTGTGATGTTTTACACATTTCTGCATAGTGAATGTAGTGAAGCCACAAAGTCTTGTCTTCAAGAGGCAGCATATTTTCAAGTCAGAAGCCTTGAGATAAAATCCACCTAAAGCAAACACTTGCACTAGTATAGATACTTTAGTGTGGTACCAATTTGCATTGCAGTCTGGCTAGAGTACACTGAGCCATGTGAATGTAAATTTTATTAAGTCAATACGTACATTTATGTACAACTTACAAGTAGCCAATAAACAAAGAACTAACATATCGTAAATTACTCAAAGAGACATATAATACATATATCAACATCTAAACATTCATGATGTATTTTTTAACAAACGAAAAATACTAAGTAATACAAATATAATATACTTTTTTGTAAGGAAAAGTAAATGATACAACGTTGTTGTATTGACCTGGGAGGCTCACTAAGACCAAGATGTCGCTATCGTGAGAGCCACCCTTAAACATTACAAAGTTAGATTCGTTAATAATTAATTAATTATTCATTAAAAGAGTTAAATTCTTATTCATAGTTATTAATTATGAATGGATAGGTGCTAATTCACCCTCTCAACAAACAATGACCACAACAGTCTTTGCCAGCCACAACATTGCATTGCCTTCTAATAGTAATAATATGTATGGCCTGAGGAACTACAACCAGCTGTGGACACTATCTCGGTTCAATGAGCCCAACATCAGCTTCAAGTCGTCTACTCTGTATAAGCCTGTAGTTTATTTTAGAGTGTTCATTGCATTTTAAGTAGTTGTTTTGCTAAAGTACTTCTAAAGTTGTTTAATGGTCATATTTCTGAGTTTACAGTTAAACAGGACAAAGTTGCTAATGATTTAAGGTAACATTAGTAAAGGATCAGTATAGCTTGGATATCAGGAAGTACTCGTTCTCACAGAGGACAATCAGTGAATGGAACAAATTATCTACAGATTGTGTGTTTTAAGTCAACCTATATTATAATTATATTACCTGTATATATAATGTTCTACCAGTCTAAAATTGTGTACCCTCTGTTAAGACTCAGGTATGCATCAGATTTTAAAAATCTGATTTACATTTTTTAAATCTGATTAAATTTTTTTAAATCATGATTTTTTGAACTTTGAATGTGTGCATGTTTTGTAGGCAAGCTATTCTGTAAGTAGTAGCACTCTCAGATACCCATTAAGAAAGATATAGCGAATAATGTTTGGTCTATTTTGTGTAAGAAAATGCAAGAATGTGTAGTGCAGAAAACATGCTGAATGCTGTAATGTGGAGTTGTGTATTTGTCATGGAAACAAGAATATTCAAATCCCTTTGTATTGTTTTATCAGCATTAACACTTTCATTATGTGTATTGTCATGACAAAACACTGTCGTTTGTTACGGAGGGTGATGGGTTTCATAATAAACATCATCAAAAAGTGATAAAATAAATCTGATTTCCAGCATATGCTGTAGGCCTATGTACAGTGTGCTATGTTGTGATAAATAACCACAAATAATAAAGACTTAGGAGTTTGGTCAAATATTAAAATTTTCAGTACGATCAGTCCAATTTGCCAAATAAAAACTATGCTCCTTAAGTCAATACAATTCATTGCATGAATCTCTCAGCTTTTATGGACATTTACTATAAACATTTTAGTGGTTCTCCAGAGATGGAGTAATTGTATTCAGTAATCGTAATCTGTATAATCATTTAGTATATTTGAGTAATCATACTCATACTTAATTGGTCAGAAATGCAAAATAGTCATACTCTATTACATTGCCAAAATAACTGTAATCATGATTAAAATCAGAGTTACAATTTTTTTTTCGTAGTTCTGTTGCAGACTTTTCTTCATTTTGTATCTCACGCATGTACAGAGACTATTTTAATATTGTCTTTGATTTTGTCTTGCATAACATTGGTGACAGTAGTAACAAGAGGGTTTTTATTAATTTCATTATGTCAGTTATATTGTTGAATGCAATCATGTAATCAGTTATGCTAATTTTTCTATTAACCCATTAGAGCCCACAATGGCTGCAGCCGGCTGCTCTGTGCAGTCCTGGAACGGCAGCCACCGGCCGCATACAGGACCCTCTATTAAAAAAACCCTGGCGTTTAACTACTGAACTAAATGCTACCAAATTTTGCCACACCCTAGCGGATACATTTTGCAACAACATTAGCTCGTTATGTGCATGTGTTGCCCTTTTGGAAATCTTGATTTTCATCGGTTTTGTTCACGCCATCTCGAAAATTTTTATTTCTATATTTGTCATAAAATATGGTGTAACCTGAAAAATAACCGTCAGAATTTGATAATTATTTCAGTGTTCCAAAGCTAACACATATAGTTACATTTTCTTCCCTGGGTTGCATAGGGTTATAACATGGGATCATTGTCAAATGTCAGTCACTAGGTAGAATAACTTTCAAAGTTTTAACAAACTTACTATTTTGTCTTTGCAAATTGTGATCAAATGTCAACATTTTATTAATATATCCATTTTATTAATATATCCTATTTCTATGTATACAGGCATGTGGAGAAATTACTACTCTTCAAAATAAACATAACTTGTAATTGTCAATATTGAATAGTTTTTTCTACAGATTTATGAACACAAGGAGGTAAAATCGCTCGAAATTTGCCAGAAATCCTGGGAACGGGGAACATGTTTTTATAAAATGCTGGGGCCTAATGGGTTAATTGTAATTGTAAACATACTCATAAATTCTAACAGTTATTCTAATTGTAATCAATTGAATTTGTGGTGTAATCGCCCTATATTTATCCTCCTCAGGTATTTCCAGGTAATAATAACACATAGTAGTCAGCTGAGCCTTTTTTCAGAATATGGGTAAATGTCTATTTTCAGGTGGCTATTCTACAAGGACGAGTTTACAACGTCAGAGGACTAGTTCTTACAGCCGTAAACATTCAAGAGGGTCAATCTTTCATCTAAAAAACATGAACATACATGTGCTCTCTGCCCTCGATGATAACTATATGTATCTGCTTGTGGATGAGCGTACGAAACAAGCTGCTGCGATTGACCCTGTTGAACCGGAGAAGGTAACTAACTCATTCTCCTGGTTTGTTGCATACCTCTAATGAGACTGCTTTCGTTTTTTACTTTAATTTTCACTTTTTCTTTCAATTTTCCCTTGTGTGCAGTGGTGTAACAAGACAAAGGGCCGCTGGGGGCAAGAGTGAAAATACTGCCCTCCAACAAATACCGCTTTAATGGAATAGGTATAACTAATATTTATGTTAGATAACATTAACAGTGAGGTAAAAACATAAAAATTATATGGGAAAGTCACATCACTTGTATGTGTTTGAGAATTGAGATGTAAGCATAATATAATGAATGAACCAAGCTTTGTTGATATGACCAGAACCACAGTGTTTTGCGAAGAAAATAGCAAATGCCAATTATTTCTACATGGTTTTCAATGAAAATTATCATAGCCAAAATGGCTAAATTTATTTATTTTTGTTTAACTAAATACGATACCCTTTAACCAATGGGCAAATGGCCAACGGTAGCGCAGACCTAGTCCATATGGCACAAATGGCCACCGGCAGCGCAGACCTAGTCCGTATGGCGCAAATGGCCACCGACAGCGCAGACCTAGTCCATATGGCACAAATGGCCACCGGCAGTGCAGACCTAGTCCGTATGGCACAAATGGCCTAAGTATGCTAATCACTGTTCTCCCAAAGTTGTCTGTCCCTGCCTCCTCCCTAGTCATTCAGTTATGGCAGTGCTTATTTTACTTCCCTAACGCAGCCCCAATGTTGAAGGGGCCTAGGACTCTTGATGTCTCAGTGTTGGACAGGAATGTCATGCCAAGGAGAATTTGTGACATTTTGTAGAATATGTGTAATGATATAGATATATTTTCTATGATACTAGTGTATGTTATGGAGGGATTTATTAAAACTCAGATAATGCAGATAGAATTCTTATGATATTGTTTCCAGTAATATGTGTTGGACAGATTTAATGCCTACAAAATGTATTTAAATACAAACATTTTCATATGAATTTCACTGTAATTATAGACTATGACTTTGAAAAAGTAATTCAATACAAATTCATACAATGTTACTTTGAAAAAGTAATTCAATACAAATTCATACAATTGTTAGCAAAATCAAATGTATTTGCTTGAAGCTAATTGAAGCTGTGAAGGAGGCAGATGTGAATCTGATAGCAATACTGACTACGCATCATCACTCGTGAGTACTGCAATATTCATTAAATATCATCACTTGTGAGTATCCTGCAATACTCACTACATATCACTTGTGAGTATCCTGTAATACTCACTACATATCACTTGTGATTATCCTACAATACTCACTACATATCACTTGTGAGTATCCTGCAATACTCACTACATATCACTTGTGAGTATCCTACAATATTCATTACGCCTGTCGCCTCATCACACATAAGTATCATGCGATACGCACTACACATCATCACTCGTGAGTATCCTGCAATACTCACTACATATCATCACTCAAGTGTATCCTTCAATACTCACTCCACATCATCACTCAAGAGTATCCTTCAGTACTCACTGCACATCATCCCACATGAGTATCCTGCAATACCATACATTATTTGACTCTCCTGCAATTTGGCCTAGATATTGGTCTCTGTAAACACCATACAGTTGATCTCACGTGTGCATTGGTCTGTATAAAGACCATACAGTTGATCTCACCTGTGCATTGGTCTCTGTAAGGACCATACAGTTGATCTCACCTGTGCATTGGTCTGTGTAAGAACCACACAGTTGATCTCACCTGTGCATTGGTCTCTGTAAGGACCAAACAGTTGATCTCTCCTGTGCGCTAGTCTCTGTAAGTATCAAACAGTTGATCTCACCTGTGCGTTGGTCTCTGTAAGGACCAAACAGTTGATCTCACCTGTGTGTTGGTCTCTCTGTAGGGACCATGCTGGTGGGAATGAGCGCCTTGTCAAGATGGTGCCTGGACTGAGGGTTTACGGAGCAGGTGACCGCATCGAAGCCCTCAACTATCCACTCAATGATGGCGATGAATTTCAGGCAAGTGACAATTGAAACGACGAAAATTGTAGGAAAAATTTTGCAACTGTGAAACACTAGAATGGAAACAATGGCTGTTGTGCAATGCCAATAAGACAGGGATCCAATTCACAAACGACTGAACTGATGAAGTCTACATAATTTTATTATACAGATGTGCACATTAGCAATAGGTGTTTTAATATGTTATGGGTCAAGAGTATGAAAGCTGTTTACCTAGACATGTCATTACAATAAAACTGGTAATAGATGCATAATAACAAATTAAAATCTGAGGGTAGATGAAATGGTTGAAGCAGTTGTTTTTCTTGTTCGTGTTAATCTGTCAGAAGGAAAAACACATCTTTGTAGCACAGCTATTATTTAGCTCAATATAATATAATATATATAAAGACCTAAATAATAGCCTATATATATACATACATACATAAAGGCTATTATTTAGGTCTTTATATATATATGTATATATATATTATATAGAGCTAAATAATAGCTGTGGTGTTCCATATATATATTATATATATATATATATATATATATAAATAATTATGTATACAGTGTGTATATAGAATTGTATATATATATATATATATATATATACATAATAATGTATACAGTGTGTATATAGAATTGTGGGAGTGAAAAGAATAAACAAGCAAAGACTGGAGGAACCGAGGGAGGAAGTAGGTGTGAGAGAGAGTCTCACTTTCAACAAAACAACAAATGTATCTCGTACGACTGTATGTTACAGATTACAGTTTACATGAATTATTTGGGATGTTTAATTTCCCATTTGAAAGTCTTTGTATCTTATGGGTGGTTGGTCTCTCAACTCCCTCGCACTTCTGTTCGGGGCTGCTGCGACGTTGTGTTGTAGTTGGTATTTGCTTTTGTGGAATTTTGGTCGGTGTTGAGTCAAGTGTTTTGGTCGGTGTTGAGTCGAGTGTTTTGGTCGATGTTGAGTCAAGTGTTTTGGTCTTTGTCGAGTCGAGTGTTTTGTTGATGCTCTGATTGGCATCTTTTTCATCTGCACTTGAAACTGAAAAATTTTGTTAGCCACCTCCATACGTGCCATGACTGCTTTGTCATTGGTTTTGTCGGCAATCTTCAAGACATATTCACGTTCTGAATCGCCTTCATCTTGTACAGCATGGACATTCTTACGCCGTTATCTCAAATTCTTGTTTCTTGCTAGACACTGTGCAGCAAAATGATTCTCATGTCCACACTATTTCACGATATGCAGGGCATTTATTCTTGTTCCAAACATATTTTCTGCCCTGCCCTGCATGCTTTCAGTGGTGTGGTCTCTGGCTTGTATCTTCTTGGTTATAATTGACCATATTTGTTTGCTTTATTTTGTGCACTGCTGTTTCTTCTTTCTCTGCTTGGAAAACCAACATCTGCTTTTGTGACGTTTGGTGTGCTGTGCATATTTACACAGTCTGTTGTAGTGTGAATGCAGCTTCTCTGAATAATTTATCACGTAACGAGTCTTTATGACAGCCAAACACAATTTGGTCTCCTTTTCTTCCCTGTAGTCACATTCTTTGACCATTATCCTAATCCTGGTGATATATGCATCAAGCGACTCGCCCGGTCGCTGCATACATTTGCGAAATACATATATGGAAGCTAGTTAATTTTTTCTTTAAGAAAAGTAAGCATTAAACTTTTCCATGACAGCTTCTTACATCATAGCCATGTTGGGAGCTTCACCCTCGGTTGCAGGGAACTCAAGAGTTGTAAATCTTCACCTCCAATTATCAATAGCAAAGCCACCTTTTCTTCATCACTTCTGTTTTATACCCAGAAGCTGTCACATAAGGTAAAATGTCTGTTTGACAGCTTTCCAGGTGTGTTCATTATCACCACTTGGAGTCTTAGAGATTTGTTTGGGGTTGCAACTGACGGTGTTTGTGGCAGTGTCACGGTTGTGCATTCTCACAATGCATTATTACTGTCACTTTCAATTTATCGTCCACACTCACACCGTGTACAAGACATAGCTTAGATGTCATATTATCACTCAATGGAAGGTTCGTTTCCATTCATATGTGAAGGTTTGTTTTCTTCAGTGTGTCTGCGTTTCAAACCTGTATCCCTCTTTCGACGGCTACCTGGCGTTGCGGGGTATCTATCTACCGCGCTACCACCATGAAACAGTACTTGTATCGTGGTAATGAGATGTGTTTAATACCTCACTTAGGTACATGTGACCTGCTCTATATCATATTATAGCTCCTCTGGCCGCTAGGTGTCAGCACATGTATATTGTAACAGCTATATTTAACCAAATTCAAACCAAGAGATAATGCTTAGTACTACACTATTAAATTACCATGAAAATAAATACTGTTACTTGGTGCGTTGTTGAAATCTATTTATATTCTTAGAAATACTGTGCAAAACTACCTTTGTATTTAATATATAGTTATCGGATAAAACAATCTTGTGACTTTATTTCCCAGTGACATTTTTCCTCACAAAAACTGACTTTATTTCCGTGACGTTTTTCTTGCGACACAACTTTTCATTAGCTATATTAAAACTCCATCCGCAACTGATTTAGCCTATTGAAAACCTGGTGTCCAAATATATAGTGTGTGAATAGTTTCTTTAACATCCACCGTCGGTTTAATAAAAAATGCCTATTCTTTTTCAAATCATCGAAAGAATTTACTTTAATCATTAGATCTGATTAGGCTCAACAGATAGATATAGATATCCAAAAACAATGTGCAGATCAATTCCCATCATGGGTGTGACTTCCATCCTCTTGCCAATCACATGACATAGTTACGAAATTTCACCAAGGGTGAAAAGTCATTTGAGTTTTCAGCGTTTCCATTTTCACTAGACTTAATTGAGTAATTTAATAGTTTGTCTGATGATTTCTCAAAATTAACATACATTGCACCAAATGAGCTAGCATGTTGCAGTGGATGCTAGGTAGGTTTGATGTTTCGCAAAATGAATTTTAAATGAAACCTTTAATTGAGGAAGCACCTTTAGTTGAGGAGGCACCTTTAGTTGAGGAAGCATCTTTAGTTGAGGAGGCACCTTTAGTTGAGGAGGCACCTTTAGTTGAGGAGGCATCTTTAGTTGAGGAGGCACCTTTAGTTGAGGAGGCACCTTTAGTTGAGGAGGCACCTTTAGTTGAGGAGGCACCTTTAGTTGAGGAGGCACCTTTAGTTGAGGAGGCACCTTTAGTTGAGGAGGCACCTTTAGTTGAGGAGGCACCTTTAGTTGAGGAGGCACCTTTAGTTGAGGAGGCACCTTTAGTTGAGGAGGCACCTTTAGTTGAGGAGGCACCTTTAGTTGAGGAGGCACCTTTAGTTGAGGAGGCACCTTTAGTTGAGGAGGCATCTTTAGTTGAGGAGGCTCCATTAAATGAGACCAATTTTAGCACGCGACATGTTGTCAATTTGTTGTAGATTGGCACATTGAGGGTCCAGTGTATGGCCACACCGTGTCACACGTCTGAGCATCTCTGCTACTATGTCACCACTAGTGACCGCAAGGAACGTCCTGTGGTCTTCACTGGTCAGTACGACTGATAATATCAGTGCCCTTGTCTGTCCGTGGAGACGGCCAGCTGAAGTTAATGGATAGGTTTGGGATGTAGACACCATCCTAGCGATGAAGGACAGATATCCCCTCCCCAGAGTTGAAACATTTTAAAGAGAAAAAACATGCAAATTGGGGATTTTGTCACCAGATTTAGCTCCCATTTGTATTACTCAATACATGTGTACTAAAATTACACATCTGAATGCGGCTTAAAAATATAAAGAAATGTGTATTTTAGTGCGTAATTTGATTTTTTAAATGCTGTTTTTGTTCAGTTTGTTTTTGTGTGCAATTTTCAATGTCTTAATCCAAGATATACACACGTGTCAACTATTACGATTTGGGCGTAATCATTACAATATTTGACCCTCCATTACGCTATTGCAGTGTGTCAGTCAATAATTATGTTTCCCATTCCTTCCCATACAAAATATCTTAAGTCCCATTTTTTGGTGACAATTTTGTTAACAGTCGTTATTTTCCAGTCGCTACAGACCTCTCCTGGGCATCTGCCAGCCAATCAGCGATCACAAACTTTCCAATTAGCATATTTCTACTATAAATTACGTCAGCTTTACATTAAGTCATGCCAGTTCAGGAAATGATCAGCACATTTCCAAAATGGCATTCGCGGCACACAGAGGTATACCAAACTGATATTCTTACGTAATCAATACATGTGGTTTCATTTATTATCGATGATATAAATAAATGAAAATACTTGGAAAATACTAGGAAAACAAACGTTTAATAAAAATGTGATATGCACGACTATTATATTGGCCAGTTATCGCTCATCAAATATACCAGTGATAGTAATCTCGCTTAACCAACTCTCGCTCGCCTTTGTAAGAGAGTCTGGCCACAGAGACGTGGTCTCGTCGTTACCCACTGTCATCACTCCATTTTGTGTAGGTGTTCCCGTGAAGCGCCAGCAGCCAAGCAGCGGCATTATTGAGATGCTTTGTTTGCCCGATTTGACTTACCAGTCGAACAGTTGTGTCAATATAATCACAGTTTAAAGTTAATTTGAATTGCATCGTATAAAACGACAAAAGTTCACTCTTATTTTTTTAATTAGCCAAATGCCCGGATGACATCGTAATTAGCTAATTAGCATACATAATTTCCGTCACAATGAAAAGTGCACATTGCATCCAGGCAATGATGGCTTGACATTAATAGTTGCCTGACTGCCCAAGACAAATAATGTGTTGTTAAGTAGAATGTATGCATGGGCAAGCTAAGCTGGTGTTACTGAAGTTTTGACAGTTGACACTGCATGTTTTTATCGTTGTTTATTATAATGCCATAAAACGCCACCACTCTGACGAAAACATAAGGATGGAAGTTGGCATCTCTGGGTATCTATAACAATTCTGTGCAGCAATTGGCATGAAATAAATAACTTCTACCACAGTTACATTAATCTGCATGTCACTGAATCGTGTTTCCCCATGAGTGTAAATAGAAAGATCCATGGAAGGTTTTTGTCTCAAACAGGAAACTTAATTTAATAGTTTAAAATAGGTTTGATTTAATGCACATACGTTAGATTGTAACAAACGTTTTACAGTTGTGTTGGATTGGTATTGTCATACCTGTGTAAATTTGCAGTGATTGTTCATAATCTGCAACTATTTCTTATTTGTTGTGTTGAGAAATGTAAACAAATGCTGAAAATATTATTTGGATTTGAGAATTGTTCACTTTAATATTCCTGTCGTTCCGCATTAGTTGTGATCGGCAAACACATGTAAATTGACATATGATATTTGAAACGGTCCCTTGCAGGTGATACCCTGTTCGTGGGCGGTTGTGGGAGGTTCTTTGAGGGTACAGCTGAGCAGATGTACCACGCCCTCGTGACGGTTTTGTCTGCTCTGCCAGATCACACGGTATGAACCCTAATGCATGTTACAAATTTAATAAGATTTAAATATCCCATATCATTTCATTTAGCCCATCACGAAACGGGTTCATTGATGTTCAACTCTATAGTACGTGAGAAAAGTTGAATTAATTTGTACAGTCGGTTTATTAAAATAATTGTTAAATTCATCAAAGAAAGTTTCAATAGCCTTATGTCATAGCATATAGTGCTAGGCCAATTTCCCCCCCTTTTCCTCGAATTTTGACCAGTCACAAATAATTTAATTTGGCCGATGGTTTCATCAAAATTAATAACAGATTTTTTTACAGATATAGTGAATGCGAGATAGGTTAGACATTTCACAAAATGATTCTAACAGGAGACAAATTAATGAAAACTTTGAATCTGTAATGTAACGTGACGTGACAATTGCGCAAGCGTGACACTGGGTGCCAGTGGTTGGCCTTGTTGTAGCGAGTCTTCTGTGGTCACGAATACACGGTGAGTAACCTCAAGTTTGCTCAACACGTTGATGGCAAGAACCTGGCTGTGAAGGAGAAACTTGCCTGGGCACTGGTACGTCATCACGTTGTCTATATACAGGTTTTCAAATGTCAGGCTTGCTGCATTGTACGGATTTACCGTATGCAATACAGATTTTTGGGAGGAATACTGCCGTAATACTGCCGTAATACTGCCGTAATACTGCCGTATCCTGTTATGATATGATAACGTACATATTTTCTTATGTAAAATCAAGTATGAAATCAAGGAATAAAATCGAGTATTTTCTCCTAAGATACTTTTGATTCTAGGTAGATTTCCGACAAGGTATATTTTGTGGCAAGAAAAATCCATTTTTAAGAGTTACAAAATGATACAGTCACACAGTGTAACGGGTTCGTTACAGTATAAAACAAAATGATACAGTCACACAGTGTAACGGGTTCGTTACAGTATAAAACAAAATGATACAGTCACACAGTGTAACGGGTTCGTTACAGTATAAAACAAAATGATTCAGTTACACAGTGTAACAGGTTTGTTACAGTATAAAACAAAATGATACAGTCACACAGTGTAACAGGTTCGTTACAGTATAAAACAAAATGATACAGTTACAAAGTGTAACAGGTTCATTACAGTATACAACAAAATGATACAGTCACACAGTGTAACAGGTTCATTACAGTATAAAACAAAGTGATACAGTCACACAGTGTAACAGGTTCGTTACAGTATAAAACAAAATGATACAGTCACACAGTGTAACAGGTTCGTTACAGTATAAAACAAAGTGATACAGTCACACAGTGTAACAGGTTCGTTACAGTATAAAACAAAATGATAGTCACACAGTGTAACAGGTTCGTTACAGTATAAAACAAAGTGATACAGTCACACAGTGTAACAGGTTCGTTACAGTATAAAACAAAATGATACAGTCACACAGTGTAACAGGTTCGTTACAGTATAAAACAAAATGATACAGTCACACAGTGTAACAGGTTCGTTACAGTATAAAACAAAATGATACAGTCACAAAGTGTAACAGGTTCGTTACAGTATAAAACTTTGTAACTCATAAGGCAGGTAACTGTTTGCAGGAAATGAGGAATGGCGGGTTGCCAACGATTCCATCAACCATTGGAGAGGAGATATCATACAACCCCTTCATGAGAGTTGAGTAAGTTATTATCATGTTTCTTGTGTTTGAGAGGTGATGAGTTTCACATTCCTTGATTCAGGGCGAGTTTTCTTAACTTGTGCGCCAGTGTACAAGTGTTTTTTCAATAACTTCCTTTTAGATTATTTAACTACTGTTATTTATCGTTGTGATTATAAATTGTTCCCATTTAATTATTTATCTATCTTCTTATATATGATCTTAGTTAATTATTAATTGTTTTTATTTATTTGTTTAGTTTACATCATCTTAAATTATATAACCGTTGAAGTAAAAATAGATGTGTTCGATGGCCCATTGAAAATCGCGCAACGAAAGTGACACGGTCACCATCATGAAATAAAGTTTTTACTTCTACCATAAGTATGTCAGTACAAACTTTCCCGCTATTGTTTCAGGAAGGAGGCTGTCCAGAAGCACATGGGGAAGACCGACGCAGTGTCGACTATGGCTGCCTTGCGTGAAGAGAAGAATAACTTCACGGCCACTTAGATACGGATGAATGCACTTGTGTGTTCCCACAATAATTGGCATCGGTGTCCGTGTAACATACGTAATTTCAATGCCATAGCAGCCACATAATTGGATGCATTATTATAAGATAATAATTTTGTCCAATAAATCTTTAAACATATAGGGCTTGTCTTCCTGACCAAATTGTCCGAGTCTCGTTTAAGACAAAAGATTTCAATGTTGTAAGTTACGATGTCCCTCTTCAAATCTCTTCATAACTTGAAATTTTTTTCTTAAGTCTTGCAATATTAAGGATGTCCCACAAAACAAGTATATAACAGAATAAAAATATCAACAGGAAGTGGCTTTTTGACAAGTGAAACAGACTTTGTGGGCACCACGTGACTTACAATCCAACGATGTGTTGAGCGCTTGCACACATTGTACAAGGCACAGTGAAAAGTTATCTATTAATCTCGGTTGGTTGAGATCAAGTCCAAACTTTTATAGAAAACCAATTTTTAGTAATGTTTTGCGTGTCTAGTTGTTAAGGCACTTGTTTTCATTCTGTTGCCCGGTATTGTTGAAGTGTTCAGTGTTTGATGCTGAAATGGAAAATCTCCGTTGTGTTAATTCGTTCCTGTTTTGTGTTATCTCTGTGTCAGATTGTGTTGATGAAAATAATAGATTTAAGATGCCTTTCTCAGTCCATCTATCACATCGCGAATAAGGTTCGTTAATGCTCACATCTGAAGTGTGTGAATAGTTTAAATATTATGCACATTGTTTAATAAAGGAGTGCAAACTTTTACTAAGATCATCAGGAGAACCGACTCTGGTCGTTACATCGGGTAACTTGTGAAAGTATGAATAGTCTTCTTGTTATGGTATATAGAGCTGGACCACTTTTGGTCTTTTTTGGTCAAATTTTGACTGAAAATCCGGTCAAAATCAATCCAATAGTTTCTGTAACGATTTCATCAAAACTAAATAAAAAATTGCAGTATTGGATACTAGATTTTCTGTGAAATTGTTCTAGAATGAGACCAGCGTAAAAAAAATTTGATTGAAGAACGAGCTTTAATGTAAATTAGGCGGTATGATGGCATGGTACGCACCTTATAGTGGCATTGATGTTTGTCTGGTGTGTTTTGTGAATACACGCCAGAGGGTGTCACATATGGAGTTTGAAATTACAATTAAAAGATGTGTGTATTACCATTAGTGAGGAATAATTTTCATATTGAAAAAATGGGTGATGTACCATTGTGTACAACTGGTGTACACTATAAAGGTGTACAGCCATGTATTTATGTGTAGTTGGTCTGGTTTACTTGTGCACTGCTGCATGGGTACATACATACATACATACATGTACATACAGTGATACTAACCAGGTACATGGATGTATGAATGTATGCATGCAGTCTTAGATGCATACATGCATGCATATAATCGTCCAAACAAATAGGTTACACCAGGGTTCAGCAACCTTTTTGAACGGAGGGCCAAATTAGTTAATTGGAATAGGTCAGCGTGCCACACATACACGCACGCACATGGAAGCACACACGCACGCGTGCACATAAGGTTATTATCTTGTAACACGTACAATATATATATGTATATACATACATACATACACACACATATATATACACACACACACACATATATATGCATGCAACATACATACGTTGCTGTTGTAAATAGGTCTGATTTTGAACAACAGTTCGATGGTCACTATGCTGTTAAAAAACACACATTATTCATGTTACGTGTTCTTGGCATGCCGCTGATGCCATGTTGACCCGTGTGACACTGACGCCTGATGCTAGAGATGTTGATGCTAGAGTTGCTGCGCCACCAAGTGTCCCACATCTGGCTGCAGACTGGACACTGCGAGCCTCAGCACGTCTTCCAAGTGTCCGTCTGTTAGATGCATTCGTGGCTCGCATTACACGAAGTTCATCTTAATTTTTCACTCCCTGTTGCGAGCCCTGAGATTGTCAATCGGTCAGCAAACTCCCGTCTCAGCAGCTCAATGAATGCTACGAAGGCCTACATGTCCGGAGTAGCTAGTTTGTTTTCTATGAGTGTCGGGAAGTAATTTGCATCCTGCAGTTGTGTTTCCCACAATCGAAACCTGGTCTCGAAGGCAGAGATAAACGGGCACAGTTCATTGATTAGTTGTTCTCTTCCCTGGAGTTTGGCGTTCAGCAGAGTGAGATGCTCCGTGACGCAGAGTAAAATGCAAAATCGCAGAGCCATAAGGGGTCAGTGAATGCCGGTACTTCTCCACCCTTCTTCTCCATGAATACGCTAATCTCATGTCTCAGCTCGTACACGTGGCACAGCATGCAACCCAACCTAGTCAGGGCACTTCGGTTTATTGCAGGAATTGTTAATATTGCACATTCATCTGGGACGGAAGGTGCTGGAACTGCCAGTGATTTAACGAGTGTTGACGAGTGTTATTCAAAACAACACATTATCACTCAAACAAAAAAAGATAGAAAATTCATGTCTGCATGTGGGCAAAACTTAATTAATTAAAGTTTTAAGGAAGTGAGAAATGTTTGATATGTTCATCGCGTGGAAATGGTATTACCGAGTTGCATTATGTGATATGTCTCGCCTAGACGTCTCATCTAGAATTTAGTCTAGATAAGGCGTACTATTTTTTATTTTATATATCAATATTGTGGGCGCGGGCCCCACCATGCATAATCTTGCTATCAGTCTGCGGGCCGCATGAAATAGCTCTGTGGGCCGCAGTTGGCCCGCGGGCTGCAGGTGCCAACCCCTGGGTTACACATTCACTCATACCGTATTCGGCCTAATAAGCGTACAGTATGCATAAGCAAATTTGGACCATCGAAAAATATCAAGGAATCTGTTCTCTACAAGCGTACACCAAAATTTGTTTCTCTAGGTAACTTTCTATGGTAACTAACACTAGTTAGTGGTGTCATTCGGTGACTAGTGTAGAACAACTGAAAAGTGGTGCCAACGGTTTAACACCAGATAGCGACACTTCAATTGTTCCACACTAGTCAAATTACAAGAATTATGGACCCTGCTGATTAAAAAGGGGGTGTATGCTAAATAGGGCGTGTATGCTTAATACGATACATGAAATGAGCTGCGAAAAATTTGAATTAAGTGATCTTTATAAATGTTTAGCAAAGTTATATATTGCAGTTGAACCTTGTAGGTGAGCATACAGACGTGTATGAAATGTTTATCACTTCAGACAAAGTGGTATTTTATGTAAGGAATTGCATTAAACACTTGTAAAAGTCATCATAGCATTTTAATTCAGGAACATTATTTTCGTAGTATGACATTGTAAAGCAGGACCTTTGTGCACATAATCCTGCTCACAATATGTATTAATTGAGGTACTCTTCAAGTAATTAAAGGGAAACAAAAGTCATGGTTTTGGGCCTATACACCTGTAAGAGTTACTAGAACATAATCATTTGCAACTACAATTAAGAATATCACACCAGTGGTTTACTAGGAAAACCTTGTTGAACACACAGCATCTTAATTTCATGGGCTGCGCCATACTGTCAGATAACCCAACGTCATGAGTCATAGTCTGGCAAAATCCACTTGCCTAATGAACATTAATTTACATACACCTATTCCTATACTTGCCAATAGGATATGGCCGTGCTGTTCGCGTCCAAACTCGACTGATGTCACATACTTTTGCCTTTTACTAAACTAGTCGTATTTCTCACAACATCTCGTTTAAGACTGGTTTCGTTCTGCATGTACTAGCAGAGCTTAATACGTGGGTGGGGTAGTCTAGATTACCCGATTTCATAGAACATGCACTTCGGTCGCTCTGGTTAACATGTCAGCCGTTGGTTAACCGGAGAAATGAACACATTCTGAGTAAACCACTAGCGTGATATTCTTGATTTTAGGTGCAATGATTAGTGTTTATTGTCTCTTAGGTGCAGAGCCCCCAAACCATGACTTTTGTTTTGCATTAAGTAGTATATTAAGATAAACTCCTTGATCTAATTCTAATAAACACCTGCTATGTTTTAGTGTTTCGCTGACTAACAAACAAGCATCGAGTACATAATTGTACACTTGCATCGCCTTCAATCTTGGTACTGGCAGATTTTGGAGAGTAGACGCCTGTGTCCCATGGTGTCCCAATGGAAAAATTATGATAAAGTACATATTTTCTTGTATTTGTCACACAAGCGTACATTTGAATGACAAACGTATAGTGTGGTCAAAGCACAAATACCTTTAATGCCAGGCAGTTTAGTGACAAAACCTGGCAGATTTCCTTTGATGTAGGTTTATTTTATAGCTTGATAGATAACACTTGATCGCAGTAGGAATGCTGTAGGCCGATTATTTAACAAGGAGTTTAACAAGGTTGCCATCCCAAACAACAAGTTCCTGATGGCAAGTGGACAAGGAAGCCATTGGCTTATCGAGAGTCCAACAATTTTCTCATCTATGTGTAGCCCGCCCTTATCAAATATCTGTCAATTCTATTTTTAAACATATTCACACTACTAGCATTAACACAATAATTTGGCAGTTTGTTCCATTCATTTATCACCCTCTGTGAGAAAGAGTACTTTCTCATGTCCAACCTACACTGCTCCTTAACTAATGCTGCTTTGTGTCCTCTGGTTCTACTGCCTTCTTTAAATTTGAAGAACATTCCTATCAACATCCTCATAACCATTCACTATTTTAAACACTATTTGGTCTCCTCTTAGTCTCCTGGTCTATAGTGTTGTCAAACCACATTGTAATGACTTTACGGTTTGTACAGAATTTCAAGTTAAAAATGTGGATCTCAGCCCCAAAATGTAACTGATCTGCTCAAGCAACACACACAAATTACCCATGGTGTGTAAGTATTATCCATCATATCCATGTGTATGTAACAAACCTTGTATATTATAATGTATAATAGCGAGACATTCTGTGCTACCGCTTAATAAAAACATTTAATTTACAGTCATTAGAGAAAGATTTACAGTCATAATCAGGACAGAGACAACAATTACTATATCTGCTTAATGGGACTGCCCACCCAGTACTCTGTGCTGGGGGGGAGGGGGTAAAATTTTCCTTAAACTTGGTCTACATGACAAGGTTATCAGTTTTACCAAACCATGTATACTGTTGTATAAGATTTCAAATGTTTAAACTATGACGTATGCATTTGGAAATATGGATTAAAAATGACATGGAAACTTACAAAATCACGATGTAAATAAGCTGGTATTAACCCAGTTATTGTGTAATACTGCCTCCTGACAATGAACTATTACAGTCTTCAGTGTTCTTATTTCAAAGTATAGTATTTCTGGCTCACATTTGGGTAACATACCGTATTCTACCTAATAAGTGTACAGTGCGCTTGACAAAAATTGGCCATGGAAAAAATTTCAAGGAATCTGTTCTTATAAACGTTACACCAAATTTGTTTTTTCTAGACAATAAGGTAAGTAGTGGTGTCATTTGGTGACAAGTGTAGAACTGAAAAGTGGTGCTAACTGCTTAACACCAGATGGCGACACTTCAGTTGTTCCACACTAGTCAAAAGACAATAATTATGGAACCTGCTGATTAAAAAAGGAGTGTATGCTAATTAGGGCATATACCCTTAATAGGTCGAATGTTGTATTTGTAGTTTCTACTGGGATTCGGTGAGCTCAGCGTATTATGGTGGAAATGTTGACATACCATGATGAGTCATCATACCTGAAGTGCTGGATTAACAATGTGGGGGGTCTGGTACAAACACTTTGTGGGGGGTCCTTACTGAGTGTGTGAAAGATGAAAATAAAGACACATAGTACTGACTATGGAAGTAACCTCATACCTTAGTGCTTGCTTAACTATGTTTGAGCGTATGCATTCACACATTGTTGTCGATGACGGCATACAAACTTACATACAAGAAAACACAGCAAGAATGACAGCATACAGTGACATATCAAACAATAATACGAGAAAATGCAACATAAAACAGACCGTAGAAGTTCTTGTGAGCAAACAAAGCGACGTCCAAATACTTTCCACCAAATTAGCTTAATTAATTTAAGTTTAATAAGATGTATGCAAACACTTCACTGTAAGGCACGATAAGTGTATGGGGTGCCAGAAGTGTAAAGACGAACAAAGAATCAATACATTAGACGGCATTACTAGTATAGGCAGTGTCACATTCACAACTATAGCACAGAAGTGAACCAGAGGTCAACTCGAGGGAAGCAAAGAGACTCAAAGCGGCTAATCAGATGGATTACGATTGGTTTTATGGGGGCCTGGTAGGAGTGTAGAACTTGTACCATGGTTAATCGGGCACGGCCATTACGAGTCGGCATGCCACCATGAGTAAGACAGGGCACCATGAGTGAACATACCACCTTGAGCTGACACACCATCGTGAGTCAGCATACCACCATGAGTCGACATGTGAGTATGCCACCATGAGTCGGCATGCCACCATGAGTCGACATGCCACAATGAGTCGACATGCGACCATGAGTCAACATGTCACAATGAGTCAACACACCAAAATGAGTTGACATGTCACAATGAGTCGACATGCCACAATGAGTCGACATGTCACAATGAGTCGACATGCCACAATGAGTTGACATGTCACAATGAGTCGACATGCCACAATGAGTCGACATGTCACAATGAGTCGACATGCCAAAATGAGTCGACATGTCACAATGAGTCGACATGCCCAATGAGTTGACATGTCACAATGAGTCGACATGCCACAATGAGTCGACAATGCACCATTAAAGTACCGAGCTACTACAAGTCATCATGGCTCATCCCCGGCATGCGCCTGAGAGTTCGGTCAAGCGCCCAGTCCGTGGCATGATCAATGGGCTTGATGATGAACGGGATTGCTGCGAGTCCGGTGCCCAGCATGACCCACTTGCGGGTCTGGGCAGGCAGTGCTGTTGACCGCTGCAAGGCTTGACCAGTCAGCCAACAGATGCGGTTGATTGTGAACCCTGGGACAGCGACGGACGCGAGTCCCTGCCACACCAGGGTGTCCAGTACAGACGCCGTCACTCTCTTTGTCTTCTCAGAGTCACTGGACCATGGCAGCTGGAACGAATGAATCGGCCAGTCAATCAATCGATCAATGGATGTCTTCACGTAAAGGGTACACTTTTAGTCCCACGCAGCCTCAAAAATCAACGTTTAGAATAACAAACACACTCTACCTCGTTTATAGTAAGATTATCTTACCTTGGAAGTCTTTATGCCTTTGCTGCATGCGTCTGCACAAACATAGCTGCATGAGATGACATAGCTGAGTCGTACAACACTGACAGGCACAAGAGCCCTGAGTGACTCCCCTACCTCATTTGCGTACCCTGCGCAACACAAACATAGATGATATTATACGTGATAAATAAATACATATAAATACATATATTCTTGTAGCTGTTTCCCACCAGACACCTTGCTTCTGTTCGTTGGTTCCCTTTTCCCCCTTTATCTTATCAAATCCAATATATAGTCACCGGCATCAAATCCAACATATAGTCACCGGCATCAAATCCAACATATAATCACCGGCATCAAATCCAACATATAATCACTGGCATCAAATCCAACACTTAATCAACGGCATCAAATCCAACATATAATCACCAGCATCAAATCCAACACTTAATCACCGGCATCAAATGCAACATATAATCACCGGCATCAAATCCACCACTTAATCACCGGCATCAAATCCAACATATACCGGGTAGTCACCGGCATCAAATTCAACACATTCTTTAATTCATCCAGAGCTTGTAAATATTCATAAGTTTTTCACTCAAAACAACTTTTCTAATAATTTGTTTGCATTGAATTGATGAAGTAACCGTTACTAGTAATGAATTGGTATATCGAGATTATCAAACTGTTGCACAAAATGTTTCTTCAAATTTTTTTGAAAATGGCATATTCTATTAAGACTTTAAGTAGGTTGAATTTGACGTCGACCAGTATGCCTCTTTCCCTCACTACTTCCAGCCTAGACAATATCTTGCCAGTTAACTTCCAGGGAATGAATTAAGACGCTACAAAAGATTGTCAGCCTGGTCATTCACATGGGCTTGTTGAGATGTTCTCATTTGTCTAAAGTAGAGCTGTTGATGAGGACAAGAGATGAAAATCCCGGAAAGACTTACAAGGTCTACTGCAAAAAGAAAGTAGATGTACGTCTGATCAACACTAGGGTACTGCACAGAAAGGGTCCTTGGAAGAATAATCAAAATCTGGATGACATTGTAAGAAGACTGAATGACCTTAATCCTGATGTGGATATAATTCCATGCTTTATAGCCCAGAATTTGGGGAGTTTGCCTCCCATCACCTTTAACTCCATAGATGTGTCTGTGGCCTCTGTGCTGCTGACAAAGATGGCAAGCTGAACGTCAGTGTAACATGTGTGCTATTAGACTCCAAGCGTCCGGAGATCTACAGCTCGTTTTACGTGTCTGATGATGTAGAAGATCCATATGTGTTCTTGGATGGACACATATGGTCCAAAGGCATATCTGTTCGGTGGTACAAACCAGCAGATAAGATGCATCACAGAGACACTAGAAATGCTGCCTTCAAAGACAATGCTGAGAATCATGACTCATCTGAGGATGTAGTCTGAGAGCATTCATTGAACAACCAATTAAGTAAACATAGATTTTCTGAAAGATTAGAAGTGAACCAATTATTAAGTGTCTATGACATTGTGTGTCACCAAGAGACGTGGCTAGCTAAGCAGCAAGAGGAAGATCTGGAAGCAATGAGAAAGGGATACAATGCAGTACCAAACTCTCCTAATGATGACTCATTATGTATCACAGCTGATAATGAGATAGAATATCTTGATCATCTGATCAAACTACGCAATCTGCTGGCAGAATGTGACAGCACCTGCGTAACAGTAGTCGGAGATTACAAAGCTAATGTACTAAAAAATTACAATTTTGCAGTCTTGTTAAAAGAATACTGTAATCAATTCAGATATAAGTGGACTAGTTGCCTTAAGTTACCAGAAGAAACACATACATACATAAGTGATGCCTGGGTAGTCACTCACTCCACTTTATAGTTACCAGAAGAAACACATACATACATAAGTGATGCCTGGGTAGTCACTCACTCCACTTTATAGTTACCAGAAGAAACACATACATACATAAGTGATGCCTGGGTAGTCACTCACTCCACTTTATAATTACCAGAAGAAACACATACATACATAAGTGATGCCTGGGTAGTCACTCACTCCACTTTATAGTTACCAGAAGAAACACATACATATATAAGTGATGCCTGGGTAGTCACTCACTCCACTTTATAGTTACCAGAAGAAACACATACATACATAAGTGATGCCTGGGTAGTCACTCACTCCACTTTATAGTTACCAGAAGAAACACATACATACATAAGTGATGCCTGGGTAGTCACTCACTCCACTTTATAGTTACCAGAAGAAACACATACATACATAAGTGATGCCTGGGTAGTCACTCACTCCACTTTATAGTTACCAGAAGAAACACATACATACATAAGTGATGCCTGGGTAGTCACTCACTCCACTTTATAATTACCAGAAGAAACACATACATACATAAGTGATGCCTGGGTAGTCACTCACTCCACTTTATAGTTACCAGAAGAAACACATACATATATAAGTGATGCCTGGGTAGTCACTCACTCCACTTTATAGTTACCAGAAGAAACACATACATACATAAGTGATGCCTGGGTAGTCACTCACTCCACTTTATAGTTACCAGAAGAAACACATACATACATAAGTGATGCCTGGGTAGTCACTCACTCCACTTTATAGTTACCAGAAGAAACACATACATACATAAGTGATGCCTGGGTAGTCACTCACTCCACTTTATAGTTACCAGAAGAAACACATACATATATAAGTGATGCCTGGGTAGTCACTCACTCCACTTTATAGTTACCAGAAGAAACACATACATACATAAGTGATGCCTGGGTAGTCACTCACTCCACTTTATAGTTACCAGAAGAAACACATACATACATAAGTGATGCCTGGGTAGTCACTCACTCCACTTTATAATTACCAGAAGAAACACATACATATATAAGTGATGCCTGGGTAGTCACTCACTCCACTTTATAATTACCAGAAGAAACACATACATATATAAGTGATGCCTGGGTAGTCACTCACTCCACTTTATAATTACCAGAAGAAACACATACATATATAAGTGATGCCTGGGTAGTCACTCACTCCACTTTATAGTTACCAGAAGAAACACATACATACATAAGTGATGCCTGGGTAGTCACTCACTCCACTTTATAGTTACCAGAAGAAACACATACATACATAAGTGATGCCTGGGTAGTCACTCACTCCACTTTATAGTTACCAGAAGAAACACATACATATATAAGTGATGCCTGGGTAGTCACTCACTCCACTTTATAGTTACCAGAAGAAACACATACATACATAAGTGATGCCTGGGTAGTCACTCACTCCACTTTATAGTTACCAGAAGAAACACATACATACATAAGTGATGCCTGGGTAGTCACTCACTCCACTTTATAATTACCAGAAGAAACACATACATATATAAGTGATGCCTGGGTAGTCACTCACTCCACTTTATAATTACCAGAAGAAACACATACATACATAAGTGATGCCTGGGTAGTCACTCACTCCACTTTATAGTTACCAGAAGAAACACATACATATATAAGTGATGCCTGGGTAGTCACTCACTCCACTTTATAATTACCAGAAGAAACACATACATACATAAGTGATGCCTGGGTAGTCACTCACTCCACTTTATAATTACCAGAAGAAACACATACATACATAAGTGATGCCTGGGTAGTCACTCCACTTTATTTCTACCGAAGATGGCAATAATGTCTTAACTAATATGTATGTATTATATGATACTGTTCAGTCTAACCATAACCCTGTCGCAGCTGAAATTGATTTACAATTGGTTCCTGACTTAGATCAAGGGGCATTTCACAATATCAGAAACAAAATTGACTGGTCAGCCCAGAGTGATGATACAATTCATAAATATGGTGTAAACTCTGAAATATATCTGAGAAACTGAGGTTTTACTATGTAAAGACTGCAACTGTATTAAAGTGGAGCATAAAGAAGGTTTAAACAAATACTATGATGACATCATGTGTGCTATAACCTCTGCAGGTCAGAATACTGTTAAGGTACCCAAACCAAGTAAGGGTAAGAATGTCAACCGTCCGGGCTGGAAAGAATATACCTCTGATCTGATTGATATGTCTTGAGAAAATTACTTCCTCTGGAAAGACTCTGTTAGTTCAACAAAAGGCTGTGTAATATGACAAACTAAGGCTAGGTTTAAAGGTGCAATGAGATTCATCAGGAACAATGCACTCAGAAAGGAATCACTTGCTAAAAAACTTCTGTGTAAAACTGACAAAGCATTATAGAAAGAAATAAAGCTGATGAATAACAGTAATTTATCACTTCCTAATGTTATTGATGGTGTGACAGGGTCAAATAACATTGTTAATATGTGGAAGTCTCATTATGGGGATCTTTTTAATAGCTTATATAAAGACAAAGATGTGAGCAGTCTTTGTAAAAAGGTTGATTGTGTTGGACATAGGTGTCGCACTCTGAGATTATCCAGGCCGTAAGAGATCTGAAAGATAATAAGGGTTGTGATGTAGATTGTATATACTCAGAACACCTTAAACTATTTGTTCACGGTATATTACCTGAATTTATGTTGTACTTATGTTGTACTTGTACCTATTTTTAAAAACAAAAGTGCTAGCATATGTAGTAGGAGTAACTACATACCTATTACTTTAGTCAGTACTGTATCCAAGGTTTTGGAAAAGTTTATTTATGACCGTATCTCATACTGTTGGACTAATCAGTCTGGTCTTAAGATTAAACACAATACAAATATGTGTACATATGCCTTCAAGGAGGCTGCACTAAAATATCATAGTTTGAATAGTAATGTATATACATGTTTTTTGGATGCATTCAAAGCATTTGATTATGTAAATCACTATGTTCTGTTTACGAAACTCTTAAAGCGAGGCATACCCTTATTTATAGTTAGAATTTTAATGTTTTGGTACACAGCTCAAACAATGTATGTACAGTGGAAGAGTATAATTTCTGACAGTTTTACTGTTGGTAATGGGTTGCGTCAAGTCTCTCTCCATATCTTTTCTGTGTTTATATGGATGACCTGAGTAAAAATCTAAACAATGCTGGATGCACCAGATGTGCTGCATTAATCAATCATTTGATGTATGCTGATGATTTAGGCTCCCTCAGTTGAAGTTATGTCAATGCTGTTGTCTGTTTGTTCGGAATATGGTGTAGAACATGATATCAAATACAACAGTATGAAATGTAATGTTATGATTTTTTGCTGCACAAAGTTAAAAGATTCCAAACTTTGTGTTAAATAATGAGACTTTAATTACAAAGAGTTGATAACCGTAAATACCTTGGACACTTTATTAGTGAAGACCTCTGTGATGATGATATGTCTAGACAGTACCAAAAAAAATTATTCTCAGGGTAATGCTTTAATTAGAAAATTTTATATGTGTACTGAATGTGTAAAAATTACTTTGTTCAAATCATTTTGTTCTTCGTTATGCTTAAACACACGTCAGCTATGGTGGAACTACAAATCAGAATGAATTAGAAAACTCTGTGTTGCATATAATAATGTCTTTAGATTGTTGTGTGATGAACCCAGACTGTGCAGTGCCAGTCATGTTTGTGTCACAGGGATTACACACTTACAAAATGCTAATCAGGAATTTTTTTTATTGTTTTATTAAATCTGTCAAGTCAGGTAATGGAATATTAAAGTGTATTATGAACAGTGATGCAATATACACGTCTTCACTCTGTCAGCACTGGAGAGATATGCTTTATATACATAGTTTTTAGTCACTAGTATACAGTCTAGTCTGTCTTTTACATGGATGTAATATTCCGGAATAAAGATATTGAATGAATTTCACTTTGTAACGACAACTAATACACCAGTAGGCAGCACGTATACGAATATCGACGAATTGGTCCACTAGGCGGCAGCACCATGGTATTTGCATACATTCAATGCCATTGCGCCATCTTCTGGCTAAATTAGTGTGACACGAACACCGACCTGAGTGGTGCTACAACTGGCCCGGACATATACCAATACATGAAAGTTTCATACAAACTCACCTAGATATCTTATTGGTGTATCTCTAAACACATCCAGCTCCGTCGGCGGTTTCTCTTGCTCAGTCTTGTCGGAAAGCATTTCTTCGAGAGCAGATAACTCACTGGCCCGACCTACTTAATTCTTCTGGCGAACTTATATCTCGCCCTCTACCGGACAGTGGTACATACACAGCTCGCCTGTCAATCACTAGTTTCACAACCTCGAATCATGATTATTGCTTTGGGTACAGTAGCACGTCATAAACCAATTTCATTGGAAAATCAAATAGTTCATTGTAGCTCTTTACAACAAGTACACTTATGCAGAGGATAATTCCTTACAAAAATTTACAAATATGAGGGAAGAACATAATGCTTTACTCCGTAAATACAAATTCTTTCTCAAAGCCCTGATTGAAGCTGATAGCACCAACACTTCAGCTATACATTTAAGTTGTTTCCAATTAAATAAATATATAAAATTATATATATATATAACATATATATTACATATAGATATATATATAAAACATATATATTACATATAAATATATATATATTTCTATATGTAATATATATGTTATATATATATATATATATATATATGTTTTATATATATTTCTATATGTAATATATGTTATATATATATATATATTTCTATGTTATATATATTTCTATATGTAATATATATATATATATATATATATATATATATATATATATATATATATATATATATCACATATATATTACATATAGAAATATATATATACACAAAATGTTATATATTTATTTATTTGGAAACAACTTAAATGTATATTTATATATATATGGGGAGCAAGAAGACGAGGAAGACAAAGGAAGAGGTGGGAGGACAACATCAAAGAGTGGACAGACCTGGACTTCTCAGAGACACAAAGGGTGGCAGACGACAGGAAGAAGTAGAGACAGCTGGTTTCAAGGTAATCGGTGGTGCCCCAACGACGCTATGGGTTACCGGACTGGTGATGATGATGATGATGATGATGACCACAGTGTGAACAATTAACGTCACAGAACAATTACAGTAAACATGTCGAACAAAAATTATATTAAATGAATACTAAATCAGACTAGGTAAACTCGTTGCTTACTTGCAAGCTAAACAAAAGGCATAAACAGGGAAATCCAAGCGAGTCTTGCAAAATATAGGTGTAAAGTTTATGACGCTTGTCTACATGTGTAGGACAAGAGCAAGCCAGGCTCATCCGGGCTAGAGTGAACGCGCGCTCTTACCCTGTCTTACCACAAGCGTGCTTTCATGTACAATAATACAAAAGTTGGATCCGATGCTAATAATTGTTCACCCTGATCATTTAAGTTGCCTAGCATACCACATGCCCAATACCGTATGCCCAATACCTGGGGCGCAGCCCAAGTTCGTAGCCGTTTAAGTCCAGTGGCTATGTTTTGTACTTATTACACAATTTAGTAATTGGAAATGTTTAATTAAATTAAATATGTTATATACAACTGATACGTCATGCGAGGTGCTATTTATGTTTTGACTTGAGGCATAGGTAACCGTGCATGCTGGACAAGTTAGTATGTGAAATTTACCATTTTAATTGAGTTCTTCGTGTTTCCAATGCATTGGCAAATTATACAAATGAACTGCACGTTTAACAATTCTCACGAACATCATAATATAAAAATAACAGTAATAATAAAATTATTTCTTTGGCGCCAATATCCTCAGATCATCCGAGCTCAGTGGCGCAACAAAACCAAAGGATTAGGCATTCTCGTGATCATGTAGCCTACAATGCGAAAAGTCATCAACAGATGGATTGAGGTTCCAAGAAGCTAAGGAGGATAGGCGATATTAAAAAGATAGTTTTTCAGATGACGGCGAAATGAAACTATATTTCCTGCTGATTTAACGCTGACGGGCAGTGAATTCCACAGAGTTGGTGCAGCAACCGAGACAGCTCGAGTTTCAGCGTTCATCCGTTGGTAGCAGCAGTACAACAATGTGTGGCCTGCTTTACGGACCGGATAACATGTGCGCCCTCTTAGACGGCTGACAGTCTAAGAGGGCGCATTTAGAAAGTTGACTACTAAGTCTATAACTCTTATAAGTATTAACCTTCTTCTATAAAAAAAAATATTTTGAAAGTAAGCATGAATAATTGTTCTTCAATCAAGTAACTTTCGTGAATTTTCGTTGCATTGTTTCAATGTTATACGCAGATGAACGTTAGGTGCGCGATCTTATCCGCGTTCCCCCTTTGGTCACTAGGCCTATATTGAGTTACATTCCACCTTTGGTCACTAGGCCTATATTGAGTTACATTCCCCCTTTGGTCACTAGGCCTATATTGAGTTACATTCCCCCTTTGGTCACTAGGCCTATATTGAGTTACATTCCCCCTTTGGTCACTAGGCCTATATTGAGTTACATTCCCCCTTTGGTCACTAGGCCTATATTGAGTTACATTCCCCCTTTGGTCACTAGGCCTATATTGAGTTACATTCCCCCTTTGGTCACTAGGCCTATATTGAGTTACATTCCCCCTTTGGTCACTAGGCCTATATTGAGTTACATTCCCCCTTTGGTCACTAGGCCTATATTGAGTTACATTCCCCCTTTGGTCACTAGGCCTATATTGAGTTACATTTCTGTGTTCCTAATCTAGTTTCAACTCCACGGCATGTGGTCCCCCGGCCTCAACCTAGAGTACATGAGCATTTATTTCGTAGCAATCCCACATTTTATCGCATCAATTGTTCTCACTTGTATGAACACAGCCTAGAGAGTATCACATTTGAATGAACACATACCAGTGATTATCACACTTGTATGAACATAGCCCAGTGAGTATCACACTTCAATTGCCATGACCCAGTGAGTATCACACTTGTATGAACATAGCCCAGTTAGTATCACACTTGAATAGTCATGAACCAGTGAGTATCTCACTTGTATGAACATAGCCCAGTGAGTATCACACTTTTATGAACATAGCCCAATGAGTATCACACACGAATGACCATGACCCAGTGAGTATCACACTTGTATGAACACAGCCCAGTGATTACCTCATCTGAATGAACATAGCCCAGTAAGTATCATACTTATATGAACATAGCCCAATGAGTATCACACTTGAATGGCTATGACTCAGTGAGTAGCACACTTGTATGAACATAGCCCAGTGGGTTTCACACACGAATGGCCATTATCTAGTATGTAAATACATACGAGTATCAATAATTTATAGCGGAGTAAAACGGGTTTAGGCCTATGCTTGCCAACTGAACGTGGCCATGATGCTTGCATCTAAACGCAATGTATGCAACATTTTGTTTACTAAGCTAAACTCCCGTTCTGACTTAGCAGCTCCCTTTAGCAAGAGTTGAAGAGATTGCTCTCCAAGGCAAAGGCCCACATGGCAAGTGCGTGAACAAGGAAGCCATTGGCTTATCGAGAGTCCAGACATTTTTCATTATCTTCCGAGATATCTGTCATTTTTGTTTTTAAACATATTCACGCTGCTAGCATTTACACAGTCTGTAGATAATCTGTTCCATTAATGTATTGTCCCCTGTAAGATGGAGTACTTTCTGATTTATTGATTGAGTGTTTGTTGCCCGTCGGCCTTTCGTTCTCGGTCGAAGGCGTCGCAGCGGGAGTCTAACTGCATCGAATTACACGAACTGCCAGGCGCTTAATGGTCGTCCTGGCCAATATGTTAGCCGCCAGGAAAACTTAAATTTGACCAGAATCTCCCACTTTTAAAAACAATTCTGAGAATACCACCAACGTGATATTCTTGATTGTGTTTGTAAATGGTTAGTTTTCGTTAACTCGTTTAGGTTCGGTGCCCCCAGAAAATTACTTTTGTTTCGCTTTAACTTATTCAGAAGTTTTCACTGTACGTTTTTCTGAATCTAAGTAATACGTAATATTCAAATTGTTCATGTACAATGGCGAGAAACCGTATTATCTGCTCGGGGGCAGGGGTGTCTCTCCCGCCAGTGAGGTCGTTGTAGCCGCTTCTGGGGGAATCTAGAACAAGAAAAGATATGTTTAACTACACATAAGGTATCGAGGGGTGTAGCTGGAAGTGGGAGGTGGGAGGTAGGAATGGTGGGCGGTGGGAATGATGGGAGGCAGGAATGGTGGGAGGTGGACTCTCACAAATGGTGGCAGGTGAGATTTGCCCCACAAACAGGTGGGACACGGGAAGTTGGCCTCCCAAAACAGGTGGGAGGCGGGAAGTTTCCCCCCCAAAAAAAACAAAACAGGTGGGAGATGGGACAGAGAGGACAGAGAGGTACACTGAATGTACACAGCTTACCACAACTCTTGAATGACTGTTCGTCCTACATGGCGATACCTGGCCTCCCACTGTTTCTGTTTCGGCAAACCCCAACTGGGTATCGCGCCAATGGTTGGATAACTACGCTATGAGCATCGGGCACGACCCGGCAGTTCCTTGAATTTGGAGCGTCGTTAGCCTCAACCCTTTGTGCTTGTAGGATGTTCCAAACAGTTAAGGTCGGGGGGGTGGTGAGTTTCTGTATTCCTCTGTGTTGGTTCTTATGTGTTTGTACTTGTAAGGGTGATATGAGCGTGTGTAAGGGTGATATGAGCGTGTGTAAGGGTGATATGAACGTGTGTTAGGGTGGTATGAGCGTGTGTAAGGGTGATATGAGCGTGTGCGCCTGCCAGCAGGTATAATGTTTGGCCGGAACAGCAGTTTGGACGACTATATACCTTATGGTTAATCGTAAGTTCCTCCTCCTGTCCTCGAGGTCTGACCAGCCTCGTTCTTCGATCATGTATGTGACTCTACTCCTAGTCGTAGTCACCTTTAACGCAACGAGCAGCTCTTCGTTGAATTGTTTCGATTGCTTTAATATATCTCACCTGTTCCATTCTCACAAACACTGAAACTGGCACACAAATATAAAACGAGAGGTTAATAAAAATTAACGAAGTAAGATACGAAATAGTAAATGCTCATGCTAGACGATAGTTTGTAGCGTCTGTATCCTACCGTTTAATCTTGTAAGTTAATTATGCTTGTTCATGTGTGAAAAGAGACAGTGGATCACCTCAACGACGTAAGACTGAAACATCCAAGAATCTCTAAGCATATATAAGACAAGTCACAAGGATGCAGTCCCAGGCACATATCAGTCTGTAAGTCCGCCGGGAAGAGGCGCCTGGTCCTAGCGCACTCCCACGCCTTCCCCTACAAGAAACACTGACATTAGCATTACAAGCAACAAGTAACACAGAAATATCAGAAGTTTCACTGAAAACAGAAACAATGCCATCATTCAGTATAACAACTCTTTCACATGTCATTATGATTATGTCCTCAAGAAAGAAAATAAATGGTTTTGGAGAAACCTCTTGTAGTTGAGTATGATAGTCTGAGTCACGGTGATGATGATGATGATAACGATGATGACGACGACAACGATGATGATAACGATGATGACGATGATAACGATGATGATAATGATGATAACGATGATGATGATGACGATGATAACGATGGGCATTCCGAAAGTCGTTTACCAGACATTATAACCGCTTTGGCAAAACATCGGGTTACCGAGTGCACATATAGCAAAAAGATATATAAATGTAACAATAATTTTATATACAAAAAGCGTTAAAGAAATCATAATAACCTAGATAAAACATGACGCATGTTATACACAAATCTAAGTAGCATGCTACATGAAAAAGGTGCGTCTTTAAAAGTTGCTTCAAAAAAGTTACTAATGACGAGATTGCCTTTATTTCGACAAGAAGGTTGTTATACATCCGCGGGACCGAAACTGAAAACTTTATATCGGCGCATATGTTGTTAGATGGCGGTACACACAAGTCGTTGTTGCTGGGACAACGTAGAAATTGCACGTCAGTGATGTAGACAGGTGCAAGCCCGCAACGTCAGAAGCAGTATTGTATATATGGTATGTACGCTGCTTCATCGGAAGTCAGTGAAGCTTCTTCAGCACAGAGGTGATGTGCTCCTGTCTGCTGCAGCTGGCCACCAGTCGGACTGTTGAGTTCTGCATCATTTACAGTTCGCCAGTGAGAACATCATGGATGTCGAACAGGAGAGCGTAATGGAGTGTAGCAGTTAGAGATAAAACATGGGTATTCCGAGCGTCGGTTCCGACATAATCCCTTTGACAAAAATATCGGTATCCCGAGCGCCGATTAAATGACATCATAACTGCTTTGCCAAAATCATTATGATCACTTTGGTACTCCGAGCGCCGGTTGGCTTGCAGATGACACAAAATTATTCAGAAAGGTTACTAATGATACAGATAAACAAAGTTTACAGGATGATTTAGATAAATTAGTTAAATGGTCAGAAAAATGGCAAATGTTATTCAATTTTGGGATGTGTAAATGTATACACATAGGACATGGAAACACGGACGAAGAATATAAAATGGGGGATGCTCAGGGGTGAGATTTAGCAAGTCATGGAAGGTAGCCAGTCGGACTACCAACCTGCAAAGTGAAGTAGCCCGACAGCTTCTGAAGTAGCCCACTTGCTAATCAATACTTTGGTGATAGAAAGTAAATACTTTGAAGATAGAATGTATGAACGACATCAACGACAAATCAAAAACAAACAGTTTTGAAACATTTATTTTCGAGGCAGGATCAATAGAATGTGATACATAATGTTGAATAAAATACAGTATACAATTATACACAGGTTGTTTTTCTTTCATAACATGGTACAACAACAGTATTACCAAAAAGTCTCCAAGCGTCACAGGACTTCAGATCCTGTGAACTGAACAGTCTCGTCGTGGAGATAATTATATCTAACTATAATCGAGATAGCATATGTTTTTTATGTATGTATGTATGTATGTATGTATGTATGTATGTATGTATGTATGTATGTATGTATGTATGTTTATATGTGGTTATGTTCAAGTGTTCCTCCTTGACGGCTTGCTCCTCGGGCGCCAAATTTTCAGGGATTAATCTACGACCCCACGAATGAAACGTAACACCTTTATTTTTTTAACACTCCATATATCAAGGGTTCTTAGTGGTTTTTACGTAAATCAAATGTTCGCTGCGTAAAACGTTAACTTCCAACAATCGCAGAATGTTCAGTGGCAGAAACCACGCGCGCCGCTGCGAATACTTCGGTACGTAAACCTGTTTGAGAGTACGTAGCGCATTATGGGCGGTTTATATTAATTATAGTAGAAAGCAAGCACCCACGTATTGGCCCGAGGTCGCAGACACAATACACAATAAAAAGACAGTAGAAAGCAGATATTCTGATATTCTACAACTAACACAAGTATCCATGGCCATGGCATAGGTCTAAATTCACGCGACCTTCTACATTTTGAACATGTATAACGAATATTGCATCACGTGTGTGACGCGGTTGTTTCTGATAATACGTTCGAGCGTATTGATGGCATATTGGTCTGAGGTATTTGGTAAACATTGCTATCATAACTGTCACGTATAAACTACCACATGATCCCGTTCTGGGGACGGGCATTTTTGCTAGTACAGGTGTATATATAATAGTGGCGGCACCAAGAGTATTAACATGACCGGTTATTATTTCAATGTAGAATGACCGTTCAGTTACATGTTGAGCGTCGATGTGGTTGATTAAAAATACCATGAATTCTCCCTATTGATATCGCTTCGGCTACGGTTTGGCAGCATTTCTTGCAGTATCAAACGTGTCACAAACACACGATGTATGGTTAACATGTAGCCAGGACAACACTTCTGAGATGTTTGTTAACATTCCGTTTATTTTTGCTGGGTCTAAAATATTGCAGCTCCGTACAAAATTCGAGTCGCCATGCGGGCTACTGTAGTCAAAAATTTAAGTCCTTAACCGACACAGATATCAACCAATGAATAGTTGTAGACGCTATACAGAATTTGGCGGGCCTGTCTGAAGAGATTTTCACCGAGGTAAGCGTTTGTGAACTTTGATGTTTCGTAATATAGCTAAAATAATGGTAAATAATAAGTCTACAGAAAAATTGTCCTGGTGTACGGATACTTTAGTATATTAGCTTTATAATGATATGTATATTATGACTATTGTCCGATGTGCAAAAAAGTAGCTCGAGTTTGAAAAACAGGCCTGCCACGCTCAAATTTAGGTAGCGCCGCCGGCGTTGCCGTTGCAAAATACTGTTGCAAAATACTGTTGATAACTTTATTTGTGGACTAGTAATAAAAGTGCACAATTGTTATAGTTTGTTAGTAAAATTAAGTGATAGTTTTATGGTTTTACAAAGCTATACTGGATGGGTCTCAGACTTCGTCAGGGTTGGGAGCGCCGTGCACACAGCGCACTTTGCCAATGCCATGTGGTTGACACAGCTATTCAAAAATCCACGGAATCGAACCATTTAAAACTGTCATCTGATGAATTTAATGCAAATATAGTAATTATAAATGTGCAGTTGTTGCATGTCGTTCAAAGGTCAATGGAGGTCAAATAATCAGGTCACTAAGGTCAATATTATGGTCAACAATTACGGCCTCTATTGACTTGATAGCATTCCAATACAGACTTAATTAAAAACTAAATAGGCCATCAAGACATGTAAATGGGTCAAAGGTCAAGGTGTAATAAACTAGGTCATTATTGGGTATTAAGGTCAAAGTGTACATAAATTCTCCCTTACACCCCCTCCCTGATACCACGTCATACATAATTACTTAATTTGGCAATTTTTCAACATATATAGGTAATTATAGGTCAAGGTCAAATAAGTAGGTCATGTCAAGGTCGTGTCAAGGTCACACGTTATTAGGTCAACATTTTAGGGTCCTCTAACTTTTTATTCCACCTCAATATCTTCTTTAGTACACATTATGCCATGTTCCCCTGCATTCAGTGGCAGTGCAACCAACAAACAGACCGGTCACAAGAAATGGACTCAATTCCATAAGACAAAATAGACCCTTTTTTTATGCCAAAAAGTGGAATAACTTCGCAAATAATAAAGATATTGAAAAAAAAATTAAAGTATGATAAATCGCATAACATACTTTATCAGACAGAAGTGTTTAAATGATTATAAAACAATTTGATGATACGAGTGTCGCCCCAAATGTCCACCACCACTATTCTGGTCTCTACGACAGTGTCCACCCGTTTCACTAAGAGTGAATCTGGGACGCTGCTCCTTCACCGTACAGATCTTGAAGGCTTCCTCATGAAAGCGTTCTTAGCTGTCGGGAGACGGTGCATCGCTTGCGTCAACACGGTCCGCCTATGGGCGATATTCGCAGAGTTCGCATGATCGTTCGCAGTGACGAAGTCTATTTGTCTCTGGCGCTTCGGCAGTAACATCGATCTCCGGTGGTCTGCACATATATCGTGTTTTGCCAAGTCTTCTTGGGCTTGGCGCAGTCCTTCCCAGTGACAAACACGTTCTTGCTTTCGCATGCACGCAAACTTTGCAGCGAAAGACGTGGCTTTTGCTATCGTGAATAAGCCACGCAAAACGTACGTACTAGTCCGCCTTTTTCCTTTCCGCGATCTTCGCCGGTCGAAGTACATTTACGAATCATTTTAACCGATAACAAATTTAAAAACTGCGAGGAAGTGAGCTCCCATATGTTAAGGTTATAATATTATTTTGTAGCTGCCCAGCAGGATGCAAACTTTCGCTGAGAGCAATTCCATCATTGGCTTATCGCCGGGCAATTATAGATTAGGGGGTGCGAAAAACAATTCCACGGATGGCGGGCAGCTATGATTCACGGGTTCACCGCCGCTTACACGACAATGCGCGTTAACGTGGTCGTAAATGCGTTTCTCCAAATTGGCGAATAGTTTTGTTTTCTTTTCGCCAAATGGGAAACCGTTTCGCCTATGGCGCAATTGGCGATCGGCAGCACTAGCCTAGGCAAGAGATATTGTAAGCGTTCCCTCAATCCAGATGCCATCCCAACAACAGTTTCTGCGTTGAATGTTCGACGTACACGCAAGAAGCGACAAACAACAGCCACCACCAGGGAGCAGGTAGGCCTAGCAATCACTGCCATCAACTGGTCGTGCATCAAAGTTTCCCTCCCTCCCATATAAGATAACCCATATAAAACATGTATTTTATTTGCCCATGGCATTGCAGATATGAGTATTAAGATTACTGGTGCTGGGGGGGAGGGGGGGGGTGAAAATTTCCAAACAAGCAATAATTATAGGCATGGTTATGTACATTAAAATTGCGATTGATTTATATCACTGATGTGATTAATATACAATGTTCCGTTTTGTTTTATGAACTATGCCGAATAGAGGGTCTGCATTAAAAATTACTGTGAACATTACACCCAAGTTTCCTTTATCATTGCCTAGCAACTAATAATACCAGTGTTGTGATGAATATCAGCTGCATGACAATGTACATAGTTTTAGAAAATAGCACATCATTCAGACATTTATATTTTTTATTGTTACAAGTTAGCTTAAATACCTATAGCTAATGAAATTTTTACCATTATTGTTTGCATTAGTTATTCATTTATTTTATTTTTTAGTTTTAGCTAAGGAAAATGTCTGCAGCCAAAGCCCCTCGTTCCAAGAAAGTTTTGCATACCACTGCATCTATAGTTGCAAGTTAAAATTTTATATTGTCCTACAATGATTCAATAATATTCATTAACTATTAAATCTTGTCACCAGTAGCGCACATTATTATATGGGCAATTCCACGGTTTTTTTTGCATATGTTTATATTTTCAAGACCAGCATATGCCTAGAAAGGAAGGTTAAATATGATCTGTAAGTATAAACCCTACCCTATAATAGGTAGCTGTATATATTGAAAAATCTAACAAATGGATGAAATTATGAAATTTTTTATTTT
Source organism: Lamellibrachia columna (assembly GCA_963662155.1). Classification (NCBI taxonomy): domain Eukaryota; kingdom Metazoa; phylum Annelida; class Polychaeta; order Sabellida; family Siboglinidae; genus Lamellibrachia; species Lamellibrachia columna. Next base: position 13,012,666 of record OY759261.1, read on the forward strand.
GGTAATGGAATTACACAGAAATAAACAACGTCAATTTCCAACATGTCATGACAGTTCATCTGAATCTTGCAACCAATTGATGCTGCTAGCTGACATTACTATATAGACATGGGTAGTAACTATGTATTGGACAGAAGTTTGGTCATGATATGTGCACTGTTTGTTTAAAATTGGTACATGTCTTTACTCTTCTGCATGTTTACAGGGAACTATATCTTCATATGATAATGCTTCTCTAATGTCATGTGTAATACACATTTTCACTGGATGTTGTGAGATTTAAAGTCAGGTTGTCATGTCTTGAACTCAAGTTGACATGGACCTTTCTGGAAACACGGAGACTGAAACTGCCCTATATATTTAACTTTGTAGTTAAATTAACCAAGACATTGTCTTATTGTCAGTGCTGACGTCTATTGCAAAAATAGGACTTTGTTTCCATTCCTGGATTCTTACACTACAAGAGAAAGTGCCATGTAATTCCATTACCGTAATTCCATTACCAAAATGTAATTCCGTTACCAGTTTTTACACAAGATCAGAGAAGACACATTAAAAGTTAGTGATGTAACCTTTTATCTAATAAGAGAATTTCAAGTAACTTTTAATTTCAATCAATAGTTAGTTCTCAGGAAAACTTTTATGACTTTTCGGTAACGGAATCACAGACAAAATATATGAAAATGTATCACCGTCCTGTTCAAAGTATGAGATATGCAGTACGTATTGCTTTCTGCATTTAGAATTTAGAGTATATTAACCTAAATAATCAGCAAAATAAAAATAAATAAGTTGAGAGTTAGGAAGATGGGGTGGGTGTTGCCTTTTCATTGGCTGCAATGCTAAAAACACACCTCATTGGAAATGCTATTTTTCAAGAAAATGAACCGATGACACTAAAATTTTTAGTTTGGTCAAAATTCTACATGTTTTTGACATAAGTAGTGAAATTTTGGTACTGTTCCCAAAAAAATTATTTTTAGCAGTCTGGGTTCTCCAATACGGAATTGCCCATATATTTCCTGGAATATAGAATGCCAATAGAAATTTACACTGTCAGATAATTAAATAAATAACTGCTAACTTGTTTGTCTGCATAAATGTTATTATAACATAACTTGCAAAAAGTTTTAGCAACTATTAATTGAATCAGTTAAATGTTTGGTGGTGTGTGTCATCAGTGTGGAATATCTGGTATTGTTTGTTCATGTGTGCATTAGTGCTTGTTTGTGTTAGTTCATGCACTAGTGCATGTTTACCTCAATGAATGTTTTACTGTTGGAGCATGATAATCTGGGGATATGTTCTCCAAGGACATCTGAAGGTTGACATGTTGGACACCACATACCAGGGGTAAGCCATATTGCATGTCGACATCTTGGGATTTGATCTTACTATCTCTAAAGTGGAACTTTGTGTAAAGTATGGATTGAACATCCTGAAGGTAAGTATATTTATTTTTCTGTTTCACAGTAATATATTCTTTTATGCTTAATCAACTACATTTATGTATAATTCTCATTGTAGGAATACAACTAGGAAGCAATTCAGATTTAGTGACATCATGAAAAAAAATTTCGAGTCGGTGAACCAATTGCCACGCAAGTTGTTGAATCTGCACATAATCTGGAAGTGTATAAACAAAACAGTTGGCAAATTTGTGGAACTGCCGCCATTTGTCACAACTGTCAAAGACTTAGTGACAAAAGTCACTACGCTCTTCAAAGATATCAAGAATCATGAATCCCTATTCAGTAAGCATTATCCTTTTCCTCATCATGTCGACATTTGATGTGAATGTTGGTTGTCATTCATAATGATGCTGTATCAAACTTAGAAATCAAGAGTAATGATGCCATTACACATAAGTTGTCGTGTCAAATTGTGAATTACTTAATATTTGAGATATTCCTTTTTGCAAGTACCTTTAATAAATATCTTCAACAGTTTGAACCTTCTGTTTGCTATGGGATGCTACTTACCAATTTTATTACTGACATTACAAAGGAATATTTCCATTTTTAATGTATTTTTAAATGGACAATAAAGTTCTTGAATCTTAAGTCCAAGTCTCTTATCTTGTCTACTGCTCTCTTTTCTGATTGGCATATGTAGTAGTCTTAATTTCTATGTCATCCAACTTCAGGGTTTAATGAATGATATATAAAAGTCATAATATTTGTGAATAAACAAAGTTAAATGATAACTGACCAGCCATTTATAAAAATTTAGTCGCACTTAGATGTAGCACAGCTGGGTGAGATTGGCATGACATCTGACATGATATCAAAACTGCCACTAGTTATCAGGAGGCTGCTAAAATTATTAAGATAACTAAGAAGTTTTTTAGCAGAATTATTCCCTAAAGAGTGCATCATTCAAACTCCATTCCTTAAAAAAAGATACAGTATTTATAATGAAGGTTGTGTTTCATTAATTCATAGCATTCTTAATTTTGTAGTTAAACATAACGTGGTGTCATCATTTGTAGGTGATTACAGACTCCATCAATACAGTTATGGGCATGGAAAAATATCAAAACGACATCAATGGCATTGTTAAGGCAATAAAGGAATTACTGAAAACTCCCAATTCGGACATTGAAGAAATAGGAGACAGCGTTATCAGGTAGAACACAGTGTAACGAATCGTGACTAGCTGACAGCAATTCTGAAAAACACTTTCAGAGTACACCGTTCCATTTATGTGTTCCTCAAGCAAACTTATTAATTTAACTTCTTCCAAAAGAAATTAATTATGGTTAATAATGCACACTAACTAAATGCAGTAAAACTGTAATTTACGCATTATATGGCATGCACCATTTGATGATATCGCAGTTATTTATACTTATTATTATCATATTTATTGCACTGAATGCCACACCATGCATGATAGCATCACCGTAGACAGCACTTTATCAATAGCAATTACTCGTGTAATAAAATCAAATTCCTCAATGTGTATGTTTTGTTCACATGATTATTTCTGCTGAACCATGCAGAAATAATGGACTGAGTAAGCTTGATATTCTAACAAATCTTTTAAATTTTACAAAGGCTAAGCACAGGAAATAAGGCTTGTGTGTCTTGTCAGAAGGATATCTGCTGCAGTTGCTGGTGTTGATGCCAAGAACAAGATTGTTAAAGCAAATTTCTTCTCAAAATGTTTGTAATTTAACATGATGCCTCGTCATTTTGAGATATTCCTATAAGTTATTACTGTGTTAGCTTTCTATCTACAGTACTGCAAACCTAAAACATTCAAGCAGCACATTGTCTTATTTCACATTAAAAATATCTTGTATGCCACATAAACAAGAACTGAAATTTTCAACTTACAAACCATGGCAAATGTTTGAACCAGACTTATGCTGCATGTGATGTGTAAATATTTCCCCTACCTCCCTACAAAAATATTTGGAAGGTTTGCTGCATGAAATGTTGCAACAAGCACTGCATGTAGCACATACGTATTTTTAAATCACTACAGTTTGTCCTTATTGATGACCAGTGAAATTAACTGCAATGCAGAATTACGAGGAAATAAGCAACTTATTTGATTAAATGGCTGAATTCAGTGTTTGATGCCTAACCATGAAACTATGCACAAATAAATATATTTAGACGTTTGCATGTTTTCATAAACTATATGACATTGCAGATAACTAGCCATATTGGTTTGATATCAAAAAAGGAACTGACTGATATTTGGGAACTTGAAAAGGGTCAAGCAGTCTATCACGGACAAAGTGGAACAGGTAAAGTCAGTGGGAGAGTGTTTTATCATGTTTTATATGTTCCCCGCTGAACATTTTATATAATCTTATATTTTTTTGTGCCCTACATTTAATGTTTTATTTATAAATATACTTTTAAATATAACTCTACTTTGAGTAATAACGTAATGTAAAGCGCCATAAAGCACTCGGTGAGTATGATGCTACATAAAGTTTGAATTTTTTTTATTACAATATATGTATGTGGCTGTAGACAAGTACCAATGTCTCCTTGTTAATGTGCTGTAGACAAGTACCAATGTCTCCTTGTTAATGTGCTGTAGACAAGTACCAATGTCTCCTTGTTAATGTGGTGTTGGCAAGTACCAGTGTCTCCTTGTTAATGTGCTGTAGGCAAGTACCAGTGTCTCCTTGTTAATGTGCTGTTGGCAAGTACCAGTGTCTCCTTGTTATTGTGCTGTTGGCAAGTACCAATGTCTCCTTGTTATTGTGCTGTTGGCAAGTACCAATGTCTCCTTGTTAATGTGCTGTTGGCAAGTACCAATGTCTCCTTGTTAATGTGCTGTTGGCAAGTACCAATGTCTCCTTGTTAATGTGCTGTTGGCAAGTACCAGTGTCTCCTTGTTAATGTGCTGTTGGCAAGTACCAATGTCTCCTTGTTAATGTGCTGTTGGCAAGTACCAATGTCTCCTTGTTAATGTGCTGTTGGCAAGTACCAATGTCTCCTTGTTAATGTGCTGTTGGCAAGTACCAATGTCTCCTTGTGAATGTGCTGGTGGCAAGTACCAATGTCTCCTTGTTAATGTGCTGTTGGCAAGTACCAATGTCTCCTTGTTAATGTGATGTTGGCAAGTACCAATGTCTCCTTGTTAATGTGCTGTTGGCAAGTACCAATGTCTCCTTGTGAATGTGCTGGTGGCAAGTACCAGTGTCTCCTTGTTAATGTGCTGCTGGCAAGTACCAATGTCTCCTTGTTAATGTGCTATAGGCAAGCACCAACATCTCCTTGCTATGTGCTGTTGGCAAGTACCAATGTCTCCTTGTTAATGTGCTGTTGGCAAGTACCAATGTCTCCTTGTTAATGTGCTGTTGGCAAGTACCAGTGTCTCCTTGTTAATGTGCTGTTGGCAAGTACCAATGTCTCCTTGTTAATGTGCTGTTGGCAAGTACCAATGTCTCCTTGTTAATGTGCTGTTGGCAAGTACCAGTGTCTCCTTGTTAATGTGCTGTTGGCAAGTACCAATGTCTCCTTGTTAATGTGCTGTAGACAAGCACCAACATCTCCTTGCTATGTGCTGTTGGCAAGTACCAATGTCTCCTTGTTAATGTGCTGTTGGCAAGTACCAATGTCTCCTTGTTAATGTGCTGTTGGCAAGTACCAATGTCTCCTTGTTAATATGCTGTTGGCAAGTACCAGTGTCTCCTTGTTAATGTGCTGTTGGCAAGTACCAATGCCTCCTTGTTAATGTGCTGTAGGCAAGCACCAACATCTCCTTGCTATGTGCTGTTGGCAAGTACCAATGTCTCCTTGTTAATGTGCTGTTGACAAGTACCAATGTCTCCTTGTTTATGTGCTGTTGGCAAGTACCAATGTCTCCTTGTTAATGTGCTGTTGGCAAGTACCAATGTCTCCTTGTTAATATGCTGTTGGCAAGTACCAATGTCTCCTTGTTAATGTGCTGTTAGCAAGTACCAATGTCTCCTTGTTAATGTGCTGTTGGCAAGTACCAATGTCTCCTTGTTAATGTGCTGTTGGCAAGTACCAGTATCTCCTTGTTAATGTGCTGTTGGTAAGTACCAATGTCTCCTTGTTAATGTGCTGTAGACAAGCACCAACATCTCCTTGCTATGTGCTGTTGGCAAGTACCAATGTCTCCTTGTTAATGTGCTGTTGGCAAGTACCAATGTCTCCTTGTTAATGTGCTGTTGGCAAGTACCAATGTCTCCTTGTTAATATGTTGTTGGCAAGTACCAGTGTCTCCTTGTTAATGTGCTGTTGGCAAGTACCAATGTCTCCTTGTTAATGTGCTGTAGTCAAGCACCAACATCTCCTTGCTATGTGCTGTTGGCAAGTACCAATGTCTCCTTGTTAATGTGCTGTTGGCAAGTACCAATGTCTCCTTGTTAATGTGCTGTTGGCAAGTACCAATGTCTCCTTGTTAATGTGCTGTTGGCAAGTACCAATGTCTCCTTGTTAATGTGCTGTTGGCAAGTACCAATGTCTCCTTGTTAATGTGCTGTTGGCAAGTACCAGTGTCTCCTTGTTAATGTGCTGTTGGCAAGTACCATTGTCTCCTTGTTAATGTGCTGTTGGCAAGTACCAATGTCTCCTTGTTAATGTGCTGTAGGCAAGCACCAACATCTCCTTGCTATGTGCTGTAGTCAACTACTAAAATTTCCTTGCTCCTAGCGGTTGTAGGCAAGCACGGAGAAAGCAACTCAGCAGAAATCAAGAAGGTTCAGATGGAGCAACTTGCTACACTGTTGTTTACCTGCACCATTCCCACACGCGTATGACCTCTTCATGCAGACAGTCAAGAACATCAAACAAGCTTGGCGTACCAGTGTGTCCGGGTCTGTATTTGAATTTGTTTTGCTGTTTAAAGGTCAGATCACAATAATACTGCCTGCTACAGCTACAGGCAATTTCAGTGAGTTTTTTTAACTGCCAGGTCACTTGATCTAGTCAGCCAGCAAGTTTCTGTTTTCTTTCTTCCTCCTCAATTAATGTAGCCCATTGTGAATTAGGGTCATTGGTGTTCATATCTGTAGAGTGTATGAATTGTTCAACGGTATGTACAGTTGGCTTAATGCATATTTAAAAAAAAATTATTTAAAGAATTGACTTTGAACATTAAGTTGGTAACTTTGAAAGTGTAAGTTTATGTCATAGTATGTAGAGTTGGAGCCACTTTTGCCCTTTTCCAGCGAATTCCATATGGGTCCAATTGAAAATAATTTAGTAGGTTGTCCGATGTCTTCATAAAAACTAAATGACACATTTGCACAAATGAGCTAGCATTTCATAGTGGATACTAGATAGGTTCGATTTTTTGTAAAATGATTTTGAAACGAGGCAAGAGAAAAATCAAATTGAGGAGGGTGCTTGTCTCCCACAATTGCCATGAGACTATCAAATCTCCTGTTTTCTTGCTCAGAAGAACAAATCTCCCACCAGATTTCTGCTGAAACAAAACAAATTCTTTACAGCCTAACAACAGATCGTTAATCCCTCCCTTTACTAACGACTGAACAATGCAGACCTGTGTCCTTGTGTGTTGTTGACATTGTTTATAAGCCATAGGAGATCAAAGCACTGGGCCCACGGGGTCCCTATTGTGCATTTGTCACCGACTAAACCAGGCTCACATTAATCGATGTACAATCCGTTAACTATCCATTCAGATAATACCTATCAATACATCATGGTGTAAGACGTATTATGTTTATGTTCACATACAATAGATACAAAATGGCACAGACACTGCTTGAAGAAATCTTTGGGCCAAAGGTGAATGAAAAGTTCCCAAAGAAACTGTTTGAGTAGACATCATGTGGTGATGGTGTCTGGGAAACAGACGGAAATGGTTATTACAGCCACAAATGAATCATGCTGGAAGTCACTGTTGGACTGGAAGTAAATATATATAACAATTCCATTCAAATTAAGCAGGTGCCTGATATTTAATCAAATGTTTTTCTATGAAAAAGTACAGGAAATGTAATATTTTCTATTGTCCTGCTTTTATGATTATTGCTGTCCATATTACCCTTACCCAGTATCTCCACATGAATTTTTTCTATGAGGTGTCATGTAGGTGTTGGTAAGCTTTTCCACTGCAGCTTGGCAGGGGTGTGCACATAGAGCGCTGATGTTTACATGTTATGACATGATTACACGTCATGTATATGGCAAGACTCAAATTCTACTAGAAAATAAAGATCTATCACTAAATATAACATATTCATTCGTCCTTAATGTTTGGTCATTTGATAAGATTGCCTCAAGCCTTCAGCTGGTAAGCTTCCAGAATACTTGCCATGGATGACGCTTACAACTAATCACCTAATGTGTGTATTGAATGTTGTTGGATACTTCACATGGATGACCCTTACAGCTAATCAATCTAAAATGTGTATTGAATGTTATTGGATACTTCACATGGATGACCCTTACAACTAATCAATCTAACAGGGAAGGAGAAGGGAGTGGGGGAGACGGGAGGGAAAACAACCGGAGTGAAGGAGAGGGGAGTAGGGGAGACAGGAGGGAAGGAGAAGGGAGTGGGGGAGACGGAAGGGAAGGGGTCAGGACAGAATGTGATGGAGGGGATCGAAAGGAAGAGTTATTCTGCAGCAGTGATAGAGGGGGTGAGGAAGAGAGCGAGGGTGTTTGTGGGGGATTCGATAGTTAGGAAGACCGACAGAGTCTTAAACAAGGGAGATGATGTGGTGGTCTGCTTGCCTGGAGCCAAAATAGAGGCGATAACTGAGAGGGTAAAAAACATCGTAGGCTCGGGTAAGGGTGGATCTGTTTTAGTACATGTAGGGACAAATAACGTAGAGAGGGAGGGTACAACTGCCATAGTTAGGAAATATAGGCAGTTGGTCAGAACACTAAAACAGACGCGGGTTGAGCAGGTAATACTGTCAGGGATTTTACCTGTAATGGGCAGGAGGGGTCATAAATATCGAAATTGTCGGGGGATGGCAATTAACATGTTAGTCCAGAGGCTGTGTAGGGAAGAGGAAGTTGGATTTATGGGGAAGTTTTGTTGGGAGGGCTGATATGTACATGAAGGATGGGCTTCATTTAAGTGGAAAGGGGGCGGCAGTATTCGCGGACAAACTTTCAGCAGCAGTAGATAGCGACTTGGGTACAATGACAAATATTTTTGGAAGTAAACATTCTTTAAACTAGAAGTGCAGGGGGGTTACCTAGAGGTGTCTCAAGCAGAACAAGAGGCCACTAGCACAGATAAACCAATATCAAATCATCCGAAAATCATCTCTGAAAAAGGTTATAGATGCGTATGTTTAAATGCAAGGAGCATAGTAAATAAGAAAAACGAATTAAACATTATGGTAGAAGATATTGACCCTCACATAATTGGTATAACTGAATCATGGGCTAACATAGATATAACAGATGCTGAATTAGGACTGACAGGATACGTAATGTTTAGGAAAGATCGAATAGGAAGAAGGGGCGGGGGAGTTATTTTATATGTTAAAGAATCTATTCAGGCTTATGAAATAAAACTAGAAAGGGAAGCAGATTGCGATGAAGCTGTTTGGTGCAAAATTGTTTCAGGAAATTCAAAATTAACTATTGGATTAGTTTACCGAAGTCCAAACATAAACGAAGAGGACAACACAAAAATAAAAAACGCTATAAAGGAAGTTAGTAAAGGGGAATGTATCATAATGGGAGATTTTAACCATGGACACATACAATGGAATTCTCTAGAGAGCACAGGGATTGAGGATCAACAATTTCTATGTTTAATCCAGGATAGCTTTCTTACTCAGCACGTACTAGAACCAACCAGGGGAGAAAATGTATTAGATATAGTTTTGTCATCACAAAAAGAATTAGTGGACAATGTAAAAATATTTGAACCATTGGGTAATAGTGACCATAATCAAATACATTTTGACATCAATGTAAAATCAGAAAGTAAAAATAAGAAAACGTACAAGAGAAACTTCCACAAAGGTAACTACAAAGATATGAGAAAATACTTAGCACAGCTAGATTGGAATAACATGCTGATGGATAAGACTGCAATTGAATGTTGGAATATTCTAAAATATGAAATTGAGAGTATCATTGATAAATTTGTTCCCTTCCGAAAACAAGGAAAACGGTGTAGAAAGAAACACTTGTCAAAAGAGGCAATTAGAAAAATAATGCTAAAACAAACTATGTGGAGGGTTTATAGGCGTACCAGAAAGGAAGAAGACTATGCAAAATACAAAGAGGCACTTAATGCAGCTACAACTGAAATCAGACAATCTAAAAGAAGCTATGAGCAAAAACTGGCATGTAACATAAAAACTGACAGCAAGAGTTTTTATGCATATGTCAGGAGTAAACAAAACGTACAAGACAAGGTTGGACCTCTAGAAGACAGTGCTGGAAATATAATATCACGGGTTTTTAATGGCGGAAGACCTAAATGGTTACTTCAGTTCAGTGTTTACAAAAGAAGATATTAGTTCATTACCAGTTGCTGATGCTAAATTTCAGGGGGCTAAATCTGAATATTTAGGACCGTTAGTTGTAACTCCAGAATTGGTAGCTAGGAAAATAAAGGCAATGAAGGATAACAAATCACCGGGAGTGGATGGGATTCCTCCAAAATTACTAATGGAAACAGTAGATCAAATCAGTATACCACTTGCAAGAGTATTCAACTTGTCATTAAAAGAGGGAGTTGTTCCGTTTGAATGGAAAGAAGCAAACATCATACCATTATTTAAAAAGGGTTCGAGAAATAAATTATTAGAAAGGTTAATTAAAGACCATATGGTGGACTTCCTCGTTAAGCATAAATTATTAAATTCATCTCAACATGGATTCCTTAAAGCGAGGTCATGCTTAACAAATATGTTATGTTTTTTGGAAGAAATCACTAAGTGGATAGACATGGGATCGCCAGTAGATATTATCTACTTAGATTTTCAGAAAGCTTTTGACAAAGTGCCACATCAAAGATTGCTACTTAAATTAAAAGCCCATGGTATCGGGGATAGCATAACTGACTGGATAGAACAATGGCTGACTGACAGAAGACAACGAGTTGTAGTAGATGGCGAAGTTTCAAATTGGAAATCGGTTTTGAGTGGGGTACCTCAAGGATCAGTATTAGGACCTATATTATTCTTAATTTATATCAATGACTTGGACGAGAGTATAACAAGTAACGTACTGAAATTTGCGGACGACACAAAACTGTTTAGAAAGGTTAATACTGATGGTGATAAACAACATTTACAAAACGATCTAGACAGATTAGTGAAATGGTCTGAGAAATGGCAGATGCTGTTCAATTTTGGGAAATGTAAATGCCTACATACAGGACATGGGAACTTGAATGTAAACTATAAAATGGGAGCTACTGTTCTTGGTACTACTGTAAAAGAAAAGGACTTAGGAGTTACAATAAGCGCTGATATGAAAGTTTCAGAGCAGTGTGGTATTGCAGCTTCAAAGGGTAATCAAATTCTTGGATTGATTAGAAGAAACATAACATATAAGGGAAAAAAGTTAATTATACCTCTTTATAAAGCAATAGTTAGACCTCATTTAGAATACTGTATACAAGCATGGAGACCATATCGTAAGAAGGATATAGATACGCTTGAACGCATACAAAGGAGAGCAACTAAAATGATTCCAGAACTTAGAGACCTTAGTTATGAAGAACGCCTGAAAGAATGTGGTTTAACAACTCTAGAGACAAGGAGGTTAAGAGGAGATCAGATTGAAGTTTTTAAGATATTGAATGGGTATGAAAATATTGATAGAAATATGTTTTTCTCACTCAAGAAGGATAGCAGAACTAGAGGACATGAGGTAAAATTAGTAAAGGATCAATGTAGATTGGACATCAGGAAGCACTCGTTCTCACAGAGGACAATAAATGAATGGAACAAACTGTCTACAGATTGTGTAACTGCTAGCAGCGTGAATATGTTTAAAAACAAGGTTGACACATATATCAGGAGGGCGGGTTATAAGTAGGTGAACATTGTTGGACTCTCGATAAGCCAATGGCTTCCTTGTCCACTTGCCATCTGGGCCTTTGGCTTGGATGGCAAATCTTGTTAAACATGTGTATTGAATGTTGTTGGATACTTCACATGGATAACCCTTGCAACCAATCAGCTAAAGTGTGTACCGAATGTGGTAGAAAAAACAGGTAAGTTGGATACAACTAACTAACTCAAGTGTGCAATTTGCCCTTTATTATTATTATATATATATTTTTTTGACAGTCTTGGCAGAATCTATTGATATCAGTTCCATGTTTTCTGTGATTTTTCCTAAGGACCACAATGGAAATAAGTGCTTGAGTTTTTTGTGTCATCCTATTATTAAGATTCATTTGATGTATGTACAAGTTACATTTTTATAGTGAATAAATGAAAAATATACATATAAAAACTGTGTCTTACTGATACTTGCGTTAGTTCATGAATGTAATTGAATTGAATTTTATTCAACATAAACATAATATATACAAGGTGCAGCAATACATAAGATATATCTACTGAACCAAAGAACATCAGTCAGGATGCTGTGAACATATAAAATATAAACAATAATTTTACAAATATGTTGAAAGGAAATGCATGAAGTTATAAAAAAAAATTCCATTCCCTATTAATATTTAAAGTAAATAATCACAATTAGAAATGTCATTCTTCAAGTTATGTATTTTAACCCCATGAGAAGCCAGTGGTAAACTTGTGAGGCAAAGGCAATTTTAAGCTAGTTATATGTGTGCCTAAATGTTATAACTTTGTTAGTAATTATCATAAAAAAATGAAACATCAGTTTGTTGGTAAGAGGATTCATTACTAAAACAAATTCATGACGACTTAATTACACTATCTCATCTTGCAAATATTATCTTAATTTTGACAAAATATATAGCAAAAACAGATCACTAGCTAAATCAGTGTCTGAATTACATGAAATCATTAATAGTAATTGAGCAGATATGTCAATCATTGAGCTATGCATTGATACCACCTGTTCCCTTGATGGCCGTTTATGAATGGACTTAAATCAACCGAATGTTAAAAACAAATGTTTTTAGCATTGATACATATACATAAACTCAAAATACTCCTTGTACTTACCATTGACTGAGATGTGTTAATGCATCCAGAAATGATTAATAGAACTTGTGTTTATAATTGATAATCTTTTTTTAGACTTTGCCAAGAGTCTAGGCCTTCCTGATCTCTCAAAGTTGAAAGATGTTTTCAACTTCAATATGAACTCCATCACGCAGAACAAAGTGCTACGTCTCCTTCATAAGGTCGGCTTGTAAAAGGTCAAGACAAGCATCTTGAAAGCTGTGGAAGAAATCAAGGTTGGACAATATTTTATCAGTGGTGGCTTATTACTTATATACTATTACTGTACTGGCTTAGTATTTCAGGAAAATATTCTTATGAATCATTTAATGAAATATTGATTTCTGGTGGAGACAGCTAATTTATGACCAGCATAACTGTCATCATTTTGTCTGATGTTTCAACACGAAGTCTTCTTTAGCATTTTGATAGATATAACCAGGAGTGTTTGGACCATTGTAGGTAGAATGGTATGCCATATGTCATACAGGTCACAGATGATGGAATGTTTGTCACTATTGTTACTTTCATGTAGTTTAATATGTTTTTATTATTGCTCTCATTAATTGTGTTGAACACATTATACTGATGTTACCTTGTGTTATCAGAGCTTAACTCAAGTGTTTAGTATAGGAGTTCATAGATCAATTGTGAGTTCTTTAGAAAGTCTTACAAGGCAGTAACATGTACTTAACATTGGCAGAATGTTTTGACATTAGGAGTCGAGTTGGCAAGAACGTCTAGTGTCGCTTCGACAATACTTGCATTAGCATCAGTTGTTGTGTTGACCTCAAGTTGTTCATCTACTGACACACATTGACCGCCTACGTCCGATATGACACCTGTATCCTGGAACTGACCAGCTTCAAGGTGTTTAAAGAGGACTTCAGTGAGTGATTTTACAGCAAACTAAATTTAGTAATCATTTCACTCGAGTAGTAACTTGTTCATATCTCACTGATCCATTTGGATATCACAGAGGACAATAAATGAATAGCATGGCACAGATTGTATGCTAAAATGGAAATTTGGTAAAAAAAATTAGGGGGTATGACACCAGTATGTGAGGGAGCAGGTAGCCATTTTGCACTATAACAGTAGTTGGTGATATTTGTGTTGTGGCCCAGTGCATTAGCAACATTGTGTAACAAATTTGGACAGAATAGTTGTATTTTGGTTGTGTCACAGCCACTGGAAGCGTTGCGTAGATCAGCATTTTCAAATCTGGCCGCAATGGGTATTTGGTCATGTGATACCCCTTTATGGTGGCGTGTCGAAATCATGCCATTCGCCTTGTATCTTATCAACTAGAAGTATGAAAACAGTCACATAAACAATAACATTTGACAAACCTGACAAATGGGTATTTACCCAAAATCCTTATATGTTATATGTGAAAAACTGTAAATTTTCTTACAAAGTTATGCCATGTTTGGGTAAAAATCAAGCAATTATATGAATAGTAGTTTGGAAAAAAACTCATTCATAAATTTAAAGAGACAGTAAACAGGCTTCATTGGTACGCAATGCTCTGGAAATCTAGTGTGCATGATCTATGATTTATCAAGTGTCAATAACAACCTATTAAATTAAATTATGTGACTGGTTTTCAGCTAATAATACGGACAAAGCATTGTTTAGACTTGGCTGTCAAACAAATAATAATGATTTGACAAGTAGGAGTGTTCCATAATGTGTCTACATATATATTGTGCCGCAACTTGATATAAAATATTCAAAGGGACAGTAAGCAGGCTTCATTGGTTCGCAGTGCTATGTAAATCTAGTGTACATGATCTATGATTTATCAAGTGTCAAAATCGACCTATAATTAAATTATGTGACTGGTTTTCAGCTAATAATACGGACAAAGCATTGTTTAGACTTGGCTGTCAAACAAATAATAATGATTTGACAAGCAGGAGTGTTCCATAATGTGTCTACATATATATTGTGCCGCAACTTGATATAAAATATTCAAATATTCAAAGGGACAGTAAGCAGGCTTCATTGGTTCGCAGTGCTATGTAAATCTAGTGTACATGATCTATGATTTATCAAGTGTCAAAATCGACCTATAATTAAATTATGTGACTGGTTTTCAGCTAATAATACGGACAAAGCATTGTTTAGACTTGGCTGTCAAACAAATAATAATGACTTGACAAGTAGGAGTGTTCCATAATGTGTCTACATATATATTGTGCCGCAACTTGATATTTTAGTTTCTGAAAAAAAAAATCACTATTAATGTCACTGCGAAATCTGTACTAGAGCATACAAGACCAAGACACGTACAGCCTAGAGGCGACATGACACTTCCCATGCATGGACACAAACAATAGTTAAGACCAACTAAAAGGATAATAGCCTGACTCTAGCTGTTCTGTTCAGTGTGTGTGTGTGTTGCGGGGAGGGGGTGTTTGGAAGGAGGAGCGTTTGTTGTTGCAGCTGCATGGACTGAACTTGATCTGTGTGTCATACAGTGTTACTAATCTTGGCTAGATGTAATGTAAACTGTTTAGTATAAAGCCCTCAGTTTTTGTCATTTTGTTTATCAAGACAGCAACAAACGCACATGTATTCTACATGCTTTTCAATGAAAATGCTACTGGCCAAATTGGCTCAAAAGGGAAACTTTTGTTTAGCAAAATCTGATGCCATATGGTCTATATCCCAAATGACCACCGGTAGCGCTAGCGTAGCTAATGATGGAGATGATTCTGTTTCAGTTACAAGTTTTTACACTTACATTGCATGCACACAATACTTGTGGTGGGACAAGCGTTTGTCACCTTCTCGTGGTTCCTACTGTGGATCATGACAGCAAACTTTGCTGTCGTGTGAACAAAGAACAGCGCACTATCTTGTAAATGACACTATCTTGTAAATCGTGGATATTGCGTTTGTTTTATACTGAGGGGCTTGGTGCTATGCAAAGTCATATCAGTTGCTGACTTGAGACGGTAGGTGCATGGTTTTGAGACCTTAACATGTCTAAAGGGAAATGTGGTTGATACCAAATAAATAAACTGCCACATTATTCACACAGCTTGACATCTAAAATGATGGTGATATGGAGCCTGTTTGTTATGAAGGAAACACATATTTGGCTTTGTTGCAATATTGAGAGTTGCAGTCCGACCCATGTTTGCTGTAGTGACCGACTATGTGCAGCATAAACATCGTCATGTCTTCGGGATGGTCTACAACTGAGCCTCCTTTAATATCTCTGGCATTTCAAGAGGTAACTCTTTGACAGCCTAAACAGCAATGAACATAACAAATTACATGCTTCCTGATGTGCTTTCATTGATATCTAATTTTTTTCCAGTGGGACGGTAGTTTTGTATGTTAGTATGTTGTATCAAGCCCCTAAGAATGTAGAATATTATATTACATAACATAGTAGCTGTCACGCCATCTTGGGACCACTACCTGAATAAATGAATTCACATGGACAGTACATGCTCTCGCATTTTTATTTGCAATATTGACAGTTGCACTTCGACCCATGTTTGCTGTTGTGACCGATTATGCGCAGCGGAAACATCGTCATGTCTTCGGGATGGTCTACAGTTGAGACTCCTTTGTTGTCTCTGACATTTCAAGAGGTACCTCTGAAAGCATAAACAATGTTGGTTAATGCAACAAGGTAATGAACATAACAAGTTACATGCTACATGATATGCTCTCATTGGTATCTAATTTTTCCCCAGTGGGATAATAGTTTTGTATGTTAGTATGCTGAATCAAACCCATAAGAATGTAGAATATTATATTGCATAACATAGTAGCTGTCACACCATCATGGGACCACTACCTGAGTAAGTGAATTCACATGGACAGTACATGATCTCGCATTTTAAATTGCCCATGTCCAAATTTGCTTCTTTCATAATTGTATACCTTGTACAGATATACATTGGGCTTTTAGAGTCATTCTTGCAAATAACTGTCTTAAGTTTTTACTTAGTCGTGTTTCACGTATTGTGTTCATAAACTGTTGAATAATAACAGCAGATTATTAGGTGACAACTTTTTGTTTGTTTCACACATTATAATGGGAGTTTTTAGTTTTACAAAATTAGATAGCTTTAATATATGCAATTCACAAGATAATCCATTTGTGTGATGGCAATAGTATACATTGCTGACAATCCTTGCTAATTGCCTTTTTGACAAATAAAAATGCAGTCAATATTTGTTTTTTAGGTATTTCTCCACACTCCACAACAACATGAAACTCAAGGCAGGTACTGTGAATAGTATAGTTTTAAGCAAGCTTTTTTATCTAGTAAATGTTTTGCACTAGTACACATAATTGCAATACTCGACGGCTCCAAAGTTATCGTCCAATTAAGACACCTACAAATTTACTTACATATACCATTTCAGTATCATTGATTTTTACCTTAGTACTGGCTTTTTTATAGTTACTAAATAGCATGAAATTAATTTCCAACACATTAAGTGATAAGTTATTAACTACAAACCACATACCCAATTAACCCAGTTGTTTGCCTATATCTTTGACGAGTTCAAGAATACAATTTAATGGTGATGAACTATATGTTGATTGATCGGGCCCTATATATCTCATTTATTATATTATTATCATATGTAAGCATCACTTCTATCCAGCTGCACTGTTCACTGTTTGTATACTATGCAATGTCTCAAGAATGGGGCTCTCTCTCAAACAACGCCAAGAATGAACATGAACGCAGAGTCATCACGGTTACACACAATTTTTACGCTGCATATCAAGCAACAGAGATTTCTGGATGGGGTACAAACATTCAGTCTTATTTACCGCTATTAAAAAAAATTATTGGGAGTTCAACTAATGTTAAGATATATTCTGCAGTGGTTTACAAAAATTACTACAGTTTTAATATTAGTGTACAATTTATTTCTCTAACATGTATGAACAAGAATAACGTGAACTTTATATATGTTGCCACTGAACTACAAAATGTTAAATTTCTGTATTACTCTGCATTATTGAATAGTTTACGGTACTTGACCGGCGTTTATGTTTAATATAAATGTAATTTTGTTTGTTCAAAGCCACGTACATCAATTTTTTTTACCATACCAACTACAAGGTTTTAGTTAAACAAGTGACTGACTCACTGACTTTGAGACTCTGACTGCCAAGTTCCACTTCATTGACCTCGCTGGTTCGGAGTGACTGAAGTGCACTGGAGTGATGGACAACCACGCCAAGGAGGGACTGTGGACTGGTCAGTGGATATAACAGGCTAGTTTTTGACATGCTTGATTCGGAAACGGAAGTGTTTATTTCACCCAAAAAATATAGCATAACAGAGTCAGAGTTAGCATTCAAAACACCATCTTTTAAAAAGTATAGCATAACAGAGTCAGAGTTAGCATTCAAAACACCATCTTTTAAAAAGTATAGCATAACAGAGTCAGAGTTAGCATTCAAAACACCATCTTTAAAAAAATTACGAATATAATTCTTATGCCTTATGTAAAACAAGCATGACATTAATGAAATATCCCAGGTAACATTGACACATGATTTAACGTGTTCTGAAGGTGAATTCACATGTTTTCGTACGTGAATTCACGGGATTGTGTGGACAAATTCGGTGTACAAACACGTGCGTACACTGATTCAGAACACATGAAATCACGTGTCTCAATTGGTTCAATTCACGTGGTACCATTTGTGAATTCACAATATTCTGTGGACAAATTGTACAGACACTATTAACTCTGGTTCAGAACACGTGGAATCACGTGTTTCAACTGGTTCAATTCATGTTTTACCGAACGTGAATTCACGAGATTCTGTGGACACCTTTATCCGTGAAAACACGTGTCCATAAACTTGTATTAACAGGTTCAGAAAACGAGAAAACACGTGTCCATAGAGGTCGATTGACGCATACTGTAAATCAAGACAAATTGTGTAGGATACAACTCATTTATTGTATGGTAATGATAATGTATAATATCTAAGCGATACAACCATAACTCCCTACTTTGTTTACACATGAATCACTATGTGAGCATAAATAAAATTGTATATTGAAATGAGCTACCACTAACATTTTACTTCTCTTACCAGAGGATACATTTAATTGGGTCTTTGCACCAAGAACAAATGACAAATTTGGGAGTGCATATTAATAATGTATTCACTCATTGTCTCCACACAACAGTCCTTCTGTGTTAACACTGCATTCACTCAATATCTCCACATGACAGTCCTGTGTTAACACTGCATTCACTCAATGTCTCAACATGACAGTCCTTCTGTGTTAACACTGCATTCACTCAATGTCTCCACATGACAGTCCTTCTGTGTTAACACTGCATTCACTCAATGTCTCCACATGACAGTCCTTCTGTGTTAACACTGCATTCACTCAATGTCTCCACATGACAGTCCTGTGTTAACACTGCATTCACTCAATGTCTCCACATGACAGTCCTTCTGTGTTAACACTGCATTCACTCAATGTCTCCACATGACAGTCCTTCTGTGTTAACACTGCATTCACTCAATGTCTCCACATGACAGTCCTTCTGTGTTAACACTGCATTCACTCAATGTCTCCACATGACAGTCCTTCTGTGCTAACACTGCATTCACTCAATGTCTCAACATGACAGTCCTTCTGTGTTAACACTGCATTCACTCAATGTCTCCACATGACAGTCCTTCTGTGCTAACACTGCATTCACTCAATGTCTCAACATGACAGTCCTTCTGTGTTAACACTGCATTCACTCAATGTCTCCACATGACAGTCCTTCTGTGTTAACACTGCATTCACTCAATGTCTCCACATGACAGTCCTTCTGTGCTAACACTGCATTCACTCAATGTCTCAACATGACAGTCCTTCTGTGTTAACACTGCATTCACTCAATGTCTCCACATGACAGTCCTTCTGTGTTAACACTGCATTCACTCAATGTCTCCACATGACAGTCCTTCTGTGCTAACACTGCATTCACTCAATGTCTCAACATGACAGTCCTTCTGTGTTAACACTGCATTCACTCAATGTCTCCACATGACAGTCCTTCTGTGTTAACACTGCATTCACTCAATGTCTCCACATGACAGTCCTTCTGTGCTAACACTGCATTCACTCAATGTCTCCACATGACAGTCCTTCTGTGTTAACACTGCATTCACTCAATGTCTCCACATGACAGTCCTTCTGTGTTAACACTGCATTCGCTCAATGTCTCAACATGACAGTCCTTCTGTGTTAACACTGCATTCACTCAATGTCTCCACATGACAGTCCTGTGTTAACACTGCATTCACTCAATGTATCCACATGACAGTCCTGTGTTAACACTGCATTCACTCAATGTCTCCGCATGACAGTCCTTCTGTGTTAACACTGCATTCACTCAATATCTCCACATGACAGTCCTTCTGTGTTAACACTGCATTTACTCAATGTCTCAACATGACAGTTCTTCTGTGTTAACACTGCATTCACTCAATGTCTCCACATGACAGTCCTTCTGTGTTAACACTGCATTCACTCAATGTCTCCACATGACAGTCCTGTGTTAACACTGCATTCACTCAATATCTCAACATGACAGTCCTTCTGTGTTAACACTGCATTCACTCAATGTCTCCACATGACAGTCCTTCTGTGTTGACACTGCATTCACTCAATGTCTCCACATGACAGTCCTTCTGTGTTAACACTGCATTCGCTCAATGTCTCAACATGACAGTCCTTCTGTGTTAACACTGCATTCACTCAATGTCTCCACATGACAGTCCTTCTGTGCTAACACTGCATTCACTCAATGTCTCCACATGACAGTCCTTCTGTGTTAACACTGCATTCACTCAATGTCTCCACATGACAGTCCTTCTGTGTTAACACTGCATTCACTCAATGTCTCCACATGACAGTCCTTCTGTGTTAACACTGCATTCGCTCAATGTCTCAACATGACAGTCCTTCTGTGTTAACACTGCATTCACTCAATGTCTCCACATGACAGTCCTGTGTTAACACTGCATTCACTCAATGTATCCACATGACAGTCCTGTGTTAACACTGCATTCACTCAATGTCTCCGCATGACAGTCCTTCTGTGTTAACACTGCATTCACTCAATATCTCCACATGACAGTCCTTCTGTGTTAACACTGCATTTACTCAATGTCTCAACATGACAGTTCTTCTGTGTTAACACTGCATTCACTCAATGTCTCCACATGACAGTCCTTCTGTGTTAACACTGCATTCACTCAATGTCTCCACATGACAGTCCTTCTGTGTTAACACTGCATTCACTCAATATCTCCACATGACAGTCCTTCTGTGTTAACACTGCATTCACTCAATGTCTCCACATGACAGTCCTTCTGTGTTGACACTGCATTCACTCAATGTCTCCACATGACAGTCCTTCTGTGTTAACACTGCATTCACTCAATGTCTCCACATGACAGTCCTGTTTTAACACTGCATTCACTCAATGTCTCTGCATGACAGTCCTGTGTTAACACTGCATTCACTCAATATCTCCACATGACAGTCCTGTGGTAACACTACATTCACTCAATGTCTCAACATGACAGTTCTTCTGTGTTAACACTGCATTCACTCAATGTCTCCACATGACAGTCCTGTGTTAACACTGCATTCACTCAATGTCTCCGCATGACAGTCCTGTGTTAACACTGCATTCACTCAATATCTCCACATGACAGTCCTGTGTTAACACTGCATTCACTCAATGTCTCAACATGACAGTTCTTCTGTGTTAACACTGCATTCACTCAATGTCTCCACATGACAGTCCTTCTGTGTTAACACTGCATTCACTCAATGTCTCCACATGACAGTCCTTCTGTGTTAACACTGCATTTGCTCAATGTCTCAACATGACAGTCCTTCTGTGTTAACACTGCATTCACTCAATGTCTCCACATGACAGTCCTTCTGTGCTAACACTGAATTCACTCAATGTCTCCACATGACAGTCCTTCTGTGTTAACACTGCATTCACTCAATGTCTCCACATGACAGTCCTTCTGTGTTAACACTGCATTCACTCAATGTCTCCACATGACAGTCCTGTGTTAATACTGCATTCACTCAATGTCTCCGCATGACAGTCCTGTGTTAACACTGCATTCACTCAATATCTCCACATGACAGTCCTTCTGTGGTAACACTACATTCACTCAATGTCTCAACATGACAGTTCTTCTGTGTTAACACTGCATTCACTCAATGTCTCCACATGACAGTCCTTCTGTGTTAACACTGCATTCACTCAATGTCTCCACATGACAGTCCTTCTGTGTTAACAATGCATTCACTCAATGTCTCAACATGACAGTCCTTCTGTGTTAACACTGCATTCACTCAATGTCTCCACATGACAGTCCTTCTGTGTTAACACTGCATTCACTCAATGTCTCCACATGACAGTCCTTCTGTGTTAACAATGCATTCACTCAATGTCTCAACATGACAGTCCTTCTGTGTTAACAATGCATTCACTCAATGTCTCAACATGACAGTCCTTCTGTGGTAACACTACATTCACTCAATGTCTCAACATGACAGTTCTTCTGTGTTTACACTGCATTCACTCAATGTCTCCACATGACAGTCCTTCTGTGTTAACATTGCATTCACTCAATGTCTCCACATGACAGTCCTTCTGTGTTAACAATGCATTCACTCAATGTCTCAACATGACAGTCCTTCTGTGTTAACACTGCATTCACTCAATGTCTCCACATGACAGTCCTTCTGTGTTAACACTGCATTCACTCAATGTCTCCACATGACAGTCCTTCTGTGTTAACACTGCATTCACTCAATGTCTCCACATGTCAGTCCTTCTGTGTTAACACTGCATTCACTCAATGTCTCCACATGACAGTCCTTCTGTGTTAACACTGCATTCACTCAATGTCTCCACATGACAGTCCTTCTGTGTTAACACTGCATTCACTCAATGTCTCCACATGACAGTCCTTCTGTGTTAACACTGCATTCACTCAATGTCTCCACATGACAGTCCTTCTGTGTTAACACTGCATTCACTCAATGTCTCCACATGACAGTCCTTCTGTGTTAACACTGCATTCACTCAATGTCTCCACATGACAATCCTTCTGTGCTAACACTGCATTCACTCAATGTCTCAACATGACAGTCCTTCTGTGTTAACACTGCATTCACTCAATGTCTCCACATGACAGTCCTTCTGTGTTAACACTGCATTCACTCAATGTCTCCACATGACAGTCCTTCTGTGCTAACACTGCATTCACTCAATGTCTCAACATGACAGTCCTTCTGTGTTAACACTGCATTCACTCAATGTCTCCACATGACAGTCCTTCTGTGTTAACACTGCATTCACTCAATGTCTCCACATGACAGTCCTTCTGTGCTAACACTGCATTCA
Organism: Lamellibrachia columna; assembly: GCA_963662155.1. Classification (NCBI taxonomy): domain Eukaryota; kingdom Metazoa; phylum Annelida; class Polychaeta; order Sabellida; family Siboglinidae; genus Lamellibrachia; species Lamellibrachia columna. Next base: position 13,035,734 of record OY759261.1, read on the forward strand.
CTCAATGTCTCAACATGACAGTCCTGTGTTAACACTGCACTCACTCAATGTCTCCACATGACAGTCCTTCTGTGCTAACACTGCATTCACTCAATGTCTCAACATGACAGTCCTTCTGTGTTAACACTGCATTCACTCAATGTCTCCACATGACAGTCCTTCTGTGTTAACACTGCATTCACTCAATGTCTCCACATGACAGTCCTTCTGTGCTAACACTGCATTCACTCAATGTCTCCACATGACAGTCCTTCTATGTTAACACTGCATTCACTCAATGTCTCCACATGACAGTCCTTCTGTGTTAACACTGCATTCACTCAATGTCTCCACATGACAGTCCTTCTGTGTTAACACTGCATTCGCTCAATGTCTCAACATGACAGTCCTTCTGTGTTAACACTGCATTCACTCAATGTCTCCACATGACAGTCCTTCTGTGTTAACACTGCATTCACTCAATGTCTCCACATGACAGTCCTGTGTTAACACTGCATTCACTCAATGTCTCCGCATGACAGTCCTTCTGTGTTAACACTGCATTCACTCAATATCTCCACATGACAGTCCTGTGTTAACACTGCATTCACTCAATGTCTCAACATGACAGTTCTTCTGTGTTAACACTGCATTCACTCAATGTCTCCACATGACAGTCCTTCTGTGTTAACACTGCATTCACTCAATGTCTCCACATGACAGTCCTTCTGTGTTAACACTGCATTCACTCAATATCTCCACATGACAGTCCTTCTGTGTTAACACTGCATTCACTCAATGTCTCCACATGACAGTCCTTCTGTGTTGACACTGCATTCACTCAATGTCTCCACATGACAGTCCTTCTGTGTTAACACTGCATTCACTCAATGTCTCCACATGACAGTCCTGTTTTAACACTGCATTCACTCAATGTCTCCGCATGACAGTCCTGTGTTAACACTGCATTCACTCAATATCTCCACATGACAGTCCTGTGGTAACACTACATTCACTCAATGTCTCAACATGACAGTTCTTCTGTGTTAACACTGCATTCACTCAATGTCTCCACATGACAGTCCTGTGTTAACACTGCATTCACTCAATGTCTCCGCATGACAGTCCTGTGTTAACACTGCATTCACTCAATATCTCCACATGACAGTCCTTCTGTGTTAACACTGCATTCACTCAATGTCTCAACATGACAGTTCTTCTGTGTTAACACTGCATTCACTCAATGTCTCCACATGACAGTCCTTCTGTGTTAACACTGCATTCACTCAATGTCTCCACATGACAGTCCTTCTGTGTTAACACTGCATTCGCTCAATGTCTCAACATGACAGTCCTGTGTTAACACTGCATTCACTCAATTTCTCCACATGACAGTCCTTCTGTGCTAACACTGCATTCACTCAATGTCTCCACATGACAGTCCTTCTGTGTTAACACTGCATTCACTCAATGTCTCCACATGACAGTCCTTCTGTGTTAACACTGCATTCACTCAATGTCTCCACATGACAGTCCTGTGTTAATACTGCATTCACTCAATGTCTCCGCATGACAGTCCTGTGTTAACACTGCATTCACTCAATATCTCCACATGACAGTCCTTCTGTGGTAACACTACATTCACTCAATGTCTCAACATGACAGTTCTTCTGTGTTAACACTGCATTCACTCAATGTCTCCACATGACAGTCCTTCTGTGTTAACACTGCATTCACTCAATGTCTCCACATGACAGTCCTTCTGTGTTAACAATGCATTCACTCAATGTCTCAACATGACAGTCCTTCTGTGTTAACACTGCATTCACTCAATGTCTCCACATGACAGTCCTTCTGTGTTAACACTGCATTCACTCAATGTCTCCACATGACAGTCCTTCTGTGTTAACAATGCATTCACTCAATGTCTCAACATAACAGTTCTTCTGTGTTAACCATACTTATCTGGTATACTTCTCGTCAAATACCAGAATAAAAAATAAAATTTAACATAAATATAAATAAGGGCATACATATAGATCATCTGATACTATTTAATCATCCTGTATTTCTACACAGTAACAGATCATCTATGTAATAACATTTATGCAATAACCAACACAAGTCCGATGTAGTAGAGATTGAAAAGGGCCAAATAAATGACGTTTTATTGCAAAGTGGACTGCTTATCACGCAGCCACTTTGGGAAGCACATTAACAGGAATGTGAGCTCCTCAAAGCAAACCAGACAGGAACTGAACACATGTACAGCCCCTTCCGGCAAGTTTCTCAGAGCCCAAATTCCTACAGGCATGACGATAACATATATACATCAAGAAGTCGTCATGAACATGTAATGCAAAGAATACAGACATTCCACCACCAATACACAACTTTAATTACAAACAGGTGGGGCCATTTCGCTAACCTATATAAACATAAGCCAAGAATACCGATGAAGAAACAGGAAGCCTTTCTGCGCAGAAAACCCCATGAACACCAAATACTAGGGGACAAACCCCCGTGTTCATCTAGTATAAAGCAAAAAGTGGGGAAAGCGGTTTTGACATCTTCCAACTTCCTATTTCATCAACGATGTACAATCGCATTTTACACTAAGTATTGAAAATTAAGGAAGGAAGGTGGGGAGGAGGGTGGATTTCGAGAGACAAATTTTCTAGACACAACTTCGTAATGCAGAGACTGGAACAAGAGTGAAAGATTCCAGCTGCTGGTTCTGGTTTGAACTGGTTTCCGTTAAGCCGTGATTGGCTGACTAGCGTGGAGTAATACAAATTATTTGGCCAAATAGTTCTGGTGCAGTCTCGGACACCCAGGGCAAGACTTGCCTTGGTTATTTCATAAAACCTGTTATGCAGCTGTAAGTTGCATAAATCCATTTATGCAATAACCAACACAAGTCCGATGTAGTAGAGATTGAAAAAGGCCAAATAAATGACGTTTTATTGCAAAGTGGACTGCTTATCACGCAGCCACTTTGGGAAGCACATTAACAGGAATGTGAGCTCCTCAAAGCAAACCAGACAGGAACTGAACACATGTACAGCCCCTTCCGGCAAGTTTCTCAGAGCCCACATTCCTACAGGCATGACGATAACATATATACATCAAGAAGTCGTCATGAACATGTAATGCAAAGAATACAGACATTCCACCACCAATACACAACTTTAATTACAAACAGGTGGGGCCATTTCGCCATAAGGTCACCCACAAACATGTGACCACCCCACTAAATCCATATATTTTGTTGTCTTCTGACACTAACTGCCAGTACCTACTACACAAGGGTAAAACGCGAATGAAGATCACCGGACGCTATTCGTCCATACAACTAAAAATATAAAATCTCAGTAGGTGTGTAGAATCATTTTTGTTTGAAAAGTTGGATACCTGAGTATCACAAACTAATTCTTGAAGATAAGTCGTCTTGTTGACAATACACAGCCCTTAGAAAATAAAAGATCTAGGTTGACTTAAATTTGTTCGAGGAGCCTGTCATGTGAATGACACTACTCTAACCTTGATTTCCCAATAATGGGGGGTGCCTCGGCTATTCTTTTCGGAGCTGTCTATAAATTATGTACACAAGGATGGAGGAGTTGGTAGCAGTGGTTGCATATGCAGTGTTTATACGGGGGGTCTATAGGCTACTGCATGCGTACCGTACCCAATTAGCCTAGTTGTTCGCTTACGCTGTCGGCTTACCAGCTCGGTAGTGCAGCAGCTAGGCTTCTGGTAACTTCCTCCCAGGTTATCAAACCATTGATAAAATTGTATCAAGTTAGTTATAACATTGTGCGGAAGCTCAGTATCAGCGCATCTGGGGTGGCATTATTGATTGATTTATCGAGTTCACCGCTAGCATTATACTGCCTGTGCAGTCAGACCTCACGTGTACGGTATGCATACAGGGGGAGGGGGCGGATGATTTTTGCGTACGTAATTTGTAGATGAGCCAACAAAATCAAACACACGAGTAACAGAAATCATAGTTTCTATCTGACAGGAAACTCTGAACTGTTTTTTCAATTACATGAAATAAATTAAAGGTCATTAGTCAAGATAATTGACAAATTCCCAGCAAAAACCAGCAGTGGTCATGATGGTATTACTTTGAAACAATTAAAATATTTAAAACTCATTAATTAAACTCTTAACATTACTTCTTAATCAAATATTTAATACTGGAGTCTTCCCAGATAGGATGAAAATTGCAAAAGTCATTCCTATCTTTAAAAAGGATGATGAAACACTGTTCTGTAACTACAGACCAATATCACTATTACCTGTAATATCTATTGTTGAAAAAGTTATGCATGATCAGATATATTAATTTTTTACAGAACATTCACTTTTCAATGATAACCAATACGGCTTCAAATCTGGTCACTCAACTGAATATGCCGTCATGGAAGTTATTAACAGAACTATAACCGCATTGGATTCAAATAAAAACACCTATTAATATATTTTTAGATCTGTCAAAAGCATTTGACACCTTAGACCACAACGTTTTATTAAATAAATTATACACATATGGAATATGCGATATTGCTCTAGAACTAATGGAAAGCTACTTCAAAAATAGAAAACAATATGTTACATACGACGATAGCATTTCTGAAACTCTGCCTATTACTACAGGTGTGCCACAAGGCTCCATAATAGGCCCACTTCTTTTTGTAATATACATTAACACCAGGAGCATAGTAAATAAAAAAGTGAGTTAGATATTATGGTAGCAGATATTGATCCTCATGTAATAGGCATCACAGAATCATGGGCAAATGAAGATATAGTAGATGCTGAGTTAGCACTGACAGGCTATGTAATGTTTAGGAAGGATAGACGAGAAAGAAGGGGAGGTGGAGTAATTTTGTATATTAAAGAATCTATCCAAGCATATGAAATAACACTGAAAAGTGAAGCAGATAGTGAGGAAGCAATTTGGTGTAACATAGTTACCAGGAACTCAACGTTAACAATAGGAGTAGTTTGTAGTCCTAACATAGGACAAGAGGAAGATGTAAAATTAAAAAAGGCGATAAGGGAGGTGAGCAAGGGAGAATGTGTTATAATGGGTGATCTTAACCATTGCCATATACAATGGGAATCATTAGAGAGTGCTGGAGGTGACGACCATCAGTTTCTACTTCTAACACAGGATTGTTTCCTTACTCAACATGTCTTGGAACCAACCAGAGGTGGGAATGTGTTAGATTTAATTTTGTCTTCTCAAAATGAATTAGTTGACAATGTTAAAGTACACAAACTTTGGGTTCAAGTGACCATAACCAAATCCATTTTAATATGAAAGTAAAAACAGGGAATGCTTATAAAACACAATGGAGGAGGAACTTCAACAAAAGCAAACATAAAGAGATGAGAACATATCTAGCAAATATAGATTGGAATAACTTGCTGAAGAACAAGACAGCAACATAATGCTGGACTTGTTTAAAATATGAGATTGAGGGCATTATTGAGAAATTTATTCCATTAAAAAAAAGGTCAAGGAAAAAACACCTGTCAAAAGAGGCTATTAGAAAAATTGCTCACAAACTGATGCTGTGGAGGGTCTATAAACACACTGGAAATGTAGACGACTACACAAACTACAAAGAGGCACTTAACCTAGCTACAACTGAAATTAGAAAATCTAAAAGAACCTTTGAAAAAAAATTGGCAGTTAATATAAAAAATGACAGCAAGAGTATGCTTATGTAAGGAGTAAAAAGAAAGTTCGAGATAAGGTCAGACCACTGCATGGAAAACAACAGGGGAAACATAATTTCAGATGGGTTTCAAATGGCAGAATTTCTGAATGAGTATTTCAGCTCAATTTTTACTACAGAAGATATCAGCTCACTTCCAGTAAAATGGGGATGCTGTACTTGGTAGAACCACACAAGAAATGGACTTAGGAGTAACATTTAGTGCTGACATGAAAGTTTCAGAGCAATGTGGAATTGCTGCTTCGAAAGGAAATTATATATTTCAGTTTACAATGCATACATTACTTGTTATTTATTAACACGTTTCTTGAGCTGTAGATTTTCACATTTTAGTTTACAATATATGTATTACTTGTTATTTATTAACACGTTATTTGAGCTGTAGATTTTCGCTGTATTGACAACTGTACTGTTTAACTTGTGGGTCAAATAAACACTTCCGATTCAGATTCCCTTTTATGAAATTGCTGGTGGCTTATACCTTCACAAAACTGTGGATAGCACATATGTAATTTCGTAGAACTATAGAATAGCTGAATCATCCAATTTGAGATTTCAGTATAACTATCACGCTGGAATGGTTGCTAAGGCTGGCGGCGACTCGGTGCACCACTGGCAGTATGGTGGCCATCAGCACAAGTGTGTGGACTCCTCGTTGGTCAAGCTTTCGTGCTTCACTTGCTCGGACAAATCTGCCAAACAAAGGGCGGCTGAGTTCATCATTCCCTAGTATATCGACCAATTGAAATGTAGATTTGCCGTAGTTTACATAACTGTGTTCAGCAACTAAATTTTCTGCGTATTGATACGTCAAATATGTTTCGAGAGACTCTTTTGAATTGAAGGAAATCCCCATCACTTGCATGGTTTCCTAACGTGGTAGGCTGCATTGATGGTATCCATATACGAATACATGCAGTCTCCCACGGCCAACGAACATGAATATGTCAACAGTAAGATGTGTGTGCGCGTTTGTTCGTTCGTGCGTGCGTGTGTCCATGTGTGAATACATGCAGTCTCCCACGGTCAACATATATGTCAACAGCAAGACGTGCGTGCATGCGCACGTGCTCGTTCGTGCATGCATGCATCCGTGCGTGTTTAATGGTGGAACATGACCGGAATATCACCTTCTAATACACAGATTTATATACATCATTACACGTTGCCTTTCAGTATATATTCATAGATTATTCAATTGGCTAAATATCTTTAACTATCCCGTTATGCCCCTACTTCCCCCATGTGGTATGTAAAAATGATGCTTGTTCTATAAGTTTTCTGCTAGCACTAACAAATGCATAGAGTACAACCATTCGTGAAAGGACAGGATATTTTATATGCATGCATACATTGTGTTGCAGTTCATGCAGAGATTACAAAGAAACACTCGCATTCGAAGGTCGAATCAGCTAGGAACACTTGAAACTGCCGTAGCCTGTGGGAATGTGAAAAACGCAACTGCACACTTGGAATTCAAAACGCACAATGAAGACCCAACTGCCGTTTTGAATACATAATATTATGGGAATGCTACACATAATGACCACGGCGACGTGTCCACTTTCCCATGCTGTTAAGGGTCAAGCAATTCAAATTGATCATTGCGCTAATAGGACCGCCCATCCTCATGGACCAGGGGTGGTTGTTATAATGAAACTGAGCTAGCTCAAATGTGGAAGCAACGAATCAAGGAATATAATCATTTTCATTTTTACAAAAGCAGTTAGCAAGGATTGTCAGTAATGTATACTATTGCCATTATACAAATGGATTATAATGTGAATTGCATATATTAAAGCTATCTGATTTTGTAAAACTAAAAAACCCCATTATAATGTGTGAAACAAACAAAAAGTTTTTACCAAATAATCTGCTGTTATTATTCAACAGTTTATGAACACAAGTGAAACACGACAAAGTAAAAACTTAAGACAGTTATTTGCAAGAATGACTCTAAAAGCCCAATGTATATCTGTACAAGGTATACGATTATGAAAGAAGCAAATTTGGACATATGCAATTAAAAATGCGAGAACATGTACTGTCCAAGTGAATTCATTTATTCAGGTAGTGGTCCCATGATTGTGTGACAGCTACTATGTTATGTAATATAATATTCTACATTCTTATGGGTTTGATTCAGCATACTAACATATAAAACTACTATCCCACTGGGGAAAAAATGAGATAACAATGAGAGGAAGCGTGTAACTTGTTATGTTCATTACCTTGTTGCACTAACCAACATTGTCTAGGCTGTCAAAGAGGTACCTCTTGAAATGCTAGAGACAGCAAAGGAGGCTTAGTTGTAGACCATCCCGAAGACGTGACGATGTTCCTGCTGCACATCGTCGGTCACAACAGCAAACATGGGTCGGACTGCAGCCATCAATAATGCAACCGAGCCAAATATGTGTTTCTTTCATAACAATCAGGCTCCATATCACCATCATTTGAGATCTGTGTGAATAATATGGCAGTCGAATATTTAGTTGGTATCAACCACATTTCCCTTTGGACACAAAACTGTGCACCTACCGTCTCAAGTCAGCAACCGATGACTTCACCGAGCACTGAGCCACTAAGTATAAAACAAACAAACACAATATCCATGGTTGATAAGATAGTGTCAGTGCGCGCTGTTCTTTGTTCACACGACAGCAAAGTTTGTTGTCGTGATCCACAGTAGGAACCACGTGAAGGTGACAAACGCTTCTCCCACCACAAGTATTGTGTGCATGCAGTATAAGTATGAAAAGTTGTGCCTGAAACTGAACCATCTCCATCATTAGCTAGAATAGCGCTACCAGTGGTCATTTAAGCCCATCTCTGTATCCTTTCAGAATATGGTCAAAGATATTAAGCATAATTACCTCTCAAGAAACTTAGTTTTTGCTCTGTATATTTCAACTGCATCCCGCAGTCTTCTTCAGCAGACTGAAGTAGGACTGATGGGAGCTCCTGGCCAACGTCTCGGTTCAGCGTAGGTTTCTGCGGATGTTAATCGCCTCCTTTATTTTCCTCCTGTGCCAGTTCTCCTCGTGGTCTAGAATTTTAACGTCCTTCATAGAGCACTGATGGTCTGTGTTCAGTTTGTGTTCATTTATAGCTGATAGGGGTTGGCGACAAGATAGGTGTTCTTTAAATCTTGTTCCAAATGATCTGGCTGTTTCTCCTATATAGTGTTGGTCACTTTCTGGGCATTGTATGTCATATACTACCCCACACTTTGCTGCCTTTTGGGTGTACCAACAGTTACCTCAGCGTGCTGATAGGTTTGTGGTAAACCGGGATGTTATAGGACTTGAAAATCCTTGCTACTTATTCTGATAGTTTACTAGTGTAGGGCAGCCCTATGGCATGTTGTCTTCTGCTGGTTTCTGTGGTGGTGTTCTCCATCCAAGTTTTGTAACCGTTTCCTTTCAGCACTTTCTTGATGTTATCCACCTCTATGTTCTTGTCCTCCTCTACTGTTATCAGGTTTTCTGCCCTTTGGAGGAGTGTCCTGGCCACTGATCGTTTGTGTTTTAAGTGGTGATTAGAATCCCAGTTCAAATATTGGTCAGTGTGGGTTGCTTTCCGATATATCTTGACTTTGGTTGATCCATCATCTTTCAGGATATACATGTGTTTAGAAAGGCTAACTAATTGTCCAGTCATACTCCAGCTTGTGTCACATGAAATCTGTAACTTCAGTCTGCTGAAGAAGACCGAGTGAACAACAAGTTTCTTCAGAGGTAATTATGCTTAATATTAATAACCAAGAAACCGGATCATCAACCCATTCAATGGTCAAAGATGTTAGCAACATATCCTATAGAAAGATAAATTTCATAATATTAGCATTTAGTACTTTAACATGTTCACAAGAATATTGTACTTCTAAAACAAATGGAAAAAATGTTCTGTCGAATATAAATTAATTAAATATAATTTTGGATGAGCATAAAATGTCACCATATATAAACTTTGTCAAAGCTGGTGTGTTTGGTCGCAAAATGATTGACAAGACTGTGAAAAGTCTCCAGGCTGACAGTACGATGGTCTGATGAGTCTCTTGACATCTTACAGCACATTCTTGTGTAGCATTTCCTCCTCCAATATTACTACAGCCTTAAAACCTGAAAATAAAACACTACAAATATTACATACTGCAATATTTTGAGGATTTATTGAGAGTATGGATAATGATTATAAGATTTGTCCAGCTAATTTTAAGATGGGTTATTCTGTATATGAGAAAATTGTTGGTATATTCTGAGCAAAGACTTGGAGAAAGCAACTGTAGATGTCTCTGTTAATTTGTATTCAGTAGTAGCTTCATTACCTGGAATAAGCCACTGTTTGGTTTGGTTTCTAAAAAAAATAATTGAATTGTTAATTGAATTAAAGTTAATTGTTAATTTAATTGAAAAAAATTGGGAGGTTAATTTAATATAATTGACCTGAGTTATGTGTGAGGTTAATTTAATTTAATTGGAGCATTTCTGATTTAATTGTTATTTAATTCATTAACTTTTCAAGTTAAATGCCCCATGACTGGTAGAGGTAGTTTATGCAAAAATATCAGTAACTTTAGTTAATGCATTTGTTATACGTAAATGCATCATTACAGTTGTAGATTTTAGAGGTTATTACTATCGTAAGTAGTCCTTGAATATATGGTATTAAACTGAACTGAGTCAATATTATTGGCCCCTAAATGGCTCTTGCTGGTTGGTGAATAAATAATATTTAATCATGCTTATATGGTAAATACCTGCACCAGCTGGACATCCAGTACTTTGTTCACTCGGTTCTCCAGCAAACTATAACAGCCACACTTTGCACAATGTCCAGGACTGTTGAACGGACATCTGCGGACAGCTCGACGCCCCCACCAATCTCTCTGAGTTCGTCCATGATTTGAGCCTGGTCGTCCAACCATTCAGCCATCACAGCTAAAGCTATTTAGCCTTTCTGGTGACGACGAAAGGTTGATGGTGAGACAGAGAGGAAGTTATTAAAGGACAGAACCTTCAGAACTTGACTTGGCAGAGCACAAGAGAGTAGAATAGCACAGGAGATGAGGATGAAGCCATCTGGAAGTCTCCTGGTGTATGGCTCACTGGTCCAGGTCTTCACGCAGCCACACTTCCTACATTTCTGCACAATCTCTACGAGACTGACAGCTTCCTTGTTGATAACGCCTTGAGTTGGATGGCCACATTCACCACACAACTGGAAAGAGCTGCATTAGCAGATCCTTAAAAACCATGTATATTGGTTGCTCTCTGATGCCCTTACTAGGTTTCTGTTTGTAGTTGAAAATTCACAAATTCCATTGCATTATTTTTTAATAAAAAATTTAAAGTCATGCAACAGCACTGTTTGCGAAAATGAATATGACTAAAACAGTATTCAAGGTATTATGTTGTTGTTGTTGATTGTTGTTGTTTTTTGGTATCCAGTAATACTGAGGATAACATATTAAAGCACACCAAAGAACACTTATTTCCAATGTGGTCCTCCTGGTTTTTAAGAGTGTCCTTCTCTAGAGTTAGTGAGTCCGTCACAGGTGTTTTCCATTTCCCTGCATGGGATCTTTTACTTCCCCTGGCATAGACACCTGATAGAAGGGATCTTTTACTTCCCCTGGCATAGACACCAGATAGAAGGGACCAACAGCTTTTACTGTCTCCTCCGAAAGACACAGGCAAAGTGGGGTAAATGAAATTGCCCAAGCTTTGAAATGCCAGAGGTGGTTTCGAACCCCGGTCCCTTCGACAGAAAGCCCGACACTCTACCACACGACTACCGCGCCCCACTAATGTTGTATTGAAAATCTCAGAGGAATGGAAAACCAAAGAATGTACACAATAATACTAACTCTTCATCACTGGACTCCTCATCATTGGTCTCTTCTGCAGCATCCAGAATAGAGAGGTCAAATGGTTTGTAGTCACTGGATGACTTTACTGGTGACGACAAGGTGGAGGGAGAGGGTGATGGTGGCTCAGCTAATGGGACATCGTCTGGAGTCTTCTTGGGTGTGGAAATAAGACAGGGTGGCTCAAGTTGAATGTCGACAGAGATATCATCCAAGCTGTACTGTGTCCCTGTGTCACATGTCACCACCATGTCTGTCTGAATCTCTGGAATGTAGAATAGTCATTTATGGAAAAACAAAGTTCATAATAATTATGTATGTTTGCTGACATACAGACTACACGCCAAAGACAAAGTAGTAATAATGCTGAGAGAAATACAATTGTGATTTATTTTTGATGGAGAAATTCATCTTGTATGGTATATAATAAAAGTACTAATAATTATGCTGGTGAAGACAGACATACCAGACACAATTCCATACAAATATTAATGATGTTTTCATTCACATTTCCACTGTCTTCTGGCTTCATATATCAGGCACTGTCTGATTTTTAATAGACTTGTCTGGTTTTTGGTCTGCAGGTGGTATAAATCTACCACAGTTGCTACAGGGCATTCACGAAGCTATAAAATTATGATATACTGGAGGTCTGACCTGGCTCGAGCTCCCTCCCTAAAACTGCATGCCATAAGGTGTGAAAATGTTGAACAGTTAACTTGAAAATTGTAGATTTTGGGTCATCTCACCCATGTTAATTTCCCTGCCCTTTCCGCCTGCGATTGTAGACAAAACATGTGTAATTTTTTTAATAGTTGGTAGCAAAAATTGCTATTGAATTGTTGCACAATCATTCTGATATTTGACAGATGCTGTGGAATTTTCGATCTATGCCAAAAAATATACTTCTAGGCCCACTAGTACATCTACATTGTACATTCCCAATTTATTGCCAAAGTCAAGGAGAGGTTTTGGGGTAAATCATCCTAATATAATCAGCTAATGACATATTTTCCATCAATGCACCGATTATCGATTGCCATTAAAAAAATCCTGGTATACTATTAGACTATTGGCAGTCTCAAGTAGTTATACTCCAAACAGCCCAATTTTGGGCTAATCATGCAGGCCTACTTGACAAGTGCCACACCATAAAATCTAAAAGCAAAAAACATTCTAGATCTATCGTGGACGTCACCACTACTGCCACTGGCGCTGGTCACATGACATGGGGAGGGCTCGTCAGCTATGGGAATGATTATATCTTCTGTAAACCACTTCACATAGACACATTGTTGGAGACACCACACACAGACACATGGCTGGATACACCACACACAGACACATGGCTGGATACACCACACACAAACTGATGGCTGGAGACAACACACATAGACACATGGCTGGAGACACCACAGACAGACTGATGGCTGGAGACAACACACATAGACAGATGGCTGGATACACCACACACAGACTGATGACTGGAGACACCACACACAGACACATGGCTGGAGACACCACACACAGACTGATGGCTGGAGACAACACACATAGACAGATGGCTGGAGACACCACACATACACATGGCTGGAGACACCACACACAGAAACATGGCTGGAGACACCACAAACAGACACATGGCTGGAGACACCACACATACACATGGCTGGAGACACCACACACAGACACATGGTTGGAGACACCACACACAGACATATGGCTGGATACTCCATACACAGGCACATGGTTGGAAATACCACACAGATACACATGGCTGGAGGCACCACACACAGACACATGATTGGAGACACCACACATAGACATATGGTTGGAGACACCACACAGACACATGGTTGGAGACACCACACAGAGACACATGGTTGGAGACACCACACATGTACACATGGTTGGAGACACAATACACAGACACATGGTTGGAGACACCACACAGAGACACATGGTTAGAGACACCACACATGTACACATGGTTGGAGACACATGGCTGGAGACACCACACACAGACTGATGGCTGGAGACACCACACACAGACTGATGGCTGGAGACACCACACACAGACACATGGCTGGAGACACCACACACAGACTGATGGCTGGAGACACCACACAGATACACATGACTGGAGGCACCACACACAGACATAAGGCTGGAGACACCACACGCAGACTGATGGCTGGAGACACCACACACAGACTGATGGCTGGAGACACCACACACAGACTGGTGGCTGGAGACACCACACACAGACACATGGTTGGAGACACCACACACAGACTGATGGCTGGAGACACCACACACAGACTGATGGCTGGAGACACCACACACAGACAGATAAATGGAGGTGCAATGGAATTGGTCGAAGCATAAGATTTGTTGTGCACATTTTTGTGTTGTGCACATTTGTACAACATTATGCATTTTATTGATGATTAACTGATGGTAAATCTATGTTGTTATATTTGAAAAAAAAACAGAATGGCATAAACCATAACCATCTAGTCGGACTACAAAAACAGGATGGCATCAACTGTAAACAGTTAGTCGGACCACAAAAAAACAGGATGGCATAAACTGTAACGAGTTAGTCGGACCACAAAAACAGGATGGAATAAACCGTAACCAGTTAGTCGGACCACATAAAACAGAATGGCATAAACCATAACCATCAAGTCGGACCACATAAAACAGGATGGCATAAACCGTAACCAGTTAGTCGGACCACATAAAACAGGATGGCATAAACCATAACCAGTTAGTAGGACCACATAAAACAGGATGGCATAAACCGTAACCAGTTAGTAGGACTACATAAAACAGGATGGCATGAACCATAACCAGTTAGTCGTACTACATAAAACAGGATGGTATAACCGTAACCAGTTAGTAGGACTACATAAAACAGGATGGCATAAACCGTAACCAGTTAGGCGTAATACATAAAACAGGATGGCATAAACCGTAACCAGTTAGTCGTACTACATAAAACCGGATGGCATCAACCGTAACCAGTTAGTCGTACTACATAAAACAGGATGGCATAAACCGTAACCAGTTAGTAGGACCACATAAAACAGGATGGCATAAACCATAACCAGTTAGTAGGACCATATAAAACAGGATGGCATCAACCGTAACCAGTTAGTAGGACCACATAAAACAGGATGGCATAAACCGTAACCAGTTAGTAGGACCACATAAAACAGGATGGCATAAACCGTAACCAGTTAGTAGGACCACATAAAACAGGATGGCATAAACCGTAACCAGTCAGTAGGACCACATAAAACAGGATGGCATCAACCGTAACCAGTTAGTAGGACCACATAAAACAGAATGGCATTAACCGTAACCAGTTAGTCGTACTACATAAAACAGGATGGTATAACCGTAAATAGTTAGTCAGACCACACAAAGTCCAGCACTGATGATTGGTCATTGTTACTCAACATTACATTGATGCAAGTAACTGTAACTTTTGACAAGTTTGTACAATTTTCAAGAATTCATGGAACATTTCAAGATGTGCCTTACCTTAATGACATCTTCACCAAAGTATCCTTCAAACGGTCTGTATTTGAACATTGTGACAACCCAGGCTAGCTTGCTCGTCACAAAATCCGTGCCACATGGGTTTGGCAGTGACACCTCCGGTATAGTGACCGAATCAGAAAATAGTCTGGTGAGTTTATCCCACAGAGGACGCCTTATATCCCAGGGCTGTGAGCAATCTTGTTCAATGAGGTTGATAATCTTTACTTGGTGGTACAGTGTCAGATTACCATGTTCAGGTGGATCAAACTTCAGTGATACATCATCCGTGTAGTCAGGATCATAAGCAGGAAGGATGTAAACCATATATGGGGAAGCTGAATTCTTCCCACTGTTTTCCTGCATTGTTACCATGGTGACAGATGATGGGGAAAGACATCACATCCCCTCTCAAACATCTGAAGAGTTGGATAATCTGGTGTATTCCTTATGTTGACTAACAACTTGCCTTCAACAGAGTGCTGGCTCCTCATCTGCATACGGAGTATAAGTCAACATACCATCAAGAGCCAGGCTCACATTGCCCATCGATGCTGGCGCAGTCTCATTAGACAGGAATGAGGTTTTTATCCTCTGAATCTTCTGCTGATAGTTTGAATTGAAACAGATTGATTGATTCAGATGTTATGCGTGGTGGTGTGTTGACAAAAGTTTCGTTGGTGCTAGAGACACTGTATATAGCTGAGCTACTAATGATTGGTGCATATGTAGCCCACTGCCTTCTGCCTGGCTTCTTGGGTTGTGACACACCTATCACATAAGCACATACACATTAGCTGTGACACACCTGTCACACAAACACATACACATTAGTTGTGACACACCTGTCACACAAACACAAAATACTTGAGCTGTGACACACTAGTCACACAAACACAAAACACTTGAGCTGTCACATACCTGTCACACAAACACTTGAGTTGTGACACATCTGTCACACAAACACTTCAGCTGTGACATACCTGTCACATAAACACTTAAGTAGAGAAACATCTGTCACACAAACACAAACACTTGAGCTGTGACACACCTCTCACACAAACACATCAAGAAAACTTTTATATTGGAACTTAACCAATGACATATTAAATCAATGGTCACCTGACCAATTAATTGATCAAGAAATTTAATGGATGAGAAAACCCTATGGACAATTAGTTTAATAATCCAACAATATATTCATCAATGAGTTCTTCATCAACATATTAAACAAAACAACCAGCCAGCCAACCCATGAAATTACTCATTATGTGGGTGAATGAATGTAGCAGAACCTCTGTTAGTGGTTAGCTATAACTGCTTCTCACTTCAAAGTCTCCTTTACACAAGTTGTGCAAGTTTATTCTGACATCTGTCTAAAAATGTGCGATATTATGGGGGATATCTCTTTAGCAGTTTCCTTCAGTATTTTGGAAGGTGCTTTGTTGGAGTTTAAAGCTTCAAGCTGTTTTATGATGCCGTTTAGTCCGATTTCTAGGGTTTGAATTGAGGGAGATGGTGATGCGTTTAGGCTAAAGCCTTGCCTTAACACAGTCAGTAGAAAACTTTCCATTAATTTATCATTCTCTGTGAGAACAAGTTCTTTCTCATATCCAACCTGCACTGTTCCTTTACTAGTGCTGTTTTGTGCCCTGTAGTTCTACTACCTTTTTAACTATGAAGAACATCCAAGCCAACAAGGATGCTGTCATTAAAGGGGAACTGAAGCAATTTTGTGTTATGCCGTATATTTAAATATATATTATCTAACTATGCATTAATGGTGACAGATACCTGCTAATTTATAAGATAAACTGAAAAACTGACTTTGTTCGAGACAAAAATCGACAAAATGCATCACTGCGTATCGCCATCTTGTTGTCGAAATGAGTGGTTTGAGTCGCGTATATCTAATCAATGTAAATTTTCGATTTTTTGCGATTTATTTCGTAAATAGGCATTCTGGAGCGAAAAAAAAGATATGGGTCTCTGTTATATATACAAGTGTTTACACACGTGAACAAAATAGCGTTTTTGTTCGTTCCAAATAAAAAAGTTAAAGAAATTACAACAAAACACGCAAAAAATCGTGGAAAACGCCACACTTCTCGAACGCACGAGACGCTAACCAACGAGAATATGTGATAACGTAATACCGGAACTATTTTTTATTTGTTGACAAGATAGATGCATCGCTTGTGACAGTTTTACCAGATCTGCTACTAGCGATTAGTTGTTTACTGAACTTCCGTAATAGTTGTCTATCTTTGGAGAAATGGAAACCACAGACGAAGAGTCTACTTCGACAGGCCACACGGAAACAACGGTTGACAGTCGTAAAGTGTCACCGAGTGTGCGAGTCACGCTCCAGACTCCAGGTCGGCTTCGCCTTTGTTGACGTTGGATTCAGGAAAAATTACAACAGCGCTTTGACTGTCAACGATTCCTGACTAGGTAATGTGATGTGGTGAACCTGTGGAAATTGCGTCCCGATGTCTGCGCACGTTTACGTTGAGTCATCATGCTGCGCCGAGGAAGCTACCATGCCTAGCCCTAGGCCCGGGCTAGCCTATGGCTATGGCTATGCAGCACTGTGTGCCCGACCGCGTTGGTGCTTGCATCACCGTACGAAGGCAAAGCGATGATTTTGTAGTGATATGCACAAACAGAGCAGTGCTAGATGTTGGTCTGCTGTCATTGCATGATTTGCGTGCCGACTCATTGATTCGTGGGCAGGTCAGTAATTCAATTGTTATCGAATCATTGCCATTTTTTATAATCATATTTTTTCTGCATATTTCTTTTACCTAGCCTGAGGGCGAGATCCGAACTACAATGGCAATGCAAGCAGGCTTTTCTCTTTATTTTGTATCTAATCTAATGAAGTGCAAATTAACAAAAACAATTCTAGAGAGCAGAGCAGGTATACTCATAAAACAATTCTCAGATCACCAACCCTATTTTATCTTTATGGACACAACACAAAACAAACAATTAAATCCTAAAACAACTAAGATACACATGGAAACTAATGAAGCCTTATTAAAAGTTAAACATGACATTCATGCAGCAGACATTTATAGCAAAATGGATAAGAGTCCTAATGCTGATACAAATTCCAATTATAACCTTATAGATCAAATAATAGAAACGACTAAAAATAAACACATACAAACCAAAGTTGTCAAATTCCACAAATACAGACATAAAAAATCAAACTGGATAACGAAAGGTATATTAAGATCAATTAAATATAGAGATAAATTATACAAACAACTGAAGATGTTAGATCCTGATTGTGCACAATATACCACAAGTTGCACTAATCTAAAAACATACAACGTAATACTTAAGAAGAACATTCGTGAAGCAAAGAGATTACACTATGTACAACTTTTCGACAAATACAAATTTAATGCAGCAAATACATGGAAAGCAATTAATGAAATTATATCAAGACACAAATCTAGTACGCAATTTCCAACATATTTTAAACAAAATAACAAGACATATACTAATAAGATTGACATAGCTAATGAATTTAATCATATCTTTACGGAAACAGGCCCTAATCTTGCGGAAAACATACAATGTACAACTGTAAATAATATCACTAAATTTCTCAAAAACAAGAATACAAATGGTTTCAGATTCACAGAAATACAAGAGGAATCCGTATCACAAATAATCAATAACCTTCCAAATAAAAATAGCTATGGTTGTGATGGAATATCCAGCAAATTATTAAAACTTATTGAACCAGATATAGTGAAACCTTTAACATTATTAATAAATCAAGTGCTGAACACAGGACAATTTCCTGACAAACTTAAAGTAGCAAAAGTTATTCCTATATTTAAGAAAAATGATCCCACATTATTCACAAATTATAGACCAATATCCCTTTTGCCTGTTATTTCAAAAGTATTGGAAAGAATTATGAATAACCAATTACTCATGTATTTTACTAATACAAAACTACTGTCTGATAGTCAATATGGATTCAGACCCCACCATTCAACTGAATATGCAGCTCTAGAAATAGTCGATAGGATCACTACACACTTGGATAACAACCAATTACCCATCAGTATATTTCTTGATTTATCGAAAGCATTTGATACACTTGACCACACAATCCTCTTAAAAAAATTAGAACATTATGGGTTGGAACCATCAGCATTACAATTACTAAAGAGTTACTTAACAAACCGTGAGCAATTTGTAAAAATTGATGACATAAAATCAAATGTCTTACCTATAAACACGGGAGTCCCACAAGGCTCAATACTAGGTCCTCTGTTATTCATTATATATATTAACGATTTCTCACAAGCCAGTAATGTCTTTAAATTCATTACATATGCCGATGATACTTCTCTAGTAAGTACGCTCGGGTCTTTTACAAATGGTACAAACAATTCAAATACTGAACATATGATAAATACAGAACTACACAACATAGCAGAATGGTTAAAATTAAATAAATTAACATTAAATATCAACAAAACTAAATATATGATTTTTCAAATGCCAAACAAAAAGGTAACAGTACCAACACTAACAATAGATGGTGTAAACATTGAAAGAGTCCAACATTTCAACTTCTTAGGTTTAATATTAGACACACATTTAAATTGGAATAAACACATTGAGAAAATAGCAAATAAGTGTTCTAGGACAATCGGAATTATAAACAAATTGAAGCATGTCTTACCAAAAAGTATCAGAATTATACTGTATAATTCATTAATATTACCCCACATAAATTACTGCCTAATGATTTGGGGCTATCAGTGTAATAGGATAATAAAATTACAGAAGAATGCAATTAGAATAATATCTGTAACCAAATATAACTCACATACGGAACCATTATTTAAAAGCCTCTCTGTTCTAAAGGTTGAAGACTTACTTAAAGTACAGATACTACGATTTTATTATAAATTCATACACAAACAATTACCAGCATACCTACAAAGCTGGCCGATAAACCAGAATACACACATACATAATCATTTCACGCGTAAACACAACAAAATACACACATTTAGAACACAACACGAATTTGCAAAAAAGTGTCTGAAATATAATTTACCACATATCATCAACAATACTCCAGACATATTAAAAGATAAGGTGACCACACACAGCTTACAGGGATATATATCTTATGCTAAAAAAATTATTATAAAAAGCTATGTATGCATATGCACCGAAGTTAACTGCTACACTTGCACGCATGGTCAATAATAAATAATTAATCTAGCTGTACGTGTTAACGTTAATCTACACAAGCGGAAATATACAATAAATTCAATGAAAACGTACCAAGGTGGCTCCTATGAGAGCGACTTCTTTAGTCTTAATAGGAGTCTCCCAAATCCACGTTGTACTAAATATATTAATTAATAGGAATTACAGTTACTGTAATACTATGTACAAATGGATAAATAAACGATTTTGTCTGTCTGTCTGTCTGTACCGTGACTGTATTTTAATATTGTGTTTGATTTTGTGTTGAATAACATTGATGACAATAATAACATGAAGGTTTATTTAATTCATTATGTGAATATATATATATTCTTAAATGTTACCGTAATCGTGATTGTAATCATGACTACATTAGCAATTGTGATTGCAATAATTACTGTAATCATGATTACATTAATATTCGTACTTGTAATCACCCCTCTCTGTAGCACACCACAACACCTTGTTGTTTGGTGCAATGTAATAATTTAAATAACAATAATTAACTACTGACAGTATGTAATGTTCACAGTTTTGCAACTATTATGGTAATTATGGAATTAGTGCTATCAACTAACCCTGACAAATTATATTTCAGGCTCAGGAAAGGCAAGACAAGTAATCCCATCCTGCGATGTGGGAAGGATCTGTGATGTCTATTCTGAACCGAATTGAATTGATGGAAAGTTTAGCTATGGAGATTGACCTGACACAGGTGAGTGTACTAATAGTCTGTTATAGACAAATTGTGAGGCACCCACAGTATGCAGCAGGTCGAAAAACAACCTGGAAAACTACAAAAATTCCCACTAAAATATTAATAACTGAATGATGTGAATGCCTTCTTATCTATATCCCATTTCTGTCAACAAAAATGTTACCTGCAGCATCTTGCATGTCACTACACACAATTTCATTTATATTGAGACCAACATAAAATATATCAAACGTTTATTCACATAGTAAAACAATTACCAAAGAAATAAGGCTAACTAGAACGACTGAAACCAAGACTAAACATTGACCTAAAACAGTGACTTCTACCACTGGGAAATACAACCTGGAACATGGATATCACAGTTACACACATCATTATTATGCCACAACATATCAAATATACTGGTAGTTTAGCTTAGGAAATAATTAATCTTTATAAAGCCAAGGCATTTTAACTGTTTCACCATCATCATCTGTACCAATGGCAATAGACTACTTGTTTTGATTGGACAGTACACCAATCATGTGTAACAATATTACTTGTTCTGACTGACAGTAAATGTACACCAATCATGCATACCAATACACTACTTGTTCCTACCAACAGTAAATGTACACCAATGATCTCATTCTGGAATCTGCACCATTTCACTACTTCTTCTGACAGTAAATGTACACCAATCATGTGTATCCAATATACTACTTGTTCTGACTGAATCTACTACTTGTTCCTACCGACAGCAAATGTAAACCAAGCGTCTCATTCTCTACCAAATACACTACTTGTACTGACAGTAAATGTACACCAATCATATGTATCAATACACTACTTGTTCTGACTGATAGTACACCAACCATCTGTTCCAATACACTCCTGGCAGTAAATATACACCAATACACTACTTATTCTGACTGATAGTACATGTACACCTAACATATTCAATTCACCTTTCACTCATCCAGGGGTAGAAATCAGCACACTTTCCTCTGACAGACACCCCAGTATCCGAAAGACCTTGGCTGATAGATCAGACATGAGTACAACCTGTGTCACAGTTTATGGCTGTTTGGTGTGTGGCAGGTGCAGAAAAGTGACATAAGTTTTTCTCACGAATGACAAACTTCTTCTCTTTCTCATAGGTGTCGGAGCTGCTTGAGTCACCCTCGGTTATGTCGCTGTTATCACATAGTGTGCATCATCTGCACCAATGTCTTTATTCTCACTGAATCTGATGGAAGCTTCACATAGGAGTAGTCATGATCAACGTTCATTGGTGCAATAATGTCATCCATGACTACAGCAGCATTCGCGAAGTGTCGCACTTGAAATATCGTTACCGGATCGATTTGCATTTCAGCATCAGTTGTATGTGGTGCCACAGCAGTAGTAGCAGTGATGGCACTAAAGGTGACATCCGTAATGTAAAGATTGACGGCATCACCCGTAGCGCTGGACGCTTCAAAACTAGTACCTGTACTTGTACGAACCAATGGTGAATCCTTCATCTGAAAAGATTACACATACAGTGACTTGAAAATTTTACAAAATTCATCTTTTGCATAATAAAAATTAATCACAATGTGAGAAACTTTCTCTTGTATATATTATTTTTAGAATATAAGAGTGCCAGTGTCATATAGAATATATAAAGTAATCAACCACAGGGAAAAGCATTTTCCCTATGGAGCCATGTTAATTCAACCAATGGGTCTTTCACTGATCTCTTAATGTTTTTAATGAATCTGTTTGGTCAGTTTGATGAATGCCACTGGTAACATAACCAAACGCATGTAACCAAAATTGTAGCATCCTAGCTCCAAAGTGTATTATATTATCTAATCAACATTGCACTGTTTTCAATGGGCCAGGGAGGTCAAAATTCTATAAGGGGTCCAAATTCCATAACAAAATATGGACCCATAGGTATACTTTCTATGGGGTTCCTTATTTTATATCTGACACTCGATTTAGATAACATAATGCATGAATATTGTTATTGGACCAAATGCAGATCTATGCTTATGACATCTTTACCTTATAAATGCTGCACGCACACACACATACCTGCCCACACGTATATATATATATATATATATATATATATATATATATATATATATATATATATATATATTTATATATATATATATTTATATATATATATATATGTAAATATATATATATAATTATTAGGTATTATACTGAAAGCATCTGCTAGATAGTATGGTGCATGGACAAAAGCCCCTCCCAACAAAAGCCCCACAGACAAGCTTGTTTCAATTCAATTATACTGTTCATGACTGTTGCTGTAGTACACAGACAAGATATTGTCATGAATATACTTCAGGCATGTGGTCAATTCCATTCCGGAATTGGAACTGACCCTCAATTCCAGTTCCGGAATTGGAATTGACTTCAAAAATGTTTTTTTAATTGGAATTTTTTTTTTCAAAATTTATTTTTTTGGAATTGGAATTGATTTTGTTGGAATTATTGACTTGATACTGTTAATATTTACCCTTATATTTACTTATATTACTTTTAAAATCATATTTGTCTGCTATTAGCATGTCACCCTGAATCTGGTAACAGCCAGGAAGTTGTCAACATTACAGCATAGACACTGTCTACTCTGGTACTGAAACATTGTGACCAAGAACAATATAATCAAGCATTTGCATCAAAAAGAAATACTAAGTTACTGTAACAGACAGTAAAACCAAAATCAGACCATTCAGGCCTCATTTTCTTTCTCAGTGTACAACGTTTATTTACAGAGATTGCTAATTAAGGGCACCTGCCTGCTCATTCCCTTTGTGTGAGAGAGGAAGCCTGCCCCACTTGAATGCAGCCCCTTGTTTATCCAAGCCTAATGTTCAGCCCACAAGTTTCCCATACTACACATGTCACTGGTCACCTGTACAATGCTGTTACATGTGGCTGTAGGGTTTGCCCTTTGTAGTAATTAAAAATGTCCCCATGGAGAATACATGTTGGAGATTAGGATGTTGAAGACTCAAACTTTCCAGTAAATTTTATGAAATATCAATGATACCACAACTGATAGCGATATAAATCTGCCTCCTAGTATATTTGCTCCCCCCCAGGACATCTGCCCCTTTTTTCTATGATAGTTGACAAGTGAAAATCAGTTTGCAGTTTTATCATTATTACTACAATAACAACATTCAATGACAAGTCGAAGTCACTTTAGCCTAATGCAATGGCCTATCCCCTGGAGTGTGTATGAGATCATCTTGTCACCAGTTGTCTTCCAGGTATCATTGATAGTCAGATCAGTGGTGGAAGATGGGTTCTTGGGGTGATGCTTCCATAAACAGTGGTTTGGAGTGCCCCTGGTATTAGCTGCCTTAGTTTTCAGGTCCTCACGGACCTTGGCAGCTTCTATCTGTGCCATGTCACCATCATGGTTGCAGGCAGTCTTGTTGATCACATTCTGGATCTGGAGATCAGATCAGTGACCAGTGACCAGCACCCTTGCATGATTAGGATCGACGCTGGCTTCACTCCCATTGAAGAGTAATCTTGTTGGTCCCCCTTCTTGGTGTAGGAATGACACTCAAAACATAGCTTCTGACCTCCTCAGATGCTAGTACTAATTTCCATGATGAAGTTATAAGTGTTTTCTGACAACTCTGGCTTGTGCATCCAGTTTTATAGAAAAATGGAGTCACTCCAACTCTCCATGGTAAATGCAATTCAAAAGAAACCTTGTTGAGATGGCTTCTTTCAAATATCCTCAATTGTCCTAACATGTCCTGGTCCTAATGTCACTGACTTCTTCCACAATTGCAATAAAGATAATCCTTTGATTACAGGATCATCTCCAACTACATAAAGTAATTTACTTGGCTGATCTGGCACAAAGAACATTAATTGCAATTAGGGTAATATATATCTTGAATTCATGTTCAGAAATTAAAAAAATAAGTTAAAAAACATTTCTTAAAAAAACTTACAAATAATCCAGAAGCTACGGACAGGGGGCAAATGTCCAGATTTTGAATAAGGCAAAGGGCTAATGTTTGGGGGGCAAGTGACAAAGGGGCAAATGTCTGGGAGGGGGGCAAATGACCTGGACCCAATATAAACAGGGGAAACTGTTCAAAACTCAGATTAATGACCCAACTGTCCAGGGCTGTCCAAAATGTCTGGTTTTGTTAGCAAAAATCCAGGAGAGGTGTCGCAGCAAAAAGTACATATGAAATGGCTGGATGCCATTTTAAAGTTTTTATGGCAAACCTGATATATATATATATATATATATATATATATATATATATATATATATATATATATATATACATGTGTGTGTATGTGTGCATTTAACGAACAATAATTTTTTTATCATATCTAATTAAATATGATTGTGCACACGTGACAAATAAAACTGTGTTAAAACGAATTGGATTTGAATTTTTCTTTAGCCTAGGATTTTAACAGTTGGAATTGATTTTTTGCAAGGCGGAATTATAACTGATTTTTTGGAATTGACAAAACAGAATTGACCCCATGCCTGATATACTTCCTTCATATGTATAGCTTGTACTAATACTATTGTGGGTTGCCGACAGTTGCCCCCTCCCCCACGATATTCATTACAGTGTTATCAGTCGTGTTAGAATAAAATGTAATTAATACATCTCTTTATGAACTTCCGGTTATTACATGTGGGGTTTAATCTGATCAATAAAGCAAATTCATTTGATATAATTTTGCCTTATTGTCAAGTCACAAGAATTCAGACAGAAATTGTAAAGTGTCATTAGAAAAGCAGACATGTAATCTGACAGTGTTCAACTGGGTAGATGACGATGCCTTAGTTTCCTTTCCAGCTAGACATTGCATGGGTGAAATGCATTTTACTTAAATATTTAAATACTTTTAAAAAGTTTTTGTAACTGCATTTGCACTTAATCACAATGAAAGTATTTGTATATTTAAATATTTCCATAAAGAATTTGAAATGTAAACAGCAACAGTAGGCTTCTGTTGCACTATAGTCTATACTGTCTTTTCGTCGTGTTTCTCCCATGCTGCAGTATATCCTGTAGCACTTACTGAGTTATTGTTATTGTTTTGAGTACGGCCACGTATTGTCTATTAACGGTACATCTGATCACGTCGAAAATAAATCGGCGGATTGGAAAACACTCGTAATTATATCAAACTATTAACACTTACTCGCACTTTATTGTATTCATACATTTCGATTTACTGTGGGTCATATATATGCTGACGTTGAAGCACAGCTGTGCTTATTGGGGTGGAACTATATTGTAATCGTAGTGATAAGTCACAATGGTAACGGTAATACAATTTACTAACCTGGTTTCGGCTCGTCGCTTCCTACGCATCGCTCTGCCCTCTGATATCTGACGTTTCCTTGTCACAGAATAGTCTGTAGATGCATGGTCATATGCGGAAAAAAAGATCTAAGATGGAACGGTGTCTTTGACCAAGAATGACATCTTGATGCTCACCGTCTGTCCATGCTCATCACATACGTCTTTTGTCTTGTAATCTGCATCGGAAAAGTGGTCACTCGCAGAGCCTGCGGCTGGCGGACACGGCAATTTCTGCATTTGCAACCACCTTTTCCGCTACAAATTCTTCCTCGAAAGTCGATCAAAAGTTTTTTCCTTGCATTTGTAGTACTAGTTGATATATCCAGGAGCCATCCAGTGCACACCAGTTTTCTTTTTATTCGATTTTCCATGCGTTTCAGCCGTTTTTCTGAGAGGTTTTTACTGTGTGAACGCGGTGCCAGGAGCTCGTACTCAAACCACTCTGCCGCTGAGCCCCCCACAGAGCAATATGGCGCCGCCCAGGGAAGATATTGGCAAAGTTTAAAAGGATATTACAAAATTACCGTGGCGTTGCGCCCATCATATAAGGGTGATATATACTGTAAATGGTATGTTATTATGTTTGGGCTATGGTTGTTCGAGTGCTTCATCCCCCCTTTAACACTGAGATGATGCTTTGACTGGAAATGTATCTCTCCCAGTTGAACTGAGCTGCAGGGATAAATTAATTTGTGTGCAGCATATTGACTCAACAAAACAGTCCATGACAATGAGTCATGGACTGTCGATGGAAACAATCTTGACAAGGTAATAAGATGAAATGTGGCACATAATGCTATGTCAACAGCAGAGGTGTATTAGTTTGACGTTTGCAGATTGGGTGAAAGTAATTCACCATAGAGGGGCTGCACTATTGCTAGCATGTTGTTCTGTGTTAATTTCTTGGCTCGAACTTCATTAATTTTGATTTATTGGTGAATAATGTCTGAGTTGTCAATTGTGTGACAAGAACGCCTTACACAGCTTTAAAACTGCCAGTGAATATAATTCAACTATAAAACAGGCTTGTTATCAAATGCATGTCAATGCCATTTTCCAGGATCACATTCACATTCAAATTCAAATACAAATGTTTATACATTATATATGCATCATAATTATATTAGCAAAGCTACATGTTCTAATATAAGCATCAGTCAATGTAATACAACTATATACACCATGGTCTTACTTAGAAAGTGGATTTACAGGTCAGACAATGATTCTAAAATCTGCTGAGGAGTCTGCTAACTACAGGGCACTTTTTCAAAGTCTGACAAAAATGAATTTATGTGACAGCGGCGCATAAAGGATTTATGCGAGATGACAAGGCAATGAAGGCGATTTGAGGTTAGACCTTTTATGGTAGAGAGAGTATTGGCCTAATTACTCGCTCACGTGTATGGATACACCAACCACGTGACCTAGAGCCAGCCTCACTCGATTTCCAAGTTAGCTTGTGTCGTTGTGAGACCTTTGCGCTGCAAATATTTCTGAATTTCTATTGTTACTGATTATTCGTTTTCGCTGAATTTGTTGATTTTATTGCAAGATCAGTTTTGTTGTTCGGTTTATTGTGTTCAATCTTATCTGATATTTTTCGCTAGTGTGTTCAGGTGAGTTTCTGTTGCAAAGAGGGACGCCGTTCATCCGCCATTTTTTTACCTCCGACCCTTGGACTGCGAAAGGTAATCGTCAGTCGTTTACGCATAATTTGTTATTATTATCCTGACGATGGCTACTAAACCTTTGGTTTTAGTTCTGGGCGATAGCCACATTTACTGGTTGGAGCGTCTTGTCGCATCGGAGGTAGATTTTGCACCAGGATCTTTCCGCGAGGGTTTGGATTGTCGGATCGCTTTCGAAGGCTATCGGGGCGGTACGGTTACCACTATGGAACAGAACCGGGGTTTGGCCCCGGTGGCACAGTCGGTTAGCGCGCCGTACTTATAAACAGTACCGCCTGGCAACAGGCGTGGCAGACTGAGATGTGCGGAGGTTGTGAGTTCGTTCCTCACCCGGCGCACATCTTATGTGATGGTTAGCATAGTCCCTTCTCAGCGAACATCAGCTGTATTGGGGGAATGGCCCTATGGTGTACAGGTCATTTTTAACTTTATTCCGCCATACGGTGTTAATGGTCAGTGAATGAATTTTTGCCCTATGGTGTACAGGGCATTTAAAATTTTTGTATTCCGCCATACGGTGTAAATGGTTGGACTAGAGGAATGGCCCTATGGTGTACAGGACATTTTTAATTTCATTCCGCCATACGGTGTATATGGTCGGTGTATAATCTTTGGCCCTATGGTGTACAGGGCATTGTTAATTTTATTCCACCATACAGTGTAAATGGTCGGTGTATAATCTTTGGCCCTATGGTGTACAGGGCATTTGTAATTTTATTCCGCCATACAGTGTTAATGGTTGGGGTATAATCTTTGGCCCTATGGTGTACAGGGCATTTTAAATTTCTGTATTCCCCCATACAGTGTTAATGGTCGGGGTATAATCTTTGGCCCTATGGTGTACAGGGCATTTTTAATTTCTGTATTCCGCCATACAGTGTTAATGGTCGGGGTATAATCTTTGGCCCTATGGTGTACAGGGCATTTTTTATTTCTGTATTCCGCCATACGGTGTAAATGGTCGGTGTATAATCTTTGGCCCTATGGTGTACAGGGCATTTTTTATTTTATTCCGCCATACGGTGTATATGGTTGGTGTATAATCTTTGGCCCTATGGTGTACAGGTAATTTTTTTTATTAAATTCCGCCATACAGTGTAAATGGTCGGTGTATAATCTTTGGCCCTATGGTGTACAGGGCATTGTTCATTTTATTCCGCCATACGGTGTAAATGGTCGGTGTATAATCTTTGGCTCTATGGTGTACAGGGCATTTTTTAATTAAATTCCGCCATACAGTGTAAATGGTCGGTGTATAATCTGTGGCCCTATGGTGTACAGGGCATCGTTAATTTTATTCCGCCATACGGTGTAAATGGTCGGTGTATAATCTTTGGCCCTATGGTGTACAGGGCATTTGTAATTTTATTCCGCCATACGGTGTTAATGGTCGGGGTATAATCTTTGGCCCTATGGTGTACAGGGCATTTTTAATTTCTGTATTCCGCCATACGGTGTAAATGGTCGGACTAGAGGTATGGCCCTATGGTGTACAGGGCATTTTTTATTTTATTCCGCCATACGGTGTAAATGGTCGGTGTATAATCTATGGTGAACAGGGCATTTTTTATTTTATTCCGCCGTATGGTGCATATGGTCGGTGTATAATTTTTGGCCCTATAGTGTACAGGGCATTTGTAATTTTATTCCGCCATACGGTGTTAATGGTCGGTGTATAATCTTTGGCCCTATGGTGTACAGGGCATTTTTATTTTCCTTATTCCGCCATGCAGTGTAAATGGTCGGTTTATGTTCTTTGGCCCTATGGTGTACAGGGCATTTTTTTTTTTATTCTGCCATACAGTGTTAATGGTTGGTGTATAATCTTTGGCCCTATGGTGTACAGGGCATTTTTATTTTTGTTTTCTTATTCCGCCATACGGTGTAAATGGTCGGTTTATGTTCTTTGGCCCTGTGGTGTACAGGGCAGGTTACTTTTAATTTTTCTTGTTCCGCCATAAGGTGGGTATGGTGGATGTGATGGTGTTTCCCACAGCGTACAGGGCATGGTAATCATTAATTGTCTTATTCCGCCATACAGTTTGAATGGTCGGTTTATGCTATCGTTCCTACGGTAGTGCATGTTAATTTTGATTTCTTGTTTCACCATACAGTGTAACTTGTCTGACGATAATATGGGTCCCCGTGAGGTTCATGGCATGGTAATTTTATTATTACGCCATTCGGGGTAAATGACCGGTTTACACTATTCGTCCCTACGGTGTACAGGGCATGGTAATTTTCTTTTGTCTTATTCCACCATACAGTTGGATTACCGGAGCGGGTATCATTGTAGTATGTGAGTGGATAATGTTGGTCAAGGGTTAACCATGGTCCCTAGTTTGTACATAAGGTTCACATTACTACGATTGGGTGCAGTGTTCAACTTGAACAGTAAATGTTACAGCAACGGAGCAACTTCATCATGAGATGCGCGTGATGCGGGAGTTGTTGCGTGTAGCGCTGCAACAGGTCACGACGCGGTTGCGTCAGCCTCTGTTGATCGCCAGGTGGCGGCATCATCCGCAGTGGGTCAGTCTCCCATGACATAACACTTGTGACACACATGCAGTGAGACCACACCCTCTGTGCCCCATTAAGGGTCTGCTAATGAGGGTTATGAGGGTCACCAGTTATAATAATCTAGTACCAGGGTGGTAGTAGAAGCCCTGCTGCTTATACAACTAGTAGAAAATACATGATAAAGAAGACTTCTGGATGATTGATTTGTATCCTGTTCATTCCATGAGACAAAAGGTAAGAATGTTGTCCAGGCATATTCTTTTATAATTATAGCAATTTCACACGTGGCCCGGCTATGCGATAAACACTGCGAGTACATTTTGTGTGCAGCAGCCGGGCTGTTTGAAAAATGGCAGTTTGCATTTGTTATTATATTCAGTACTTTCAACTTGTCAACTTGATAATGAATAAAAATGAAAATACCCATTAACATGTCATCATTCTGCCTGTTTTAACTTTCATGAAAGCTAATTTGTAATAAAATAAATCTATGGATGAAATCCTTGCCTTTCACATACTAGGAAGTTCACTAACTGTATCTTCTGGCAATGTATTGTTCCTTCTTTGGTGTGTGCAGAATGACATGGACATCTAAATCATGCCACTGCTACGATTTCTTTGAAATTGTACACAATTCAAATACTTTTGAAATTTCAACTTATTGTTACTACGGCAATTTAGTTTTGCATTTGTTTGTACTTTACTGTGCCAGTAGTCCCCTCTTATAAGGTCACCTGTTCTGTAGAGGTACAAGGGCTGTAATGTGTGTGTTTGTGTGCGTTTGGTGTTTAAATCTGTGATCTTGCATTTTACAATATATTGCAGTGAAATGGCAAAAGTGAGCAAGTGACGATGGTTTTTTAAATATCGGACAAAACATATTTTGGTTTGCTCTCTTGTGCATATTACAGCACAGTAATTGTACACTATTCTTTGACAGAGCATCAAGTGCTATCAAATCACCCTTGAATAACTCCCTTTAAGAAACAATGAGGCAGGTCTTATGACAGAATTATATGATCAGTTGTTGTTTTTATTTTAATTGGCAATGCTCAACGTTTGGGCATGCAAAGTTTTTTCCAGTTTTTGTGTCAATAAAGTATAGCTGTTGTTATTTGTTGTCGTGCAGTAATTTGTAAGTTTCATAAATTTGTCACTTGCCAATTTGGGAGAAAATATAATTAGACAGAACAGTGATATTTCAGCTGCAGTATGTAAAGGATTGTGCACAGTGCAAATACGGTGATCATAAGACTTGTCCCACATTTTATTCTGAAAGTTGTAAAATATCGAGTTTAAGGCTGAATTTTTCTGAAGATATAGTAACTACATTCCTATTGAACTAAGAAGTCATTAAAGTATTCCTGACAGTATACAGTAGCACTTTGGAATTTGTCCTATAAAATAACAATTTGAAATACAGACTGCTAAAATCACTCTCAGCAATAAAAACAAAATAACAAAATTAATGTTTGTACACTCTGTACATACATAATCCTTCTCGTTATCATTCTTTAATTTTGTGATGCACATCTGTACGAATATATCTAGACATTCAGCAAATTTAAGCTCTGTAGTTAGAGGCATATATAACAAGTGCGTTTACCCTTTAGCTTAGTTTTTTTGCAAAGTTGCTCAGATATAACCATTTGCTAATTGATTAAAATGTTCTGAGACATCACCTTTTTTAATTTCCTGAAAATTGGTTGATTTGACAAGGAATGACCTTACTGGGTATGAGAGCTGCAGACTGATTGCATGGTTGTCGCAATAACATGTGATACTATTGGTCACACACTTACTCCCTTTTCTAATAATAAAACACTATTCCATTGTCACTTGGTCCTTTATGCAGTGTCATCTGTAGAAAATCTCTCATCTAAAAGGTTTTATAATGTTAAAATATCAGTGATCAGTAGTTTTTCTTTTTATAATAAAAATATTTCAATGAGAAAATGTTTCTTATTCCAAGAAAGTCTTTCAGGTGGTTTTTCTTGTTTTCAGAAAAATATTCTTACTAACATAAAACATCCAAAATGACTACAAGAAAAATATTCTTATTAAATTTAAGAAAACATTTCTTGATTTACAAATTTTAAGTAAAATGTTTTTGCTTTTCTTTTATTTAAGAAAACGCTTTTCTTATTTAAGAAAAAACTTTTCTTAGATAGGAACAATTTCCTTGGATAAATAAGAAAATATTTCTATAGTCTTTTCTTGATTTTTATTAACTATTTTCTTTCTTTCTTTTTTCTTTCTTTCTTAAATCAAGAAAATGAGAGTATGCAACCACGGTTGAATACAGGATTTTATGCTAGCAACAGTGCGAGCAGGGCACGGAAGGGTCAATAGGTTAGTCATGCTAATTTAGGGGTAGGCAAAGAAACCTGGATTACTGACTAAGCGCTCCCGTGACACCGCTAAACCAATCAGGGCGCAGCAGTCATTCGAATGATGCACTTTGAAATTAAGCAGCTTCACTCCGAATGTTCGATGCATGCGGAGTAGACCTGCTTTCTCGGTTTTAGCAATTTTTTGACCCCCCCTCCTCCCCACTTTCTCCTGCATACAGTTACATTAATGTGTTTAGTAGTGTCGTGCTTGGTAACATTTTGTACATTGACGGTGGAAGTGAAGTCACCACCTTCCGTATGACGCTTTCCCAGTGGACATTGCGTTTTTCATTTGGTTATCTGCCCATTCACGTAGGGTTTTGGTGCGGAGTGGAAGATGACTTCCCTTCCATCGATGTTGGGATGGTTTATTGATAATTGGCGTTATGGCCCCACCTTTTTTTAGGTTACTAAAATATATAGAGTAGGAATTTTAGCAAGTAGTGTAGTCCAGTGCTGTAGTGTATGCAAATAGGTATTGTGTCAAATATTGTCGGTGTTGGGTTAATGTTTTAATGTGCTGGTGACGATGCCACGAATTGTCATGTGTTGTAGCAATATTACTACATGTACTGTATTGCTATGTCGAAATGTGGGCTCTGGGAGCATTGTGTCCAGGCAGCTTTGTGAATTGTCTGGTGTTGTAGCAATATTACTACATGTACTGTATTGCTATGTCGAAATGTGGGCGCTAGGAGCATTGTGTCCAGGTGGCTTTGTATGAGGCTCATCCACAGGCTTGGCATATGTTACAGGGTCCACATTTCATGCTCTTAATCAGAATAATATGCCATTTGGCATACCCTTAATAAACATCATTCATTTGGCCTTTTCATGTCTTTACATCTGGCTTTGCGTTGTTGATTGCATAAATAATTTTATTACATGGCTCCCTAGAAAATTTTTCTTGTTTTAAGTTTTGTTTCTTAAAACAAGAAAACAATTTTTACCAGTGCAGCGCCAACTGGAATCAAAAGCAAGCCAGTTCAAGTGATACATAAAAATATTTGTGTATAAATATTTAAATGCTAGTGTATAAAGGGGAAACCTAATGATTTAGTATTAACATGTTGCATAAATAACATCTTGGTGCATAGAAATTATGTATGTACTTACCCGGTTTTGTTAATTTGGTGGTGGAATACTGGAGGAAACTCCACACCCTGCAAATCTTCAGCCACAAATTTACATTCCTTTCAGAAAAGAACATTAATTTTAACAAGCATCTACAACTTTTAAAATGTTATCAAATACCCCATAAACAAATGTCTTGGTATATAAATATTGTATAAGCACATCTTTTTCCAACAAAGTTACAAAACATATTTCTTTTATAAGTCAACACAATGTTCAGATTTGTTTGATGATAATAATACTGTTCCTCAGATGTAATAAGTAAAGTAATTTAATTAATATATATGAACATTGTACTATTGTGACAGTAGTATTTACGAACATACTTGTGAGTTTAGATTTAATTTAATTGACCTGATAAATGTATGAGGTTAATTTAATTTAATGGGAACATTTCTGAGTTAATTGTAATTTAATTAATTAACTTTTCAAGTTAATTGCCCCATGCATACCTGTCACTATGAGACAGGAGATGACAAGACAGTCTCTAACCGGTCACTACGAAACAGGAAATGACAAGACAGACATAAACCTGTCACTATGCGAGAGGAGATGACAAGACAGTCAACAACCTGTCATTATGAGACATTATGAGACTGAGACATGAGATGACAAGATAGACACTAACCTGTCATTATGAGACATTATGAGACTGAGACATGAGATGACAAGATAGACACTAACCTGTCGCTATGAGACAGGATATGACAAGACAGACATAAACCTGTCACTATGCGAGAGGAGATGACAAGACAGTCAACAACCTGTCATTATGAGACATTATGAGACTGAGACATGAGATGACAAGATAGACACTAACCTGTTGCTATGAGACAGGAGATGACAAAGGAGATGACAAGACAGACACTAAAATGTCACTATGAAACAGGTGATGACAAGACAGACATAAACAAGTCATTATGAAACAGGAGATAACAAGACAGACACTAACCTGTCATTATGAGACAGGAGATGACAAGACAGTCACTAACCTGCACACCAGTGCAGTATCCATGCGTGAATGTCTTGCATGAAGTCTTCCAGCTGAGTTTTGTCAAATGGCACAGTGATGCTGATTGGCTTGTTGACCGTCTGATCTGGGAGGGTCGACACAGTTGTTCCGTCCCATCGTTGTATCCTGGATACAGTCAATGACACTGTACGTTGAAAGTCTGACAGTGTCAACTACAGTGAACACAGGGATCTCAGGATCTCACGGTGTGGTGAATGAGAATTATGTTATTTATGAAGACATCACGTAATGCTATATTGGTAACATAGTAGATTTAGACAAAATGTTATTGAAATAACATTGAAATACCAACATTATAAATATGAACATCCCTTTTGAATAACATTGCAAACTAAAACACAAAAGTACTTATACTAAGTGACCTTTTACAACCCAATCTCCCACCTGTTCTTTTAGTAAAAGGAGCCTACAAGAGCAATATACTAAGTCATCTTTCACAAGCCAATCTCCCACCTGTTCTTTAAGTAGGAGCCTACAAGAGCAATATACTAAGTGACCTTTCACAACCCAATCTCCCACCTGTTCGTTTAGTAAAAGGAGCCTACAAGAGCAATATACTAAGTCATCTTTGACAAGCCAATCTCTCACCTGTTCTTTAAGTAGGAGCCTACAAGAGCAATATACTAAGTGACCTTTCACAAGCCAATCTCCCACCTGTTCCTCATGTATCTGTCTGTTTTGGCCCTGGTTGACTCGGGGTCGACAATGAATGACTTGAATGTGTCCGATGCCCCTGACAGGTACTGGGCAGTCAAGTCATCAGCTGACAGAAAACCCCCGGTCAGCATGTTGTGACTGGTCTGGTAAGTAAGCTGTAATGTCTGTGTAAAGACTGACTGGGCTGTAAGTACAACAATCACTCTACACTTCAAGTAAGTTGTAATGTCTGTGTCTGCTGAAAAAAAACCACACTTCCATAAACAACTGGAACATATTAAAGAGTAATGATGTGAGTTTGACTTTGCGATGAGTTGGTTGTATTTAGTCCAGCATCGTTGACACACACCAACGTCACATTGTAGGTGTGGTTCTCAAACAGCAAGCCTTCTAGCGAAGTGTTGCTCACAAATGACTCGGCTCCAATGTTGACAAAGGGCTGCACATCAGTGCCACCTGGTGACTTGCCAATAGACCACCATGTTTCGACCACCTACACTAAGATAGCTGATAGTCCATTTAAATGCTTCCATTTCAACTAGCAACTATAGTATTACTCTACTCTACTCTGGTGATTTATGAAACCAAAAAATGGTTTAGTTCATCATAGAACCCACAATAATCAGTACATCATGTCTGTTGTCAAAACAAACTGCTGTGATTGGTATGCTGCCTCTTTTTTTCTATATGAGACATGTCACATATGGAGAGAATACAAACATATAAATACTTTCTAGCAATTGTCTCTGTAGAGTCTACAGCAATATAAAATATGTGGCGTAAAAGAATAAAAGAGAAACAAGAAACCAGCAAACACTTTACAAATGTAAACATCAACAACAGCTACTGCTAAACTAAGACTAACCAGTACAGTTACATTGACCTGGTGGGATATATCATAGTCATCTTGCCCTGGTGCAGTTCGTATGCTGATATTTTGTAGTGGTCAATCCCAGACTTGGGGTCAACGATTTTTTTATTCTTTGATATTTCAGCTGACTCACTCAGCCTTCATCAAATATCATAGTGCAAGAAAAAGAATGTCAATCCATTCAAGGAACTTAGAAACAATGAACGCCTATAATTAATATACACTGTTAGTGTTACAGCCTTGTACTCCTTGCCAGAGACACCGTCACACTCACAGTGTATTCCATGTCACGCTGCACGTTGTCATCAACGAGCTGCAACATCTCGGGGTCTGTCAGATCTAACATCCGATGTCACCGAGCTGTTTGTCTCGGCTCTGTTTGTTGCCGTCACATCGACATGGACAAAGTCGCTGTGGTGCAGATGAAGTGATGTCTCTCGAAGGAATTGAAAGATGGAGTTATGTTCTTCTCTGTGTGTAGTACAACCACCCTGCTACTGGGGCCTAAACATTAAGGGTCTATTAGGATGTAAGTGATGTCTCTCCAGAGAGTTGAAAGATGGAACTATGTTCTTATCTGTGTGTAGTACAACCTTCCTGCTACTGGGGCCTAAAATATTAAGGGTCTATTAGGATGTAAGTGATGTCTCTCCAGAGAGTTGAAAGATGGAACTATGTTCTTCTCTGTGTGTAGTACAACCTTCCTGCTACTAGGGCCTAAAATATTAAGGGTCTATTAGGATGGAAGTGATGTCTCTCCAGAGAGTTGAAAGATGGAACTATATTCTTCTCTGTGTGTAGCACAACCTTCCTGCTACTGGGGCCTAAACATTAAGGGTCTATTAGGATGGAAGTGATGTCTCTCCAGAGGGTTGAAAGATGGAACTATGTTCTTCTCTGTGTGTAGTACAACCACCCTGCTACTGGGGCCTAAACATTAAGGGTCTATTAGGATGGAAGTGATGTCTCTCCAGAGAGTTGAAAGATGGAACTATGTTCTTCTCTGTGTGTAGTACAACCACCCTGCTACTGGGGCCTAAACATTAAGGGTCTATTAGGATGTAAGTGATGTCTCTCAAGAGGTTTGAAAGATGGAACTATGTTCTTCTCTGTGTGTAGTACAACCTTCCTGCTACTGGGCCTAAAATATTAAGGGTCTATTAGGATGTAAGTGATGTCTCTCCAGAGGGTTGAAAGATGGAACTATGTTCTTTTCTGTGTGTAGCACAACCACCCTGCTACGGGGGCCTAAACATTAAGGGTCTATTAGGATGGAAGTGATGTCTCTCAAGATGGTTGAAAGATGGAACTATGTTCTTCTCTGTGTGTAGCACAACCGTCCTGCTACTGGGGCCTAAAATATTAAGGGCCTATTAGGATGGAAGTGATGTCTATCAAGAGGGTCGAACGATGAAGCTATGTTCTTTTATGTGTGTAGTACAACCTCCCTGCTACTGGGGCCTAAAATATTAAGGGTCTATTAGGTTATTTGATTTGCAACGTAAATACTAGCAACTGTTGAATGACACTGCTGGATTTCTCATTTGTACTGAGTAAGTACAGTTAGTGTGCAATCATGAAATATAACATTATATATTTACCTGTAGATTTTCTGTATATGTTGACAAGATAACTTTTTATGTCAGATTCTGGGTCAGCAAATTGCTTCCAGGTGCTGGCAACATTGGACGCCTCTGAGGAGTACCTCTCATCCTCATTGGGGTCCTTGTCGTCTTTCACAACACCCCTCACTGGGGGTGTCTGGTCAACAGACAGTGCAACAAATGTGGGGTGACGTCCATGTCAGTCAGAATGATGAAGACAGGAGAATAACTTCTGTGAAAGAGATTTTAATGTGACACATTCTATAAATAACACATTAGACCCCGGCTGTACTTATTAAATAAACCATTGCTTATACACATTGATGCCTGTAAGTACATACAGTTGTACCCTACCTCCTTCTGAGTTCACCGTCACATTCCTTTCAACGAGTCCTCAAGTGACTGCGGTGACACTGACAAAGTAGACAGCTTTGTATTGTAAGTGTAGGCTGCCCATACACTGACTTGTCACATCATATGACAGTCATGTGTAAGGTACAATGTCATCTGAGCCAGCAGACGTCCTCAGGGTGATTAAATATTTGGCTGAAAGAAAACCACGCATAGTGCAGTACAACTTTTGAACTGATTAACAATACAAAACACCATTATATCTATATCACAATAGTCACTCAGTGACATACCTATAAGTATACTACTTTGAATGAACCATAGGTAAGTATTATACTTCTGTTCACACTCTTTCCAATAAACTATTACTTATACCTAAATTCCAAATGCTGCAAAAAAAAAATATTTTTGTTATCATGAATTTGTAGTGTTGTTGGAAATAAATTATCAACTGATCTATCTATTTTGCAGACACTGAAACATTGTGTCAACAGCTAATTTCTTTCAGCTTCAGTGCAGTTTATGCTTGAATAAACCAAACATATTTTAGTTTAATATTCAAATTCACTGATTTGAAAAAGTATTACACAAATGACTAAGATCAACAGTCTGCCCATTGCTGCAGGGAGCAACAAAAAGGGGACAGACCACCATAATTTGACAATATTTTCCCACTCTGTAAACATATTCAGTCCACTCTCTGGGTCTCCAAACCCGTTCCAGTTGGCACAGTATTGAGAGGAAGATGACTGGAAGGAGATATCCTTTTTTAGGTTGTCACCATCATAAATAAGAGCATTTGCCCGTATTAGTGACGAACACCGATCAGTGCTCGCTCTAATCACAACCAACTTAAGCAGAATGCATTCTGTCTGATCTGGCTTTGTCAGAATTACTTCACACTGACCAACCAACATTTCTACCACCTGCAGGTGGTGAAAGCTCTGGTAAACCACTGGTCAACATGCCAACCGAGACAGTGTCATAGGAAACAAGTAGACAATGACAATAGCATTTGCCCGTATTGCTTTCATCTTCTTCGTTATCGTTTTTGTTTGATAATATACATATTTGTTTGTCTCTGCTGCGAAACAACCGGCGTTGACAAGTGTCATATGTTGGTTTTGTTCACAAGTCGGTAAGTCAAACTAGACCTAGATGTACTAGCATCACTACTGGAATGATAATGGAACAATACAGTGCTCAAATTGTCCTGTTTGCCATGACAGTTTTAAAGGTTAGAAAGAACTGTTAGCGTAGAAACAGTTACTTACCTGGGTTACTTACCCGGCAGTCCGAGTGGGAATGCGACGCCGATGTTTGTCCATTCAGGGGCTGATGCCAGGTGTTGATAGGGATCATTGTGTGGTAGAATGTCATCTCCACACCTGACAGTGTACCTTAATGTTTGCTCTAAATTTTCGTAAATATTTTACATAAACGCAAGTTATTTTCAACACACACACCCACAAACACACACACACACAGGCATGCGCACACACACACGCACGCACGCATGCACGCACACATATATGGATACAGGATTTGACAGCTTGATAAAAATGTTATAATGATTGTCTGAATTAGATTAGCATGCTTATTAATGAATAAAACTCCTTCCTGATTTCTGACAATGCGATCTTACTTCGTGTTTATCCATTATTCACTTGTGTTACACTTCACAAAATGTACCTGGCAGAATCCAAAGTAACAATTTAACAGGGAATTAGCCAACTATGCAAATTACAAATGAAATAAGCATATATAACAAACAAAGGGTAAAGCCTAAAGGTGCATTAACCTGGCCGAAATTATTAACGCTATTAAATGACAGTTTTACCTCATTTTTTCGATGCTAATGTGTTCTTTGCATCACTCCCCATCGGATCAGGTACAAAACGGACGTATATTTGCAAAAAATATTGTGTTTTAGCGCACTTTTAGTGCCCAAAACAACGCCATACCGGCAATAGCCGGTGTTCTTAATATGGCGATCATCCGAAATGTGCTGTAACAATATCACGGTGGCATCAGAACCGGAAAGACGATTTCGCTGTCAAATATTTCGTACCGCAGTATAAGAAAATACGAAAAATAGAAGAAAAAGTGCAATTTAATGTTACGAAAAACTCTAAAAATCGACAATTTAATGTTCAAAAGCCCCCAAAAATCGAACCGGACAGGTTATTTCACCGACAAATATTTTGTACGCAGTCTAAGGGGAAAAAAGTAGAGTTCAATTTAATTTTGAAAATCCCAAAAAAATCCACCGACAAATATCTCGACAATATAAGATAATGTAAAAAAAACAAAGACATTGCACATATATCAAAAAATTATTAAAAGTTCACAGATCGTGCAAATATCTTTAAATCTTACTCATAAACAAGTGTCTTGCTTGAGGTAAAACTGTCATTTAATAGCGTTAATAATTTCGGCCAGGTTAATGCACCTTTACCCTATTTTCTCTATTTTTTCTCTTCGTTTTTTACGTTGCATAATTGTATGCACTATACGCACAAACATCGCGGTTCTGGTGGCACCGTCGTCACCGAGGCGTGACTAGTGCGCAAATCGCACGCGCGCCATTTTTATTATGCAATCGGTTCTCCTATTTTGATCTATAAAACTGATTAAAAGCTGCCTAAACACAATCTTTTTGTTTATATATGAACTATTTTACAGTATTATGTATGCGGTATTATATAAGGAACGCATTTAGGTACAAAAATGTAGGAAAACCGTCAGCATAAAGCCCTAATAATGTTAAGTAAAAGATTACGGCTGGTGACTGCAGTGTTTCG
Organism: Lamellibrachia columna; assembly: GCA_963662155.1. Lineage (NCBI taxonomy): Eukaryota > Metazoa > Annelida > Polychaeta > Sabellida > Siboglinidae > Lamellibrachia > Lamellibrachia columna. Next base: position 13,077,294 of record OY759261.1, read on the forward strand.
AGAGCGCCTCTTTCGTCCAGTGCCAGTGGCAGTGGCAGTGCCCGTAACCATTGCGAGTTGATCATGTATTTATACAAAGCTGCCAAGTCTACCGCTTTGGCGGTAGAACTACCACTTTGTCTTCAATTTTACATTATCTACCGCTTTACTGTGTTCAATCCAAAATCTACCGCCAAATCGCAATTCCAAGGGTACAGTTAAAATTAATCATTTCGAATCCAAATATACGACCAAACCACATCACTTCACATAGGAAATGCACCAGAATTAAATAAAAATACTCTAAAATTGATTTTTTTTTTTACACCAGGACCGGAAGCCCCCTTCTTACACCCTCCCCTCGCGGCCGCGGCGCGAGGACTTCGGCGCCAGATATTGATCTAATATATCACCGTTACATCATTAAAAGCGGTAGATATGCCGTCACACGTCTGTCCTTATATGAAACACTTGGGGAATGTCTGTCACGTGTCTGTCTTCAGGGGTGGATCCAGGGTTTAGAAAAGGGGGGGGTTTCCAAGGTAATGTATGAAGCGCAACGAGTCTCGTGGGGGTGGAGGGAGGGGGTATCCCCCTTCCCAACCATTTGACGTTTTTTTAGACAAAACAGTTGAAATAGTGTAATTTTGGACACCCATAATCTGGTTTTAAGCGAGATAAGGCCTAATGTAATCGACCCAAAATTCAGACTTGCGACGTCGTACGTATTGTCCGTATACAATACGGATTTTGGGGAGGAATACGGCTTTGGCCGTGTCCTGTTTTAATACGGATTTGCTGAATATATAAAAATCGTGATAAAATAATCCTATGTATTTTCTTGTATTCGTCACATAAGTGTAACTTCGAATGTCAAATCTACAGTAGACGAGGTGTAATTACTTTTGAGTCTAGAGTTTCGGCAAAACGCAGCGGATTTTGTTTCGTTTAACATGTAGGTAGCCCTGTTCCTACGAAGAAAATGCGGTGTGTCTGAAAATGTCTAAACGAAAAGACAACATTAAACATCTGTTATGTGCCATTTATTGCAATATTGACTAAAACAACTATAGTAATACAAATGTTTAATAAAAAAACGAGTATGCCACAAGTGACTAAAACAACACGTAATCGTTTTAATTTCTATATCGGCATTATTGTAAACTAGAGGCACGGTAGTGTAGTAACAGTAAAATTATGTATTTATTCGTACGACAATGTGTACAATTCAATTACAATTGAAGTATCTTTGCACACAAAGAGACTAACACGTATTTGACTAAAACGTGCTACACGCATTCTCTATATTATTCAGCACATACTTTGCCAAGGAAACTGTGTTTAATAGTTTCTCATCCAGCCCCTTCTGATAGTGGTTCTGAATGATATAATAAAAGTAGCTAGGTTTCATATTACAGAAAGTAGTGGCATCGTGTCTGAAATGGGAAAAGGTGTAACTGAGAATTTTAGACATATATGAACCAATACCTCGGAGGGCTAGATTACCAACTCAAGAGCGCTATCCAAACTGTTGTTGCATTTTAAACTACTCTGTATAAAGTGCACCATTCCATTCGTGATCTGAATTTGAATCGGGAGACATTCTACTAAAAGTAGTAGTAGTGCCATATAACAACAGTGAGTGCAAACTGGTAGATTAAAATGTTTCCTGTTACCTTTGCGCCATGTAAATTAAAACGCATCATAAAAATACATACACCATAGAACGAGGAACAGTGTGACATAACTAACTGAAGTTGTGTACTTATATTACAAACCCCAAAATATAAATGTAGTGATTAGCACATCCGCCAAAGTTGTGAATTCAAGACGCAAACCGGACACGGTACATGTGATGAAAAAAACTGGCTCTCAACATTGTTGACTGTGTGTCCCTGGTAACTCGGAGATCACGTTAATGTCAGTCCCGTCTCAATTTGGGACGTTAAAGAATCACTCAGGTCAGCTTGGCGATAAAGTTCTGAAAAGGCTAACAAATTGAATGAGACCTCAAAAGAACATAACTTTCTAACCACAATGTAATTATAAAGACTATAGTCAGTTAATAGAACTTTGCGGGTGCTGGGAACAACTAGATACTAGAAAATATGTTTATATTAGCTGTGTTTTAATAACTGTTGTTCATCGGCAGATCTATTAACCATTACACAACAAGCTGCATAAATAGGTGATCACAAAACAGGATTGCCAGATCGTGCAGGTAGTGCTTGGTCGATCATACTGTAAGCTTGATATATGTCTGAGACCCTCTTTTAAAGCTTGGGGGCCATGGGTCTGACAGTCTCAAAAACATTATTGGTGATGAGGAATGCGATGATGGTATGTGACGAAGTGAGTCTGGTTAGCAGCCCTTGACCCTTCGTCCTGGTCCCAACTGCCAGTCAATGCAACCTCCTCGAGTATTGGCCTAATTACTTGCTCATGCGTATGGATACACCAACCACGTGACCTAGAGCCAGCCTCACTCGATTTCCAAGTTAGCTTGTGTCGTTGTGAGACCTTTGCGCTGCAAATATTTCCGAATTTCTATTGTTACTGATTATTCGTTTTCACTGAATTTGTTGATTTTATTGCAAGATCAGTTTTGTTGTTCGGTTTATTGTGTTCAATCTTATCTGATATTTTTCGCTAGTGTGTTCAGGTGAGTTTCTGTTGCAAAGAGGGACGCCGTTCATCCGCCATTTTTTTACCTCCGACCCTTGGACTGCGAAAGGTAATCGTCAGTCGTTTACGCATAATTTGTTATTATTATCCTGACGATGGCTACTAAACCTTTGGTTTTAGTTCTGGGCGATAGCCACATTTACTGGTTGGAGCGTCTTGTCGCATCGGAGGTAGATTTTGCACCAGGATCTTTCCGCGAGGGTTTGGATTGTCGGGTCGCTTTCGAAGGCTATCGGGGCGGTACGGTTACCACTATGGAACAGAACCGGGGTTTGGCCCCGGTGGCACAGTCGGTTAGCGCGCCATACTTATAAACAGTACCGCCTGGCAACAGGCGTGGCAGACTGAGATATGCGGAGGTTGTGAGTTCGTTCCTCACCCGGCGCACATCTTATGTGATGGTTAGCATAGTCCCTTCTCAGCGAACATCAGCTGTATTGGGGGAATGGCCCTATGGTGTACAGGTCATTTTTAACTTTATTCCGCAATACGGTGTTAATGGTCGGTGAATGAATTTTTGCCCTATGGTGTACAGGGCATTTAAAATTTTTGTATTCCGCCATACAGTGTAAATGGTCGGACTAGAGGAATGGCCCTATGGTGTACAGGGCATTTTTAATTTCATTCCGCCATACGGTGTATATGGTCGGTGTATAATCTTTGGCCCTATGGTGTACAGGGCATTGTTAATTTTATTCCACCATACGGTGTAAATGGTCGGTGTATAATCTTTGGCCCTATGGTGTACAGGGCATTTGTAATTTTATTCCGCCATACAGTGTTAATGGTTGGGGTATAATCTTTGGCCCTATGGTGTACAGGGCATTTTAAATTTCTGTATTCCCCCATACAGTGTTAATGGTCGGGGTATAATCTTTGGCCCTATGGTGTACAGGGCATTTTTTATTTCTGTATTCCGCCATACAGTGTTAATGGTCGGGGTATAATCTTTGGCCCTATGGTATACAGGGCATTTTTAATTTCTGTATTCCGCCATACGGTGTAAATGGTTGATGTATAATCTTTGGCCCTATGGTGTACAGGGCATTTTTTATTTTATTCCGCCATACGGTGTATATGGTTGGTGTATAATCTTTGGCCCTATGGTGTACAGGTAATTTTTTTTATTAAATTCCGCCATACAGTGTAAATGGTCGGTGCATAATCTTTGGCCCTATGGTGTACAGGGCATTGTTCATTTTATTCCGCCATACAGTGTAAATGGTCGGTGTATAATCTTTGGCTCTATGGTGTACAGGGCATTTTTTTATTAAATTCCGCCATACAGTGTAAATGGTCGGTGTATAATCTGTGGCCCTATGGTGTACAGGGCATCGTTAATTTTATTCCGCCATACGGTGTAAATGGTCGGTGTATAATCTTTGGCCCTATGGTGTACAGGGCATTTGTAATTTTATTCCGCCATACGGTGTTAATGGTCGGGGTATAATCTTTGGCCCTATGGTGTACAGGGCATTTTTAATTTCTGTATTCCGCCATACGGTGTAAATGGTCGGACTAGAGGTATGGCCCTATGGTGTACAGGGCATTTTTTATTTTATTCCGCCATACGGTGTAAATGGTCGGTGTATAATCTATGGTGAACAGGGCATTTTTTATTTTATTCCGCCGTATGGTGCATATGGTCGGTGTATAATTTTTGGCCCTATAGTGTACAGGGCATTTGTAATTTTATTCCGCCATACGGTGTTAATGGTCGGTGTATAATCTTTGGCCCTATGGTGTACAGGGCATTTTTATTTTCCTTATTCCGCCATGCAGTGTAAATGGTCAGTTTATGTTCTTTGGCCCTATGGTGTACAGGGCATTTTTTATTTTATTCTGCCATACAGTGTTAATGGTTGGTGTATAATCTTTGGCCCTATGGTGTACAGGGCATTTTTATTTTTGTTTTCTTATTCCGCCATACGGTGTAAATGGTCGGTTTATGTTCTTTGGCCCTGTGGTGTACAGGGCAGGTTACTTTTAATTTTTCTTGTTCCGCCATAAGGTGGGTATGGTGGCTGTGATGGTGTTTCCCACAGCGTACAGGGCATGGTAATCATTAATTGTCTTATTCCGCCATACAGTTTGAATGGTCGGTTTATGCTATCGTTCCTACGGTAGTGCATGTTAATTTTGATTTCTTGTTCCACCATACAGTGTAACTTGTCTGACGATAATATGGGTCCCCGTGAGGTTCATGGCATGGTAATTTTATTATTACGCCATTCGGGGTAAATGACCGGTTTACACTATTCGTCCCTACGGTGTACAGGGCATGGTAATTTTCTTTTGTCTTATTCCACCATACAGTTGGATTACCGGAGCGGGTATCATTGTAGTATGTGAGTGGATAATGTTGGTCAAGGGTTAACCATGGTCCCTAGTTTGTACATAAGGTTCACATTACTACGATTGGGTGCAGTGTTCAACTTGAACAGTAAATGTTACAGCAACGGAGCAACTTCATCATGAGATGCGCGTGATGCGGGAGTTGTTGCGTGTAGCGCTGCAACAGGTCACGACGCGGTTGCGTCAGCCTCTGTTGTTCAATTTGGGAGAAAATATAATTAGACAGAACAGTGATATTTCAGCTGCAGTATGTAAAGGATTGTGCACAGTGCAAATACGGTGATCATAAGACTTGTCCCACATTTTATTCTGAAAGTTGTAAAATATCGAGTTTAAGGCTGAATTTTTCTGAAGATATAGTAACTACATTCCTATTGAACTAAGAAGTCATTAAAGTATTCCTGACAGTATACAGTAGCACTTTGGAATTTGTCCTATAAAATAACAATTTGAAATACAGACTGCTAAAATCACTCTCAGCAATAAAAACAAAATAACAAAATTAATGTTTGTACACTCTGTACATACATAATCCTTCTCGTTATCATTCTTTAATTTTGTGATGCACATCTGTACGAATATATCTAGACATTCAGCAAATTTAAGCTCTGTAGTTAGAGGCATATATAACAAGTGCGTTTACCCTTTAGCTTAGTTTTTTTGCAAAGTTGCTCAGATATAACCATTTGCTAATTGATTAAAATGTTCTGAGACATCACCTTTTTTAATTTCCTGAAAATTGGTTGATTTGACAAGGAATGACCTTACTGGGTATGAGAGCTGCAGACTGATTGCATGGTTGTCGCAATAACATGTGATACTATTGGTCACACACTTACTCCCTTTTCTAATAATAAAACACTATTCCATTGTCACTTGGTCCTTTATGCAGATAATTAAGAAGGAGAAACATGAAAATAATCCTGCTGGTTTAATTTGATTCCACTATTTATGTCACTTAAAAGAAATGATTTAATGCACAATAAAGTCTGCGTCATCTTACCCAGCATTCCATCTGTGCCACCGTCCTCCTTGATCAGGTTGACATATGACGTCATGAAGTTTTGGAGCCGAGCCAACTGCCCGCTGATAGTGAGCCACGCTACCTCTCTCACTCTCATAGCAACTGAATGTCACTGTCACCTCAGACTTGTCGATTTGGTTGTCAATGTCCAGCTGAGTGTCCGGTCCATCATTGAGTCACTGACCACTCCAGCCACATTTCCAGACACCATCTTAATGGCACTACAGCATACAATGGACAGTTATTTAATACTTGATGTCACTACAAAATACAACGAACACTTAGTTAATACTTTGGTGGCACTACAACATACAATGAACACTTATTTAATACTTGATGGCACTACAATATACAATGAACACTTATTTAATACTTGATGGCACTAAGATGTAAACGTACAATGTACAACTGCATTAATAAATGCAACAGTAAATCACTCATCTAATGCAACACCAAGGAGCTGTTTAATTAATGTTTTGCAATCATTAGAAATTCTATCTAAAACTGTAAACAAATAAAGTGTATTAAACCAAAGTTGGTGGTAACAAGTTATAAACAATTTCTTTTTAAACACCTTCCGAACAGGAATCTATTTCACTAAAGTTCTAATTGACACATATTTCCCAATCCAATTGAAAACAGCTCATCATTATTTTAGTGAAATGTATTGCTGTTACTTTAATTTACACTAATGTAATATTACAATTTCACAGTAATAAAGTGTAATGATGAAGGTTCCCACTGTGAAGACACAAGAGTGCTCTCTCTGCCAGCTCCATTCACTGCCTTTGCTACGACATAGTAAACAGGAGAGTTGGTCGTGGCATTGGTCAGAGCCAAGGACAACTTGTCAATGTAACCGTGCTGTGACAGTCCCACGCTGTGAAATGCCAATACATCTGTTTGTCCTACAATGTGAGGGAGGGATGGGGATTTCTCAAAGACCAAACAAAAGAAGAGTACAGCTGAAATGTTTGACAGATTGTGTGACTGTTAATATCGTTGACCCCGTTGTGTACTATAGCAAAAATTGGCCCCTTACAACATTCCAGAATTATAATATCTGGTATGTACTCAAGTTAGCATCAGCACTCTACAGTAAGCCCTGCATATTGTCTAGCTACGGTCACATTTCACTACATTTCTAATATGTAGCAGCCATATGTGTCTGCCTAATTCAGAGCAAATAGTAATAACAGATATTAACTGTCTTAGATAAACAAGATTTGCCATCCACGCCAAAGGCCCAGATGGCAAGTGGACAAGGAAGCCATTGGCTTATCGAGAGTCCAACATTTTAAATCTATGTGCAGCCCGCCCTCCTGAGATGTGTCAACCTTGTTTTTAAACATATTCACGCTGCTAGCCATTATACAATACATAGACATTTATTGTCCTCTGTTAGAACGAGTACTTCCCGATATCCAATCTACACTGATCCTTTACTAATTTTACCTCATGTCCTCTAGATTAGTAATGATTATTTTTACTGCTTGGCAAGGATTAGGGTAGTCATGAACAAAAAAACATTTTCTTTATAGGATTTGCATTGTAATGTACATGTCTAGGTCTTTTTATATTATTATTATATTATATTATTTTATAAGTTAAGTATATGAGCTGCACGAAACTAAGTTGCATATACAACTAACTTTACCTTCTGCTGTCCCTAGGCCAACATAGTATTCACTGATGTCACTTTCGCCATCCACTGTTCCCCATGAGGCCTGGATGCCATTTTCATCACTGTGAACAATCATCAAACTTGCCATCAATTAGTTCCTCAGATTCTCCCAAGAGGGTGCCCACTTGCACAAATGACATCTATAAATAGAAAAGTAAAACATCATCTACAATGGCCAATGGTGTCATGTGTACCAAAAGTACACTCAGTATGCAGTTACAAGCAAAACATAGCAGTGAAGACATTTATGTACAGGAGAGCTCCTAATATTTCCATTCCTAAAAAAGTGTGCTTCCAGAATACATGTTTATTATAAAGCAAATTCATATAATTAAAAACAGCACAGTGTCGCATTTCTGGGGCTAGTGACATTCTGTTTGACACCCACTCCTAGATCTGTTCGCTGAAACACCAATTAATTTGACTTCATTGGGAAGTATTCAGCAATGCCTCAACCAGTGCACAAAATGTATTCATTCGTGTAACTCCATCAGAGTTTTTTGTCAGGTATTCAGCTCTACAACTGAATGTTTAACTTTACTTTGGTGGTGGAATACTGGAGGAAACTCCACACCTTGCAAATCTTCAGCCACAAATTTACATTCCTTTCAGAAAAGAACATTAATTTTAACAAGCATCTACAACTTTTTAAATGTGATCAAATACCCCATAAACAAATGTCTTGGTATATAAATATTGTATAAGCACATCTTTTTCCAACAACGTTACAAAACATATTTCTTTTATAAGTCAACACAATGTTCAGATTTGTTTGATGATAATAATACTGTTCCTCAGATGTAATAAGTAAAGTAATTTAATAATATATATGAACACTGTACTATCGTGACAGTAGCATTTACGAACATACTTGTGAGTTTAGATTTAATTTAATTGACCTGATAAATGTGTGAGGTTAATTTAATTTAATGGGAACATTTCTGAGTTAATTGTAATTTAATTAATTAACTTTTCAAGTTAATTGCCCCATGCATACCTGCCACTATGAGACAGGAGATGACAAGACAGTCTCTAACCGGTCACTACGAGACAGGAAATGACAAGACAGACATAAACCTGTCACTATGCGAGAGGATATGACAAGACAGTCAACAACCTGTCATTATGAGACATTATGAGACTGAGACATGAGATGACAAGATAGACACTAAACTGTCGCTATGAGACAGGAGATGACAAAACAGACACTAAAATGTCACTATGAAACAGGTGATGACAAGACAGACATAAACCAGTCACTATGAAACAGGAGATAACAAGACAGACACTAACCTGTCATTATGAGACAGGAGATGACAAGACAGTCACTAACCTGCACACCAGTGCAGTATCCATGCGTGAATGTCTTGCATGAAGTCTTCCAGCTGAGTTTTGTCAAACGGCATAGTGATGCTGAGTGGCTTGTTGACCGTCCTGGGAGTTGTTCCATCCCATCATTGTATCCTGGAGACAGTCAATGACACTGTACGTTGAAAGTCTGACAGTGTCAACTACAGTGAACACAGGGATCTCAGGATCTCACGGTGTGGTGAATGAGAATTATGTTATTTATGAAGACATCATGTAGTGCTATATTGGTAACATAGTAGATTTAGACAAAATGTTATTGAAATAACATTGAAATACCAACATTATAAATATGAACATCCCTTTTGAATAACACTGCAAACTAAAACACAAAAGTACTTATACTAAGTGACCTTTTACAACCCAATCTCCCACCTGTTCTTTTAGTAAAAGGAGCCTACAAGAGCAATATACTAAGTCATCTTTCACAAGCCAATCTCCCACCTGTTCTTAAGCAGGAGCCTACAAGAGCAATATACTAAGTGACCTTTCACAAGCCAATCTCCCACCTGTTCCTCAAGTATCTGTCTGTTTTGGCCCTGGTTGACTCGGGGTCGACAATGAATGACTTGAATGTGTCCGATGCCCCCGACAGGTACTGGGCAGTCAAGTCATCAGCTGACAGAAAACCCCCGGTCAGCATGTTGTGACTGGTCTGGTAAGTAAGCTGTAATGTCTGTGTAAAGACTGACTGGGCTGTGAGTACAACAATCACTCTACACTTCAAGTAAGTTGTAATGTCTGTGTCTGCTGAAGAAAACCACACTTCCATAAACAACTGGAACATATTAAAGAGTAATGATGTGAGTTTGACTTTGCGATGAGTTGGTTGTATTTAGTCCAGCATCGTTGACACACACCAACGTCACATTGTAGGTGTGGTTCTCAAACAGCAAGCCTTCTAGCGAAGTGTTGCTCACAAATGACTCGGCTCCAATGTTGACAAAGGGCTGCACATCAGTGCCACCTGGTGACTTGCCAATAGACCACCATGTTTCGACCACCTACACTAAGATAGCTGATAGTCCATTTAAATGCTTCCATTTCAACTAGCAACTATAGTATTACTCTACTCTACTCTGGTGATTTATGAAACCAAAAAATGGTTTAGTTCATCATAGAACCCACAATAATCAGTACATCATGTCTGTTGTCAAAACAAACTGCTGTGATTGGTATGCTGCCTCTTTTTTTCTATACGAGACATGTCACATATGGAGAGAATACAAACATATAAATACTTTCTAGCAATTGTCTCTGTAGAGTCTACAGCAATATAAAATATGTGGCGTAAAAGAATAAAAGAGAAACAAGAAACCAGCAAACACTCTACAAATGTAAACATCAACAACAGCTACTGCTAAACTAAGACTAACCAGTACAGTTACATTGACCTGGTGGGATATATCATAGTCATCTTGCCCTGGTGCAGTTCGTATGCTGATATTTTGTAGTGGTCAATCCCAGACTTGGGGTCAACGATTTTTTTATTCTTTGATATTTCAGCTGACTCACTCAGCCTTCATCAAATATCATAGTGCAAGAAAAAGAATGTCAATCCATTCAAGGAACTTAGAAACAATGAACGCCTATAATTAATATACACTGTTAGTGTTACAGCCTTGTACTCCTTGCCAGAGACACCGTCACACTCACAGTGTATTCCATGTCACGCTGCAAGTTGTCATCAACGAGCTGCAACATCTCGGGGTCTGTCAGATCTAACATCCGATGTCACCGAGCTGTTTGTCTCGGCTCTGTTTGTTGCCGTCACATCGACATGGACAAAGTCGCTGTGGTGCAGATGAAGTGATGTCTCTCGAAGGAATTGAAAGATGGAGTTATGTTCTTCTCTGTGTGTAGTACAACCACCCTGCTACTGGGGCCTAAACATTAAGGGTCTATTAGGATGTAAGTGATGTCTCTCCAGAGAGTTGAAAGATGGAACTATGTTCTTCTCTGTGTGTAGTACAACCTTCCTGCTACTGGGGCCTAAAATATTAAGGGTCTATTAGGATGTAAGTGATGTCTCTCCAGAGAGTTGAAAGATGGAACTATGTTCTTCTCTGTGTGTAGTACAACCTTCCTGCTACTAGGGCCTAAAATATTAAGGGTCTATTAGGATGGAAGTGATGTCTCTCCAGAGAGTTGAAAGATGGAACTATATTCTTCTCTGTGTGTAGCACAACCTTCCTGCTACTGGGGCCTAAACATTAAGGGTCTATTAGGATGGAAGTGATGTCTCTCCAGAGGGTTGAAAGATGGAACTATGTTCTTCTCTGTGTGTAGTACAACCACCCTGCTACTGGGGCCTAAACATTAAGGGTCTATTAGGATGGAAGTGATGTCTCTCCAGAGAGTTGAAAGATGGAACTATGTTCTTCTCTGTGTGTAGTACAACCACCCTGCTACTGGGGCCTAAACATTAAGGGTCTATTAGGATGTAAGTGATGTCTCTCAAGAGGTTTGAAAGATGGAACTATGTTCTTCTCTGTGTGTAGTACAACCTTCCTGCTACTGGGCCTAAAATATTAAGGGTCTATTAGGATGTAAGTGATGTCTCTCCAGAGGGTTGAAAGATGGAACTATGTTCTTTTCTGTGTGTAGCACAACCACCCTGCTACGGGGGCCTAAACATTAAGGGTCTATTAGGATGGAAGTGATGTCTCTCAAGATGGTTGAAAGATGGAACTATGTTCTTCTCTGTGTGTAGCACAACCGTCCTGCTACTGGGGCCTAAAATATTAAGGGTCTATTAGGATGGAAGTGATGTCTCTCCAGAGAGTTGAAAGATGGAACTATGTTCTTCTCTGTGTGTAGTACAACCACCCTGCTACTGGGGCCTAAACATTAAGGGTCTATTAGGATGTAAGTGATGTCTCTCAAGAGGTTTGAAAGATGGAACTATGTTCTTCTCTGTGTGTAGTACAACCTTCCTGCTACTGGGCCTAAAATATTAAGGGTCTATTAGGATGTAAGTGATGTCTCTCCAGAGGGTTGAAAGATGGAACTATGTTCTTTTCTGTGTGTAGCACAATACAGTTGTACCCTACCTCCTTCTGAGTTCACCGTCACATTCCTTTCAACGAGTCCTCAAGTGACTGCGGTGACACTGACAAAGTAGACAGCTTTGTATTGTAAGTGTAGGCTGCCCATACACTGACTTGTCACATCATATGACAGTCATGTGTAAGGTACAATGTCATCTGAGCCAGCAGACGTCCTCAGGGTGATTAAATATTTGGCTGAAAGAAAACCACGCATAGTGCAGTACAACTTTTGAACTGATTAACAATACAAAACACCATTATATCTATATCACAATAGTCACTCAGTGACATACCTATAAGTATACTACTTTGAATGAACCATAGGTAAGTATTATACTTCTGTTCACACTCTTTCCAATAAACTATTACTTATACCTAAATTCCAAATGCTGCAAAAAAAAAATATTTTTGTTATCATGAATTTGTAGTGTTGTTGGAAATAAATTATCAATTGATCTATCTATTTTGCAGACACTGAAACATTGTGTCAACAGCTAATTTCTTTCAGCTTCAGTGCAGTTTATGCTTGAATAAACCAAACATATTTTAGTTTAATATTCAAATTCACTGATTTGAAAAAGTATTACACAAATGACTAAGATCAACAGTCTGCCCATTGCTGCAGGGAGCAACAAAAAGGGGACAGACCACCATAATTTGACAATATTTTCCCACTCTGTAAACATATTCAGTCCACTCTCTGGGTCTCCAAACCCGTTCCAGTTGGCACAGTATTGAGAGGAAGATGACTGGAAGGAGATATCCTTTTTTAGGTTGTCACCATCATAAATAAGAGCATTTGCCCGTATTAGTGACGAACACCGATCAGTGCTCGCTCTAATCACAACCAACTTAAGCAGAATGCATTCTGTCTGATCTGGCTTTGTCAGAATTACTTCACACTGACCAACCAACATTTCTACCACCTGCAGGTGGTGAAAGCTCTGGTAAACCACTGGTCAACATGCCAACCGAGACAATGTCATAGGAAACAAGTAGACAATGACAATAGCATTTGCCCGTATTGCTTTCATCTTCTTCGTTATCGTTTTTGTTTGATAATATACATATTTGCTTGTCTCTGCTGCGAAACAACCGGCGTTGACAAGTGTCATATGTTGGTTTTGTTCACAAGTCGGTAAGTCAAACTAGACCTAGATGTACTAGCATCACTACTGGAATGATAATGGAACAATACAGTGCTCAAATTGTCCTGTTTGCCATGACAGTTTTAAAGGTTAGAAAGAACTGTTAGCGTAGAAACAGTTACTTACCTGGGTTACTTACCCGGCAGTCCGAGTGGGAATGCGACGCCGATGTTTGTCCATTCAGGGGCTGATGCCAGGTGTTGATAGGGATCATTGTGTGGTAGAATGTCATCTCCACACCTGACAGTGTACCTTAATGTTTGCTCTAAATTTTCGTAAATATTTTACATAAACGCAAGTTATTTTCAACACACACACCCACAAACACACACACACACAGGCATGCGCACACACACACGCACGCACGCATGCACGCACACATATATGGATACAGGATTTGACAGCTTGATAAAAATGTTATAATGATTGTCTGAATTAGATTAGCATGCTTATTAATGAATAAAACTCCTTCCTGATTTCTGACAATGCGATCTTACTTCGTGTTTATCCATTATTCACTTGTGTTACACTTCACAAAATGTACCTGGCAGAATCCAAAGTAACAATTTAACAGGGAATTAGCCAACTATGCAAATTACAAATGAAATAAGCATATATAACAAACAAAGGGTAAAGGTAGGTATATCAAGTTCCGCTAGATGGCGTCACTTTTTCGTTGTCGTCAAAAATAGCTTCGTTTTATGTGTCCCATATTTGGTACGAAGGCGTGACGCTCGCATCACATGGTGGCGGGAAAAGCCAAAATACTCGGTATGCAAATGACGTGGCCGAGTTTGTTTAACTTTATATCGACCAATGAATGTCTTCTTTACATTATGGGTGCGGGAATTTTTTCATTCCGACGCTTTTGTGACTGCACGAAGGTAAGTAAATTTTGTTTTGCTTAAACTTGTTAAAAAGTACATATAATATAAAGAAGAATTTTATAGGAATAAAAAAGAACAGTACAATAATTACTTAGCTTTAAAATGATGTGCATATTATTGCAGTGGACAACTGCCGTTTTTCAGAAAAACGTGGGCAACATGCCCTGGTGCGCGCTAATTTGTCATGTTTTGTCGTTCGGAAGCTGCGGTCGGTGGCTTCGCGTGAACGTATATTGTAAAGACCTTTCGACGCATCGTAATCCGTTGACATCCGTATTTCTGCGATTAAATAATTGCATGTTTTGTTGATAAAGGTTATTATAAATGTATTATTGTTGTCTATGCGTCAATATTTTTATGTTAAAATTACGAAAGGTAAATTACTGCAAGATGATTTGACATCGTCATGGCGTCATCTGCAATACTGGAATATGAAATCTTTTCGAAGAATCCGAGCAAACCACATTTCAACAATTAATTGCTGGCACATTTTGTTTATAGCATTTGTTATATATGTATTTCTGTAGTTTGTGTAGCAGTATTTACTAGTTGTCAGAAATTATGTTTTATTGTTTTTTTGTTGTTGCGTTTTACTGCATACCTTTTTTACTGATTATATAATTTGTAAATTGTAATAACTGGTGTGAGTTGTGTAGTGTTTCTGAGGTATGCATTGATAATGAATACTTTATGATGAATAACAAAATTGTTGTGTATTTGTATATACCTATATGTTCGGTCGCCTTCCAATGATTACTGTTAAAAACCAAGTAATAATTTTTTAAAGCTGCAGATACTTTTCACTTTAATATTTGATTATGCATATTTTATACTTAATATCTGCCACTATTTGTGTTTTGTTAATTTTTATTTGCAGTGATCATTTATGCCAACTTGAATATCTTCTTAATTATCGTTATTTTATTTTACACATTATTTGACATCTTGGATTTTAGAAGATCCAGTTTTTATTTGTGCAAAATTTACTGTTATAAAATGTACTTTTGATATTTTATCATCTGATTATATCAGATATATAATATTATAATTATTAATTTAATTATTCAAAAGTATTTTGTGTTACAGGTAAAGGTATTCAACAGCAACTTGTGTGTACAGACTTCAGCTAGTTTTGTGATTTATATGGATTACAATCGGCTGTTATGATACAAATGAATCGAATGATGAACACCTTGGAGATAACACTGCATGCACTATTGCAACAGCATATAAGACTTCATCTCAGGACAACTGTTCCTTTCTTCAATGATGATTTGAGATAGATTCATCGTCCATCGATGAGCGACATCAAAGTGATCAATTCTGGTTTTGACAAATGTGCTGTCGTCTACGATAACCATTATACTCTTACACATGGAAATTATTGCCATGCACTCATCTAACATGATAAACAAAATCATGTGCTTGATGCTGAGACAGTGTGCTTGTGGAACATTGACACACTATTGCATTTGCCTGCAAGAAATAAAAAATATGACGAACATAGATAGGCATTGACATTGTCTGAAGAAACGTATGTGCATATAGAAATAAATGGTTGCTTTTGAATAACATGCTATAACCTTTTCATAATTAATACATGGTAAAATATGTACAATTAACTAATATAATCTAAACACATACAATTATTTTGATGCCCCTAGCCCTGTATGGGTGGACCAACTTATTACCATGCTATTACTCCCTGTAAATAGGTCAAGTGTGAAATGCAGGTAAACTAATTAGGTAATGTAAAATTACATGGTCACATAGTATTCAAGTTGATAAATTTACATTTTCCATCCATTAAAAGTTAAATAGGCCAATTACCTATTAAATAACAGCTAAATTAGCCCATTAATCTACGTAAATAGGTCAAATGTAAAATGTAGGTCAATTAATTAGGTCATCAAAAATATGATTTACCAAGTCACATGACATTGAAGTAGATACATTGACAATTTCCATCCCATAAAGGTTTAATAAACCCATTTACTAATTAATTACAACCAAATAATCCCATTACTCCATGTAAATAGGTCAAAGGTTAAATGTAGGTCAACTAATTAGGTCATGTCAAGGTCATATATTATTAACATTAGTTTCTGGGTCATATACCTTTTTATTTCACATCAATATGTTCAATACATTAAAAACTATTGCTATTTTCATATAAATGAAATACAGTCCTCAGCATTCCGGGTCACAAGAAATGGAACCAAATTGTATAGACATCAATGCTAATTTTCAGAGATCAAAAAGTGGAATAACTTCGGAAATAATGTAGATATCAACAAAATTCCAAAAGTGTTATAAACTTTATAGGACACTCTATCCTGTGGCACCATTTAAATGATCATCTGATCGATTTGAATTTTTTGTTGATATACCTAGTAAAGGTGCATTAACCTGGCCGAAATTATTAACGCTATTAAATGACAGTTTTACCTCATTTTTTCGATGCTAATGTGTTCTTTGCATCACTCCCCATCGGATCAGGTACAAAACGGACGTATATTTGCAAAAAATATTGTGTTTTAGCGCACTTTTAGTGCCCAAAACAACGCCATACCGGCAATAGCCGGTGTTCTTAATATGGCGATCATCCGAAATGTGCTGTAACAATATCACGGTGGCATCAGAACCGGAAAGACGATTTCGCTGTCAAATATTTCGTACCGCAGTATAAGAAAATACGAAAAATAGAAGAAAAAGTGCAATTTAATGTTACGAAAAACTCTAAAAATCGACAATTTAATGTTCAAAAGCTCCCAAAAATCGAACCGGACAGGTTATTTCACCGACAAATATTTTGTACGCAGTCTAAGGGGAAAAAAGTAGAGTTCAATTTAATTTTGAAAATCCCAAAAAAATCCACCGACAAATATCTCGACAATATAAGATAATGTAAAAAAAACAAAGACATCGCACATATATCAAAAAATTATTAAAAGTTCACAGATCGTGCAAATATCTTTAAATCTTACTCATAAACAAGTGTCTTGCTTGAGGTAAAACTGTCATTTAATAGCGTTAATAATTTCGGCCAGGTTAATGCACCTTTACCCTATTTTCTCTATTTTTTCTCTTCGTTTTTTACGTTGCATAATTGTATGCACTATACGCACAAACATCGCGGTTCTGGTGGCACCGTCGTCACCGAGGCGTGACTAGTGCGCAAATCGCACGCGCGCCATTTTTATTATGCAATCGGTTCTCCTATTTTGATCTATAAAACTGATTAAAAGCTGCCTAAACACAATCTTTTTGTTTATATATGAACTATTTTACAGTATTATGTATGCGGTATTATATAAGGAACGCATTTAGGTACAAAAATGTAGGAAAACCGTCAGCATAAAGCCCTAATAATGTTAAGTAAAAGATTACGGCTGGTGACTGCAGTGTTTCGAGAGCGCCTCTTTCGTCCAGTGCCAGTGGCAGTGGCAGTGCCCGTAACCATCGCGAGTTGATCATGTATTTATACAAAGCTGCCAAGTCTACCGCTTTGGCGGTAGAACTACCACTTTGTCTTCAATTTTACATTATCTACCGCTTTACTGTGTTCAATCCAAAATCTACCGCCAAATCGCAATTCCAAGGGTACAGTTAAAATTAATCATTTCGAATCCAAATATACGACCAAACCACATCACTTCACATAGGAAATGCACCAGAATTAAATAAAAATACTCTAAAATTGATTTTTTTTTTTTACACCAGGACCGGAAGCCCCCTTCTTACACCCTCCCCTCGCGGCCGCGGCGCGAGGACTTCGGCGCCAGATATTGATCTAATATATCACCGTTACATCATTAAAAGCGGTAGATATGCCGTCACACGTCTGTCCTTATATGAAACACTTGGGGAATGTCTGTCACGTGTCTGTCTTCAGGGGTGGATCCAGGGTTTAGAAAAGGGGGGGGGGTTTCCAAGGTAATGTATGAAGCGCAACGAGTCTCGTGGGGGTGGAGGGAGGGGGTATCCCCCTTCCCAACCATTTGACGTTTTTTTAGACAAAACAGTTGAAATAGTGTAATTTTGGACACCCATAATCTGGTTTTAAGCGAGATAAGGCCTAATGTAATCGACCCAAAATTCAGACTTGCGACGTCGTACGTATTGTCCGTATACAATACGGATTTTGGGGAGGAATACGGCTTTGGCCGTGTCCTGTTTTAATACGGATTTGCTGAATATATAAAAATCGTGATAAAATAATCCTATGTATTTTCTTGTATTCGTCACATAAGTGTAACTTCGAATGTCAAATCTACAGTAGACGAGGTGTAATTACTTTTGAGTCTAGAGTTTCGGCAAAACGCAGCGGATTTTGTTTCGTTTAACATGTAGGTAGCCCTGTTCCTACGAAGAAAATGCGGTGTGTCTGAAAATGTCTAAACGAAAAGACAACATTAAACATCTGTTATGTGCCATTTATTGCAATATTGACTAAAACAACTATAGTAATACAAATGTTTAATAAAAAAACGAGTATGCCACAAGTGACTAAAACAACACGTAATCGTTTTAATTTCTATATCGGCATTATTGTAAACTAGAGGCACGGTAGTGTAGTAACAGTAAAATTATGTATTTATTCGTACGACAATGTGTACAATTCAATTACAATTGAAGTATCTTTGCACACAAAGAGACTAACACGTATTTGACTAAAACGTGCTACACGCATTCTCTATATTATTCAGCACATACTTTGCCAAGGAAACTGTGTTTAATAGTTTCTCATCCAGCCCCTTCTGATAGTGGTTCTGAATGATATAATAAAAGTAGCTAGGTTTCATATTACAGAAAGTAGTGGCATCGTGTCTGAAATGGGAAAAGGTGTAACTGAGAATTTTAGACATATATGAACCAATACCTCGGAGGGCTAGATTACCAACTCAAGAGCGCTATCCAAACTGTTGTTGCATTTTAAACTACTCTGTATAAAGTGCACCATTCCATTCGTGATCTGAATTTGAATCGGGAGACATTCTACTAAAAGTAGTAGTAGTGCCATATAACAACAGTGAGTGCAAACTGGTAGATTAAAATGTTTCCTGTTACCTTTGCGCCATGTAAATTAAAACGCATCATAAAAATACATACACCATAGAACGAGGAACAGTGTGACATAACTAACTGAAGTTGTGTACTTATATTACAAACCCCAAAATATAAATGTAGTGATTAGCACATCCGCCAAAGTTGTGAATTCAAGACGCAAACCGGACACGGTACATGTGATGAAAAAAACTGGCTCTCAACATTGTTGACTGTGTGTCCCTGGTAACTCGGAGATCACGTTAATGTCAGTCCCGTCTCAATTTGGGACGTTAAAGAATCACTGAGGTAAGCTTGGCGATAAAGTTCTGAAAAGGCTAACAAATTGAATGAGACCTCAAAAGAACATAACTTTCTAACCACAATGTAATTATAAAGACTATAGTCAGTTAATAGAACTTTGCGGGTGCTGGGAACAACTAGATACTAGAAAATATGTTTATATTAGCTGTGTTTTAATAACTGTTGTTCATCGGCAGATCTATTAACCATTACACAACAAGCTGCATAAATAGGTGATCACAAAACAGGATTGCCAGATCGCGCAGGTAGTGCTTGGTCGATCATACTGTAAGCTTGATATATGTCTGAGACCCTCTTTTAAAGCTTGGGGGCCATGGGTCTGACAGTCTCAAAAACATTATTGGTGATGAGGAATGCGATGATGGTATGTGACGAAGTGAGTCTGGTTAGCAGCCCTTGACCCTTCGTCCTGGTCCCAACTGCCAGTCAATGCAACCTCCTCGTAGATATCATGCTATCCAAATGGATTCAGTAGTACGGCTTCCAGACATTCACACAAGAACTCATACATGTCATAATAGCCATCCTATTAAATACTACAACTTGAGGTTTTAGGCAATATAGATAATGATAATAAAGGTAGAAAATTATAATAAATAAAATCGGACCAAACGTAAAGTTTACCCGTTATATAATGCTAAAATTAATTAATGACATTTGTAGCAGCAACGCCGATTACCGCGACGCCAAACGGACTTTCTGTGAAGCTGATATTTTTTGAGTTTTTAAATGTTGATCGTCTGGAAGTGTCCTTTGTTAATTATACCACAGGATGTACATAGATATCACAGAATATATAACTAAAATATATAAGGAGAAATTTGGCGCCTCTTGGTGGTCGTTTTAATAGTAACAGAAACGGAAGGATCGG
Source organism: Lamellibrachia columna (assembly GCA_963662155.1). NCBI lineage: Eukaryota > Metazoa > Annelida > Polychaeta > Sabellida > Siboglinidae > Lamellibrachia > Lamellibrachia columna. The sequence goes on from OY759261.1 coordinate 13,097,715, forward strand.
AAGGAAGGGAAATTACATTTTTACGTTAGTTCCCCCAATAAACCGTGTTTCCGCAATTCCTACTTTTTTCGTTTGTTGTACATCAAATAACATTAACACAGGGTGAGCAGCTGTCCGCTTTTCCATTTCCTTGGTGAGCAACTGTCCGGTGAGCAACTCTCCGTGATTCTAAATATTGGGGTGATGTTTCCCCTTTTCCAGTGCTGTCGTAAAGTCCCCTCAGCAAGTGATTTGATAAATATTTTTTGGAAAGATTCCAAAGGTTTCATGCAGCATTTTTTCACATGTTAAAAGTTGTTGATGCTTGTTTCGACAATTAACTATGCAAGTATTGCATCGTTATTGCTGAGGATAAAAGGGGTGTTGAATTATCTGGGTATGTAGTATACTATGTGTTTGTATACCTGCATAATGCATTGCATAGCAACGCATACACAGCACACACATTTACACAGTACATGTTACTACTACATAGTACATAGATAATACAGATGTTACAGGTGCATATTTTTTGCATGAATGCAGCCTTTTGCATAGATCTAATGGCCTCATGAGTTCACTTGGCTGGAAGTAGCCAGCCCCAAATGTTTACTTTAGACATTTTTGCAGAGGCAATCAAGCCATGATTAACCATCAACTGATAATCAGTGGACATTCTATTGTCTAGTCCTTCCCTCCAAATCTTGCCTGCCTGACCGACCTGCCCACTGCCCACTGCCCACCCCAGTTGGTAGTTGGTATTTTCCAATTGCGTTGTGTCTACTGTTTCGTGTCTACAATTTCCCCAGTACTGATTCATTCACACATGTACTAATTCACACACGTCTGAACCTGGTGTCTCTTAGGCTAGTGACTGCAGGTTTGCTGGAAATGCCACTTGTGGTAGGGGCCTTGTAAAGGGGGGGGGGGACAAAAACAGTGTATTTGATTTGAGGATTGATATTCGGTTTGTTTGAATGTCACCGACACCGCAAATGTCTAAAACCCTTTATCGCGTACGAGTTGTTCAGCTATAAACGTTTTGTCTGGGAGCTAACAATTTAGCTGTGCATATTTAGACATCAACCACCACCAATAACCCAACGTTAACATAGATGAAAGAACGCACTGATATACTGGCGGCGTCTACTATTATTTGCGTGTTGGGACTTGTACAAAAAAATGTTGTATCGGTGGTAATTGATACTGCCGGGAATAATGCTTTACTTGTGTAATGCATATAAAGTATTATGATTAAGAGAACAATGACGTCTGGCCTACATCTCGCGGTCCCCACACCTGCGTTCACTCAGCAGTAGCCCTGTACACAGCGTGGTGAAACGTTCTACAGACGACGGAAGGACGCAGTTATTTTTCCCTTTGGTTGTAAATATTAACCTTTTGCATGATTGAAAGAACATGTGACCATAAAACATTATAAGCCTTCGTGACATCCAATGGCAATGTGTTGCCAATGTTCTGAACAGTTTGGTGAAAAACACTTGCCTCCAGCTCTTTTATTCATGTCTCAAAATGACCAGATTTCGAAAAATATTAATACGCCTACGGTGTATCAAGAATGTCACCACTACAATATGCCTACACGTTTTCAACTCCAATTCATACTACAACATCTCATTGCCAAAAGTCCGACATTTTAAATGTTTCAGCTTTCCTGGCTGAATAGTCTTGTGGCAAGTAAAATCATTGGCATCGGCTAATTTACGTATGACAGTTATGTGTTCCAATGTCCTACGTTTCCAGTTTAGAAATGTTCTCTTCTGAGGAACAAGTGCAGGAGTGCGCCACCTCGCGGCGTCTTGACAACAAATTCTGACTTGATACAAAAATCCGACCACAATAAAAGGGAGTGTCCTGGCACTTGATGGACACCACATGTATCAGCCAATGGTTAGTATGTTTCTATGGAATTTACAACAATTGTAGGGAAATTACGGCCTTTTAGTGGCTCATCCTAAAGTCAAGCATTCCAGTCTTTCTATACCCATATGTCGGCAAGTTGTGTCCACTGTTTACGCTGACAGTCGACCTGCTGTTCCAACCGTGAACTAGTCCCGAGGTAAGCTCCCCATCAATGGGAGGCGCCGTGCCGGTATATCCCAAATGAACGCCAGTGTATTACATGTACTGAACAAATTTAATAAATCGACCCGATCGATCGATCAGTTAATCAACCAATTAATCAAGCAACCAATCAATGGGAAACATAACTAATTAATTAATGAGTTTGCGCACCCTCCTGCCGGCTTAAGCACTCCACACATGTACGTTCATTTAAGGCACATCGTATTGTTACCAGGTGGATCTATGACGTAGTTTTCTCGTGAACCTTCCGATGACAAGATAGCTCCTTACTCATGAGCGCCGGCAGCATTTCTGATTAGGCTTTCATTGTTGATAGAGATACGTTCATATAGTGGGCGGCATCCAGTCCTCAGGAGTGTTCAAAGCGCTTTACAATTCACCCCCTAGAAAACCTGCTCATTCCTACGCCATCTCGGCTTCTGTGTCGGTCGAGCGGGCGTGTGCGCGTGCGTGCGTGCGTGCGTGCGTGCGTGCGTGCGTGCGTGCGTGCGTGCGTGCGTGCGTGCGTGCGTGCGTGCGTGCGTGCGTGCGTGCGTGCGTGCGTGCGTGCGTGCGTGCGTGCGTGTGTACGTCTGTCTCTCTGCGTGCGGCTTTAATCGGTGCGGTCGGCTTAACTGTTGTGACAGGAATGCAGGTCAATAGATAAACGCGGGCCTACATGGCATCGTCTGCTGGAATTATGTGGTCCCTTATGAAAATATACCATCGTATTCCAGGGTAAAATATCATGATATACCATGGAAACCGTGGTATACCTTGATGTTGTGAAACAGGTAAACATTGTAAAATACCACGGTGTTTAGAAACAAGTAAACCACGGTATACCAGACATGTACCATACCGTAAACCGGGGCTACTTTGAACAGTGGGGAAACTATGAAAACAATTCAGAAAAGATTCAGTCAGCAATATCTCTAAATAATTTTTCGGTATAATGTATTTAAGATTGTATTGGTGCAATCCTGCTTTTTTAGACATTTTAGCAATCCCGAGGGAATTACTGAATGGTAGTCATTACAAAACGTTAAATGTTTGCAAGACAACGTGGGTTATACATCTGTGAAGTAATGGACTTGTTTTATTTTATAAAATGATCGCATGTGGCAGTAACAAGTTAATATGTTGTGGGGAAACTTTGAACGTAATTTTTTTACAATTCTGAACAGTGTTCAAAGTTGCCACATGTAGCTAAAATAAGCCAACACACGGCAACAGCTGATGCATACTGCGTGGATTAGCGCTGAATTCCCAGCTAATCCCGAGTATTCAGTTGGCCCACAGTCTCCAATTGGCTCCGAGTTTCAAATTAGCACTGAATCCCCAATTGATCCCGAGTCTCCAGTTGGCCCTCCGTCTTCAGGTGGCCCCCAGTCAACGGTTGGCCCTCAGTCTCCAATTGGTCATCAGTCTCCAATTGGACCCCAGTCTTCAATTGGCTCCCAGTCTCCAATTGGCCCCCAGTCTTCAATTGGCCGTCAGTCTCCAATTGGACCTCAATCTTCAATTGGCATTCATTCTCCAATTGGCCCCCAGTCTTCAGTTGGCCCTCAGTTTCCAATCGGACCTTAATGTGTGGTGGGGCCTTCAACTATTGGTAGGCACTCAACATGTGGTAAGCCTTCAACTTTTGGTAGGCCCTCTACCTGTTGGAGGCCCTCTACCTGTGGGAGGCCCTCAGTGTTCAGCACCTCGATTTGTAATCCCTACCATACCAGATGGACGCAATCTATCGTTGCGAAATCCCCTAGTCATACTGAAGGGGGAAAATTGGAAAGTGTGCCGTAAGTAAGAAGGCGATGATGAGGCTGATAAACGATTATGATGATGACGACAATTAAGGGGTCATCTTAGTGATGATGATGATGATTATGACGATGATGATGATAACGATTATGATGATGCTGATGATAATGATGATGATGATAATAATAATGATGATAACGGCGGTGATGATGAGGGTGATAAATGGTCATGATGATGAGGAGGAAGAAGATGAAGACAATTAAGCGGTCTTAGTGATGATGATGACGAAGATGATAACAATGAGGGTGATCATTATTACGATTATGAGGACGAACACAACGACACCCTCAGTCTCACCATCCTGCTCCTCCTCCTCATCGTCATCATCATCCTCATGTTCACCCTTATAACTGTTAACCATGCTGACACCCACTCGACGTTCACAAACCTATGATTAACACAGGAATCTCAGAGCGAGTGAGCCGCAAGTTTTCTGGGATATGGAATGCCGTTTGTATAACCTCCCAGGTAACGCACGGCAGTAACTACATGTTGGCAAACAATAGGACCGAGTCAGACAGAGTGGTAAGGAAGAAGGGGGTCATTAAAAAGGGTCGCCTCAACAAATGAAAGAGATAATCTACACTCAGTTAAGGGATCATCTCAAACAATTATTTAAGAGATCACTAAAAATGCTTAAAAAGAAATACCTCATCATCATTTGATCAAATTAAGGGGTCATATCAAAAAACTTGGGCGAAATCTGAAAATGCAATGTGATATTATATTAGAAACTTAAGCTTAACAGCAAAATAATAAAATAAGGGATCAGCTGAAAAAAATTAGGGGGTCATCTCAAACAATTAAAGTTAAGGGCAATGCCAGTCAACTAAAATGTTAATCTAAACGATTAAAGGGCACCTAAAATATTTTAAAATATGACTAAAACTAAGTGATTTTATCAAAAACAAATTAAAGGATAATTTAAAAAGGAGTCATTAAGGGGTCATTTAACAATGAACTAGCTGATCATCACAAAGCATTATTATTATTATTGCCGTATGCTATCTAAGAGGATATATAAACAGCAGTCCATATGTCCTCCCAGAAAACAAGCTGCTGAATCGTTCTGAGAATCTTATTTTAAGTATAATTTAGTAAACGTAAGTGGATGTCTGGTTTAGCCTTGGCGTCGTTCTCCTAAATAAATGTACTTTTTTGCCCACTTCAAAGGGTGATTTCGGGGGCAATCCACCGCCCCAGACCCGACATAAACTATTTTTTTAAACAAAATACATGTTACCAGGCAAACTAAAGAGCTACAAGCGCCACTATGCGGACAAACATAGTGATGGATCCGTTAATTAGCGTGACACGTTGCGCCATCTTACTCAAGTGAGATTGAAAATCACATATCCTACAGCAATTGAAAAAAAGTATTGTGGCAAGACGTGTTTATATACGACGCTGTTGACGGATGAAATAAAGGTTTGCCTATATATCGCTTAATGACGTGCAAATGAAAATATAATTTATCTTAACAATGTGAACAAAATAATGACAAATTAACATGACACGTTGCTCCACCTTACTTCCGAATGAAAATTATTTCTTTTCTCTCTCTCTCTCTCTCTCTCTCTCTCTCTCTCTCTCTCTCTCTCTTTCCGTCTCACTTTCTCTCTTTCCTACATCGATGTCGTGAATATATGATCCGTACTGTACGATTCGCAAGGGGTTGATTTTGCCCGCCCCCATCGTTATATACTCAGGCGTTCCCGCGGTCCGTTTTGGTATTTTCACGTGTTCCTGCGTTCCCACGTCTAAGCTCGGACGTCTGAGTACAACGGCATTAAGCTCGGACGTCTGAGTACAACGGCATTAAGCGCGGACGTCTGAGTACAATGGCAGTAAGCGCGGACGTCTTACTAGAACATAACCGCAAAATGGCGTGGTGATTCTTCTCTTATCCACCTGCACGCTGCCAGTGCTCGGTCGCGTAACTCCGCAACAGATACATACCGTAATTATATTTTATTATCATGTAATCAAAGAACATAAATCTAAGGAGGCCGTCTGATGTATTTGACCCGAATTATGCAAGAAAATAGTTTTGACATTTAGTCTGTATCTACAGCGCACACATGTACTGATTATATGTAGAAAAAATATCAATGGATTTAAGCGAGCAATTCAACATATAAAATGTTGTGACGATCCCTTAACTTTTTTGAGAAGTCCTATTAATTTTATCTAACTTTATTTCGAGACGATCACTTGATTTTATGAGATGACCCCATAATGTTTTGAGACGATCAGCTAGTTCATTTGTAATGACTAGTTATTAACTGACCCCTTAATGACTCATTTTTAGATTAACCTTTCCTGTTTTTGATAAAATCCCTTAATTTTAGTCATATTTTAAAATATTTTAGGTGCCCTTTAATCGCTAAATGAACATTTTAGTTGACTGGCATTGCTCTTAACTTTAATTTTTTAGATAACCCCCTAATTGTTTCAGCTGATCCCTTATTTTATTATTTTGCGGTTAAGCTTAAGTTTCTAATATAATATCACGTTACATTTTCAGATTTCTCCTAAGTTATTTGATATGACCCCTTAATTTGATCAAATGATGATGAGGTATTTCTTTTTAAGCATTTTTAGTGATCTCTTAAATAATTGTTTGAGATGATCCCTTAACTGAGTGTAGATTATCTCTTTCATTTGTTGAGGCGACCCTTTTTAATGACCCCCCCTTCTTCCTTACCACTCTGTCTGACTCGGTCCTATTGTTTGCCAACATGTAGTTACTGCCGTGCGTTACCTGGGAGGTTATACAAACGGCATTCCATATCCCAGAAAACTTGCGGCTCACTCGCTCTGAGATTCCTATGTTAATCATAGGTTTGTGAACGTCGAGTGGGTGTCAGCATGGTTAACAGTTATAAGGGTGAACATGAGGATGATGATGACGATGAGGAGGAGGAGCAAGATGGTGAGACTGAGGGTGTCATTGTGTTCGTCCTCATAATCGTAATAATGATCACCCTCATTGTTATCATCTTCGTCATCATCATCACTAAGACCGCTTAATTGTCTTCATCTTCTTCCTCATCATCATGATGACCATTTATCACCCTCATCATCACCGCCGTTATCATCATTATTATTATCATCATCATCATTATCATCAGCATCATCATAATCGTTATCATCATCATCGTCATAATCATCATCATCATCACTAAGATGACCCCTTAATTGTCGTCATCATCATAATCGTTTATCACCCTCATCATCGCCTTCTTACTTACGGCTTACGGATCCCTTGGGCGCCATGCGTCACATAGGGCATGTACAAGAGTCCGCCATTCCGGCCTGTCAGCCGCCCTCTGTGCCGCCTCTGCCCATGATTTCCACCCAAACGCTTTCTTTTTACACCATTCGCCGCCACGTCTCTTTTGGTCTTCCGATCGATCTAACAATAATAATTCACTGGATGTCATTCGAGAAGTGTGTTGCTGTTCTTCTTAGATATTATCATCCCAACACCAAACTCGTGCCTGATCTCTACAACAGAATACAACACTGTCTCCCCTCCTTCAAGTCTGACTTTTCCTGTTCCAGTCCACCTACTCTCGTTGATTCCCAGTATGTCTATGCCATTGTTGTTCATTTCATCTACAATTTGCTCAGTTTTACCAGCTGCGTTTATCGTCCTCACTTTCCAACACGCAACCTTGATCTGTTTTCGTGGATGTACTAACGGCTCTATCTTGGTGTTAGTTTTCTTACGGCTTTGGCGATCACCATTCATGCTATCCTCTGTCGAAAAACGAGCGCCAATATCACCCATCAGAAAGGCTGGATTTCTTGTACATGTTTCTGTAACATCTGTTGTTTTTACGGGAGCAGGTTGTTAGCCTGCCGCCCAACCCCCAGCCTGGAGGACCAGGGATCACTCTTAGTCTGGAATCTCACCCTCGACCAATCCGGCATGGTTAAACCTACTAGGGATACACGTATCCCAGCCGGCACAGCTCTCAGGATCACTGAGGCACACAAACTACTCCACCACGACAAGGTTGTAATCCTCGGAGTAGTCCTCACCTTCTACATCATCATTATTAACACCATCATCATCATAATGATTGTCATCAAATTTTTTTTTACATTACTGGTCGATTTATTACATTACCGGTCGATTATTAAATTACCGGTCGATTTATTATATTACCGGTCGATTTATTGCATTACCCTTGATGATTACGTGATGTTGTTGGACGCGATAATGGATGTGGATGTAACACTGACTCCGGCGAAATAAGGGGCCATCCTTAAAATACGTCACACTATTTTTTTACATCTTTGATACCCCACCCCTTTTCACGATTCGTAGCGCCCCCCCAAAAAAAACTACGCTTGTTTTGAAAAAAGATTCCCATATGTTGTGCAAACATGAAATACTTAAGTTTGGCCTGTACACTCCTAAAACTACATTCGTTTTGAGGGACTTCCCACCTAATATGCATACATCTATACATCGCGCCTTTACAAACTTCATTGACACACGGTGCAGTTGGCTTTCCCTTTCCTTTTGACTTTTGTTGAAATAGACCCCAAAACTGACATGGCAATCAATGCTATCAGTCTGAAATCACCGGCTGGGCGAACAAAAAAGTGTCTTAATAACGAACGTAGCGATCGCCAAGACACCCCCCCCAGCCATGTAATGCTCCGTAACACTTATTCGGTCACCCCACCTAGCGAGCGTGACGTACTTTATGGATGACCCCTAAGATCTGCAAGCTGAGACCGTCTTCTAAAAAACACCCACGGCCTACGACGGACGTTGGCGCCCTCTGACGGCCACTGCGTAGTGGTTGAGACGACATGCGCAGGCAACGGAGGATCGAAGTATTCGAAACGAATTGCAACTACAATGCGACATATATGTTTGTAAACTAGACTCAATAAATCCCCAAAAACACACATCGCTGTATTGACATGTAATCTTAACGAAGAACGTTTTTCTGTGTTGCTTAATTTTGGTCACGGATTTATTCGAACCAGCAAATACCAGCAATGCCAGCCACACAATGACACCTTTCACACGTTCAATGGTTCCTCCTCCCAACACCTTTTCTCCCTATTCCCCACATTCACTGGTTCCTCCTCCCAACACCTTTTCTTCCTATTCCCAACATTCACTGGTTCCTCCTCCCAACAACTTTTCTCCCTATTCCCCACATTCACTGGTTCCTCCACCCAACACCTTTTCTCCCTATTCCCCACATTCACTGGTTCCTTCTCACAACACCTTTTCTCCCTATTCCCCACATTCACTGGTTCCTTTTCTAACACCTTTTCTCCATATTCCCCACATTCACTGGTTCCTTCTCCTAACACCTTTTCTCCCTATTTCCCACATTCACTGGTTCCTTCTCCTAACACCTTTTCTCCACATTCCCCACATTCACTGGTTCCTCCTCCCAACACATTTTCTCCCTATTCCCCACATTCACTGGTTCCTTCTCCCAACAACCTTTCTCCCTATTCCCCACTTTCACTGGTTCCTCCTCCCAACACTTGATCTCCCATGTCCCAGCATTCACTTGCCACTCTTACCCGCAGTTGGCCTCCCATCTTTCCCGTATTCGCTCGTCTTTCCACTCATTGTAACATTTCATCTTCTCCATATTCCCCATATCTCAATGCTTGCTCTCCCCTCGTCCCTACATGGGATTAGTCTCCCTCCCATACCTCACTCCCTCGTCCTCGTTTTCGCTCATCGAATCAGCTGAAAGATCGTACTCAGAGCCGCCAAACATCACCAGACGATGCGTCCCCCAATGTGAGGAGTGGAAAAACAATATAGCTTTCACAAGTTTCACGTAATTACTTGAACTTTGTGAGCTTAGTGAGGGTGTGTGGGTGGTAGAGAGACAACTGTTAGAGGTCCACAAGTATGTTTAGAAGTATGTGAGTCACAAAAATCCGTTCCTCGCTAAAGCATTGGGTTGGGGGAACAGTACAACTTTTACCGTGTCGACGTAATATTAGTGTCATGAAAATGTATCCACATTGAATATGTCAGTGGGAGAACACATATTTTAAAATGGTAGATTAAATATCGGTAGTCTTGTGACGTCACTCCTCTACGTAAGTTGTATGAATAGTACTCAAACAGCGTGACATTCGTAGACATTGGCTGGTGTCTGCGTAGACAATTGTGTGATTTTGTAGTGGTTCGGCTAACCAAACGATAACGCTGACATCTGGAGAGTAGTGAGATAACAACCCCACAACAGAATAGCTGCAGTTCATCTACGGTAGTTGTACATCAATAACGAAGATAAGAAGACAAAAGTGGGAGATAATGAGACAGCGAATTGTGCGTGGGTGCGTGCGTGCCAGCCAGCATGGGTGCGTGGATACGTGCGTGTTTCCGTGCGTGCGAGGGCGTGTGCGTGCGTGTGTGCGTGCGCATAAATGCGGGGGAGCCAGTGTGAGCTTAGGTGCGCGGATGCGTGCGAGAGAACGAGCGAGCATGTGGGCATGTATTCTTGCGTGCCTGCGTGCGTGCGTGCATGCGTGCCTGCGAATGAGCGAGTGTGAATGCATGCGTGCGATCGTGCGTTGGTGCGGGCGTGCGTGACTGCGTGCGAGCGTGCGTGGACGGATGCGTGCGTGCGAGCATGGGTGCGTGGCTATGTACGTATTAGCGAGCGTGCTTTCGTGCGTGTGTGCGCGCGCATAAATGCTCAACATGGGGAAACAGAGGGGCACAACAACTTAGAATTTGAGTGGACACTTTCAACAATTGCGTAGTTTCCATCATTTTGAAACAAGCAAAAGATATTAGTCCGGGAGATTGAAATCTAAGCCATTTCATGTTCAACTGACAACAACTTTGTGAAGAAACTTATTTGTTATATTTCGTTTTATCATCTGCGAATCGTGCCTATCCGTAAAATCCACAAATGACACAACGATCCAGATACTAGGAACAGGCAATTAGCATGGTGAAATTTCGATGATTAGTTACGTAATCGATTGCCTGATACAGGAATTTCAGTAAAGAAAAACGATTGTACAAGTCGCTTTTTTATAGGTGGACGAAAATTATACTTGGACGAAAGGAAGAAGTCATACAGTCGATACACGTGTGTTTAACGACCATGTGGGGGTGGTGGTGGTGGGGTGGGGGGGTGGCAAGCTTAGTCACCCATTAGTTTACCATGCTATAAAGTAGTGGCGCAACAGGTTGTAATGAAAAGCACCTTGGAGCCAAAGGCAGTCATATCTCCCCCCCCCAAATACGCCACTCAGTGCAAGGTTGAAAGTCATATCCTTAAATAAAAAAATTACATCGAATATTACTTCTCTGTTTTGATGTATGCCCCCAGTTAGTCGGGCGTGTGTGTGTGTGTGTGTGTGTGTGTGTGTGTGTGTGTGTGTGCGTGCGTGCGTGCGTGCGTGCGTGCGTGTGAGTGTGTGTGGTGTGGTGCGTGTGTGCGTGTGGTGTAGTGTGTAGGATGTGTGTGCGTGTGTCCGTGTCCGTGTCCGTGTCCGTGTGTGTGTGCGTGTGGTGTAGTGTGTAGGATGTGTGTGCGTGTGTCCGTGTCCGTGTCCGTGTCCGTGTGTGTGTGTGTGTGTGTGTGTGTGTGTGTGTGTGTGTGTGTGTGTGTGTGTGTGTGTGTGTGTGTGTGTGTGTGTGTGTGTGTGTGTGTGTGTGTGTGTGTGTGTGTGTGTGTGTGTGTGTGTGTGTGTATTCCCAAATAAAAGCGTTACAATGTAACACTAATTGTAACACTAGTTTGTCATAAATTGCAAATGTCAGTCAAAAGATTAAAATAATGCACAGAAAAAAGAAAAGACCACAGTGAAGCGAGTGACGCTTTGCCATTCTGCCTTGGGCTCGGGCAATTAGTGGAGCACTTTACAGATTTGGTGTGTGGGACCTCCTCCACAACACAGGATCTCTTTTGGTTGCTTTATTGAACTATTCAAGGGAGAGTCTATGTCGACCCCTAAGCCTGTAGTCTCCCACCCGACTACTGTGACATAACCCTGTGTGTTATAGTTCTCAACCTATTAACTATAGGAATTACTTTTGCTTATATACTATGTCATGAACAAACAGACGAATTTGTGGTGTGTGTCTTTCAAACCTGTTCAATCTAAATTAACTGAAGTGACGACATCTAATGAAAATATTTATTCATTAGAATGTTTATTATATACAATACATCATATGGTGATCCAGCATACACGATACAAAATGCGTATATAATATTACTAATCCATTTTATTGATATTGAATTATGCATATTCAATCATAGCTATGTACATCCGCCGGAAGTGGTCAACCTAAGATGGCGCCTACAACAGACAAGCAGACACATGCTCTTTATTTAGCCCTTATATGTACAAGTATTAGTATTACAAATATAAATATAGCACACATATCAAATAAGGGGCAAATATACAACGACGGCGCTTTAGCATGCTACTGTCCCCAGAAGGGGCTGTATGGAGTTAGTAATCTGAAATTTACGAATCTGTCACCATTAAATATCACTAGTAATAAATATATGCCCAAATACATTAATTGCCGGTCCAATTAAATGTGCAACAATGGAATAGATCATATCTATATACAATACCGAACTGACCTTTATTCACAAACCTAGCTTTTCATCATATAATGAGAATTAAAGCCGAAATTGTTTGTAGATGATCACTTAGCAAAACTCGAAGAGGCACACATGACAGGTAGTCCGTTGATGAACATCTTTCATGTATCGCGTGAACAGCGACAATAAAAATATTTCCTAGAAAATAGTACACAATATCTAAAACAGGATATGCAATACAGAGTTATTTCACCAATTGATATGTAGAAAATAAATAATATGACACAATATTGTAACGTAGGTGGATTCGCTATAACGTAGTTTAAAAATAAATAAACAAACACAGTCATTTCAACAATCAATACATAAACTTGAAAGCTTCAAGCTATGAAGATAAAGGAAGTGCATGATGGAATAAACTTCCATCGCCTAGCTGCTGTTATACACATCACTCGATCAGTACCAACCTCTCAGAGTGTCGCCGTGCCTGCCATGAGGGAAATGCCACCCGTGCACGGCGCTGTTTCCTGCTAGTCACCACGTTCCTGTGCACATATAAAGAACACTTTGTTTTTGTTCGTCTTTGTATTGGAACACCTTTTTCAATCTTCACAAATTTTCCCCGACTGGCTGTCAACGTCACGCACAACACCGCATCAAGCATACAGTGTGTGTTATAGGCCAAGAATGTGTATTGAATCCGAAGCCATGCAAACCAGCAAGTGGGGTCTTTCACAAATGGGTCTTGTCAGGTGCGTCAACAGAAGCACCAACTTCGCCTGGACTGTTATGTAAGAAACTAATTTGAAGAACGTGCTGGTCGGTCAACAGTAATTAAGCCTTGTTGGACTAGCCGCAGTTCATTTGGTGATCTCTTGAATGTTCACGGGCAGCTGAACTACTGTATTGTCTGTGCTGGATATAGGCAACGAACCATGACAGGCATATCGTTCGACCCAACAGAAGATGTTGCCCGTGTTTTCATAATAGCGTGTAAGCTGCATGTTTATGTCGGTCGATGTCAAAAGCTTCGCTCCGATTCAGTTGAAGCCGTACCACCCCTTTGTGGCTGTCACTGACCTTCAACAGTTCATTCGGAAGCGCTGTTTCAGTTGATAGGGTATTACAATCAGAATTGGAGTTAATTACATTGTAATTAGAACATATGGTGCCCGAAATAACCCGTTGTGCCTCTGTTGCAAGGTAAATGTGAAATCGCTTGAGATTGTCGACGGAAGTACGACACGCACTTAACGCGAATCGTTTGCCGTGCGTTGAAACAATCGCGTATCAATGCTAACGCGCTAATTCAAAAGAGCAGGTTTATGGATTTTATTGTGGGACATTGTGGGAACTCATAAAACATGAAATAGGTGCACTTAAATGATATTATTTTTTCATCTACTTTGGCACGTCAAACCACCGTTAGAGAGCACAAAAGTCGCAGGTTTCTTTAGTCTACCTCGTTTTCGTTGTCCTTCGGGGTTTACCTCACAGCTGTTATCGCCGTATTGTCATCTTCGTTTAGTAAAAACTTGGCTGATTCTTGTGGTGAACAAGTCATCCATATTAATCTGAGCAGTTACTTTCAGAAATTCTGTGTTAGAAATCTTTTGTGGCCAGAAAAATGGCATGATGTTTCAAAGATATGTTGTGTGGAAGGTTGAAAATTATCTCTCATCTGCTTCAGTCAAACCCCAGCATTCTGAAACATATTGCAGAGTGGACGAGTTGTGATGGCAAATAATTTACGTACATGATACATGCGTACCACACCTTGGTTGTCTCAGGGACAAAATAACCCTTTTTCGACCTTTTCTAAAGCAAAATATCTAATAACGTTATAAACTTTAATGATGGCGAGCGTAATTCACAGCAACATGACAGCAACACACATGAAGACATACAGTTAACCACAGTTTGACACATAATTTTTTTTATTGTATGTTATTTCCATAAAGCTTATCATGTCTATGACCAGAGCTGCCATGTTGTGTAGAGGAACATGCGAGAAATATTGGCAGGATCCAAACACTGAAAAATGGTGTTATGTTTCCCAACAACTAGGGCACCAGATGAAAGCAATTCTATTCATTCAAATTTCTATCGGGGACAGCTTTTGATAATACACTGGAAATAATTGACAGATTGATAACATTTTCATTATTTATGCAGTTGCGGTTTATTTAAATACGGGACGAAATATTTTCAATTGTTCTGAAACAGTTAAGGTAACATCATGATATATGATAATTCCCTATGTGTCATTCGTATCAGTCTTCTGGGACCACATACATATTAAACATAAACAATATTAGACGATTTCAAAAGAACGCAGCAAGTTTTATAGAAAGAACACTCGGAACCGTAGTTATTCTCATGTAAGAACACAACTGGTCATCACGTTGAATTATCACACTGTCTTTATTAACTTCGAAAGTAAAAATGACATGGTAAACGTCTAGCATTTTAACCCAACCTGCACACGTCTGGCTTAAATGCTTCAAGGTTGGTACTATTAGGATGTGTCTGGTTGTGTGCCAATGTATACTTTTAATAAGCAAATCGTTTGTTGGCTCAAATGTCAGTGGGCGGTCCATTGCCAGTTTGACAGACAATGTGCCAACGAGGCGAGGGTCCAGCGCTCGTAACAAGCCCCGACCATACCCGTGATCATGATCACTCTGGCATGGAGACATGGGTTGTCACGCGGGCTGTCTGTCGATAATCGTGTGTGAAAGTGGCGATTACGCGCGACGTCACCGATGATGATAAAAATATACCTAGGGGATTATATTAATTATTAATTGAAACGGCCAATGTGCGTGAGATCTACAAATAGCTGCGCGAGTGCGTGAGATGGAAGCCAAATGCGTGAGTCTCACGCCAAATGTGTGAGACTTGGTAGCTCTGCATGGCTCTTACTGTGGGTGTTATGCCACACCTTATTTTAGGTATCCAAGTTCTCATGATAAAGCGGTAAAATGCTCATAAAAAGCAGGAAACTTCCTCCTCCGCTCAACTTTATTGGCTCCAAAGACATAAAATGTGCTTAGGATGGACTCGTGTGCAACACATAGATCGATTTTAGCGTAAATTTTGTTTGTTTTTTTAAATAACGAAAAACTGGATATTTCATCCAAAAAGTGGAGGGGAAAAAAGCGGTATTTCCCGACCGAATGTTGACACCTCAGAAACAGTGTCCCGTGCCTCTCATGCTTATCATTTATACCCGAATCACGGTCGGATCCAGGGTGTCCATGATGTGCCCGGGAACCCCTCAATTCCTCGAATCACAATGGCCCACGAACTGTTTATTACCTTGCATTGCATTCTTAATTTCAGGATGTCAATGATTCCCTGGTTTCCTCACTCCATGCTTTGATAAAAGGTACTGGATATGGTAAGGTCGAAGTAAAACACAACAGGTGACAGAGGATACGACATTAATGTCTGATTTCGGTTTTGTGAATTAGTGATAAACGCAAATTCCAATCTACATATATGTGTATAATATATTATACTTATTTCAAAACGACTGCATTTTCTAACCATATTCTTATAAATATGTCAGTAAAATCATAGTGGTTTATGTCACCTCTAATTTGGACGAAGGAAAATGGCTGTGGCTGAAGAACTTACCGAGTCCCAGATGTCATCACGGCTTTACAGTTTCCGGCGCCACACATATCTGTGTTACAGGTACAGGCTTACACGTATGTTAAATCTATTTTCCACCGTCTTATTTTCATGACAGATTAAATTTAAAGAGTGACAAAATGTCGGCTGAAAACAGTGAAATGTGCCAATAATATTATATTTATTCATTTATATTTGTGCATGGTTGTGGTGCGCGCCTCTGCGTATGTGCGTGTTTGTGGTGTGCGTGCGTGCGTGCGTGCGTGCGTGCGTGCGCGTTCTCTAAATGTACTAATGTCCTGTTCGTCCATAGGACTCAACCGATATAGTGTAGTATTGAACAACGTGTTGAGGCATCAACCAACTGTGGACAAGTGGATCAAGGTGGCAAACATGAACAAGTCCCGTGCTAGACACGGTGAGTCTGCGAGCGATACACGGTGAGTCTGCGAGCGAGACAAGATGTGTTGTTTTTAAAGTTTTATGGTCTCTTTAAATCCATGGCTCGCAATTTGAAGAAAACGAAGCAACGTGGCGAGCGTGAAGCGGTGAATCTGCGAGCCAGACACGGTGATTCTTGGAGCGTGACACGATGAGTCTACGAGCGAGACACGTTGTGTATGCGAGCGACACGATGTGAATTGTGTTATGAGCTATGTGATCCCTTTATAAACATGGTTCGTAATTTGCGGAACATTATAGCAACATCACATTTTCATACGACACGTTTGTATAAATACACACGGACCCGCCTTGTGGATTCCCACTCAACATCACACGACTACATTCCAATATTCCCCGACAATCACAGTGGTAGGTGAAAGTAAGCAAACGTTTGCAGGAATCGTGTAGAATATCATGTAATATGATGAAGGTTGATGCTTGTTTATAAAGAAAACGAGCACACACCTGTTCACCATACTACAGTTAGGAATTCAAATGACACTAGAACTCCTGTCAGTGTGGTAAGAAATAAATTTCCTCCATCCTGTACAGTTCTTGTATTTTTCCGCTTTTAAGGCAGTGGTAGCGATGGCGTCGTTGGCCGCGTGTCTGTACGTAGGGCTACTCGTTGGTTCGGACGGAGAGAACCTCATCAGCAATGTCGCGCCCTACACGCCTACCTTCAACTGTTGGCACTCTATCAACATTGAGATATGGCCATATTTGAGGACTACACAACACTTATGCTGTGCCCAGATAAAAATTTCTAGTGGCCGACTGTCAACATATGCGTGTGCCAGTGACTGGACGCCATGCAATTGTTTTGGCCGCCATTTGATGGGGAGCATGTTGTGTTTTGATTTCCTGGAGATAAAAAATTACACAATTTAACAAATTGTGCTCAGCGAGTTGATGACATAATAAATATTAACATACTTGATTTTCGGAACTGTGTTCGCATGCTTGTAGAGTTGTGTGTGTCTGTGTTTCCGTTCAGTGGTGTGTGTGTGTGTGTGTGTGTGTGTGCGTGTGCGTGTGCGTGTGCGTGTGCGTGTGCGTGTGCGTGTGCGTGTGCGTGTGCGTGTGCGTGTGCGTGTGCGTGTGCGTGTGCGTGTGTGTATATAATGCTTACCTGGGAAGTGCCAGTGCTGCTAGGTGGCTGTGTGACAGGGACTCCTGTTTGTTGACTCGGTGTCATCGACATGCCGCTGGGTGGCTGTGAGACAGAGGCTCCTGTCTGTTGACTCGGTGTCATCGTCAAGAAAATACATAGGATTATTTTATCACAATTTTTATATATTCAGCAAATCCGTATTAAAACAGGACACGACCAAAGCCGTATTCCTCCCAAAAATCCGTATTGTATACGGACAATACGTACGACGTCGCAAGTCTGAATTTTGGGTCGATTACATTAGGCCTTATCTCGCTTAAAACCAGATTATGGGTGTCCAAAATTACACCATTTCAACTGTTTTGTCTAAAAAAACGTCAAATGGTTGGGAAGGGGGATACCCCCTCTCTCGACCCCCACGAGACTCGTTGCGCTTCATACATTACCTTGGACACCCCTCCTTTTCTAAACCCTGGATCCACCCTGAAGACAGACACGTGACAGACATTCCCCAAGTGTTTCATATAAGGACAGACGTGTGACAGACATTCCCAAATGTCCCGTATAAAGACAGACATGTGACAGACATTCCCAATTGACGTGGTTAAAAACGTTGTATTTATAGATGAAACTAGTTAGTTGAACTGTCGATGTGATTACAACGTTGCATGGATGTCAAATTTCCACGTCCTTATAACGTTGATAACCAGACGTTGTGAAGACGCTGAGTTGGGTTGTCGACGTGATTTCAACGTTGTGCCAACGTCATATATATCTACGTCGTTATCACGTCGATGACCAGACGTGGTAAAAACGTTGTATTTATAGATGAAACTAGTTGGTTGAACTGTCGATGTGATTACAACGTTGCATGGATGTCAAATTTCCACGTCCTTATAACGTTGATAACCAGACGTTGTGAAGACGTTGGGTTTGGTTGTCGACTTGATTTCAACGTTGTGGCGACATCAAATGTCCACGTCCTTGTGACGTTGATGACCAGACGCTGAGAAAACGTTGCATTTATGTTGTTCGACGTCGCAACGTATATACAACTAATAATCAACGTCATACCGACGTTGTATGCCGGCTGGGAAGTGTTTCGTTTAAGGACAGACGTGTGGCAGACATTCCCAAATGTCCCGTATAAAGACAGACATCTGACAGACATTCCCAAGTGTTTCGTATAAGGACAGACGTGTGACGGCATGTCTACCGCTTTTAATGATGTGACGGTAATAGATTAGATCAATATCTGGCGCCGAATTCCTCGCGCCGCGGCCGCGAGGGGAGGGTGTAGAAGGGGGCTTCCCGTCCTGGCGCAAAAAAAAAAAAAATTTAGAGTATTTTTACTTAATTCTGATGCATTTCCTATATGAAGTGATGTGGTTTGGTCGTATATTTGGATTAGAAATGAGTAATTTTAACTGTACCCTTGGAATTGCGGTTTGGCGGTAGATTTTGGCTTGAACGCAGTAAAGCGGTAGATAATGTAAAACTGAAGACAAAGTGGTAGTTCTACCGCCAAAGCGGTAGACTTGGCAGCTTTGTATAAATACACGATCAACTCGCGATGGTTACGTACTGTCGGGTTTGTTGCTCCGCAGGTTCGAAGCGCCTCGCTGAGCCCTTGGAAACTTGGTCAGATCGCAAATTCACCCGGAAACCATGTTTCATTTATATACATCGCGCTCTGTCAGTTTTTGTCTTATCCATTCTGAATAAAGTTTATATTAAAAAGAAGTAATTAATCCACTAATCAGCAACAAACACTAATCTGAACGAAGGAAAATATACCCTGTCACCTTTTGAATGTTTCCACGAATCGATTCAGGGAAATAATATTATGTTGCAAACATTCAAATAAAAATAAAATGATATAGCTGAATGAAACCTGTTTTAATGTGCACTTATAAAATTATTTTAAAAAATTTAATGTTTTTATTTGCCTCAGTGGTATTTTTCAATTTCTTGTTTGTCTCCCAACAAGTGCCAAAATTAAAAAAAATCCACATTTTCAAAATATAATATCTCTGGAAGAATATCTTTCTCTGGATCCACACCCCTCTTATATTTTGTGGACTTATTGAATATTGTATGTATTGTTTTCCTTGGACATATGTGACGTTGTTAGATTCTAGCAACAAATTAAAAAGTTGTGCGTGGTATAAAAGTAGCACTGTGTTAATAGCCAAATCCCCGGATGATTATTATTACTAATTATGTACGCACCCAGAATCTGGGTGCATATAATATTATGTATGCAAAGCCCGTCATAATGAAAAGAACACTGCTTCCAAGCGATGATGTGTGCGACAAACGGTGGCGCCACATCACGGAGCCTGGATAATCAAGGCTATACCCTGGGCGGTCGACGCCATGGTTCTGAACTGTTCGAAGAAGCCCATGCCGTATCAGCATATATCGGAATAACTACGATAGATGTAAGCGATCGGTCAGTACGTACGTAGTGGTGAAGATGAAATGGCGAGCGAGAGAAAAACGTCAGCACATGGAATTTAGAGGTAAGCTGAAGACGCTCTCGTCGTTTTGAATTACCGTATTTTGTACAGTGGGCCTGGGCCGGGCACTGCCACTGCCACTGGCACTGGACGAAAGAGGCGCTCTCGAAACACTGCAGTCACCAGCCGTAATCGTTTACTTAAATTATTAGGGCTTTATGCTGACGGTTTTCCTGCATTTTTGTACCTGAATGCGTTCCTTATATAATACCGCATATGTCACTGTAAAAAAGTTCATATATAAACAAAAAGATTGTGTTTAGGCCGCTTTTAATCAGTTTTATAGATCAAAACAGGAGAACCGATTGCATAATAAAAATGGCGCGCGTGCGATTTGCGCACTAGTCACGCCTCGGTGACGACGGTACCACCAGAACCGCGATGTTTGTGCGTATAGTGCATACAATTATGCAACGTAAAAAAACGAAGAGAAAAAATAGAGAAAATAGGGTAAAGGTGCATTAACCTGGCCGAAATTATTAACGCTATTAAATGACAGTTTTACCTCAAGCAAGACACTTGTTTATGAGTAAGATTTAAAGATATTTGCACGATCTGTGAACTTTTAATAATTTTTTGATATATGTGCGATGTCTTTGTTTTTTTTACATTATCTTATATTGTCGAAATAGTTGTCGGTGGATTTTTTTGGGATTTTCAAAATTAAATTGAACTCTACTTTTTTCCCCTTAGACTGCGTACAAAATATTTGTCAGTGAAATAACCTGTCCGGTTCGATTTTTGGGGGCTTTTTAACATTAAATTGTCGATTTTTAGAGTTTTTCGTAACATTAAATTGCACTTTTTGTTCTATTTTTTGTATTTTCTTATACTGCGGTATAAAATATTTGACAGCGAAATCGCCTTTCCGGTTCTGATGCCACCGTGATATTGTTACAGCACATTTCGGATGATCGCCATATTAAGAACATCGGCTATTGCCGGTATAGCGTTTTTTGGGCACTAAAAGTGCGCTAAAACACAATATTTTTTGCAAATATACGTCCGTTTTGTACCTGATCCGATGGGGAGTGATGCAAAGAACACATTAGCATCGATAAAATGAGGTAAAACTGTCATTTAATAGCGTTAATAATTTCGGCCAGGTTAATGCACCTTTAGTTTACCCAAACAAAGTCATACAATTAAATGGGATCGGGATAGTCCAACGTGCCGAGATAGAAGGCTCTTTACACCCTAAACTTATAGATATGCAATAGTATCAAAATCAGAACATAATCGTGTTATAACGTTAGAGATCACACGATCCTAAACCAAATTTACTCAATCAGCTGCGTTTACCTTGCTTAACAACGAACATAACTCAAGATGACGGATGTAAACAATAGTTGT
Organism: Lamellibrachia columna; assembly: GCA_963662155.1. Lineage (NCBI taxonomy): Eukaryota > Metazoa > Annelida > Polychaeta > Sabellida > Siboglinidae > Lamellibrachia > Lamellibrachia columna. Next base: position 13,119,254 of record OY759261.1, read on the forward strand.
TAAAACACGTGAAACCCAAATCATCCCCAACACAACTAAAAATAGTGCATGTATTCAAATTTAAATATACTGTGTATTAGTTATAAATATAAACTAAATACACTTAAATATACTCTTAGTTTAGAATTTCAAAGAAATCCTACCCTGTGTTTATCACATCTTGTACTAAAAACAGGCCCTTCTGCGGGTGCTTCATTTCCACCCCTGTGTTTTCATATACCCAGAGTTCCTGAGTTGGCCCAGGACCACAGACATAACACACACCTAGATTTCCTACTGACTATCTGTCTTTGTTTGCACTAGCCCAAACCCTGCACATGCACTTTTAAACAGTTTCGTACATACGTGTAATATTTATCTAATGTGACTTTAGCGCTCTAAATAATATTTATCTAATGTGACTTTAGCCCTCTAAACGCAAGTTATAGCAAACATCTGCAAATACATACTTTCGCAAGAAAATTCAAAACCACTTTACAGGGTTTTTGTTAAGTGTGGTTATAGCAGGGACCATGAACTCCAAAGCAGGAATCACTTATTACACCGAGTTACTACGTATCAAAGACCACTGTGGACACACCAGGAACTTATATATGTAATTGTACCTTAAAACTTCAGGAGTTTATGTAGCAATAAAAAATTGCTGTTTTGCCTAATCACCTTTTTCTCCCAAATAGGCCAATAATGCCCACGTTCATGACTGTTTATTAGTGTGTAACAAATTAATGAAAATATTATGAATTATCGCACAGCAACAAATAGCAAAGGTTACTAATAGTACCTTGTTGACATGAACATTGGAAATGGTCGTGCGTCCAAACTTGGTTCATTTCCAAATTTAAAAAAACTTGTATTACATAACTGTTAAAATGTACATCGTTTGCCACAATTTGTCACATAATTGTTCTGCTTTGGTGTTTGTTAAGGGGGATTATTCAAGGTTGATTTGGTAGCACTTGCTTCTTTGTCACACATTTTTTTCAAAAGGAAACAAGTGACACTAATTAGGTCACCAAATAATCAACGTCATAAACAGTGTAGTAACATAGGCAAGAATTGTTGCGCCGAGCCAGTCACTATACGTAATATAATAAGCCATTTTCACAAAAATCAGAAGAAACTTTTGCATAAGACATCCATATTTTAAATCACTAACAATTATTTCATTGTTGCAGTGCAAACAAAGTTGTTTTTAATGAAAATATTACGATTATCGAACGACACAAATTATATTAATATTGTTATGTACTAGTCTATAACCTATAGAGGGCCTAGGCTATAGCGAATGGTGCAGTAACCAGCATGCAAGTAATTTTTATAAATACACAGTCAAATAGTCCATAGAATTGTGGATAATTACTCTGCCGTAATATGCACAAGAGAGCAAAGCAATAGTATGTTTTGTCCGATATCCCCAAAACACCTCATCGTCACTTGATCCTTGTTGCCATTTCATGGCAGTGTAGACATTTTGTGTGTTTTTCGCGGCTCAATACCCCGTCAACTCACGGTGTATTTGTGTTTACAATGAAATGGGGACACGCTCATGCAGACCTTTCTCTGTTTGTATAAATACACCAACTACTTGGTAGGTTGGTAACGGGCAATCCAATTTTATTCATACCCAACAAGGATTGCTGCTGTGCACACAATAATAGTGACAAAGTCTGCCTGGTATATTACTGATTAAGCTGGTGTGTATGACCAATTAGTAAACAATACCAGATAAGATTTAACATTAGTGATATTTTCTACTGTAGCTAGCAACTGCCGAAGACAGTCTTTACCAAAAACCCTTGCTGCTCTTATACAAAGCGACAGCATACAAAGAGGGAAAAGATACCTATGTGCAGATAAGCATACATAATGATATGTATATAGTGCTAGGTAGAGTATTTGCAATGATATACACAAAAGTGGGGGAATAAACCACCCGGCCCCACCTGTGTGCAATGGGGAATAAATATGCTTTGGTGACGCGTAAAATGTCTGTGCGAATGATTTAAAAACTGCCGTTTATTAACGTAAAATGACATTCGTTGACCGGCGCTGGTTTGCTGCCACATGTCGTGATATTCAACGATCGCTGACCTGTCTGTTTTTAGAACGTCGACGCTGCAATGATTTACGCAAAAGCAGGTCGGTCATTAGCCGATGCGACGGATAATAAAAATCGTCCTTCCTCTACGATAGCCGGGTAAATTACCCGGGTCCCGGCTCTTAGGAATAACCCTGTGTTTATTTAACACCCCTCTCGCCTAACGTAAACATAAAGTTCACACTCATAACACTATGCTTCCTGGCAGCAAACATGCATAAGTACCTCTGTAAAATTTCCACCAACAATGAGGATTCCACAACAACATTCTCAGCCATGCTGACAAGAAACCTGCCACAATTCCCCATGTTCTCAACCACAAAAAAAAAAACAAGATGATGCCAACTAAGCCCCATACCCTATCTCTATTATATCTGTGTGGACTTATAATACAAGCAGGGGACCTTCATCCAAACCCTGGTCCCACCTCAGATCCCTCTCCAAAATATCCATGTGGCACCAGCAGCCATGAGGTACATGATCACCACCATGCCAGCTATTAAAAAATACGGAATCGTACTATTTAAAACTGCCATCTGATGAATTTAATGCAAACATAGTAATTATAAATGTGCAGTTGTTGCATGTTGTTCATTATTTTTACTGTAGCGCTCGTTAAAATGAAATAGTTTCACAGTTTTAAAATTATATTTGTGACTTCCGGTATTCACGCGACTTCGGCTGCAACACACACACACACACACACACACACACACACACACACACACACACACACACACACACACACACACACACACACACACACACACACACACACACACACACACACACACACACACACACACACACACACACACACACACACACACACACACACACACACACACACACACACACACACACACACACACACACACACACACACACACACACACACACACACACACACACACACACACACACACACACACACACACACACACACACACACACACACACACACACACACACACACACACACACACACACACACACACACACACACACACACACACACACACACACACACACACACACACACACACACACACACACACACACACACACACACACACACACACACACACACACACACACACACACACACACACACACACACACACACACACACACACACACACACACACACACACACACACACACACACACACACACACACACACACACACACACACACACACACACACACACACACACACACACACACACACACACACACACACACACACACACACACACACACACACACACACACACACACACACACACACACACACACACACACACACACACACACACACACACACACACACACACACACACACACACACACACACACACACACACACACACACACACACACACACACACACACACACACACACACACACACACACACACACACACACACACACACTGGTGTTACTGCATGTGCAACGTATCTCAACATTTTACTCAATAAAAATTGTTTCTAACTTATTTATTTTTTATATTTATAAAAAGTAACAATTTTCTTTTAACTGGTACATTTGATATTTGGCATACTATTACTTCAGTTACATCAATCCTGCTTAGATTGTGTGTTCCTTGTGTCAATAATGAACACCTTTGCTGTAGCTGCTAGCACAACTTGAACTTCACGTAATAGACTATCCATGGTATGTCGTTCCTTTCCTAAGGTAAACTACCTTTTCATACTTATGGGTCATGATTAATCTGGTCATAGTATACTGTGACACACTCCACCTTTCACGGATTTCACTGGATAATATAGAGGAATGGACCAAGCAAAGCTTACAGACCCTACTACACACCGCAGAAGACAGACGAAGCTTGTGAAGACTGTGTAGAAATGGTGAATATATGTACACTGAGTCTACAATGGACATTGACACATTACACATGCATGGATTTACGAAATAGTGAACTCTGAGTATGTGTACACTTAGCCGACAGTATAATGAGAACATTATAAACACTACTTCATGTTGAAATGCATGACATTAATTTGAGACATTGAAATATGAATATTTCTGCACTAACATGTGAACACTGATGGACCAAGCAAAGCTTACAGACCCTTCTACACACAGCAGAAGACAGACAAAGCTTGTGAAGACTGTGTAGAAATAGTGAATATATGTACACCGAGTCTACAATGGACATTGACACATTACACATGCATGGATTTACGAAATAGTGAAGTCTGAGTATGTGTACACTTAGCCGACAGTATAATGAGAACATTATAAACACTACTTCATGTTGAAATGCATGACATTAATTTGAGACATTGAAATATGAATATTTCTGCACTAACATGTGAACACTGATGGACCAAGCAAAGCTTACAGACCCTTCTACACACAGCAGAAGACAGACAAAGCTTGTGAAGACTGTGTAGAAATGGTGAATATATGTACACCGAGTCTACAATGGACATTGACACATTACACATGCATGGATTTACGAAATAGTGAACTCTGAGTATGTGTACACTTAGCCGACAGTATAATGTTAACATTATAAACACTACTTCATGTTGAAATGCATGACATTAATTTGAGACATTGAAATATGAATATTTCTGCACTAAGCCTGCACTACCATGTGAACACTGACACATACACTGGCGTGGATTTATCAAACAGTGAACTGTGAATATTGCTGTACTGAGCCTTCTTCCTTATAGTTACTTCCATTGTAATGGGGTGAAGCCAACTATTTCTTGTACTGCTGCATTGCTTTGTGTTTTGTCCTTTCCCATGTCTCCTTATCAGCTACACTAAACGTAAACATTATTTCATGTTGAAGTGCAGGACATCATTTCACGAAACAGTGAAATTTATGTGCCGAACATGCAGTGTACTGTGAACCAGTTTTGACACAGTTAACTATAAATATTGTTGCATTATGCATGCCAAAAATTCCAAAGCTCTCAAAAATTAATAAATTACGTTTATTTTATGGAAGGACAGTGTGGATTTTTTCCAAAAAAATTCACCATGCAATAATATATTGTTATTTATAATTATACAGTAAACAATACAAATTCTATGAATTTGCCAGCTTCTTGTGCCACTTATTTATAAATAGTTAGGCCATTAATACCTGTTATTATGCAAGTGTCACATTACAATAAATTATGTCATCAAAATATCATACTGTAGTAAAGTCAATTATGTACACCATTTCTTCTTAACATGCCTCAGTAAATTTTAAAAACAACACTGTCATGCACAATTACTTATGACTGAAACAGGTCATTTATCAACATAAATCGGTCAAAGGTCAATGGAGGTCAAATAATCAGTTCACTAAGGTCAATATTATGGTCAACAATTACGGCCTCTATTGACTTGACACCACATTATGCCTTGATAGCATTCCATTACAGACTTAATTAAAAACTAAATAGTCCATCAAGACATGTAAATGGGTCAAAGGTCAAGTTGTAATAAACTAGGTCATTGTTGGGTATTAAGGTCAATGTGTACATCAATTCTCCCTTACACCCCTCCCTGATACCACATACATAATTATTTAATTTGGCAATTTTTCAACATATATAGGTCATTATAGGTCAATGTCAAATAAGTAGGTCATGCCAAGGTCATGTCAAGGGCACACGTTATTAGGTCAACATTTTTAGGATCCTCTAACTTTTTATTCCACTTCAATATCTTCTTTAGTACACATTATGCCATGTTCCCCTGCATTCAGTGGCAGTGCAACCAACAAACAGACCGGTCACAAGAAATGGACTCAATTCCATAAGACAAAATAGACCCTTTTTTTGAAGCCAAAAAGTGGAATAACTTCGCAAATAATAAAAATATTGAAAAATTTCAAAAAAGATGATAAACCGCATAACATACTTTATCAGACAGAAGTGTTTAAATGATTATAAAACAATTTTTTATTTTTTTTTAATATACCTAGGCGAAGCCATTTTTGAGCGCCATTGGCGACCGGGCAACCGCTAAATCTCACCCCTGGATGTTGTACTAGGTAGAACCACACAAGAAAAGGACTTAGTGCTGACATGAAAGTTTCAGAGCAATGTGGAATTGCTGCTTCGAAAGGAAATCAAATTCTAGGGATAATTAGGAGAACTATCATGTATAAGGAGAAACAGCTAATTGTACCCCTGTACAAAGCAATAGTTAGACCACATTTATAATATTTTATTCAAGCATGGAGGCCATATCATAAAAAGGACATAGACAAGCTAGAAAGAATACAACGAAGAACAACTAAAATGATTCCAGAATTGAGAGACAGTAGTTACGAAAGTCGCTTATTACAATGTGGTTTCTCAAGTCTCAATTGGTTATACTCCAAACTTGGGCTAACGCAGGAGTTTGTGGTGGACTGTGCGCATGCGCTATGGGTGGTACATTCGACTAAAAGACTAGTATCTTGTTTGACAACACTAGAGACCAGGAGACTAAGAGGAGACCAAATAGAAGTGTTTAAAATAGTGAATGGTTATGAGTATGTTGACAGGAATATGTTCTTCAAACTTAAAGAAGGCAATAGAACCAGAGGACACAAAGCAGCATTAAGGAGCAATGTAGGTTGGACATGAGAAAGTACTCTTTCTCACAGAGGGTGATAAATGAATGGAACAAACTGCTAAATGATTGTGTTAATGCTAGTAGTGTGAATATGTTTAAAAATAGAATTTACAGATATTTGATAAGGGCGGGCTACACATAGATGAGAAAATTGTTGGACTCTCGATAAGCCAATGGCTTCCTTGTCCACTTGCCATCGGAACTTGTTCTTTGGGATGGCAATCTTGTTAAATAAAAAATCTTGACATCCACCTTGTCATGTTTTATAAGACATTGCATGGCATAGTTGCCCTGGACCTCTTCCCCCAACTTATACCCTTGGTGAGACCCTCCCGATACACGCATTCTGAAGCTTTTCAACTCCCCGTAATCACTAAGCAATTCATCCAATATAGCTTTTTACCCCATACAATAGCCAATTGGAATAACCTGCCAGCCAACGCAGCTACAGCACCGAGTTTGGAAAATTTCCGACAGAAGATCTCCAGCTTGCAACATTAATTGATATTGCAATTTTCATGCTATCAACTTTTCCTCTCCTCAAATTGCAGTTCTACAAGCATGCTATCATCTTTCCTCTTTCTTCCAAATATTTTATTACTTTCTCTTACAGCACTTTAGCACGTGTGCACACACACCGAGTCTTTAAGCCTTGAAGAGTGGGTTGACTCGTACCCAGAAGAAGTTAGCCAATAACGAATCGAGCAGCTGAATTTGCCTGTATCGATCCGAAACACTAAACAGAAATTGTGCGTAGGAAACAAAGTCGAATCATGGACGAACTTGATAAATTGGAGCACCTATCGTTGGTTTCCAAAGTGTGCACAGAACTCGATAATCACTTGGGTCTAAACGACAAAGATCTGGGTAAGTACGGGGTTGTGGGTAGTTTTGACGGATCAGTCGAAATGCGATGGTGGGCGATAATATAATAACGTGGACCTACTTCGCATTTAAGATCGTTCGTCCGATCATTTTTAAATCGTGCATCCGAGTGCACAAACAACCGAAGTAAATTATGTATGCGTACATGGGATTCATAATATAAACTTTTAATATAAACAGATGTTCGTTGTTAAAATGTTGTGCCACTTAGCGTAAATGTTAAATTCTTCGCTGAATTTGTTCTTCTTCCGTTAAATGCTGGCAATATTATTACTAATATATATATATTATAGCCTATGCTACACATTTACCCCCTGCATTGGATACTTTACATTCCCTGGCATAGACACCAGGTAGAAAGGACCAACGGCTTTTAGTGTCTCTTGTGAAAGACACAGCCAAAGTGGGGTGAATTAAAAAATTGCCCATGCTGCGGTCTCTAACTCATAGTCCTCTCGATCTTCAGTCTGACACTCTAGGATTGCTGGTCACACGTTGTACAACTCTGCTATTGCTAAGACCTAACACTAGGTGTCACTTATGTTACTTGCTAATCTGTGTAACTGTGATTGGAACCGATTTTTATCATGGTACAGCTGTATGTTGGTTGTGTAGAATGTTATAATTTATATCAGCTTTTGCATCAATATCACAGACAACAGGAGAATCATGGAAGAAGCAATAATTTCCAAACAATGTTTCAGCTGAATTTATAATTCACCTGGCTGAGAAACATCCATCTTATGATGCCTTCAAGAAGGCACTTGACGAGAATGGCGCCACATTCTCGGTACGTTATTCTCATTTGACTTGAAAACTAAAATACTAATTCAAATAATACTTTTATAGCCATTGTTCCAAATTGCTTATATCATATAGCTATCACAATACAGAATAAAGATACTAGGTCTGACTGTTTTTCTCATAAAATCACATTATTGTGTAAACTATATCTATTTTAACATCTCGACTGCCCAAATGTGTATTAAGCGTACGTGCCCTATTTAGCATACACCCCATCAGGAGCTAGTGTTTCCATCTGGTGTTGGTGTCAGATTCTATTTTTTTTTTTTTTTCTGTTTTTATTCTCTGTTCATTATTTAGATGTGCCAGTACATTGTGTTGTATATTTTTGTAGAATAGTTTTTTTTACAATTAAATAGACTTACTGAGCAATCCTGCATTTAAACAAAGACTGTTTTCATGCAGACTGATATTATCCAGTGAATGCACTTTCTGTCATGACAGGAGTCGTTTATAGCTAACCTGTTGAGGTTGATACAAAAGATGAAACCAAAGCTCAAAAAGAAAGACGTCATCATCAAAGAAGAAAATTATGCTGATATGGATGAAAAGGAAATAAACAAGAGATTATTTCCTGGACTGGCCATGCCAAACGACCCACAGATTAAGGTACGTATTTGTGGCAGTGTCTCATGGGTAAAATCTGGTAAAATTTTTGCACAGTATTATAAATTAGAAAACACATTTAAAAAACCTGAGCCAGAAAGTTAATTCTAAAGAAAAGGATATTTCCAGCTTCTGGAAAAGCAGGCATTACACTTACAGTTGTAGTTCTATTTTGTTCGGTAATTATTACACATGGATAGTCACAGTATGCCTACTGGTGATTACGTTCTGCTGGTGAATCTGTTACCGTTGATATGCCATTTTTACAAAAAAATCTGAAGAAACTTGTGCAAGTGATCCATATAGTAAATTTCTGTGGCAGTTGTTTCATCCGTGCAGTGCAAACGAATTGTTAGAAAGGTTTTTTGTGAAAAAACTTACATTTATTGAATGAGAAGGGGACACTGACTGAACAAAAGGTTTTGTATGTATTATCCAATCAACGAACGTTTTCTGTGACGTGAAAGTCATAAACGTAGCTGCGCAAATCCATTACGATTACAATGTGCAGTAAGTGTGTCACTAGGGTAGTTATGATTCAAATACATTAACTAGAGTTGTTATGATTAAAACAATATTTTTTAATTGAGGTATTAATCATTGTCAAATCTTATGTTGTCCTGTAGACACGTTTAGTATTGCTTTATGGGTTTGCTGAATTGTGGCATCTTTGCTAGCCAGGGGTGGTAGTAGTAGTACAATACCCCTGGCAGACATCCTCGCTAGCCAGGGGTGGTAGTACTACAATACCCCTGGCAAACATCCTCGCTAGCCAGGGGTGGTAGTATTACAATACCCCTGGCAAACATCCTCGCTAGCCAGGGGTGGTAGTAGTAGTACAATACCCCTGGCAAACATCCTCGCTAGCCAGGGGTGGTAGTAGTACTACAATACCCCTGGCAAACATCCTCGCTAGCCAGGGGTGGTAGTATTACAATACCCCTGGAAAACATCCTCGCTAGCCAGGGGTAGTAGTAGTACTACAATACCCCTGGCAAACATCCTCGCTAGCCAGGTGTGGTAGTACTACAATACCCCTGGCAAACATCCTCGCTAGCCAGGGGTGGTAGTAGTAGTACAATACCCCTGGCAAACATCCTCGCTAGCCAGGGGTGGTAGGAGCACTACAATACCCCTGGCAAACATCCTCACTAGCCAGGGGTGGTAGTATTACAATACCCCTGGCAAACATCCTCGCTAGCCAGGGGTGGTAGTATTACAATACCCCTGGCAAACATCCTCACTAGCCAGGGGTAGTAGTAGTAGTACTACAATACCCATGGCCAACATCCTCGCTAGCCAGGGGTGGTAGTACTACAATACCCCTGGCAAACATCCTCGCTAGCCAGGGGTGGTAGTACTACAATACCCCTGGCAAACATCCTCGCTAGCCAGGGGTGGTAGTACTACAATACCCCTGGCAGACATCCTCGCTAGCCAGGGGTGGTAGTACTACAATACCCCTGGCAAACATCCTCGCTAGCCAGGGGTGGTAGTACTACAATACCCCTGGCAAACATCCTCGCTAGCCAGGGGTGGTAGTACTACAATACCCCTGGCAAACATCCTCGCTAGCCAGGGGTGGTAGTACTACAATACCCCTGGCAGACATCCTCGCTAGCCAGGGGTGGTAGTACTACAATACCCCTGGCAAACATCCTCGCTAGCCAGGGGTGGTAGTAGTAGTACAATACCCCTGGCAAACATCCTCACTAGCCAGGGGTGGTAGTAGTAGTACAATACCCCTGGCAAACATCCTCACTAGCCAGGGGTGGTAGTACTACAATACCCCTGGCAAACATCCTCGCTAGCCAGGGGTGGTAGTAGTAGTACAATACCCCTGGCAAACATCCTCACTAGCCAGGGGTGGTAGTAGTAGTACAATACCCCTGGCAAACATCCTCACTAGCCAGGGGTGGTAGTAGTAGTACAATACCCCTGGCAAACATCCTCGCTAGCCAGGGGTGGTAGTAGTAGTCCAATACCCCTGGCAAACATCCTCGCTAGCCAGGGGTGGTAGGAGCACTACAATACCCCTGGCAAACATCCTCACTAGCCAGGGGTGGTAGTACTACAATACCCCTGGCAAACATCCTCGCTAGCCAGGGGTGGTAGTAGTAGTACAATACCCCTGGCAAACATCCTCGCTAGCCAGGGGTGGTAGTAGTAGTACAATACCCCTGGCAAACATCCTCACTAGCCAGGGGTGGTAGTACTACAATACCCCTGGCAAACATCCTCGCTAGCCAGGGGTGGTAGTAGTAGTACAATACCCCTGGCAAACATCCTCGCTAGCCAGGAGTGGTAGTAGTACTACAATACCCCTGGCAAACATCCTCACTAGCCAGGGGTGGTAGTAGTACAATACCCCTGGCAAACATCCTCGCTAGCCAGGGGTGCTAGTAGTACTACAATACCCCTGGCAAACATCCTCACTAGCCAGGGGTGGTAGTACTACAATACCCCTGGCAAACATCCTCGCTAGCCAGGGGTGGTAGTAGTACTACAATACCCCTGGCAAACATCCTCGCTAGCCAGGGGTGGTAGTACTACAATACCCCTGGCAGACATCCTCGCTAGCCAGGGGTGGTAGTACTACAATACCCCTGGCAAACATCCTCGCTAGCCAGGGGTGCTAGTAGTACTACAATACCCCTGGCAAACATCCTCGCTAGCCAGGGGTGCTAGTAGTACTACAATACCCCTGGCAAACATCCTCGCTAGCCAGGGGTGCTAGTAGTACTACAATACCCCTGGCAAACATCCTCGCTAGCCAGGGGTGCTAGTAGTACTACAATACCCCTGGCAAACATCCTCGCTAGCCAGGGGTGCTAGTAGTACTACAATACCCCTGGCAAACATCCTCGCTAGCCAGGGGTGCTAGTAGTACTACAATACCCCTGGCAAACATCCTCGCTAGCCAGGGGTGCTAGTAGTACTACAATACCCCTGGCAAACATCCTCGCTAGCCAGGGGTGCTAGTAGTACTACAATACCCCTGGCAAACATCCTCGCTAGCCAGGGGTGCTAGTAGTACTACACCACCCCTGGCAAATTGACCTGTTGAAACATGGATTTGTCAGTTTATTCCACGCCATGTGCGGATGTATGCTGAATCATCATCAATTCCTGTCTTGGTCGTCATGTTTCTGGGAATTAGATGCGCCCACGTTAAAACTTGAAAAACTGTTCCCATACCAATTAAAATTAAGTTGCCCTATGCAAGCCCTGTAAATCTAAGCGAGTAAATATTATTAGTTAACATAGCAACTGAAAAATCCACTTTACAACAGTGCGATCTGCCAGGGGTACTGGTGTAGTCAGAAGTCCCTGGTGGCAAGGGTAGATCTATCAGGGGTACTGATGTAGTCAGAAGTCTCTGGTGGCAAGGGTAGATCTGTTAGGGGTACTGATGTAGTCAGAAGTCCCTGGTGGCAAGGGTTGATCTGTCAGGGCTACTGATGTAGTCAGAAGTCCCTGGTGGCAAGGGTAGATCTGTCAGGGCTACTGATGTAGTCAGAAGTCTCTGGTGGCAAGGGTAGATCTGTCAGGTCTACTGATGTAGTCAGAAGTCCCTGGTTGCAAGGGTAGATCTGTCAGGGCTACTGATGTAGTCAGAAGTCCCTGGTGGCAAGGGTAGATCTGTCAGGGCTACTGATGTAGTCAGAAGTCTCTGGTGGCAAGGGTTGATCTGTCAGGTCTACTGATGTAGTCAGAAGTCCCTGGTGGCAAGGGTTGATCTGTCAGGGCTACTGATGTAGTCAGAAGTCTCTGGTGGCAAGGGTAGATCTGTCAGGGCTACTGATGTAGTCAGAAGTCTCTGGTGGCAAGGGTTGATCTGTCAGGGCTACTGATGTAGTCAGAAGTCTCTGGTGGCAAGGGTTTATCTGTCAGGGGTGCTGATGTAGTCAGAAGACTATGGTGGCAAGGGTTGATCTGTCAGGGGTACTGGTGTAGTCAGTAGTCCCTGGTGGCAAGGGTTGATCTATCAGGGGTACTGATGTAGTCAGAAGTCTCTGGTGGCAAGGGTTGATCTGTCAGGTCTACTGATGTAGTCAGAAGTCCCTGGTGGCAAGGGTAGATCTGTCAGGGCTACTGATGTAGTCAGAAGTCTCTGGTGGCAAGGGTTGATCTGTCAGGGGTACTGATGTAGTCAGAGGTCTCTGGTGGCAAGGGTAGATCTGTCAGGGGTACTGATGTAGTCAGAAGTCTCTGGTGGCAAGGGTTGATCTGTCAGGGGTACTGATGTAGTCAGAAGTGTCTGGTGGCAAGGGTAGATCTGTCAGGGGTACTGATGTAGTCAGAAGTCTCTGGTGGCGAGGGTTGATCTGTCAGGGCTACTGATGTAGTCAGAAGTCTCTGGTGGCAAGGGTTGATCTGTCAGGGCTACTGGTGTAGTCAGAAGTCTCTGGTGGCAAGGGTTGATCTGTCAGGGCTACTGATGTAGTCAGAAGTCTCTGGTGGCAAGGGTTTATCTGTCAGGGGTGCTGATGTAGTCAGAAGACTATGGTGGCAAGGGTTGATCTGTCAGGTCTACTGATGTAGTCAGAAGTCCCTGGTGGCAAGGGTAGATCTGTCAGGGCTACTGATGTAGTCAGAAGTCTCTGGTGGCAAGGGATGATCTGTCAGGGGTGCTGATGTAGTCAGAAACCCCTGGTGGATTGATGAATTATGGTAAATTGACATTTTGTTCTTGTGCATAGGAAATGCTGAAGGAGGAGGAGGAGGAAGACGACGGAGAGGACAGAGTAGTAGATGAGAAAGTGGTCAATGGCATGATGGATGAACTCAACGCACTGCTCAATCCACGTTCCAGTAAAAGGTTTGAAACTTGCACTGTTACAGAGGCACATGACGATTAACTTGCAAAAGTTAGGTTATTAACCGTATACTGTGCCATATACATAGTTAACAGCTCTGACATAGTTAACAGCTCTGACATAGTTAACAGCTCTGACATAGTTAACAGCTCTGACATAGTTAACAGCTCTGACATAGTTAACAGCTCTGACATAGTTAACAGCTCTGACATAGTTAACAGCTCTGACATAGTTAACAGCTCTGACATAGTTAACAGCTCTGACATTTGCAGATATGGATGCACATAATTATTTGTAAATATGTAACATTTTAGAAAAAACTTTGAATGTGCAATGTGCAGTTTGAATGTGCAATGTGCAGTTTGAATGTGCAATGTGCAGTTTGAATGTGCAATGTGCAGTTTGAATGTGCAATGTGCAGTTTGAATGTGCAATGTGCAGTTTGTGTCTTCATTGACAATGACACTAAAAAGGTTTGGGTGGGTGGGGCTAATACTATCGAGTAATTTGTGTGTGATTATTGAAACTTTTTTATTTACAAAACCCCTAAGATGATTAAAATCATGGCAGAAATCCACACAGTAACTATATAAGAAATAGCACAGATCTAGGGGGGTGCACATGCCCCATTTTGTCCAATTTCAGGCCCCTGGACCCCCTTAGTATGGGGGTCTATGGTCAAATTCTAGATCCTCCACTGACATGCAGTTGAAATGTGCTTGCTTTTAGCAAGAAGAAACATTCACAAGAAGAGTCGGAAAATGAGGAAAAAGTGCAGGATCGGAAGAGGGAAAGAAGGAGGAGCAGGGACAGGAGGAAGAGTAGGAGCAGGGAGAGGAGGAGGAGTCACAGCAGGGATCGAAAGCGGTATGTCCCGTAATTTCCCACCTTTGCCCAATGTGGGTTTGATTTCCTGCGAGCTGGATTGCTGTTTGGATGGAAGAATTATTCGAGCAATCAGTTAAAGAAAATGTCACCACAATAAATACATCACTGTTGTAATACTGGTAAACATTACTTACTGGGCCTTTTTTTACAATATTCATGTAAAATTACAACTGGAGTAATAATTTTCTAGATTAATTATAGCATCCTAAGTTGTATAATTATGAATTATTAATTTTTTTTAACTTGATTTAAAAAAAATTACATAATTCTGAAATAAACAATTCTACATTTTATGGTTATTACAAATGCCTGTTTTAGTATTAAAAACATTCAGTTTGTTTTATTGTTGTTTTGAAATTACTATTACAGTTATTTTATATATTACCAATTCTTCAGCCAGATAAAACAATTAAAATTATGTTAAAATCATTAAAGGACAAAAAACATTTCTTAATAAAATAAAATTTTAATGCTTGTGCAAAACAGTTATGGTCGTAATGCAATATTAGTTTGTAAAATGCAAATTATATTAACCATTTATATCATATACCTAATTTCATTTTGTTCAGCATAATTTCTTGGGCATTTGTTGATTAGATATGAATACATAATATTTTTATTAATTTAACATTAAATATTGTTTTTATTTCAGGCGGCGATCAACAGACAGAAGAAGGTCGCGATCACATGACCGGAGGCGGTCGAGAAGCAGGTCACATGACCGCCACAAGAAGCGACGTCGGTCTCGCAGTCGTAGTCGAGACCGAGGTGACCGCAAGAGCGAGCGGAGAGATAAACGACACACAGGTGGCAGCACTGAGGACATTCCACTTGAACCTGTAGTTGGACAGGTTAGCTCTCTCTCTGTGTTTTGTGAAGTCATGGTCATTCGCTTGGGGAAACAGTGTCTTCAGGATTGAGTGGAAATAATATACTTACTTTCTTACTTAGGCCCATTTGCATGGCATGGGCCTTCGACAAAAACTCTCAACTGTGTCTGTTCTGTACCATTGTTAATTCATTCCAGGTGTAGCCCATCTTCTTCAGTTCAGTTTACACGACTCACTGCCAGGTGTTTCCAGGCCGTCCTCCTCTTCCCTTGTGACTTCCACGTTAGAGCTTCCCTGGTGATACTAGATGGGGTTTTTGTACTGTGTCACCAGTCAACCTCCATTTTCTCTTTTTGATTCCTATTTCTACTGAAGCTGTTCGGTCATTTCCCAGAGACAGTTGTTGCTAACTCTATCAGACCATTTCAAATTCATAATTCTATCGGGCATCTTTTGATGAAAGTCTGTATCCTTTGCTGTGTAATCCTGCATCTCCGAGCTGTAAATAGTATAATGATAACTATTTATCAAACTAATAATAAAACTTTCACAAACTGTTGTGTGTGATGTATGCACACGCGTGTGCATCAGCATGTGCGCGTGCACACACACGCATGCACATTAAATGTTGGACTCATGCATGGAACCCAGTATCATTCTGTAAGTGTATACTATTTAAATCTGTTAAACTGTGATGATTTTCCCCAGATCTACTCGGGCCGAGTGACTAGTCTCGTGCAGTTTGGCTGCTTCGTACAACTCGAGGGACTGCGCAAACGATGGGAAGGCCTCGTCCACATCTCACAGGTACGTCTGATGTACAATACCCAGGTGACTGATGTGGTCTTGAGTTACTGCACTAAACCCATACCAGACAGTTTGATCACACAGTACCAAAAAGTGTTGACTTTTTCAACGAAAACTTGAGAAACAAGGATTACGTTTTATGTTCATTAACTGTTTAGACAGACACACAGTGAGACAAAAATGAAAAAGTGAGAATCGTTTTGTGAATCATGAATCCATGACAAATGCAAGATAGTTTCAAATCATTGATGGAATTTTAAGTAAAATTCGTTTACTTGTTCTTCTGAATTTGTTACGAATAATAGTTTGTTTATGTTTCTTTATATTTCTTGCAGCTGCGCAAAGAGGGTAGGGTGGGTAGTGTGACCGATGTCGTGGAGAAAGGTCAGAAGGTCAAGGTGAAGGTGTTGTCCTTCACGGGTCAGAAGACCAGTCTCTCGATGAAGGTAATCACAAATTGGCTGCTTCGTATTTCACTAGTGAAAATATCCCCGTTCATTCCAAGAGGATACTATCAGCTAACACTGATGTATCATGGTTTATCTTTTCTTGGATTTGAACAACGTACAATTTCATATAAAATGTATGTTTTGGAAAGTATAAACTTCCCAGACGCATTTAAAGTAGTATAACCTTCTTGATGTGATCCCTTGTTTAGAAACTTCAGATTAGAGGCTAACAAAAAAAGACTGTCATATATGACATAGTAATAAATTTGCATAATAGTAACCATGGTAACTATGTAATCTTAGAAATGCTGCCTGGGGTGGTTTTTCGGGAAGTTGCATGAAAAATTGAAAAAGTATGTCTAATTTTTTTTTTATACAAGCAATAATATACCAAGTTTTGGCTGAATAAAGAGTAATAGTTTTTATAAAAATGTGATTTTTAATCCAAGTATTAAAAATACGTGTAAACATTAAACTACGTTGTTAGGATGTCGATCAAGGGACAGGGAGAGACCTGAACCCCACCCAAGCTCGGGGAGACTTTGGGGGCGACCCCGGTTCTACTCGTAACCCCGATCGACCATGCACCATGCCCCTGGTGAGCATTCCTCACATGAACGATGTACACGACACGAGAGCTGTGAAGAAGATCTCGTCTCCTGAGCGCTGGGAGATTAAACAGATGATCGCCGCCAACGTCATTGACAAGTCAGAGTTACCGGAGTTCGACGAGGAGTTGGGACTACTTCCGCGGCAGGAGGACTCTGGTAGGTTTTTGGGGGCAATTTCGACTCACTTAAGGCTGGTTTACTTCAGCGATTTGTTCCCCAAATTCTCAGGTGATGCCCTGTTGTATGACAAAGCACAGCGGAATTATGTATGCATTTAGACAAGCAACATGTCTAGACACTGCTACCTATATAGTGACTCGTGTCACTCCTGATTTGAGCCAACCAATTGGACAATTAATATTTCTTGTAAACTGGCCTTTATTCAGTGAGAGAAAGAGCCTTTTTAATAGTGTTTCAGGACCCATCTCAAAAACTTCAATGTTTGATACTAAATGAGATTGGTTTCCTTGGGAGTTTCGGTTAGGGTTGTATTAATAAAAAATACAGTTTATTTTTAGTTCATAGTGGTGCTAATTTTGACCACATGCTTTGTAAAATCGTGTTACTAAAGTGACTAGCTGAGTGGTCATAATGGCTGGGGCCGTCACCGAAGTTTAACTTTTCTCTTTGAAAATATTAACAAATTCAAAGATTTGAGCCTCAAAACAATTCTTCGTCTATGTGCAACCCACCTCTCTGAGATATTTATAATTTTTTTTGTCTGAATTTACACAATCAGTAGATAGTTTGTTCCATTAATTTATTGTCCTCTGAGAATTAATATTTTCTGATAGGTCAGCATGAAACAATAATATTTCGCCGTCATCTAAAGATCTCTCTTTTTAACCATTCATAGCTGTCTAGCATATTCATCCCTCTTTTGACAACTTTTAACGTCGCACACCGATATTTATATTGCTTAACCCTTTGGATTTGAAGCACCTCTGAGCTTGGATTACCGAAGAATTTGTTGTAATAGAAATGTTATATTGTAAAGAATATGTAAAGTGAAACACAAAGACAGATGGGGGAATTAAGTGAAGAGATCAGAATGAAGAAACACCTGAAAACGAAGGTAGTGGGGAGTAGAGTGCGATGGGAGGGACATATAGAGAGCATGTGTGAGAATGTGTGAGAAGTGTGACAAAGAGAGCAAGGAAGGCAGAAGAAAGTGGTAGAAGGAGAAGAGGAAGACAGAAATTAAGATGGAGGAATAGTATTAAGAGAGATCTCTACAGTGCACAGAGTGGGAGAGAATGCAGGGGATCTCGATGGATGAAGACAACTTGTTGAGAGGGCGGAACAGGCTAAGTGATGTGGCCCCACCTGCTAAGGACCAATGAGAAAGAAGAAGGACAAATTCTGTGTTGTACAATTCTTCATGTCCAATGTTTTGAGCAGTGTGTTCACAGTAGAGTTGTGGTTTCAGATGAGGACGTTGAGATCGAACTAGTGGAGGAGGAACCAGAGTTCCTCAAGGGTCATGGTCGTGCTGTCATGGACCTCAGTCCTGTCAAGATTGTCAAGGTGGGTGGGTCATGGGACACTCTGTTGATGTAATCAGTTTTATTCAGGTTTGTCTGATGTGTTGTGTATAACCTTAAATGTTATTTTGTGCATGTTACATTATAGCTTTTCTCTGTTCAAAGCCATTGAACATTCGCGCACATGCACACACACACACACATATACACATGTGTACACACATTCACACAGGCATGTATATACGCCTTACCTTACCTATCCTCTTTGTGGCCCATGAAGCTGCAGTGCTTCTTCTCCAGTTTGTTCTTTGGCCACCTGTTTCGCTTCAGTCCAGTTCTTGTCTTTCTTTTCGTATGGTTTTTGCGCACACACACCACACCCATATTCATGCATTTGCATGCGTGCACGCACATGCACACACACACTAGCACAGATAATATCATGTTAAAATGAATCCTCTACCATCTACATGTAGATTGCGTACATCTTTTGGTGTTCCGCCCCTGAGTCTATGTCATACCGCCCTTGAGTCTATATCATACCGCCCCTGAGTCTATGTCATACCGCCCCTGAGTCTATGTCATACCGCCCCTGAGTCTATGTCATACCGCCCTTGTTTACAGAACCCTGATGGTTCGCTGTCTCAAGCGGCCATGATGCAGAATGCTCTTCAAAAAGAGAGGAGGGAAATGAAGCAGATTCAGCGCGAGGCGGAAGCCGATGCTATCCCAGTGGGCATTAATAAAAACTGGATTGACCCAATGCCAGAAGGTAAAATATGCAAACGAGCGAATGATGGCAAAACTCTGTGTTTGACCTTAAGGTGATTTATGTGGCTTACATGAAAACTTAAACAGTTACGTGAACAAATCGTAAAGATCTACCAGATTCAACATTTCAATTCCCATATATGCGTGTCCACAATACTGGTAACTGAATGAAGACAAGTGCTTTAACAACTAATAGTGCAAAAGTTAACTAAAAATTTTTCCTAGCAAAGTTACAAGTGGCTCTCGACCCGCTAACTTGTTCACTCTGTACAGTGTGACGTAAAGTGCAGCAAATTGTTGAATTGTGTAAGACTCATGTTGTCCAAACATGGGGCGCAGTGCCATAACGTTTAGAATGTTGCACTCTCAATCAAGAGAAGCTGGATTCGAATCCTTGCTGCCGTTTCAAAACTTAGGCAGTATCATTCAACCCACGTTGCCACAGTTCACTCAGCTGTATAAATGAGTACCTGGCTACAGACAGAAGTGGATATGTGAACAAATAGTCTTTGTGCAGTAATTGCAGCATGGCTGAATACTTTCCAGAGAAACAGAGTTGGTGTTGGATATATAAGATGAGTTTACTGCCCTGACAGTGGACAGTCGCCAGCTGGCGTCCAGCATGGTGGGTGCGGGGATGTCTGCGATGGACGTCCCAGAGTGGAAGAAGCACATCTCGGGTGGAGTGAAGGCATCCTATGGCCGCAAGGAGAAGAAATCCCTGCTTGAACAACGTCAGTCACTCCCCATTTACAAACTCAAGAACGAACTACTCAAGGTCGGCCCATGCTTGCTTTCGTGTTATCAAGAGTCAGTTCCTTGAATCACACATATTGTTCTATCTTGCAAAGCAGTCTTATGCAAGATATTTTAATGACTAGGACATTTTACTTATTTAACATATTATTTATTTAACTTATCTTTAACTTATGTGTTTATCTAATGTATCAATTTAATTTAGTTGTTTATTTAACTCGTTAGCTTCTTTAGCTTATCGTATTCAATCTATTTAGCGTACATGCCCTAATAAGTGTACATGCCCTAATAAGTGTACATGCCCTAATAAGTGTACATGCCCTAATAAGTGTACATGCCCTAATAAGCGTACGTGCCCTAATAAGCATACGTGCCCTAATAAGCGTACATGCCCTAATAAGTGTACATGCCCTAATAAGTGTACATGCCCTAATAAGTGTACACCCCCATTTGTTGACAAGGTTCAGTGATGACAGAAGTTTTGATGACATGTGAACGTATAAATACCTGGGAACACAAACCCCTTCCCATCATTGGATATCTTGATGGTCACTTCCATTGAGTTTTGATATGTGTCCTGCCCAAATTGTTTACAGTCCCACGTGGAGCACATGGTTGATTACATGACACCGACCGTCAGTCATTTACTAAGTTTTAAAATAGATACTGCACATCTGTCATGCTGATCATTTATCACTGCTAACTTTTCTACAATGTTTCACTCACACTTAATTTTAAATACACGGTAACCACAAAATGTGTATGCTTCCAAATCAGAGCGGTTCGCAGGTCTCAATGGATGCCATTTGCAAGGTTTTGTTGTGGTGCCGACCGTGGTGCCATCTGGTGGAACATTGAAAAAACAGTGGTTTCCTGGCTGAAATAATTTCATCACAGTTTTAGTAACATACTCTTAACAGAGTTTGGTGCGTGCTGATTAAAACACAATGTGTGACATTTCTCAGAGTTTCAACAATTTGCTAAGCATACTGTAAGTTTAATAGGGCGAATACAGTCATACAGTAGATGGAACGGATGATCTATTTCAGTAAAAAGTAAATTTTCTTTAGAAGACAATTTCTTAAATGCCAAATGTTTTTCCTGTGCTGCGGTCTACACACCGTTACTGACTGCCCGTCTATGTCTTTTTCTTCCTAAGGCCATCAACGACAACCAGATCCTGATAGTGATTGGGGAGACAGGATCGGGGAAGACCACCCAGATCACTCAGTACCTGTCTGAGAGCGGGTTCACCGTGCGTGGGAAGATAGGCTGCACCCAGCCTCGACGAGTGGCTGCCATGTCTGTTGCCAAACGTGTCTCGGAGGAGTTCGGTTGTCGACTTGGACAAGAGGTAGGTGTCACCGGCAGAGCTGGTATGTAACGAAATACATTTACTTTGCTACTTTAGCTACTTTGCTACTTGAGGGGTCACGTTGGTCATAAAATGTCCCATTTTAACAACTGTCATATCTTAAAAACTATCTTGTCCAAATTAACAGTATATTATGTCTAAATAAACAGAAGTTCACATATGTAATTATAATCTTAGAAATATTAATGGGGTTGTTTTGAGGGGAGGAAAATGTTATTCGTACATGTCTAATGTTTTATTTATTGTAATTGTACAATGGGGTATACATTGTATCATCGTAAAATCATACGGATTTTAATCTAATAATGTGCAAAAATCTACAATTATTACAATTATACAAATCAAATAGAGTAAAATTTCTTGTTGATGTAAATAGTTAAAATTAATAAAAACAAGAAAAACGTTTTAAAATAATAAAATTATAATGCAAATAATAGTTAATAAATAAATTATAATTAATTAAGATCACAATGGTTAAACAACTAAATAACTAACTTAGTCTTTTGGATGCATGCAATCTTTATCATTATTAACTAGCTAAATGACAGACGTGTTTCGTCGTAGGTCGGTTACACCATTCGGTTTGAAGACTGTACGAGTCCCGAGACAGTCATCAAGTACATGACAGACGGTATGATGCTGCGAGAGTGTCTTGTCGACTCTGACCTCTCTCAGTACGCGGTCATCATGCTGGACGAGGCTCACGAGAGGACCATCCATACCGACGTCCTCTTTGGTCTCCTCAAGACGGTCAGTTATGGTCACATACCTTGTGGTCAGTTATGGTCCCTCACCTCGTGGTCAGCTATGGTCCCATCATTATGGTTAGTTATGGTTCCATACATTGTGGTCAGTTATGGTCCCCTACTTTCGTGGTCAATTATGGTCCCATACATTGTGGTTAGCTAGGGTCCCATACCTTGTGCTCAGTTATGGTCTCCTTCCTTGTGGTCAGTTATGGTCCCATACATTGTGGTCAGTTATGATCCTCCATCTCATGGTTAGTTATGGTCCCAACCTAGTTTGTTATGGTCCCCTACTACTACTCAGTTAAGGTCCTATACATTGTGGTCAGTTAAGATCCCATACATTGTGGTCAGTTAAGATCCCATACATTATGGTCAGTTAAGATCCCGTACCTCGTTGACAGTTAAGGTCCCATACATTGTGGTCAGTTAAGGTCCCATACATTGTGGTCAGTTAAGGTCCCCTACTACATACTCAGTTGAATGATTGGAATTAGTGCTTTTTTATTATAGATAACAAACTATGCTGTTAGTGATATTGAAACCAGAACCTTTCTGACTGTGCACCTAAGGCATTGAACATAGGGGCAATCAAGGAAGACTGAATGGTCCTATCTTAATTGTGGTCATACCTTGTGGTAATGAAATGATTTAAATCCTCAATAATAAAAAAAAATTACACTTAAATGTAAAAGGCTCTTTTTACCATGGTATCTGGATCATGGGACTGCTCAAAGCACATTTGAACAACGTCTCAACTTTGCGGGGAAATCTCTACAATGCTGCATCTATTGCAAAAGCTCAGAAGTTAGCTGTAATATTGTCATGTCATGTTTCAGGCTGTTAAGAAGCGTCCTGACATGAAATTGGTTGTCACATCTGCAACTCTCGACGCTGTCAAATTCTCGCAGTATTTCTTTGAGGCGGTGAGTTCATGCACATTTCTGTTTTTGACTAAACTATTGTGTGTTTTTCAAATGTAAGATATTCAGTGCGCTGTTAATGACATCACACACATGATGACATGGCATTCAATGATTATTGTACATGCAGGCATATGTAGGTGTGTGTAATTGTACATATTAAACACACAAAGACATCCAGTCTGGTATTTATGAACTTAAACTGAGAATAAATTACTCAAACCTGAGCCATGAACAATTAATAATAATAAAGATTAGTGACTGGATCTGGTTCAGTCAGAACTCATAATTAGTCACTGAGCTCACATTTGATAAGTTGGAATAAATAACAATATAAACCATTATGTCCAAGGGGTATCATGATATGTATCGCGCAGAAAAATATAGCGATATACTGGTAATATACTGGTAATATACTGGTAATATACTGGTAATATACTGGTAATATACTGGTAATATACTGGTAATATACTGGTAATATACTGGTAATATACTGGTAATATACTGGTAATATTGCGCAACACTAATGAAAACTGAGCTGACTGTGAATGCGTTTGTTTCCTCACCCCCCACTGTTTGTTTCCTCACCCCCCACTGTTGTCTTCAGCCCATCTTCACGATCCCCGGACGCACGTATCCCGTTGAGATACTGTATACAAAAGAGGCCGAGACCGACTACCTCGATGCGTCGCTCATCACTGTCATGCAGATACACCTCACTGAACCACCAGGTGGCGTACTATGTTACAGAGCTGGTCTTGAGTGATTCTTTAAAATTAACTAATTAATTATGACTTTGTTAAATATGTATGTTCCATGAAAATTATTATAAACAGAAACCTAGACACCTCAAACACAGAAACCTGAACATTATTAGACAAACAGGTAGGCGACCGGGTAGACGACCAAGTAGATGACCAATTACATGACCAAGTAGGCGACCAGGTAGATGACCAAGTAGACGACCAAGTAGACAGCCAGTAGATGACCAAGTAGATGACCAGAAAGATGACCAGGTAGGTCCATGTGTGTTGCAGGTGACATCCTGCTGTTCCTGACGGGTCAGGAGGAGATCGACAGTGCCTGTGAGATCCTGTACGAACGGATGAAGGCCCTGGGACAGGAGATCCCCGACCTCATCATTCTCCCTGTCTACAGTGCCCTCCCTAGCGAGATGCAGACCCGCATCTTTGATCCAGCCCCTCCCGGCTCCCGCAAGGTACAAACTCATTCGTTCAATGCTCATCACACGTGGTTCTGCCATCCTCCTCTCCTCCTCTATTCCTCTCCTCTCCTCGTCTCCTCTTTTCCTCTCCTCTTCTCCTCTCCTCCTCTCCTCTTCTCCTCTTCTCCTCTTCTCCTCTCCTCCTCTCCTCCTCCTCTCCTCTTCTCCTCTCCTCCTCTTTTCCTCTCCTCTTCTCCTCTCCTCTCCTCCTCTCCTCCTCTCCTCCTCTCCTCTCCTCCTCTCCTCTTCTCCTCTCCTCCTCTTTTCCTCTCCTCCTCTCCTCTTCTCTCCTCCTCTTCTCCTCTCCTCCTCTTCTCCTCTCCTCCTCTCCTCCTCTTCTCCTCTCCTCCTCTTTTCGTCTCCTCCTCTCCTCCTCTTCTCCTCTTCTCTCCTCCTCTCCTCCTCTTCTCCTCTCCTCCTCTCCAGATATTTTTTAGCAGTCTGCATCTTTTGCTTGAACTGTCTCCACTCACTGATGGTGGCTGCTACTGTGCCTCATACTGCTTTGCACAGTTTTAAATACCTTTTCTGATTTCATTGTAGTTTTACTTGATTACATTTTTATTAAATTAATTAGGATATAATATACTTATAATTATACATACCGGTATATACTTTTTATACTTTTTTAGTGTAAGCATTTTGTAAATATATTGGTTACATTTTATCAGGTCATTTTATCCTGTATTCCTGCACCTCGGAACATAATTTTATTTAAGAGATACACACTTTATAAATAAAAGTGATTATTTTTTATTATATTAAAATTAAACAAAAAAGCCTGCTCCTCATCTCTGTAAATTGTTCATCAAAATCTACAACTATTCAAGTCAACATGTACACATACATATATATATATATATATAATATATATATATATATGTATGTATACATGTATGTACATGTATATTATACTTGTGGTATTTTAGGTTGTCATAGCAACGAACATCGCTGAGACTTCGTTAACGATTGATGGGATATACTACGTTGTTGACCCAGGCTTTGTAAAGCAGAAAGTCTACAACTCAAAGACCGGCATGGACCAGCTGATTGTGACTCCAATCTCCCAGGTAAGATTCAACTCAAAGACCATTTGTGGGGTGCAGTAGCCTAGCAGTTAGAACGTTGGACTCTCAATCGAGAGAACCTGGGTTCGAATCCTCTTGCTGCCGTTTCGAAACTTTGGCAATTTCGTTCATCCCACGTTGCCTCAGTTTATTCAGCCATTCACTCAGTAATTGTAGCATGGCTGAATTCTTCACAGAGAAGTCGAAATAGTGTTGGAATGAACAGGTCTGCCAGTTGGTGAAGTGGAAAGTGCTTAGAGCAGGCCCAAGGACTGGATACCGCACTATATAAGAATGTGCCTTTACCTTTGCATGGATCAGCTGATTGTGACTCCAATCTCTCATGTAAGGTCCAACTCAAAGACTGGCATGGACCAGCTTATTGTGACTCCAATCTCTCATGTAAGGTCCAACTCAAAGACTGGCATGGACCAGCTGATTGTGACTCCAATCTCTCATGTAAGGTCCAACTCAAAGACCGGCATGGACCAGCTGATTGTGACTCCAATCTCTCATGTAAGGTCCAACTCAAAGACCGGCATGGACCAGCTGATTGTGACTCCAATCTCTCATGTAAGGTCCAACTCAAAGACCGGCATGGACCAGCTGATTGTGACTCCAATCTCTCATGTAAGGTCCAACTCAAAGATCGGCATGGACCAGCTGATTGTGACTCCAATCTCTCATGTAAGGTCCAACTCAAAGATCGGCATGGACCAGCTGATTGTGACTCCAATCTCTCAAGTAAGGTCCAACTCAAAGATCGGCATGGACCAGCTGATTGTGACTCCAATCTCTCATGTAAGGTCCAACTCAAAGATCGGCATGGACCAGCTGATTGTGACTCCAATCTCTCATGTAAGGTCCAACTCAAAGATCGGCATGGACCAGCTGATTGTGACTCCAATCTCTCATGTAAGGTCCAACTCAAAGACTGGCATGG
This sequence comes from Lamellibrachia columna, assembly GCA_963662155.1. Lineage (NCBI taxonomy): Eukaryota > Metazoa > Annelida > Polychaeta > Sabellida > Siboglinidae > Lamellibrachia > Lamellibrachia columna. The sequence continues at coordinate 13,145,943 of OY759261.1, forward strand.
ACCAGCTGATTGAGTGCTTCCTTTTGTTAAAACCATTGAAAGAGTTGACCTTGATCGTTACATCGGGCAACTTATGAAGATGTGAATAACCTTTTTTCGACGAATTTCAACTGGATCTGGTCAATAATAAATAATAGTTTGTCCGATGATTGAATAAGAACTATGTACAACAAATTTGCACAAATGAGCTAAAAAATCTGTAACTCACATTTATACCCTACTGAAGGGGCGCAGTGGTTAGAACATGGGACTCTCAGTCAATAGAACCCGTGAGTTGAATTCTTTTGCTGCCGTTTTGAAACTTTGGAAATTTTTTTCATCCCATATTGCCCCAATTCACTCGGCTGTAGAAACCTGGTTATAGACAGTGGTGGATATATAATCTTTGTCCAGTAATTGCAACGTAGCTGAATGTTTCCCGGAGAAATTGGCATTGAAATGAACAGGTCTGCCGGGGGTGAAGTGTACAGCGCTTTGAGCAGTCCCAAGGACTGGATACCGCGCTATATAACAACATGCTGTATAACAACATGCTGTATAACAACACGCTGTATAACAACACGCTGTATAACAACATGCTATATAACAACACGCTGTATAACAACACGCTGTATAACAACATGCTATATAACAACACGCTGTATAACAACACGCTGTATAACAACTTGCTGTATAACAACATGCTATATAACAACTTGCTGTATAACAACATGCTATATAACAACTTGCTATATAACAACTTGCTGTATAACAACATGTTATATAACAACACGCTGTATAACAACATGCTGTATAACAACATGCTGTATAACAACATGCTGTATAACAACATGCTGTATAACAACATGCTGTATAACAACGTGCTATATAACAACACGCTGTATAACAACATGCTGTATAACAACATGCTGTATAACAACATGCTGTATAACAACGTGCTATATAACAACTTTCTATATAACAACTTGCTGTATAACAACATGTTATATAACAACACGCTGTATAACAACATGCTGTATAACAACATGCTGTATAACAACATGCTGTATAACAACATGCTGTATAACAACATGCTGTATAACAACATGCTGTATAACAACGTGCTATATAACAACTTGCTATATAACAACATGCTATATAACAACATGCTATATAACAACATGCTGTATAACAACTTGCTGTATAACAACTGGATATATAACAACATTACTTTACCTTATTTTACTTACCAACCCCTTTTTGTACCCAGGCTCAAGCCAAGCAAAGGGCTGGCCGAGCGGGCCGCACTGGGCCGGGAAAGACGTATCGGCTCTACACGGAGCGGGCCTACAGGGACGAGATGCTCCCTACAAACATCCCTGAGATTCAGCGGACGAATCTGGCGAGTACTGTGCTCTCCCTGAAGGCAATGGGTATCAATGACCTGCTGTCGTTTGACTTCATGGACGCCCCGCCCATGCAGACACTCATCTCTGCCATGGAACAGCTGCACGCGCTCAGTGCCCTTGATGACGAGGGGCTGCTCACACGACTCGGGAGGAGGGTGAGTGCAGGGAGGAGGAGGGTGGGTGGAGGGAGATGGGAGGAGGGTGAGTGGAGGGAGATGGGAGGAGGGTGAGTGGAGGGAGATGGGAAGAGGGTGAGTGGAGGGAGATGGGAGGAGGGTGGGTGCATGGGAATGGGAGGAAGGTGAGTGGAGGGAGATGGGAGGAGGGTGAGTGCATGGGAATGGGAGAAAGGTGAGTGGAGGGAGATGGGAGGAAGGTGAGTGGAGGGAGATGGGAGGAGGGTGAGTGGAGGGAGTTGGGAGGAGGGTGAATGCATGGGAACGGGAGGAAGGTGAGTGGAGGGAGATTGGAAGAGGGTGAGTGCATGGGAATGGGAGGAAGGTGAGTGGAGGGAGATGGGAGGAGGGTGAGTGGAGGGAGATGGGAGGAGGGTGAGTGCATGGGAATGGGAGGAATGTGAGTGGAGGGAGATGGGAGGAGGGTGAGTGGAGGGAGATGGGAGGAGGGTGAGTGCATGGGAATGGGAGGAAGGTGAGTGGAGGGAGATGGGAGGAGGGTGAGTGCATGGGAATGGGAGGTAGGTGAGTGGAGGGAGATGGGAGGAGGGTGAGTGCATGGGAATGGGAGGTAGGTGAGTGGAGGGAAATGGGAGGAGGCTGAGTGCATAGGAATGGGAGGACACATATCCAGAACTTGTCATTTTCGACCTCAGCTGCCATTTTCATTGCCACTTTCACCCTTGTTACTGTCTCTACTGTCAATATCGAAATAATAATTAACTCCAAAGTACTGATTCCCTGAATTAGTACTTAAAAATATTGATAATTTTCAGATTGACAAATATATCGATGTACCACTGTTATAACACAGAGCATGTACACAGGACGTACGGTAATGACCATCACAATGTGTTTACAAACATTTATCCCCAATAATTACATTAAAGCTTTTTTCTAACAATTCCATGGTATCATATTGTTGTGAATTTCCAAGATGCTAGACATAATTACAGCACCTCTCCATGATCGGTTACACAATTTAAAGCAATAGTAGTTCCATATCTGTTCACCGTGTGGTGCTGCATGATGCAGAATTGGTTCCCCTCCATTAGTACGCTCTGTACAAATAGGTAAATGTCCTTAGACAGTCATCATTGCTGCTGGTCCTTTCAGATGGCAGAGTTTCCGCTGGAACCTCAGCTCTCCAAGATGTTGATCATGTCCGTCCACCTGGGTTGCAGTGACGAGATCCTGACGGTCGTGTCTATGTTGTCCGTACAGAACGTCTTCTACAGGCCAAAGGTAGGTCTAAAATAAATTAAAATAATAAAAGATTTATTTCTATGCAATGCTCTTTCCATAGGAGCTCAATGCATTTTACGTAAAATGCATGAAATAAAACTTATACACAGAAACTGTGGGATGCTGGTAAATGAAAGTTTGCAAAAGACCATCTCCATGTCTTTCTTTGTCCTATTTTCTTAAATGTTACGCACCGGCTCGCCCGACCGCCCGTCCGCCCACGTGTCTGTCCAACACGTGCATTCACGCACAAAGACACATGCACAGACACTCACAGGCAAACACACACACATGAATGGATGCATGCACGTATACACACACGCATACATAGTGGTGCATAATGATGTACATATGTACAAATACATATTACATGCATACAGACATTTTTAGACATGCATACATACATACATACATACAGTGCACACATGCAATGCATGCTTTTGTTCCATTCATTTATCACCCTCTGTGAGAAAGAGTACTTTCTCATGTCCAACCTACACTGCTCCTTAACTAATGCTGCTTTGTGTCCTCTGGTTCTACTGCCTTCTTTAAGTTTGAAGAACATATTCCTATCAACATCCTCATAACCGTTCACTATTTTAAACACTTCTATTTGGGCTCCTCTTAGTCTCCTGGTCTCTAGTGTTGTCAAACCACATTGTAATAAGCGACTTTCGTAACTAAGATCTCTCATTTCTGGAATTATTTTAGTTGCTCTTCCTTGTATTCTTTCTAGCTTGTCTATGTCCTTTTTACGATATGGCCTCCATTCTTGAATACAATATTCCAATGGTCTAACTATTGCTTTGTACAGGGGTACAATTAGCTGTTTCTCCTTATACAAGATAGTTCCCCTAATTAGCCCTAGAATTTGATTTCCTTTCGAAGCAGCAATCCCACATTGCTCTGAAACTTTCATGTCAGCACTAAATGTTACTCCTAAGTCCTTTTCTTGTGTGGTTCTACCCAGTACAGCATCCCCCATTTTATATTCTTTGTCCATGTTTCCATGTCCTATGTGTATACATTTACACTTCCCAAAATTGAATAACATTTGCCATTTTTCTGACCATTTAACTAATTTATCTAGACCACCCTGTAAACTTTGTTTATCTGTATCATTAGTAACCACATACCCACCTAAACATGACAGTGACCCCCTCATTGCCATGGTTACAGGACAAGCAAGCGATAGCCGACCAGAAGAAGGCCAAGTTCCACCAGGCTGAGGGTGACCACCTGACTCTCCTGGCCGTGTACAACTCGTGGAAGAACAACAAATTCTCCAACGCCTGGTGCTACGAGAACTTCGTGCAGATCCGCACGCTCAAACGTGCACAGGATGTGCGCAAGCAGATGCTTGGCATTATGGACCGGTAAGTCCTTGGTGGTGCAGTGGCGAGGTGGTGCAGTGGCAAGGTGGTGCAGTGGTGCAGTGACGAGTTGGTGCAGTGGCGAGGTGGTGCGGTGGCACAGTGGTGAGGTGGTGCAGTGGCGAGGCGGTGTAGTGACGAGGTGGCGTAATTGTTAGAATGCCGTTCCTGGCTACAGACAAAGGTGGATATGTGAACAAATAGTCTTCGCACAATAATTGCAGTGTGGCTGAATGCTTCCCAGTGAAGTCGAGATGGCGTTGGAATGAACAGGTCTGCCAGGGGTGAAGTGTAAAGTGCTTTGAGCAGTCCCAAAGACTGGAAACCGCACTATATAAAAAAGTACCTTTACCATTGTACTCCGTGCTGAGACGGCCAATGTGAAAAAAGGAATCAAGTTAACAACACTGCTTTTACGTATCAATAATAATAAATTTAGTTTTAACTGTATTTGTGTCAGAATGGGTCATCACCATGTTAGTGGGTCTCAGTAGGTCAGCAGCTGGAGCACTGGACTCTGTCCAGTGGACAAGGGTTCAAGTCCACCTGACACCATTTCGAAATTTCATTTATCCAACTTTGCCTGTGTCTTTCCGAAGAGACATTAAAAGCTGTTGGTCCCATATATCTGGTGTCTATCCCTGGGGAAATAAAAGATCCCACACAAGGTATGTGTGTATCCTGTGTATGTGTATGTTTGTATCCTGTCGTTGTCTCACTCACTCTAACCCACACTTCAACAACTGTGTATAGGATACACAGTGCATTAGCTGCTGCCAATAACAGCTCTGATGATGGCCAAAATGTGATGGACACCTTGACTAGGTGGATACAGGCACTATAAGACATTGTCATTATGTTTGTCATTATATGTACTGTGAGTAATTTTTTCATATTGTGTTTCAGTTCTTTTTATAGTTGTTTAATAAGAATTCATATCCAGTGACTTTGGTCCACGTGGCGACTGTTCTAACCATCTCGCTGTCTTCCAGCCACAAGCTGGACGTTGTTTCGTGTGGTCGGAACACAGGGCGCGTGCAGAAGGCGATTCTTAGTGGCTTCTTCCGCAACGCTGCTAAGAAGGACCCCCAGGAAGGCTACCGGACCCTCGTGGACCAACAAGTGGTCTATATCCATCCGTCGAGTGCAGTCTTCAATAGACAGCCAGATTGGTGAGTGCTGCATATTATAAGTCACGACAGAACATAAACTACTGGGCCATATTTTAGACAAGTTATCAATCTAGAATCACTTTTATAATAAATGTATCTTAGCGCAACATTTTGAAGCTTATTTTTTTTATCTTACATATTCGGCAATGCGATGTAAAAAAATTAATATCTATTATAGTTAGGCCAACAAGAAGCAGGATTATTCGACAACGGAGGGATTCTGACAGAACTGCATATTGCATCTTTAAGTGTGCCACATGTAGGGGACTACTTCAAAACATCTTTAAGTGTGCCACATGTAGGGGACTACTTCAAAACATCTTTAAGTGTGCCACATGTAGGGGACTACTTCAAAACATCTTTAAGTGTGCCACATGTAGGGGACTACTTCGAAACATCTTTAAGTGTCCCACATGTAGGGGACTACTTCGAAACATCTTTAAGTGTGCCACATGTAGGGGACTACTTCAAAACATCTTTAAGTGTGCCACATGTAGGGGACTACTTCAAAACATCTTTAAGTGTGCCACATGTAGGGGACTACTTCAAAACATCTTTAAGTGTGCCACATGTAGGGGACTACTTCATGAAACCGACACAAAAGTTTGAATTCCAGCAACGTGTGGATACTCCTAAAAAATGGTAAAATACACCCATATAGGTATTGCAATAGAAACCTTGTAATGCAATGGAAACCTTGTATTTGCCAATTGCCACTTCGGCAAACCCAGTGTCATTCGATAAGGTATTTATTATAGGGGTTCATAACTAACATTTCATTGCATTTAATACAATAAAATGGTAATTCACTCATTATATGGTGTGCACCATTTGAAATAATTCTTTTTACACATGTGCGGAGCAGTGCAATAACAGTTTTTATTGCGCTAGACAAACCTATGCAGGATAACTTACATCACCGTAGACTGCTTGTTATCTGTAGCAACTACCCATAATAATAATAAAATGCAAAACTGCCTGCATGCGCTTAAAGCAACACCTATTTATCATAACTATTTGTTGGAACTATGATCTCTTGGCTGTGGAATCAGTCAGTGAAATGACGTGTCATTGTGTTGCAGGGTCGTGTACCATGAGCTGGTGCTCACGACGAAGGAATACATGCGTCAAGTGACAGCGATCGACGCAAAGTGGCTCGTCGAGTTTGCGCCGAAGTTCTTCAAGTTTGCTGACCCGACGCGCCTCTCTCGAGCCAAGAAACAACAGAAGATTGAGCCGCTGTACAACAAGTACGAGGAACCAAACTCATGGAGGATCTCAAGGGCGTTCAAGAAGGTCCACACCAAGGTCACATTCTAGGTCAGGTCAAGGTCGACAGGTCACAGTTGAAGTTGCTGCAGCAAGGCCGAGTTTGTCAACGTTGTGCATCAATGTGTATTGAAAGTCCCCCACGTATTGCTTACAACATTGAATTTGTTGATATTGCATTGATGTGATTTATACTTGTTGATAAAAATTGTCATGAAATGTGGACATCTTGAAATATCTCCTCCGTGTGTTTTCTGAAAAGATGCCCAGTATTTGTATATAAAGAAATATTTACTGTCTATGATGTTCTATTGTCATTTGTGACATTATTACCAGTTGAAGTTCACTGAAAAGTGAAGTGAACACCACGTGACGACTAGTGGAAAAACAATTATGTATGGCGGAGTGTGAATTGGCATCCTTCTTTTAGTTGTAGATGTGCACTGTGCATTGTAGTAGGTAAGTCAATCACTAGATGGCACCACTAGTCATTGCAATTTTACCCTGTATGTGTGGTGGTCACTAGGTGGCAGCACTTCTGTTCACCGTACTCCAGAACTTTAGGAATACAACTTGCAGTATAATTCACCGACTGCTTTTAGAAAATAGTCGTAATGTTTGCTTGTTGGTAACAAGTGAAGGTAAATAGCTGCTGTCATTATGACTCGACTATGCTACCCACTGTACAGGGCCGTTGCTACGAAGGCAATAACAGCACACAGCTTGGAGGCCTAGAAAATAAAAACAGTGACAGCATGTATAACGAGTGCGGTTAGATTTTATTTGCATTTTGTTGCCGTTTCATCAGCTTGCTTGTCATCCATTGGCCGCCACACCATGAGGACCCGGCACGATCGAGATCTGTATTAAGAACAACTTTTTCATAAAGTTTCGAATTGCCATTTGGGATATTTTTGTGGTTAATCGAGAAATGGGAGATTGAAGATGGCGTGTACAAATGAAAGAGACTGCATATCTCCCATCTCAATTAAACATCGTCTCTGCAGGTTGTATACATGATTGTGATGAAACTTTTATCTTAGTGGTTTTTCACTCAGAAAATGCGTTCTATTGGCAGCCCTATCAATGAAACGATAAAACAGTTTTTCCAATATGCAGTATGATGAATATTGTCTTTTTATTTTTTCACCACATTAAGCTCACCAGCAATGTTACAACACTTGTATCGGATACTAACGTTATTTCTACCTTGAGCCAACGTTCACGTTTCCTGCAGCGTCGGCTTTAAGCCAGCTTTAAGCCAGCTTTAAGCCAGCTTGGCATGAACAGTTTGCGTCATCATTTCAAAATTATTATTTTTCACACAATTGTTTTTAAATTGTTAGACGACTGCTTATGGCATCAACCGATTTACCGTAAGACACTCAAGTTCATGTTAAATGGATGTTAAGGTCCAGTCATTACCGTAAAATACATAATAGACGCACGGGGACAACACCTTGATCCATTGTGTTCATTGCTTTTACTGAAACGAAGAGAAAACAATCCACAATAAGACAGCTTAATACTATTCTCCTGGTAATGATGAATTGTGCATTTAAACATTGTGAAATTTTATCTTAAAATATATATACTTAGAAACTCTATAAGGATAAGTGTTATTTCATCAAGTAAGGCGATTTTATATATTACTGTAACTACTCTGACTGAGAAACAGTTCATTAACATAACATCTGAAGTGCTTCCTGTGCAGCAATTATATGTTCCAGTAATATGTTCCACCTGCAGATATTAATTCAATTATTGCCCTTAGGAATAGTTTAACAAAGGACACTAAGAGACATTGTTATAAACGTGCTTCATTGACATTATTTTAGTAAAATAATAATTCATTATTTGTATTCAAAATATAATTTGATGGCTTTATTATTATATATCATATTATGGAGTAATTAAAATAAATAATTATTAGTTATTTGAATATGAGCAGTAGAATAACAGACACGTGACTCATGAGTATTGGTCGTGTATATTATGAACAACATTATACTATACAACATCATATTTCCTAACCTGAGTTCGAAGATAACCATATTATTCTGAAATAAATATCATATTTCATATAGTTACCAAAACATGGCATAATGTAAGTGGAGTGGCTGAAGTCGATTCGTTTACCTGCACCGCCATTTAGTATTACAGTAAAACAATTTACCACCAAGATAGGGAGAAACTAGATCTTGTCCAATGTTTCACCGTGGTTCGAAAACCTACGCTGAAATTGTTTCCAGATTGTTCACATTAAACAGTAAGTACAACGATTCTTATTGGTTGAGTGAACGACTGTTTTACGGACATTGCGACACTGACTGCATTAGTATTTATAACATCTCGGTTGTTTAAACATAACATCCTTACAAACCCAGCCATTGTGATCGTTCAACTCTTAGTATAATAAGAAAACAGGATTTGGCGATGAAATATAATATACTAGTTTTACGACATATATGTAGATGCCGCTTTACTGCAATTAACGACAAGCCAATAGATGTTCACATTTAAAGGTGTATGCTGGTAAATATACTGCAGCATTAAAACATTAAACATGAAAAATAACATTGTTAATTTAGATGTAAATCGACATTCGATCAGTTCAGACAATGTGGGCATTTTAATTATTCGAAACCCCAACTAGCTCCGTATCAATTAACCAATGCAAATCGTTGTACGATCCCTTTAAACATTCAAAGATGAACGCTTACGTCTGGCTCCACAAAACGAAAACGAACGATGCTGGGAGGGGAACGCAACGGGAACGATGCTGGGAGGGGAACGCAACGGGAACGATGCTGGGAGGGGAACGCAACGGGAATACAGCATTTCCAGCTTACCGCATCCAGATAAAAGCCAGTTTCAGACTATTTAGGTTTTCCAGGTTGATAAATCCTACACTCCGTAATCTCGTTCACGGCGCCTACCAACATATGCACGAACCACGTCATCATTCGCGCGGCGCAGTGGTGGCCTCAGTCCGTGGGTATTGAACATTGAACACATACCACAGAGCGGCGCAGTCCTCAAGGCATGACTGTTTCCGCCTTTACTTTATGAACACTCTTTGGCTAGATCATCGAAACGCACGGACTGTGACTATGCAGCAGACAAATGCAGGTAACAGGTAAGCTGCCACGTTGTTTCGGTATTTAATTTCATTATAGCGTCAGATGATAGCTAATTCAAAAATAAATATTAAGAAAAATAAACCTTACTTTTATGATGTATTTGAGATATCTTCAAATGTCTAAGTGAGGCAAGCTAAATACAGGTCCTGCTCTAAGACAACGACAAACACGCGCACTGAGTATTCGTTTCTAAAACGTTACTGTGCCAAAAATTGTAAAGACTTCAAATCAGCGTCTCCAATGTTGCTGTCGGAATATGCCTACGGCCATGACGATGACGTCAACGTCCAGGCATCAAATCATCTCGCGACACTTCCAGGGGTCATTTGCGTCAGGGTACAGGCGTCGACCACGTGGACGCGCTCAACGGCGCATGCGCAGAGAGGTTGTGTGGCTGACTCGGCGCGAGACAGTACGCCATATCGCGGCCGTGGCTGCAGTTAACACCATTCACCATCTGCAAAGATGAAGACAGTTGACACAAAGTTGTCGTGTAATGCAAAGGATGAAAACAGTTGACACAGAGTTGTCGTGTAACGCTAAGTGTACATTGCTAAACTTGCGCGCCATTGCACGACTAGCAATGATTTTACTTTCCGTGGTTGTGCGACGGTGTAAGCGCACATTTCACGACTCTATTTAATTGATCAGCGACGTCGTACGTCGTACGTCGTAGGTCGTACGTCGTACGTCGTACGTCGTACGTCGTACTACAAAACATTGGCCCAACTCGTGTGTCACCGTCGCCATCGGAGCGTTGTTTTCGGGAACTACATGCGCTCTTAGATGTCGGCTATATTATGTACGATAACTGATTAGGCCCTAGTCTTTTCTAAATTTCATCAGCTGTGAACAATGGAAAGAGGCATTTGTTGTACTTTTAGAATAACACTAAACATTAAAACACCAACACATCCCGTCACTGAACACACCCCGTCACTGAACACATCCCGCCACTGAACACACCCCGTCACTGAACACATCCCGTCACTGAACACACATGTCATTGAACACATCCCGACACTGAACACACATGTACGTGGAACACGTTAATTTTCAGCAAATCACAAGAATGTGTTAATGAAATTACTATTTACTGGGCATGCCGTACAGTAGGGAACAGAGCACGTCACAGTGGCCCCCGTTCATCGTCTCTAATAACATAGGAATATCAATAACCAATAAGTCATTATTAAAGAAACAGAAATAGCAGAAGTTGGTTTTAATAAGTAATGAACGGTCTCCCAAAGCAATACCCGAATTATGTCAATAAAATGTTGTCAATAAAATGTGTGTTAATTTGTTTCCACATTACAGGGAGTTTTTTTGCGAAGGTCATTTAATAAATATATTTCTGTGTGTCCTTCATTGAGTAGTATGTCACACTATTTTGCCTTTCAACAACCGAGTATCACAATACGTAAACGTTTAACACGTGTACACAGACCTACCGAAATAACAATACGTAGGGTAACCCGGGGCAACACGGCCGCCGAGGTAAGGCGGCCCCCACCACTTACTAGTACGCAAAATTAAATATGTCCCCAAATCAGGTGCAAAATGGTGCTAACATCTATCGGATACCCACCCCGAAAGTTCAGCAACATGAGACAGACGAATTAAATCATTGTGTTTTTTTAACTTTTATATACACTATCGTACGCAAGATCTAATATATATTTCTCCAATAGCAAAAGTGATCTTTTGCTATTGGAACAAAAAGGACTCACTATATAGCGGTGTGAATCATGAACGTAATTGGTGACGTGATAATTATTATTACTAAGTCGACATGTCAAACAATACTAAATGGGCAATAGTATGTTGTGTTTTGTATATATCGTATTAAGACATACGTTGTGTCTGTGGGGCAAGATGGTCCCCATGCATGTGGGGCAAGACGGTCCCCATGCATGTGGGGCAAGACGGTTCCCATGCATGTGGGGCAAGACGGTCCCCATGCATGTGGGGCAAGACGGTCCCCATGCATATGGGGCAAGACGGTTCTCATGCATGTGGGGCAAGACGGTCCCCATGCATATGGGGCAAGATGGTCCCCATGCATATGGGGCAAGACGGTTCTCATGCATATGGGGCAAACCGGTTCTCATGCATGTGGGGCAAGACGGTTCTCATTCATGTGGGGCAAGACGGTCCCTATGTCTAAATGGTTATAATCTACCAAATGTATTACACAAGCCCAATTATGTGTAACATATTTAATATAATATGAAATTTGCATAATTTAGGTACTTCAAGTCTGTGTAAGCTTTAATTATGATGGAATATTACTAAAACCAATTTTATATAATGCATGAATTGTGACTGCAATTTAAATTCAACAACTATAATATCCAGATATACTATTGTTAGGCTATTTGTTTGTATACATTTTATTTTCAGGCAATTGTTCTTCCATATTTATATGGACGAACCAATTGTAAGAGAAACACACGGGGAGGGTGTTGTGGGGCGTATTGCCGCAGTCAAGTGGCGTCTTGCCCCAGGGATGGAGCAAGACGGTTTTTGTTGGGTACTCTTAATATGCAACTCAGCTAGTTTGTCTGTTTGCTGAAAATAGTTTTCCAATGGGTAACACACATAACGTGAGCACATTATAGACACGTGCGCACATTATAGACATGTGAGCACATTATAGACATGTTAACGTAGTTTAATGGTGTACAATTTGAAAGTTTTCCTTAGAAGGGCCGAGATGCTCCAGGTGAACCCTCCTGGAAGTACCAAACACCACGGCCATCTCACTCAGTGCTCCAGGTGACCCCTCCTGGAAGTACCGAACACCTCGGCCATCTCACTCAGTGCTCCAGGTGACCCCTCCTGGAAGTACCGAACACCTCGGCCATCAATCAGTGCACCCGGTGACCCCTCCTGGAAGTACCGAACACCTCGGCCATCTCACTCAGTGCTCCAGGTGACCCCTCCTGGAAGTACCGAACACCTCGGCCATCAATCAGTGCACCCGGTGACCCCTCCTGGAAGTACCGAACACCTCGGCCATCTCACTCAGTGCTCCAGGTGACCCCTCCTGGAAGTAACGAACACTTCGGCCATCTCACTCCGTGCTCCAGGTGACCCCTCCTGGAAGTACCGAACACTCCGGCTATCTCACTCAGTGCACCCGGTGACCCCTCCTGGAAGTACCGAACACCTCGGCCATCTCACTCCGTGCTCCAGGTGACCCCTCCTGGAAGTACCGAACACCTCGGCCATCTCACTCCGTGCTCCAGGTGACCCCTCCTGGAAGTACCGAACACCTCGGCCATCTCACTCCGTGCTCCAGGTGACCCCTCCTGGAAGCACCGAACACCTCGGCCATCTCACTCCGTGCTCCAGGTGACCCCTCTTGGAAGCACCGAACACCTCGGCCATCTCACTCCGTGCTCCAGGTGATCCCTCCTGGAAGTACCGAACACCTCGGCCATCTCACTCCGTGCTCCAGGTGACCCCTCCTGGAAGTACCGAACACCTCGGCCATCTCACTCAGTGCGGTGAGTCGCTTGTTTCAATGAGAATATCCTTTCAAAACATTCTCATATAGAACCTGCCTCTCCTGTCACATATTTATAATTGTATCCTCTCTGTCTTCATCCAGCGACTCTGCCATCGTGGAGTTAAATATAGAAGCAATCTCATCAGAAAATGCTGAGCTGTCATTGGCCCGTTGCTCCGACTGATTTGTTTTATTTGCTGACCAGTGTACATTGACCGATTCTGCGAGACGTTGTCATCGACCGGCGCACGTCACACGTCACACGTCACACGTCACACGCCACTAGTTGCCGCGATTCAATTTTCGAATCGGTTCAACAATTGTTGCGACGTCAAATGAACGCGCGACTCGGGTTTTGTTGAGTTGTAGACCAGCGTTCACTGCCCGACTGATCAGGTTTAAGTCAATTAAGTACACGACACGCAACACAAGTTTAGCAATGTACGCCTAGCATTGTGCAATTAAGTATGCTGCTATTGTGAAGGGCAGTATATTTAACGACAAGCGGTGTGGTGGCTACGACAAGATGGCGGCCACGGAGAGAGCTACACAATAATTTTCATTTAATAATAATATTATATATTTATTATTTTTATGATTGCATGTATGTATGTTTGGGCTGGTCCCAGACATATAACGCTTTATACATTTTAGTAATAATAATAATAATAATTTTGTCATTGGAACCAACGATAAAAGTCATTCACGACCTTCTGACTTAACACAACATTTCGATTTCAGCACAGATCTCGTCAATTTAACAATTGCATTTTCGATGAAACCGATGTGGAAGTTAGCGCCACACAGTCGCTCAAATTCAAACAACAGATGACATCTTCGTGCAGCTCGGGAGTCATACCGCTACTGACACGCTGCCATACCTCTATCACGGCGACAACGAGGCCGATTCCAAAGACAAGGATCCCGAAGACCGCCGTCAGGATGCAAGGGATGTTCTTCCAGCAGAGAATACGGTCATTCTGCAGTTTCATGACGCACAGGGCCGGGAAGACGTAGGCCATAGGGGCCGCGTTCAACACTCCCTGTAACACAGCGGCGCGTCTAAAGCTTTGACTTAACCAGATTTAACCAGATTTCCAAAGCAAAATCCCGGATGACAAGTGGGCATGGAAACCATTGGTGTATTGAGAGTCCAACTATTATTAATCTATGTGTAATATGTAATATATATATATATATATATATATATATATATATATATATATATATATATATATATATATATATATATATATATATATATATATATATATATATATATGGATTATGGCAGTGGGATTTGTGGACCTGGAGAAGTCCTATGGCACAGTCCCAAGAGAGATGGTGACGGCAACAGTAAGATTGATGGGAGTGCCAGAAGCAGAAGTCAGGATGGTGGAAGTAATGAATGAGAGAACAAAAGGAAGAGTTGTGGTTGGATCTGGGTTGTCGGAAGAGTTTCCAGTTAACATCGGTTTGAGGCAAGGAAGTGCCCTTAGCCCTTTACTGTTTATCATGGTGATGGAACTAATCAGCAGGAAGATCAGCACGAAGGATGTTCTCAGGAAGATGATGTATGTAGACGATCTGGCCATAATAGCAGAGGGCAAACAAGAACTACAGGAAGTGTTGGAGGAATGGAAGGGGGTGTTCGAGAAGCACGGACTGAGAATGAGCCTAGAGAAGACAGAAGTGATGTGGGTTGGACACCAGAGAGAGGAGTTGAAAATCAGGTTGGATGGTAAGGAGATCAAGCAAGTGGATGGCTTTGTGTACCTTGGAGTACTGGTTATGGAGGATGGGCATGCAGAGGTAGAGGTGCGACGTCGGACACAAGCGGCAGCGAATGTTTGAAGAAAGGTAGAGACAGAAAAATTTCGAAAAAGCTAAAAGGTCTGGAGACAGTGGCGTTGACAGAACAACAACAACAGAAGCTGCAAGTTTGTGAAAACAACTGGGTTCTTCGAATAACAAGAACAAAGAGGGTGTACAGAAGAAGGATGAACGACCTAAGGAAATAGGTTGGGATGCAATGCAGCATAACAGGAAGATTGGTGAGAAGCATGATGAGATGGGCAGGCCACTTGGAAGGATGGATGCAGGCAAACTAGCAAAGAGAGCAGAGGTGGAAAAACATAAAGGACGCAGGAAAGGGGAAGGCCACAGCTGAGATGGGAGGACTGCGTAAGGAGAGATATGAGAAGATCGGGGGAGGAGGAAAGATGGAGAGGGTAGAAAAATATGGAAAGAAAGAACAGAAAGAGTGGCTCGACAATACTTTACCTGACCCTCAACCCTGCACAGCAGGGAACAAGGAGGAAGAGAACACACACACACGCGCGCGCACGCACGCACGCACGCACGCACGCACGCACGCACGCACGCACGCACGCACGCACGCACGCACGCACGCACGCACGCACGCACGCACGCACGCACGCACGCACGCACGCACGCACGCACGCACACACACACACACACACACACACACACACACACTAATGACGTTTCTTCATGTCCTATCTTCTTTAAGTGAGAAACAGTTGTTCTATCAATATTTTCATAACCAATGAATATCTTAAAAAAACTTCTTCTAGGCGTGTTTTAATCTTTATTGCTGTAATATACTGTCCGTCAGAAATGCAATCTAATGTGACTTTGAGAAAACAAAACTAGCATAAAACACCGACTCTCTTATTTGACTGCGACACTGAATATATTAGTATTTATACCATCTCGGTTGGTTAAAATAATATCTACGCTAAACGTGTTACTATCGTGATCTAGATATTAAGATTAATATTTTCGAAAATACACGATCTGGCGATGGAATAAAATAAGCCAGTTTACGACACAAAGATCTCTTTGTGGCAATTATTAACAGAACAATAAGATATCCTATGAAAATCATGATGTAAGCGCAACTGCCCCAGGACTCACATTTAACTCGAGCACGAACCCGAGGCAGTCCGTTGCCATGGAAGCGCCGACGCTAAGAACGATGATGACAACAGTGACGACCACGTGACGCCACAAGGGTGCCGGCTGAGTGAAGGCAAACACGGAGTTCTCAATCACCTGAACGGAAAGTGAAAGAAAAACTGAAAATGTGAACACTCTAAAATAAAGCCAAGCTGTATTTTAAAACTAACCAGTGACACTAATCAATGTCTACAGTGTGTGTGTGTGTGTGTGTGTGTGTGTGTGTGTGTGTGTGTGTGTGTGTGTGTGCGTGCGTGCGTGCGTGCGTGCGTGCGTGCGTGCGTGCGTGCGTGCGTGCGTGCGTGCGTGCGCGCGGCTATACAGTAATATTTATTTGAATTATTTACATTGAAAACTCAGTAAAAGCCTAGTATCAGGTACCGGTACTGTAACACACATCTTATGACGAATACATACAGATATGGTGCGCAAATGCATATGCAGATACAAATACACTACATGTGGCTATGGATTGTGCGAAAGAATTAAAAGCTGTAGTGATGCACAATCTGAAAGTGACGCAGAAATACATTGAACAAGATTTAGACAGACTGAACAAGATTACTATCCAAAAGCAACGAGTTTCAGTTGGCAAGTGGACAAGTAAGTCTTTTGATTATCGAGAGTACACAATTGTTCATCTACGACAGACGACAGAAATAGTCGGGTGGGGGGGGGACACATTAATGTCGCAATCAGCCGCGCCATCTCGTCGGTTCGGTCGCCTTCTCTCTGAGCCTCATAAGGTCTCTGCCCGACCGCAACCTGACGCCCTGCTCTTTGATGTCTGAGCGCAACCCGTCTAGTAGGTTGGTGGTGTGCCTACCAACTCGGCCCACGTATCGGTTTAACCGCAAACTGCAGGGCTAGTCGTGCGGTAGTGTCCACGGCAAGCGTAACACAGTAACACAGTAACACAGTAACACAGGTATCAACGCACCCCCCGCACCTGCTGTGACACTGGTCATGTGTTCAGCGTACTTACTTCATGTGTTCAGCGTACTTACTTCATGTGTTCAGCGTACTTACTTCATGTGTTCAGCGTACTTACTTCATGTGTTCAGCGTACTTACTTCATTGGATACAATCCAGCATCATGGTCACGTATAATTATGTCCTTGACAAACACCGCACATTGATGTCACTAGATTTATGTCATCCGTCCACCCACCTGTCTGGTGACGAAGCACTCGATGGGGAAGGTGAGCATGATGGTGCAGGCGAAGAGAAACCGAGCGACGTTCACCAGGTCGTCCGTCTGACAATAGTTCTCGAGGACGTCGCCTGCAGCAGCACGATACCGAACAATACATCGTCAACGTCTTTGAAACCACTCGAGGAGACGTACGGCCAAATAACATCGGAACATGCTACAAGACTGAACAACATTTAACAAGATTGCCATCCAAGGTCAAAGACCGAGAAGGCAAGTGAACAAGGAAGCCATTGGTTTATTTAGAGTCCAATAATTTGTCATCTATGTGTAACTTTCCCTTCAGAGATAGTTGTCAATTTTGTTTTTAAACATATTCACACGGCTAGTATTCACACAGTCGTTTATTGTCCTACGTGAGAATGAATACTTTCTGATATTCAATCTACACTGATCTTTCACTGATGACACTCTGGTTCTACTGTCCTTCTCAAGTGAGACAAAACATTTCTATCACTATTTTTATACCAATTCAATCTCTTACTTCAATCTGATCTCCTCTTAACCTCCCTTTCTCTAGGGTTGTTAAATCACATTATTTTAGGCGTTATTCATAACTAAGGTCTCTCAATTATGTAATCAGTTGGTCCCCCACAAGGGAGTGGAGGACCAACTGCTGAAAAAATACCAGAGGAAGGAAATTGTTTGAAGACCACTGGCTTAAAGCGAAACAAAAGTCATGGTTTGGGGGCAATACACCTAAGAGTTAGTAAAAGCTAACAATTTGCAACTACAATAAAGAACATCACGCAAGTGGTTTTCTCGGAGTTTGCTGTAAAAGTGAAAGATTCTGGTCAAATCTCAGTTCTCGTGGCGGCTGACATGTTGACCAGGGCGACCAATAAATGCTTGGCAGCTCGTGGAAATCGATACAGCTAGACTTCCGCTGCGATGCACGCGTTAAGTGCCTTCTATCGGGAACGGAGGGCCAACGCAACGCTAACTCTATCAAGAGAACTGCTAAGTCAGAACGGGAGAAGTTTAGTAAACGAAGGCCAAAATATGTTGCATAAGTTTAAATAAGACGCTAACAGCATGGTCATATCCTGCTGACAAGCATTGGACTAGGTTTATTTGGTTAGCGAATAATGCCACACTAGAAGCACTCGTGACGTATGGTTACTAAACAGAATGGCGCAGTCAATGAAATAAAGATGCTGTGGATTCAACAAGGTTTACTTAGTGAACCACTGGCGTGATGTTCTTGATTGCAAATGGTTATGTTTGGTATGACCAAAACAATCACTTTTCTTTCGCTTCCACAATTCGATGTTTGCTCGTCTCGTCTCAGGCTATTTTCGCCAACGACATACCAGCTCGGAAAATATATTGCATTAATTTCGGTTTGGCCGCAACATACACTAAATTAGCTGCAGAGGCACATTTAAGGATTACTTTCTGACTGACTGAAGAATGAAACTGCGGTTCCGACCCGACCTATGACCACTGACCTTGAGAGTGTCCCGTGAAGGTTGCGTACCCCGTGATGCCGAGTACGAGGGTGCACGCCATGGAGAAGACCATGCTGATGTGGGTGAGGGCGCCCCAACTCTTCTCAGTCGGCTCAGCCATCGAGTCGTAGATGAGGAACGAATTGTGGTGACACATGTACGCTGGAACACAACGACACTAACACATGTACGCTGAATCACAACGACACTAACACATGTACGCTGGAACACAATGACACTAACACATGTACGCTGGAACACAACGACACTAACACATGTATGCTAGAACACAATGACACTAACACATGTACGCTGGAACACAACGACACTAACACATGTACGCTGGAACACAATGACACTAACACATGTACGCTGGAACACAACGACACTAACACATGCACGCTGGAACACAACGACACTAACACATGCACGCTGGAACACAACGACACTAACACATGTACGCTGGAACACAACGACACTAACACATGTACGCTGGAACACAACGACACTAACACATGCACGCTGGAACACAACGACACTAACACATGCACGCTGAAACACAACGATACTAACACATGTATGCTGGAACACAATGACACTAACACATGTACGCTGGAACACAACGACACTAACACATGAACGCTGAAACACAACGACACTAACACATGTACGCTAGAACACAACGACACTAACACATGCACGCTGAAACACAACGACAATAACACATGCACGCTGCAACACAGCGACACTAACACATGCACGCTGGAACACAACGACACTAACACATGTACGCTGAAACACAACGACACTAGCACATGCACGCTGAAACACAACGACACTAACACGTGTACGCTGGAACACAACGACACTAACACATGCACGCTGGAACACAACGACACTAACACATGCACGCTGAATCATGATGGTGTAAACACGCGCGTTCTACTTTAATAATAATAACATATCCTCAGGAACCTGAGCTCAGAGGCGCAACAAACAAGAATCATTAAGCTTTATCTTAGACAGAATAAGGGACCACCGACGTTTTTTTTTACAGAAGGTAGCAATAGTTTCAGATGATTTCAATGTTCATTACAGACCCCAGACGCAGCGACAGAGAAAGCACGTTTCCCTAAAGCCCCTTTCACGGTGAGTTGTTTCGGATTAACTAATCCAAAACAGCGAGAGGAATTCTACCGCGCGATAAGCAATCGCTTTTACAGTGAAAAGTTGTTTACAATTAGCGGACTAGCGGAATAGCCGCCATATTCAATGAGAATAGTCGATGGCGAAGTCGTATAATCTCGTGATGGCATAACGAGAACATTTTCACAAAATGGAGGCTACTAATCAGTATGTTTATTGCTTCTTTGTTGTCGTGTTCACGCAGTTTTTAATTCAGTTTCATTCCTTGTAAATGGCTCAAGTT
This sequence comes from Lamellibrachia columna, assembly GCA_963662155.1. Taxonomy (NCBI): domain Eukaryota; kingdom Metazoa; phylum Annelida; class Polychaeta; order Sabellida; family Siboglinidae; genus Lamellibrachia; species Lamellibrachia columna. Next base: position 13,166,298 of record OY759261.1, read on the forward strand.
CGGCGACAGATTGAGTGGCAAACTACGTTGGAGATGGCGGAAGCACAATGCCAGGAACATATCAGTTGTTTGATAGATTCCCATTCGAGAGTAAAGCGCATTCGGACATTGTCGTTGTCGTTATGTGAAATAGAAGAAACCAAAGTGAAGGACGCTTCCGGATTCGCGCGAGACAGTTATTCTGGGATAAATTTTCTCCCGAAACACTAACCCGAGTATTTTAGCGGAATTGTTAATCCGGACTAAATAGCTCTCACAGTGGTTTTCTATCGGCATAATTGAATTATTCCGCACTAACTTCTCACTGCGAAAGGGGCTTAAGTTAAGCTTAGGCTTAGGAATAATACGTTGTAAAATCACGTATACTACATATTCGACCACAGTAATTAACTTTAATACTTTAGAAAAATCATCCGCGCGGAACGCTTTGTCACGATCTACCGAAAGTGGCATAGCGCCTTTAACTATTAACTTTGTCACGATCTACCGAAAGTGGCATAGCGCCTTTAACTATTAACTTTGTCACGATCTACCGAAAGTGGCATAGCGCCTTTAACTATTAACTTTGTCACGATCTACCGAAAGTGGCATAGCGCCTTTAACTATTAAGCAGACATACAGCTTCGATAATCTAAAACATATGTTCATATTTTGGCACATATTCTGTTCTATTGTACACTATTATTATTACTTCATCATCATCAATATTATTATTATGTAGACTACATATAAAATAAAGTGCAAGCCACTCACCGAACGCCATGATGCCGATTGCCGACGTAATGCCTGTATTGGCGAACTGCCAGGCGTCCTGTGATGCCGGACTAGAAGAACAAGAACGATTGTTTTAATGTGTTTCTCTGTGTAGAAGTAGACACAAATTAAGTTGGGTGTATGTAACTGCGAACGTACGTGCTGGTAACATATCGGACTACGGAAGACGCGTCGTTCATCGAGCCCATTCACATTACGTGACGCGCTGGTGTCCTTTCAGTTCACGTTGTGGAGGTGTTTCAAGTTTGAATAATACATTATAACTGTGTTAATGCTGGTAGTATATAACGATTCCATAAACAGTCACCACTGATCAACTAATTTTACGGGACACGGGCGCGCTATTGTGCTAAACAATCGTTTTCTTGCATGTGTGCCTGTGTGCGTGTGTGCGTGTGTGCGTGTGTGCCTGTGCGCGTGTGTGCGCGTATGCATCGATTTTACTCACATAGGCATTGCATTTTGTTGCATAGACATCATGTTTACTTACATGGACTTTCTGTTTACATATACGGACACCGTGTTTACATACATGAACATTGTGTTTACTTACAAGGACATAATGTTTATTGCATGCATATTATGCTGACTTACATAGACCTCATGCTTATTTACATGGACCTCATGCTTATTTACATGGACATCATGCTTATTTACTACATGGACCTCATGCTTATTTACATGGACATCATGCTTATTTACTACATGGACCTCATGCTTATTTACATGGACATCATGCTTATTTACTACATGGACCTCATGCTTATTTACATGGACCTCATGCTTATTTACATGGACCTCATGCTTATTTACATGGACCTCATGCTTATTTGCATGGATCTCATGCTTATTTACATGGACCTCATGCTTATTTACATGGACCTCATGTTTATTTACATGGGCCTCATGTTTATTTACATGGACCTCATGCTTATTTAAACGGACCTCATGCTTACTTACACTGACATCATGGTTACTTACACGGACATCATGGTTACTTACACGGACATCATGCTTACTTACACGGACATCATGCTTACTTACACGGACATCATGGTTACTTACACGGACATCATGCTTACTTACACGGACATCATGGTTACTTACACGGACACCATGCTTACTTACACGGACATCATGGTTACTTACACGGACATCATGGTTACATAAACGGACATCATGCTTACTTACACGGACATCATGCTTACTTACACGGACATCATGGTTACTTACACGGACATCATGCTTACTTACACGGACATCATGCTTACTTACACGGACATCATGCTTACTTACACGGACATCATGCTTACTTACACGGACATCAAGGTTACATAAACGGACATCATGCTTACTTACACGGACATCATGCTTACTTACACGGACATCATGGTTACTTACACGGACATCATGCTTACTTACACGGACATCATGCTTACTTACACGGACATCATGCTTACTTACACGGACATCATGCTTACTTACCCGGACATCATGGTTACTTACACGGACATCATGCTTACTTACACGGACATCATGGTTACTTACACGGACATCATGCTTACTTACACGGACATCATGCTTACTTACTCGGACATCATGCTTACTTACACGGACATCATGCTTACTTACACGGACATCATGCTTACTTACTCGGACATCATGCTTACTTACACGGACATCATGCTTACTTACATAGGCATCGTGAACCCTCGCGATATCATCACGCCAATGATGAATATGACGAACAGAATCGACACCAGCGACAGCTGGCGGCAAAACAGAAAACTGCATTAGTGATTAGTAACTCTTGTTTCATTCATGTATTAACTCTGTTTCAGTTTCAGTTTCTAAACTCATTTAGATGTTTACTGTTCTCCAACACATCCAAGCAAGATAGGTCACTTTTCTCGGGCGATCTGGTAATTTATTTGACGGATTTGAAGTAACGAGGTTCACGTGAACATTTACACAGTTTACAGTGATTGATGGTTTCACGGTGACTATGTAGAATAAAACAAAATCGGAGTAATAATGTGAATTGGTGAGTTATTTTCGGGTATGACTTGTGTGGTCCGACCGCACTGCTGTGCATTGTTAAAGTTATGCCCTATGAATACATGACGACAGTGTGTCTGGTGGTTTAGTTGCTGCTGATAGTCTACCTACTACCATAAGTAACAATAACAATTGTATTAAAAGAGCTGACATTGACCGTGTTGTCTTTGGTGGAACAAAATTGGTCGGTATGACCTTGTTCTGACCTTCGCCATCTTGGCTACGTTCTTGTAGAGCGAGATCGGCAGGGTGACAAGCAACGTGACAGCACAAATGACGAACTGACGGCGCTCCAACACCGTGTTGTATATGTGCGCTGTAGATACAGGAAGAAGTAGACATTCACGAACAAATAAATAAGCTCACATATTTGACTAATTAATCTGTTCAGGCATATAACAGACGGTGGTGGGCAGTTTATATACGTGTCGATTCTTACGGCGTATTTGTAATTTTCAGAAATGTTACGATCTTTACTACACATTTGACAAATGCCACGCGAATAACAGTTCTTCATTTCAAAACATGCCAGAAGATCGGCTCTTGCTAACATCTTGTGCATAGTCAAATGTGACAACGTCTAGCTAGATCCAATCAATATATCCCAGTTTGCGGGTCTTAGGGATTTATGTTACCAGTCAGTGTGCACCAGTCATGGCTGGCACGTATGAATCTAGGAAATAAACACGCTATTTGCAGTGGGAAAGGGGTCAAACTGCTAGACTAGCGGGAAAGGTGTAAATCCGGAATGTGTCCAGACTAACCCGATATACCTCGGGACAGTGTATATATTGTACCCATTTAATAATGAGGATAGTTCTCCGACCGCAATGGGATAGGAAGATGGCATAATTAAATATACATTAATTATGCGAGTATCAGACACGTCATCACCGCAAATCGATGGCGGCATGCTTTGTCAAACGCGATTTGACAGAGCGTCAAAAACATCGCCGGTTTTTTTTTTAACAATTGTACGAACCTACTTTCCAAAGCAAGATATGTAATGTATCACTGATCGCTGATTGCTGCAGACACAATATATGTAATGTATCACTGATCGCTGATTGCTGCAGACACAAGATATGTAATGTATCACTGATCGCTGATTGCTGCAGACACAAGATATGTAATGTATCACTGATCGCTGATTGCTGCAGACACAAGATATGTAATGTATCACTGATCGCTGATTGCTGCAGACACAAGATATGTAATGTATCACTGATCGCTGATTGCTGCAGACACAAGATATGTAATGTATCACTGATCGCTGATTGCTGCAGACACAAGATATGTAACGTATCACTGATCGCTGATTGCTGCAGACACAAGATATGTAACGTATCACTGATCGCTGATTGCTGCAGACACAAGATATGTAACGTATCACTGATCGCTGATTGCTGCAGACACAAGATATGTAATGTATCACTGATCGCTGATTGCTGCAGACACAAGATATGTAATGTATCACTGATCGCTGATTGCTGCAGACACAAGATATGTAATGTATCACTGATCGCTGATTGCTGCAGACACAAGATATGTAATGTATCACTGATCGCTGATTGCTGCAGACACAAGATATGTAATGTATCACTGATCGCTGCAGACACAAGATATGTAATGTATCACTGATTGCTGCAGACACAAGATATGTAATGTATCACTGATTGCTGCAGACACAAGATATGTAATGTATCACTGATTGCTGCAGACACAAGATATGTAATGTATCACTGATTGCTGCAGACACAAGATATGTAATGTATCACTGATTGCTGCAGACACAAGATATGTAATGTATCACTGATCGCTGATTGCTGCAGACACAATATATGTAATGTATCACTGATCGCTGATTGCTGCAGACACAAGATATGTAATGTATCACTGATCGCTGATTGCTGCAGACACAAGATATGTAATGTATCACTGATCGCTGATTGCTGCAGACACAAGATATGTAATGTATCACTGATCGCTGATTGCTGCAGACACAAGATATGTAATGTATCACTGATCGCTGATTGCTGCAGACACAAGATATGTAATGTATCACTGATCGCTGATTGCTGCAGACACAAGATATGTAATGTATCACTGATCGCTGATTGCTGCAGACACAAGATATGTAATGTATCACTGATCGCTGATTGCTGCAGACACAAGATATGTAATGTATCACTGATCGCTGATTGCTGCAGACACAAGATATGTAATGTATCACTGATCGCTGATTGCTGCAGACACAAGATATGTAATGTATCACTGATCGCTGATTGCTGCAGACACAAGATATGTAATGTATCACTGATCGCTGATTGCTGCAGACACAAGATATGTAATGTATCACTGATCGCTGATTGCTGCAGACACAAGATATGTAATGTATCACTGATCGCTGATTGCTGCAGACACAAGATATGTAATGTATCACTGATCGCTGATTGCTGCAGACACAAGATATGTAATGTATCACTGATCGCTGATTGCTGCAGACACAAGATATGTAATGTATCACTGATCGCTGCAGACACAAGATATGTAATGTATCACTGATTGCTGCAGACACAAGATATGTAATGTATCACTGATTGCTGCAGACACAAGATATGTAATGTATCACTGATTGCTGCAGACACAAGATATGTAATGTATCACTGATTGCTGCAGACACAAGATATGTAATGTATCACTGATTGCTGCAGACACAAGATATGTAATGTATCACTGATCGCTGATTGCTGCAGACACAATATATGTAATGTATCACTGATCGCTGATTGCTGCAGACACAAGATATGTAATGTATCACTGATCGCTGCAGACACAAGATATGTAATGTATCACTGATTGCTGCAGACACAAGATATGTAATGTATCACTGATTGCTGCAGACACAAGATATGTAATGTATCACTGATTGCTGCAGACACAAGATATGTAATGTATCACTGATTGCTGCAGACACAAGATATGTAATGTATCACTGATTGCTGCAGACACAAGATATGTAATGTATCACTGATTGCTGCAGACACAAGATATGTAATGTATCACTGATTGCTGCAGACACAAGATATGTAATGTATCACTGATTGCTGCAGACACAAGATATGTAATGTATCACTGATCGCTGATTGCTGCAGACACAAGATATGTAATGTATCACTGATCGCTGATTGCTGCAGACACAAGATATGTAATGTATCACTGATCGCTGCAGACACAAGATATGTAATGTATCACTGATTGCTGCAGACACAAGATATGTAATGTATCACTGATTGCTGCAGACACAAGATATGTAATGTATCACTGATTGCTGCAGACACAAGATATGTAATGTATCACTGATTGCTGCAGACACAAGATATGTAATGTATCACTGATCGCTGATTGCTGCAGACACAAGATATGTAATGTATCACTGATCGCTGCAGACACAAGATATGTAATGTATCACTGATTGCTGCAGACACAAGATATGTAATGTATCACTGATTGCTGCAGACACAAGATATGTAATGTATCACTGATTGCTGCAGACACAAGATATGTAATGTATCACTGATTGCTGCAGACACAAGAGCTTCCGTTTGTTCAAATCATGATTACTCTTCTTTGCCAATGCAAGTCTCGTGAACAGTTGGCTGCACAAGCGTCAATCTTGGCTTTGCGAGACGCAATCCTGCATTCGGCAAAAGGCCAATAGACATTACGTTGACAGGACTAAAGTCGCACATGTTTCACAGGACATCGTGTGCCCGCTGTGGAACATCGATCTTAGCTTCACTCGATTTCCGTGTGAGATGCAAAGGTATATATATATATATATATATATATATATATATATATATATATATATATATATATATATATATATATATATATATATATATATATATTATAGTATCCGGTCCATTGGACCGTTCAAAGCGCTTTACATTCAATCACTGGCAGACCTGTTTGTTCCATTACCAACATGAATTCAGCCACGCTGCATTTACTGCGCAAAGGCTACTTTTCCATATGTGTCCACCAGTGTCTATAGCGGCGGGTCACCACATACAGCTGAGTGAGCGGGAGCGACGTGGCGTGGACGACCCTGCCCAATGTCGGTTGAAACAGCAGCAAGTGGACTCGAACCCGGCTCTATCGATTGACAGTCCGACGCTCTAGCCGCTGAGCCACTTCGCCCCATGTATGGTGATGATAAAGGGACTCGTTAGTGTGTACACGATGTAGCGGTACAGTTATAACAATCAATTAATTTGTACGGGAAACCATTACATACCAGCTTTATCTAAGCGCGCTCCGAACTGACAGTTGCTTACACGTCGCACGTTCCACCCATTCCACAGCGAGCAAATAGTTCTAAGTAAATAAGCATGCAGCGACATGCGCTGGGTGAAGCTGGACACTGATTAATGGTTACTGAGGCCCGTCGACGTGGAAGCGTGGTCACGTCAACAGCATGTCGCCAGATGATCAACCAACGTGTGACGTCGCGAACTTCAAAGGGCATTCTCATTAAGACATTCTCATTAAGACAGACACAGTATCTTCGACGTCGTTAATTGTACTCGCAGGTCGCATAGCTAACTTACTTAATCATCTTCACTCAAGATAGAGCTTAAGGCCGAAACAACACTTAGCCAACGCGCTCTATTGTTTGCAGCTTTCTTCAATTATTTCCAGGTGATTCCAGGCTTCTTTATCTCGTCGGATGCTGACCTCCTCCAACCATATATTGGTCTGCTTAGGGCCTGTCTCGTGACATTTGTGGTTCATTTCCGGGGGGTGGTGTGCACTCTCCACGATCATTGCCTTGGGGTGGTGTGCCCTCTCCATGTTCATTTCCGGGGGGTGGTGTGCCCTCTCCACGTTCATTTCCGGGGGGTGGTGTGCCCTCTCCACGTTAATTTCCGGGGGGTGGTGTGCTCTCTCCACGGGCGGGCGGGCGGGCGATAAATTGTCCGAGACGGAGCAACACAAATAATCAAACCGTCGACAAACTATTAAATTGAAAAGTGCGAAAACAGCTGTGAAGGCTATTCACACTATCGCAAGTTACGCGATCTAACGATCAAAGTAATGTATTTCTACGATATTTTTTACGCATTTAACCTGGGACGAATTAGGTTCGTTGGTGTTCAGATCTACAGTGCGTGAATAGCTTTAGTTCGGTCGATTTAATAAGGGAGTGCGTATTTTGCTCAAATCGTAGAAATTGTTAATTTAATAGTTTGCCGACGGTCCGATTATTTGTGTTGCTCCGTCTCGGACAATTTCTCTATAAATATACATATGAAAGAATAGTCTGACCCCGCGTAATGTACGTAATGTACGTAATGTACGTAATGTACGTACCGCCGCCTATTCTGGCGATGATCTTGGTGATGGTGTCGCCGATGATCACGTTGTAGCTAATCATTGCTGAAAAGAAAATGTCAAATGATTGTGTAATAACTTTCGGTGCAATAAATAAGGGTTGGCGCCGAATGAACCGTATCATCGCGGAATAACTGTTTTTTTTATTAATAAGCCTGAACAACGAATTGCTTTTGGTAGATTTTGGTGCACCAGTTAAACCGCTTTCATTTATGACTGTCTAACAAATGGCATAAATAGTTAGCTTGAAAAATAAATGTATCTGGTGGCATAATGTTGGTATAATCTTTCTACAATTTAATTTTTTTTAATGTGTAAATTCGTACATAAAATATTAAAAAATTGTGGAGTTGTATGTTGATAGAAATATGTTTTTCTCTCTCAAGAAAGATAGCAGAACTAGAGGACATGAGGTAAAGTTAGTAATGTATCAGTGTAGATTGGATATCAGGAAGTTCTTGTTCTCACAGAGAACAAGAAATGAATGGAACAAATTATCTACAGATTGTGTAACCGCTAGCAACGTGAATATGTCTAAAAACAAGTTGGACACATATCTCAGGAGGGCGGGTTACACATAGACGAACACTGATGGACTCTCGATAAGCCAATGGCTTCCTTGTCCACTTGCCACTGGGCCTTTGGCTTGGATGGCAGATCTTGATAAATCATGTTATTACACAGTTATCAGTTAGCATTGTAAGTCTTAAAACCAAAGTTTAATTTTATTTATATAATTTATATAATTTACATTCCTCTTTTTAGTATTGTACGTCTTAAAAACAGTGTTCATATATAGATATATAGATATTTTTAATAAGTTACAGTTTATCTATTTATATTTATTAATATACATTTATTATATTTCTTGTACAGCGCATCGATCCGCCATGCGGGAATTAGCGCTATAGAAAAATAGTATTATTATTATTATTAGTTATATATGTGAGTCGTATCGGCAATAAAATTAATGAAAATATGTCGGAAGTGACGCAGGATGTTGTACTAACCAATGAAAGGGTACAGAAACTGCATCACCGTCAGTAGTACAAATCCAGTCCTGCCGAACGCAGCTCGCATCACGTCCTATCAGCAAACCAATCATTGCCAGTCCACGTTAACAACATTTCATGCTAATATCAGCGTAGGCGACAAGGAACGCACGCACGCACGCACGCACGCACGCACGCACGCACGCACGCACGCACGCACGCACGCACGCACTCACTCACTCACTCACTCACGCACGCACGCACGCACGCACGCACGCATGCAATTACGCAAGCAAGCACGCATGCACGCAAGCACGCACGACGTTAATATATTTATTAGTTATTAATAACTTTTATTATTAACAGCTAATTGTCCTCTCTGTATTATGCAAATAGAAAACACTATGCGACGGTTTATATGTGATGAATGCACAGGATATGCATTACTAATGCAGTATAATAATATATGAACAGATACATTAAATGTCCAGATATATTATATCAAGTCCCGATGAAACGCCACACAGTAAATCGACAATAACAGCTTGTTTACGTGCGTGGGTGTGGCTTGTTTACGTGCGTGGGTGTGGCTTGTTTACGAGCGTGGGTGTGGCTTGTTTACGTGCGTGGGTGTGGCATGTTTACGTGCGTGGGTGTGGCTTGTTCACGTGCGTGGGTGTAGCTTGTTCACGTGCGTGGGTGTGGCTTGTTTACGTGCGTGAGTGTGGCTTGTTTAAGTGCGTGGGTGTGGCTTGTTCACATGCGTGGGTGTGGCTTGTTTACCGCATCTAACGGGTGTTTCACGTGCGTGGGTGTGGCTTGTTTACCGCATCTAAAGGGTGTTTCACGTGCGTGGGTGTGGCTTGTTTACTGATTCTAACGGGTGTTTCACGTGCGCGGGTGTGGCTTGTTTACTGCATCTAACGGGTATTTCACATGCGCGGGTGTGGCTTGTTTACCGCATCTAACGGGAGTTTCACATGCGCGGGTGTGGCTTGTTTACCGCATCTAACGGGTATTTCACGTGCGCGGGTGTGGCTTGTTTACCGCATCTAATGGATGCCTCATGTGCGTGGCTGTCGCTTATTTACCGCCTCTAACGGGTGTTTCACGTGCGTGGGTGTGGCTTGTTTACCGCATCTAACGGGAGTCTGACGTGCGTGGGTGTAGCTTGTTTACCGCATCTAACGGGTGTTTCACGTGCGTGGGTGTGGCTTGTTTACCGCATCTAATGGGTGCCTCATGTGCGTGGGTGTCGCTTATTTACCGCCTCTAACGGGTGTTTCACGTGCGTGGGTGTGGCTTGTTTACCGCATCTAACGGGAGTCTGACGTGCGTGGGTGTAGCTTGTTTACCGCATCTAACGGGTGTTTCACGTGCGTGGGTGTGGCTTGTTTACCACATCTAACGAGAGTCTCGCGTGCGTGGGTGTGGCTTGTTTCCCGCATCTAACGGGTGTCTCACGTGCGTGGGTGTGGCTTGTTTACCACATCTAACGGGAGTCTCGCGTGCGTGGTTGTGGCTTGTTTACCGCATCTAACGGGTGTCTCACGTGCGTGGGTGTGGCTTGCTTACCACATCTAACGGGAGTCTCGCTTGCGTGGGTGTGGCTTGTTTACCGCATCTAACGGAAGTCTGACGTGCGTGGGTGTGGCTTGTTTACCGCATCTAACGGGAGTCTGACGTGCGTGGGTGTGGCTTGTTTACCGCATCTAACGGGAGTCTCACGTGCGATGGTGTGGCTTAAAGAGCCAAAGCAGAATGCAAACCCGCTGACATTAATCATGCTTGCTCGTGTAACGTGCACTTTGTAGTTTCCGTGTTGTTTTTTGATATTTTTTTCGCACCTGTGGCAATTTTCGTGCAGCACATTGCTCTGCTGGGCATGGGTGTTTGAAGCATGTTAGACGGTCGTTATTGCAAGGCACCGACGATTCAATTTATTTAATACAGTTCACGCAGCCAGACGAAAATCCGTTGGGAGGTTTGGTTGAATGTTCGTTCTGTTGAATCAAGATTTCCATCACGATTTCGTCTCGTTGTTTTCACGAAGGAATAGGTGAATGCTCGCAATAAAAAACTAAACCACGTGGAGCGAGTAATGACGGCAGAAAACGAATTGTGGGAAAACAGTAGTAAGGTTGAATCCGCTGTAATCGAAGACATCGAAGTCGTACAATATTAGACTAGGCAAATAATCTCAAAAAGGCTCTAGAAATCACGTTAGGGGTAGTAAATGTTACAAGCTGTCATCCATGCCAGGGTTTATCTGTAACGTTTACCGGTCACAACCAGCCCAGATGACACTTTCTATTTTTATTTTTTACTTTTTTTATGAGCTATTTAGTAAAGATGGTGTTCAGATTTTGGAATGTATACATAATTGGCTGTAACTCTAATTATAGAGCTACATAACTAAATGTAGTATCTACATATCTGGAATAAGGAGGACTATGTCAGGGCTAAATAATTATATCAATATCATTGAAATATTCGACAAAAAAACATAAGACGTACCCAAATATATCAATGTTTTATTTTGGTTTCTGGATGAAAGGTGTACTATAGTTTCTATAACGTCTTATGTACATGATACATGCCAATTATTTTTATCACAAAATAATGCCAGTTCATTTCCAAACAAAATAACACCAACTGATTCGATAAATAATGTAATAACAGTAAGTGACAACCCAAAATATTACGTTACCCCCTCTAGTTGGTGTCATAGTATGATTTGTTGTTTTATATGGAACTGATCCCGCTGCAACGGTGTCAGTTTCATAATCCGATGAAATATAGCCAATTGTATGGTGTGCCCAGTATCACAAACAATGTTGTGAGTATATTATGTAGATGTAACCAGGGCCCGTGTCAGAAGTAAGCTCCTACGTTTCGCCAGTGTATGTACAATATATCGTATGCAGTTCCAATGTTCACATTTACGTCATACAAAAGCTTTATATTCCATGAAATAAGACAGAATCGGATGTGGTAGCTGTATTTGTGGATTGTCGACCCTGAAAGATTAATAGATGGACACACATTCTGCGAGACACCGTATCTCCTGGCGTTTCAATTTCGCCTCTGACGGTACATACGAAAGGTAGACCACTGTAGTCACTTTAGATGAGCAACTGTATTCAAAAGCCAAGGAACTTCAGTAGGAGAATTTGCCAAAAACTTCATGTAAGCTATCGGACGGCACTACACAAACACTGGGCTACAATCTGTGTTGGCAGAAAGTTCAGTATTTGGTGACAACACAGCTAGTTACAACATGTCAACCAAATCGTACAACCGAACAATTAGAGCGCACAAACTCACATTGGAGGCCCTGTGGCTAATCCTGTGGCCTCAACTTCTAGGGTGGGCAAAAGACCAAGAGTTTGATGATGCAGATCTTCAAAGGTTGTCTGAGCAACTGGCAGAGTCCTTGGATGACAACGGGGAAGACGAAACCCCTTCTGAAGTAATGCAACAGCTGGAAGCAGGATGCTGGAGACATTACATGAACATGGTTATAATACTACTAATGTTCATACCCACATAACGTTTAGGCGTTTGGTAGATGCATAAATCTGCCTTTCTCGCAATGTTGCCATGGTTTGCCCACTTTGATCATACTAACTACATGAGATGGGGAACAGTGTATGCAACATATGTGAACCTGCTGGAAGTTTCTCATCCAGATGTGCACCCACAGTTCATGGATGGATACGTTATTGTAAAATCTACACACAATCAGATGCAATCAGATCAGTACTGATCTGGCGTTGGAACAGGTTAACAAAGTGGGAAAAGTGGCAAGTAGTCCAGTAGGGATTACCCGATCAAACAGCGCGAGGGACAGATGGAGTTTGACATAAATTGAACGTAGCCGTTTTGTTGACGAGACGTCCGTCATGTTTGGCTTAACTATAGATGATGCACAGTATGCGCCTTCTGCAAACAAGGATGTCGGCACTTCAAGAATCAAAAGGGACAAAGATTCTCTGTATTCAATACACATTGTCCAGACTTGACCTGTCTTGCGACTCGGGATATTGCACCTGAAAGCATCAAGACTACTTTGCTCACAGCTCAAACACATGGAGAAGACAAGATCAAAGAGTTCATGGAGACTCGGCTATGCAAAAGGGAAGTGGGGTTCCACGTGAGGCTGAAACAATCACAAAGTGTTAGTCTCAAGAATGTGTACATTGTTGAGAACAAGACAGACCCAAAACAAAAGGGTAAAACAAGGTGCTCTCTCAGCGACTTCTGATGGCCAAATATGCAGGGCGTGAGATAGATCTCAAGAAGCTGTTGTGTCGTGAATTTTGACCAGGTCCACTCGCCATAGCAGACACAGCTGGACATATACGACCCACAAACAAGGCTGCACTTGGAAAGCTCCCAGAGGAAGGTGTGAGCGTTGAAACCCTGCCAACTACAGAACTTAAAACTTGCACCATGATAGATGGACGAGCCATGGCGCAAGCAACGGGAAAGCCAGCAGGGTCAAAGACGTTTGGAGATCTTTCTGATGCATCCAGTGATGCAGTATTCCACAATTTCTGCAGCACATGAGTAGACGTTGTCTTTGACAGGTACCGGAAAGAGTCAATAAAATCAGGAACCCGAGCAAAACATCCCATCATATAATGCATTAACAGGATTTGACACTGTCAGTCAGCTGAGTGTACATATGGAAAACATTCCAGAAGCAGTTCTGTTGGATCATCTTGGACGCGGAGCTCTTTCTGAAGCCACAGAGAAACAAGCAGATGAATTCAAAAAAAGATCGAGAAAAGCTTCCGCCTACCCAGAGTTGTCTTTCCAAACACATCCAACGTGCCCACTACCAGAACCGTGTTTGGTATTTGGCAACACATCCCCTGACCACACTTCACCCATCAATAATGGCTGGAACAAGGATCCCACCAGTGGACAACTTCACCCACAGCTGATGGTAGAGGACCCCTTACCACAGGAGTTCTCAGATATTGTATATTACAAATACAAAAATTGTGCAACTGCAAGATCCAAGCAGCTAAAGTGCACAGGTGCTTGTTCATGCGGCGATGATATCTACCGGAACCCATTACTACGATGGACGATGAAGAATCAGACTAATTATCAGTTACACGTGTCCTAATGTCTATCGTCACAGTTAATGAATGATCTTCCCTCATACGCAGTGATTGGGCTGGGGTGGGTGCTATTCTATGCAGCAGAACACTGAACATTCCGAGCCCCTTTCCGGTGTGGAGAAAGGGTGGCATTTAACTGACTGGTGGATAAGATTACCATGTGTGACAATATGAGTTTTTATTAACATGTAATCTGACTGGTGGATAAGATTACCATGTGTAACAATATGAGTTTTTATTAATATGTAATCTGACTGGTGGATAAGATTACCATGTGTAACGATATCAGTTTTTATTAACATGTAATCTGACTGGTGGATAAGATTACCATGTGTAACAATATGAGTTTTTATTAATATGTAATCTGACTGGTGGATAAGATTACCATGTGTAACAATATGAGTTTTTATTAACATGTAATCTGACTGGTGGATAAGATTACCATGTGTAACAATATGAGTTTTTATTAATATGTAATCTGACTGGTGGATAAGATTACCATGTGTAACAATATGAGTTTTTATTAACATGTAATCTGACTGGTGGATAAGATTACCATGTGTAACAATATGAGTTTTTATTAATATGTAATCTGACTGGTGGATAAGATTACCATGTGTAACAATATGAGTTTTTATTAACATGTAATCTGACTGGTGGATAAGATTACCATGTGTAACAATATGAGTTTTTATTAATATGTAATCTGACTGGTGGATAAGATTACCATGTGTAACAATATGAGTTTTTATTAATATGTAATCATCAGGTGTGAGGTGATTGTTAATTGGGCCTTAATTAAGATATGTTTCCCAATGACTGTAGTGTTTCACTTTCTGACAATCTTTGAAATATGGGGTAATATTGATTTGTGCATAATAATCAGTCATTTTCCATTGTTTAGCAAAACAGCTGGTTTTGTTTTGTTTGGAAATGAACTGGCATTATTTCGTGATAAAAATAATTGGCATGTACCATGTACGTAAGAAGTTATAGAAACTATTGTACACCTTTGATCCAGAAACCAAATAAAATATTTATATATTTTGGTACGTTTTATGTTTTTTTGTCGAATATTGTTATAATATTGATAAAATTATTTATCCATGACATAGTTCTCCTTATTCCAGATATCTGTATACCACAATTAGTTATGTAGCTCTATAATTAGTACAGTTACAGCCGATTGTGTATTCATTGCACAATCGCGACAAAATCTCAACACCATCTTCGCTAAATAGCTCACTACACAGTAAAACAGCACAACAGAAAGTGTCACCCGGGCTGGGTGTGACCGGTAGAGGTCATAGATAAATCCTGGCATGGGTGACAGCTTGTAACATTTAGGTACCCCTGATGTAATTTTTTTGAGATTATTTGCCTAGTCTATATCTTCCTCACTCACTCTCCTCCCCTCCCCGTCTCCCTCCCTCTTTCCCCCACTGCCGCCTCCCCATGCATGTTGTTGCATGATACTGCTGACATTGTTGCATATTGTTGCATGTTGTAGTATGTTGTTGCACGTCACTGCATAGTGTTGCGTGTTACTGCATGTTGTTACGTGTTGTTACGTGTTGTTACATGTTGTTACATGTTGTTACATGTTGTTCCGCGTTGCTGTGTGTTGCTATGTGTTGTTACTACATGTTGTTGCGCGTTGCTATGTGTTGTTCCGTGTTGTTGCGCGTTGCTATGTGTTGTTACGCGTTGTTGCCTAGTGTTACGTGTTATTTCGTGGTGTTATCCTCACCTGGTACGTGTTTCTGTTCGAGAGTTCCCCGCCGTGGATAAGTAGAACCAGCGAGTAATCTGTAACACACGTCAGAGATAATCTGTAACACACGTCAGAGATAATCTGTAACACACGTTAGAGATAATCTGTAACACACGTCAGAGATACGATGTAAATAGCAAACGTGTGATATTATTGCATTTTATTTGAGTACGTTTTCACAAACCATGCCTGCTCATCACTAAAACGGGTGATTAAACCTGAACCTAGTCGTAAAACGCCACCTTGTGTCTTAGTTGACGGCGCAGATCCGTTGTGTTTCCGGTGATTTATAATCCAAAGTCGCGTGGCATTATTGGTAATTTTGTTCCTAGATTTTAGAGTACTTTATTTCATTTCGTTTATATACCCTGTAAACATGAATGACACCTATTTTGTTCTAAGACATCCCGCCTTTTTGAACGTATTCATTACGAAATGACGCGCCATTCTACACATGAATATAAATAAAGCAGATAAATAAAAATTTTATTATGTTAACTATTTAATTTACTTACGAAATTGTGCCACTTTTAAGGTGGTCATATGTTGTTTATAGTCACTAGAGCGAGACGCAATTAACCGATGCAAGCATTTAGTGACAACTTCTGCAGTACTGAAGCCGGGTCAATTTCCTCCGCGTCGTGGAGTCTTGGACGTTTGATCGCGGATTTGAATGCAAACATGGGTGTGGAACTGCAACGCTTATTCGCATAGCCATGCGTGTTATGGTTAAATTTGCAAGTGTGTGCATTTGTTACACACTCGGAACATTTCGAGACGAGGCTAACAAATAAACATCGTTCTCACTCGGCTACGTTGGCAGTAAGACACAGTTTGGTATTCATGTTATCGCTGTTGCTGTCACAGACGCTACAGCTCACCAAGCAACGCAAGGCCAACACAAATATTGTTCTGTGTGTCCGACATGCAGACTGTCACGTACACCATGCCGACCGACGTCGACTGCTAGCACCAGGTGTTCCGTCTCTGACTTTTATGTTTCTTTTGTTATGATTTCTCACATATATCAACTTCACTGCAATTTGTGTGTCACCTTTATTATTTCGTGCATGCGTGCTTGTTGAAAGCGCACGAAGCCGGAAAAAAATGTGAGCGCTGACGTCAGCGGTGCGCAGAGGATGGTGCATATTGTGGATGAGTGGAGCTCGTAGGCGGATGTGTTATTATTAATGCGGGCGCCGGAAACGCAACCACGAATAACGTGAGATGTCACCGATAAGTGATTGAGCTGACGTGATGATCCGTCTGTCGCAATCATGAAATGTCAAAGGGTGTCCGACGTGGGAAAAGTCACACATGACTCACACCTAGTAAATAGTCGTCTTCTTTTGTTCTAGCGCACAGCGAACCGTTCAGTTTCATATTGACATGTATAAAGAACTGTGTTACACTAAACTGCATGTTTCAATATATAAATCATGTAGAAACAAATTGGTATACACATTGTGAATATGTTCCTGTCATCACGGGTCACGGGTCCGTCCACTTGGTCTACACCCATTTCGTCTACCCAAATGCAATATATACCCAAAATGGTCTACTCCTGTTTTCAAGGCATACCCGAATTGGTCTACCTTCTATGAGTATGTAATCACAGTATGCACAGCGGAGGGCTAGATGGTGGTGGTGGCTTCTGTTTGTATAACACCTACTTCATGTAACTAGCACTAAAAGCACTGAAAACTAAGCTGGAAATGCTATAGTTTGTTTTCTATACGTCAGCCGCCATTGCTGTTGGTCCCGTTGTAATCCTCGATGTCATCTACAAGGTCACACGTCTACCGCATTAATGCTGATGTCAATGGCGACACTTTCAGACCTGTTTCGTGCGAGCGAAAACCAAACACCCGATGACAAGTGGATTTAATCTAATCACCTGTGATGTCGACGTCGAGATCCGACGGACGAACGACAGCCAATTTCTAGCGCGGCGCCACAGCCTTTGCAATTACGCCAACGGGATTAAATCAGCGACCAGGATAACCTGGTAAATACCGACCTGGCGGAGCCTGGGTATAGGTCGGGTATAAGTCGTGATCGCGTAACACACGACGCCAGTCATATAATTACGGGAGACAAGAACCTGAGACATGATTTGATTGGTGTTAAGTGCAATTCAAGATTTGTTAAAGATCTAACAAGATCTAACACGATTACCTTCCAAAATATAAAGTTCCAGATGGAGACTGGACAAGGAAGCCATTGGCCTATCGAGAGTCTAACAATTGTTGATCTACAGTATGTGTAGCCTGCCCGTGTGGGAGATCTGCCAATTTATTAAAACAAATATTCACATTCACATAGCATTAATAATAATAATAATACGATAACTTATGCCCCCTTTGGCTTAAAGTTTATATATTTTTCGTATGCAACCTGTTGCGCCACTACATGGTAACCTGGTGAACTAATGGGTTTGCCCTCCCTTTAGCCGCCCTGTTGCAATAGCCTAGACACGCCATTGTTTACCAAGCAAGCAGTCCCACAAGAGGACGCCATCTTACAATCGCTGGCACTTAATTCGTCTACCACGCGCAAATAGCGATCGATCTCTCACGCAATAATCCTGCCAGAGAGCCTGTTGGGCTCAAGGCAGGTATCTGGTGGACACGTTATTGGCGCAAAGTAATTAATACTTAATAAGCGCCAAGACCTGGTGTCTTTCAGCATCGCGTCCGCTGTGCTCTGTGTATATTGTCTAAACACATGGACGCCATGAGCGCAGGGACAACATGAAACTTTCACTTCCGTTAGAGTGCTCAACAGGATTCGCAGCACCACCTGTTGCGATACGCGAGAGGAGGATCGTTAAGCACTTTTGTGCCCACACGCGGATTACCGTTGACCATGTGCATACAGTGCCATACACATGTGCATACAGTGCCATACACATGTGCATACAGTGCCATACACATGTGCATACAGTGCCATACACATGTGCATACAGTGCCATACACATGTGCATACAGTGCCATACACATGTGCATACAGTGCCATACACATGTGCATACAGTGCCATACACATGTGCATACATTGCCATACACATGTGCATACATTGCCATACACATGTGCATACATTGCCATACACATGTGCATACAGTGCCATACACATGTGCATACAGTGCCATACACATGTGCATACAGTGCCATACACATGTGCATACAGTGCCATACACATGTGCATACAGTGCCATACACATGTGCATACAGTGCCATACACATGTGCATACAGTGCCATACACATGTGCATACAGTGCCATACACATGTGCTACGAAAGACATTTATCAGTTATATTAATGAGACCATTTTACAATGAATTCAAAAACTTCTTTATCGTGTTTTGCTCTACCTATAATATAGTGTATTCATTTGTTTTAATCTAGATACATGTGCATTTAAATTAATATGACATATTGCACGACAAGCAATGACACAGGTCCTAATCTCATCCAAAACCATTCTCCTTTAACGTTTAGAATAATTTCAACAACGTGTCATAAACGACTACAGTGGACGGCCAATGAGCGTATCAGCAACTTTCTTGTTCAACATGTCCACCAAAAATATGTTTGGAGGACGCTGCGTTGTCATACGGGAGAACCAGCAAACAAATGGAATACCACCTAGCGACTGAATGACAGCGACTACTCCTGACGATGCCGCTGTGTGGCGGTCCTAGCGCTCCGAGAAGATACCTTTATTAATAGGAGATATCCTTATTAAGAACCGAGTCGGTACTACAACTCCCATGTGCATAGACCACGGCCATTGTTTCACGGCCATTGCATGCATAGTTGCACAGCAAAACAAAGAACAGCGTTCGTGTGTTTTTCCCGATATCACAGTATCCAAACTCCCCACCAGGGGCGCCACTCAGCATATCACCACTGCCACAACTTGATTATAAATTTAAAATTAACAGTTGCGGAGTGGTATTTGAAAATAAGTAGTTGGTATAATTAAAGAAACAGTGAGTAGGTTTCATTGCTTCGCAATGCTCTACAAATCTAGTATACATGGTCTATGATTTATCATGTGTCAAAAGTTACCTATAATTAAATTATGTGACTGGTTTTCTCCTAATATTACGGGCAGGGCATTGTTTTGATTTGGCTGTGAAACAAATAATAATGACGTGACAAGCAGGAGTGTTCCATGATGGGTTTACATATACATTGTGCCACAACTTGATATAAAATTTGACATTTTCTAAAAAAAAAGCTTCCCTATTTGGGATCATGCCTCAGTTACACTTCCTGGTGTGTTACACACGAATGTAAGGCACAGTAATTCTATATATGTGTAGTGTTCAAAAAATCATATCATCTGACATAATTGCATTGCTGTCTACGACTTGTTACGGCGTTGCAACTGTGCACTTGAGCATACGTAATATAGTTCCAAACAAAAACGGGCGTCAATCATTTCAAGACATTTTTTTAATGCAAACACTACCGACAATCGTACGCAATTGAAAGCGAGAGATTTCTTGACAAACATTAGGAGTTTACCAAATCCTCGCATTACGTGACATCAGACGTCACACAAGACGTTGCACCCAGTGAACCCGTAGCAGGGTGTCATCGGCTAAGTTAATTTACGTGATGTTGAGACTGATTGGCTTCGAGCGCCGTCCCAGGCGGAGTACGCCTGTATGCAATATGCACATATCCGCTTTCAGCCCACGACCAGCCGTCGTTTAGTAGCCCCAGCAGAGTAATTGTGCGCCGATACATCACGTAGGCCAATATGAGAACAGGCCGTCGGTCGTTCATCCGTCTTCATCGACTGCCAATCAGGGCACGGAGACTAACGGCCGTCTATTGGGCTAGTCTCCCACTGATGTTTCCGGGACTTCTTTCCCCAGACTGGTTTCAGTTAATTCTTGTTGGTTAGCGTTTTCCTGTTCCTATTATGAATTCGTGTTTGTCACCCTAATTATCCCGTGAATGACAGCCGCACGTATTTTATCGACCAGATAATATTCAAAGAAACGATCGAATAATCACCACGTAAACGGATACCAGCTCTGCCAACCAGCCAGACAGACAGACAGACAGACAGACAGCCACCCACTAAATTTGAAACCTGGTTATAGGTTACTGTGTGCAAAACATTGTTCGGCCATGTGTGATGTGTTCTGGCATGCCGCTGTTCCGTGGCAGAATAGGGTCCTACCTGTGATTCCAGTGACGAGAATGACCAACAGTATCCCCATTCCGAACCCGGCTTGCTTCAGGGCATACGGCATTCCTGGAATTTTAAATAACACATATTATATGCATATATGCACACATATAAACGAGATATGCATATACTTAATTATGTGCGCGCGTGTGCATTTATGCATTCTGGTGCTTGGTGGTAGATAGCACGGAAGGTGAGACAAGATCTTACACTACGTACTACGTCCTACTATGTACGACAGTGAACAGGAAGCCAGTGTAGCTCTTTCAGAAAGGGTGTGGTGTGCACGGCGACTGGTCCTTGTAGTGATGCGCGCACATGTATTATGTAGACGCTGCATTTTCGCAAGTAGTGTCACGGGCAGGCCATGAAGTAAAGAATTGCAGTAGGCAATTCTTGATGTTACGAGCGCATGGACAAGTGTTTTAGGTATCGACGAATTCTGCCGATATTTCTGAGGTGGTAATATCCAGTTCAGCATACGAAATTCACATGTTGGGTCATACTTAGATGTTGATCATAAAGAACCCCAAGATAAGGGACGGAAGACGATTGTTCTATTTGCTGGCCACCAACCGTGACGGCAATACTGCTAAGAGATCGTAATCCTTGCAGACACTGCAAGTGAGACCTACCGACTGGCGCCAATCCACACTTGAGTTCTGATTAAAGGATGAGACACTTACACCCGACCTCGGCCGAGGCCGTCGCTGATTGGCCGTCTGCTTCAAACTGTCGTATTCGACCCAGCCGCAAATTGGTCTCGCTAGTTGGTCTCGCGAGGGTGTTCAAACGAGCGATTAGTTGTCCGCTTGGAACCCTCGTCCAGCCTCACCGGGGCTGTTCCTAGTCGTGACAGGACAGACTAGTCTACCTGCTTAGCACTGACAAGAACGACCTTCTTCCAGAACAGGCAAACTCTTCATTATAGCGCATTATTATTGCTCAAGTTCATCAGTATAAATAAGACACTAATTCACAAATGTATTATTCATCCATCTGTCAGTACAACGAGCGCCCCTACCGATTATCCCGGATCCGATGATGGAGTTGATGAAGTTGAAGCTGGCCATGGTGAGAGTGCTCCGTTGTTTGTCCCCGTCTTCCTCCACCTCCGCCAGGTGGTGCAAGTCGCTCTTGGACGACTCCGGCGTGTCCGGGAGATGCTGAAAAGTGAGAGAACGAAAGTTTAATCTGAAACAACGAGAGATGTAACTAGATTTAGCCAGATTTAACCACATTGCCTTACAAAGCTTACACTGAAGATGGCAAAGGGACAAGGAAGCCATTGGCTTATCGCGAAGACAACTTGATTTAATCTGAATCTGATGTAGGTCTAACGAAACCTCATTTCCATCTATTTTACATAAACACGGGACATTTAATTTTACTTCGGGAGATTGGGATAGTAATTTTTTTTCTAAATTCGGGAAATCTCCCGTAAAATTTTTAGATTTGGAAACTTTGGATGCAAATTGGTGTACACTTAATAGCCAATGCTTGGTAAATGGTACAAGAAGATTGATCTACAATACCAACTGAACTTCGAATAGCTGTGAGTTAACCCGTACACTTGCAACAGGAAGTGGGTGTTTTGCTCGGCCAATCTCTCTGTGTCAACCAAGCTTTAGACGTACTGCACAGAAACGTTAGATTTATTGGCTTAGCCTGTCTCTCAGTAGTTCCATTAGCCAACTATACTTTTTATGCCTTGTGGCTGGCCATCCATCAGCCATCAATATCTGTAATCTATATACTGCCTGCCTGCCTGGCTGTCTGCATGCATGCCTGCATGTTTGTATGTATATATGTACTGCATATTTGTACAAACGTATAACTGTCTATATGCATACCTGTATGCCTTTGTGTCGAACTGTCTGTCTGTCTGTATTATATACGTATGGATGTAAGCATATACAATACCGGTAAAACGTCATTGAACCATTTTGCATTTCAGACATATTCTCTAACTGAACGTCAGAAATTATTTATGTTGTCAACGCATGTTGTATATGTGCCGTAGATATGGAATATTGTTTTTAAAATAATATGTTACATGCTTAGCCAGTTGTTAATCAAATAAAACAGAATAATAATACAATGTTAATTAAAAATTACACTGGAGTGCGCAAGACTACCTTAAATTTAAACAAACGTACTACTAAACAGGATCACAGTTTAGTAGAATGTTGATTTAAAACAATGTTGGGCATTCCAGCTTAATTTTTAATTAACATTTTATAACTTTTTAATCATTTGTTAATTGATTAACAACTCACTAATCACGTAACACATTTTTTTTCTCAAAACAATATTCCACATCTATAACACAGAAACAAAGTGTTGACAATTTCAATCATTTTAATTTTTGGTGGGGACGAGAGAATATGTTTGAAATACTAGATGGTCCAATAGCTTTTTACCAGTCCTCCTAGTTCGTGTCTGTATGTCAATCTGTCTGTCTGTTGGTCTGCAATACAAGCAGTCGACGTTTTATTTTCATAACATTAAGCCTGACTTGCATTGACTGTGTGTTTATTTTCCGTCCATAATTCAGAAAATACCGCGCCTCTCTGCACGTCCTGTTCTGTGACCGTCAGACGGTGAAACACCTAGAGGCAGCGGTAACTCAGCTGTAATTCAAGGTCATTGTGTGAATGTTAAACTGACTGCGCTCATTCTTTCAGGTCAATAGACAATATCCGTACACACACACAAATACACACACACACACACACACACACACACACACACACACACACACACACACACACACACACACACACACACACACACACACACACACACACACACACACACACACACACACACACACACACACACACACACACACACACACACACACACAAACACACCACACACACCACACACACCACACACACCACACACACCACACACCACACACCACACACACACACACACACACACACACACACACACACACACACACACACACACACACACACACACACACACACACACACACACACACACACACACACACACACACACACACACACACACACACACACACACACACAACAAACTTGGGAGTGAGAACACCACACAAACCTCGTAATTCTTATAAGATTTTATGTAATCGAATGTCTTGTTGTGAAAAGGCAATAGCCTTAATATTCATAAATGCGTGAAGAAATACTAACATTTAATGCAGTGGGAAAATATTACCGTTGTGCCGTTATGTCCTGTCTACTTCAAAATATTTATGTATGATCATTTCAAAGCGGCTAGCTACTGTTTTATTTAGTTTTGTAACAAGACTGCCATCGAAGGCAAAGACCCAGCTGGCAAGTGGACATGGAAGCCATTGGCTTATCGATAATCCAAATTTATTTCATCTCTGTGCAGCCACCCTCCTGAAATATGTGTGAACCTTGTTGCATCCTATTATCAATTAGCGTGGGCCGTGACGAAACCAACGCTCTATTGCAGGGTTCACAGCGACATTGCTGTTTGTAGCTGTCATAGCGACCACGACGCAGTGAACCGGTTTAACGACCTGTCACTCTCTGTACGTTCTCTGGCTAACACAGAATGCTGGGACAAATTAGTTTACATTGTTCTATCAAATAGTTGAGTCATATTTCGTACAACGTGTTCGTCGATTCCTTTGACAGTCCCCAATGGATCACACACGAGTAGCGGGTACTTGCGCCTTGGGCTACATATTAGCAACCAAGAGAGATGAATCGGTTAGCTGTCTATGCGGGGAAGACGTACCGTGTTTCAGCACGACACTCCGTTTTGTGTGTTAATTTCATGTGTTATCAATTTCGCAGCTATTTTCTTTTGCAAAATGGCGGAAATCATAAGCAGTATTCACGACAAAAGAGAATATATTTTTTTGTTTTAATGAAAAAAAGAGATTTTACTTTCCTTACCGGTACACCATATATAATTAGATATGTTACGTTCATTCATACATTGTGCATGAACATACACGTAGCTCAAACCAAAGCCCGTGGTGATGTAAAACATACTCACGTCATTACAATCACGTATTGCTATTTTTAGCTTTGTCGTGCAATCACAAGCTCACCTGTCTATGCTACCGATAGTGACTAGTAAATCATTGACTACACCGAGAGACGTGCATTGTAGCCTCATATATTGCATTTGCATTTTTAGTATGGGTAGAAAGTTCGTTTATTTTTAATAATGTCATGTCGATGGCATCATGAATGAACACCATTTCAGTCAGCATATCACCTGTTACAAAAATAGATCTGGTAAAACAGGAGGCTCTGTATTTAATTCTACACATACCTTCACAAAGACAAGATTCCGACGGGCAATGTTATCATTGAGCTGGATGTTTTAAAAGACAAATATGTTTTTCTCTATAACATTATACAAATGTACATACTTACGAGAATATGAATGGAATTATTCAGTTCAATATGATATAAATATATATATATATATATATATATATATATATATATATATATATATATATATATATATATATATATATATAAATATATATATATATATGTATGTATGTATGTGTGTGTATATATATATATATATATATATATATATATATATATATATATATATATATATATATATATATGACTGGCCTTATGTCCTTGATTTCCTACATTCTAAATATATGGCGCCTCTGGCGGATACATTGACAACTGCTCGTCAGACAACCGCATATCTGGGGCATCTCGTACACGAACCTGGCGGAACATAAATATCTAATCGTTCGGCCGACTGAAGTAATCAATAATTCACCAGGTCAGTGGAAGTTGTGATCACATCAACAATTCCGCTAAGTGCTAAATTAAACAGAATACAAGCAGTAGGATGCACAAATCGATCAGCTAACGTTTACCTGTTTCCGTAGGCGAGAGAGGGCATGTGTTGGTGTAGCTACCTGATTATTTCAGTGTCAATGTGTGTTATTAAAATAATAATAACTGAATTATTCATTTGATACATCAATCATCCAGAAATAGGAATCCTGTGTATGTATTTTAATGTGGCTGACACTGGATCATTACAAGAAGTTTCTGTCTCGTGATTTTCTGGCGCGTAAGCTCCTAAGCCTCTACTACAGAAGAGCAAGAAGATACATGATTGAAACATACAAATATCTCCATGGAATCTATAAAGTTGATAGAATGTCACTTGAGCTGGACAGCAATGCGGTAACTAGAGGACACAGCCTGAAACTCAAGAAGGAACGCGGGACTGCAAGACAACGAAGGCATTACTTCAGGCACAGGGTAGTAAACCGGTGGAACACCCTCACAGAGTATGTAGTTTCAGCGCCCTCATTAAATATTTTCAAATCAAGACTATACAGATTCTGGTGCGCTTACAGTTTTGAACAAAATGACAACTTTCCACCCATGCGCACAAACAATTGTCAAGACCAGCTAAAAGGCTACTAGCCTAGAAGAGCTGTATGTATGCATGTATGTGAGCTTGTCTTGGCTGCTTGATGCCGTTAGATAGCATGACGCCTCGCACTCTTGATCTCGTCGTTAGTCCGGTACGCTGCGATGTCAACAGCAGAACCGCCATTAAGACTATGTGTATGTGTATATATATATATATATGTGTGTGTGTGTGTGTATATATATATATATATATATATATATATATATATATATATATATATATATATATATATATATATATATATATATAATCGATGCCATCCGCCTACTTATGTATTGCCACAGTAACAACACCTGGCAACAGTCGTGGGAGTATCGATCGTTGGTAGCTTGTGATGTGGTATGTTGTTGTTGTTGTTGTTGTTGTTGTTGTTGTTGTTGTTGTTGTGTGTGGTGATGGTTGTGGCGGTTCTGGTGGTGTGATTAGTGTGGTGATGGTTGTGGTGGTTCTGGTGGTGTCAGTAGTGTGGTGATGGTTGTGGTGGTTCTGGTGGTGTCAGTAGTGTGGTGATGGTTGTGGCGGTTCTGGTGGTGTCAGTAGTGTGGTGATGGTTGTGGCGGTTCTGGTGGTGTCATTAGTGTGGTGATGGTTGTGGTGGTTCTGGTGGTGTCATTAGTGTGGTGATGGTTGTGGCGGTTCTGGTGGTGTCAGTAGTGTGGTGATGGTTGTGGTGGTTCTGGTGGTGTCATTAGTGTGGTGATGGTTGTGGTGGTTCTGGTGGTGTCATCAGTGTGGTGGTTCTGGTGGTGTCAGTAGTGTGGTGATGGTTGTGGTGGTTCTGGTGGTGTCAGTAGTGTGGTGATGGTTGTGGTGGTTCTGGTGGTGTCATTAGTGTGGTGATGGTTGTGGCGGTTCTGGTGGTGTCATCAGTGTGGTGATGGTTGTGGTGGTTCTGGTGGTGTCAGTAGTGTGGTGATGGTTGTGGTGGTTCTGGTGGTGTCAGTAGTGTGGTGATGGTTGTGGCGGTTCTGGTGGTGTGATTAGTGTGGTGATGGTTGTGGCGGTTCTGGTGGTGTGATTAGTGTGGTGATGGTTGTGGCGGTTCTGGTGGTGTCAGTAGAGTGGTGATGGTTGTGGCGGTTCTGGTGGTGTGATTAGTGTGGTGATGGTTGTGGCGGTTCTGGTGGTGTCATTAGTGTGGTGATGGTTGTGGTGGTTCTGGTGGTGTCAGTAGTGTGGTGATGGTTGTGGTGGTTCTGGTGGTGTCAGTAGTGTGGTGATGGTTGTGGCGATTCCGGTGGTGTCAGTAGTGTGGTGGTGGTTGTGGTGGTTCCGGTGGTGTCAGTAGTGTGGTGGTGGTTGTGGTGGTTCTGGTGGTGTCAGTAGTGTGGTGATGGTTGTGGTGGTGATGGTGGTGTCAGTAGAGTGGTGATGGTTGTGGCGGTTTTGGTGGTGTGATTAGTGTGGTGATGGTTGTGGTGGTTCTGGTGGTGTCAGTAGTGTGGTGGTGGTTGTGGTGGTTCTGGTGGTGTCAGTAGTGTGGTGGTGGTTGTGGTGGTTCTGGTGGTGTCAGTAGTGTGGTGGTGGTTGTGGTGGTTCTGGTGGTGTCAGAAGTGTGGTGATGGTTGTGGTGGTTCTGGTGGTGTCAGTAGTGTGGTGGTGGTTGTGGTGGTTCTGGTGGTGTCAGTAGTGTGGTGGTGGTTGTGGTGGTTCTGTTGTAGGCGTACAGTATATTTCACTTGTGATGTTGCTGAAGTATTGCCTTTGGCACTGGCGATGATATTTATGCATTGCATTTGACACTGGCAATGTTGTATATGTACTGCATTTTATATTAGCGTTGTTGTCTATGTAATGTATTTCACACTGGCGATGTTGTTTATGCAATGCATTTGTCACTGACAACGTTTGCCGCGACACCGGCCACAGCACATTGAATAGAACCAATTAATACTGACGAATCCGTCACAGCAGCACAATTCTCAGCGGGAAGTCGCGACGTTGGTAATGACGCGGACCAGGTCGATAACGTGATGAGATTGAAATGACTCTCAGCAATCAACGTAACGTAATTGGCCGACCGCGGCTGTCTCCCGCTGAGCCTTGAAGCGAATTCACTATCGGCGTTTTTAAATAAGCCAGTGACTTGAGTTATTTGTGCATGGGTGATCATTGTAATGTTTCCAGGATTCGTCGGAAATGTTAACTTTGCCTTCGTTATAACCTTTTGACTGTATCAATCATCTATTGACTTATCATCTGGTGTTCGAATGTGTGCAGTCGACAAACTGATTTTTCGGAAATGTTCCCTTAGTCTATCTGTCTGCCTGTCTGTCTCTGTCTATGTCCGTCCGTCCCAGACACCGTTATTCGACATCACCAATGACGCGGTACAAAACAGTACTTTCGTTCACAACAAAATAGTACAGATACGTTACCAATAAATCACATTGTATGCACAATCCAAACATTGTTCATCAATTCGAATCGTTGGATGGATCAAAACTCCAGACTGTACCAAGCCGTACGGACGCTACATAACATAACAAGTGTAGTGTCATTGAAATGTCCGAGTATCAGGGATAAACTAAATTTAAACGGTAACCCTGAATTTCTTAACAAATTAAATTCGATGTGACCATTTCACGCATTTGAAGGCAATGATTGCAGTCGGCAGTGCAATACCGCTTATGCAACGACGGAAATTATATCTCGATTTGCAGATACTCCCAGTGCACAGACGTTCATAAATAAGGCATTATTTATTGTACTATTAGAACATTATTCCCAATATAGCCTGCGTCAGATTTTGCTCAACGAATTGGGAATGCATAAACGGATCGAACCAGACTCAAGCAAGCAACAGAACTGAACCAGACTCGAGCAAGCAACAGAACTGAATCAGACTCGAGCAAGCAACAGAACTGAACCAGACTCGAGCAAGCAACATAACTGAATCAGACTCGAGCAAGCAACAGAACTGAACCAGACTCGAGCAAGCAACATAACTGAACCAGACTCGAGCAAGCAACAGAACTGAACCAGACTCGAGCAAGCAACAGAACTGAACCAGACTCGAGCAAGCAACAGAACTGAACCAGACTCGAGCAAGCAACAGAACTGAACCAGACTCGAGCAAGCAACAGAACAGATCCCGACTCCGGAGAACGCGTCACCGATATATTTTGTACCACGCTTAGCATTATACGTGTGTGTGTGTGTTGTGGTGTGGTGTGTGTGTGTGTGTGTGTGTGTGTGTGTGTGTGTGTGTGCGTGTGTGTGCGTGTGTGTGCGCGTGTGTGGGCGTGTGTGGGCGTGTGTGTGTGTGTGTGTGTGTGTGTGTGTGTGTGTGTGTGTGTGTGTGTGTGTGTGTGTGTGTGTGTGTGTGTGTGTGTGTGTGTGTGTGTGTGTGTGTGTGTGTGCGTGTGTGTGCGCGTGTGTGGGCGTGTGTGGCCGTGTGTGGGCGTGTGTGTGTGTGTGTGTGTGTGTGTGTGTGTGTGTGTGTGTGTGTGTGTGTGCGTGTGTGTGCGCGTGTGTGGGCGTGTGTGCGTGATCCTTTCGAGTGATTATTGCGAAAGAAATGCGATGTAATAACAGATATAACGCGCTGTACTTAAATGGATCATGTTAACGCGATTAAATTAAATCCAACTAAATAGGGAGGCGAACAAACTCAGTACATCAAAGGCTTGCTTAAGTGTGCACTTATCTCCGTCGTATGTGTCCAGTGCTACACGCAGAAGTGGACACCACGCGAAACAACATTTGAAGGTAAGATAAGAGCGATCGCTCCAGGAATTACACACTTGCACACGGGAAAGGTCCAAGTCCCGAATTGGTGCCCTAACTAGCAAAACAAAACCACTTCAACAAACTTCAACAAAATACCACAGTGTTTTGACCACATTGTTTTGACCAGTGTTTTGACCACAGTGTCTTGACCACAGTGTTTTGACCACAGTGTTTTGACCACAGTGTCTTGACCACAGTGTTTTGACCACAGTGTTTTGACCACAGTGTTTTGACCACAGTGTTTTGACCACAGTGTTTTGACCACAGTGTTTTGACCACAATGTTTTGACCACAGTGTTTTGACCAGTGTTTTGACCATAGTGTTTTGATCACAGTGTTTTGACCACAGTGTTTTGACCAGTGTTTTGACCATAGTGTTTTGACCACAGTGCTTTGCATTGACTGTCCTTCATGGTCGACAAAGATTGTGCTTGAACGGTGGGTATGACGAGTGCATATCTTCTATGTCGGTCAATTATGTCCCGTTGGGCTTCCACTAGTCCACTAGCCCTGGTTCGTCTTTAAACCTCGCTCGCCAAGCTGGTCGGTTCAAAAGCTTCGTGTTCCCAAGTGTTCCTATTGATCTCAGCAGCCGCTCGATGACGTCTTTGTGTCGGAGCCTTTGTCCTCCCACGGCTCCATGAACTTCTTTCTGCTCACTAAAACACAATCTACGGGGACCTTTCATCGCCCGTCTCGACCACGTGACCAGCCAAGCGGAATAGAGCAGTTGCTAACACGGCTTAGATACTGCCAGTATTCGTTCCTGTCGGTACTTGTACGTTCAGATCGTACATTGGACATATGTTGAACAAACTACTGTAGTGTTTTGAACGTCCTATATTGCCCCCCCCATCCGGTATACTTGCGGTTGTTATTAATTGGTTGGACTGTTTGTAACGTTTGAGGGCCTACCGTTCCCCATTTGTTGCTATTTATGTTGCGATACAACGGAAGGTTTGAAGCGAAATAATCATCACAGATGCGTATCAATTAAAACTCGTCTTCTGGTTTACATAGTTGAGCCGGAAAAAAGACATTCGCGACGTTATTACCGGACGTTCTCCTGTTTCACCAGTCATGCGCACAGCTTATCCGGAAGTAGGTGGCGACAGTAGTTCAGAGATCAGCAGTTATAAAACCATCGCTAATTAGTAATTACCGTTATTTGAGGACAATAACGACAAAAAAACAAGTGCAAGGAAACACGGTTCATAAAAAAAACGCTACTTATTTGGTCGTGAACTGTAAATTCGGTGCGGAGTTTTATATGTGCCTGTTTTTGCGTTCGCATGTAGGACCTACCAGTGCTTTTTGTATCAACCAATGGTATAACACACCCTAGAAAATATTGATATTTTAAAATCACTAGTCGATTTTACTTTTAAATCAAATCAACTACGTGTTGCCGATACATGTGTCTTTAAACGTCCTCATTAATTCGATGTTTTTGTTAGTTTCGTTTCAGAATAACTTTGTAAAAATTGAACCTGTCCAGTGTCGACTACGACATGCTCGTTTGTGCAAATGTGTTATTTAGTTTTGATGAACTCATTGGACAGCAACGAATGCAGTACGAACACGGTCTGCATCAATGACAGCCATACGCCTTTCGTTGCGACAGAGGGCGTCGTCAAGGCGAACACGGTCTGCATCAATGACAGCCATACGCCTTTCGTTGCGACAGAGGGCGTCGTCAAGGCGAACACGGTCTGCATCAATGACAGCCATACGCCTTTCGTTGCGACAGAGGGCGTCGTCAAGGCGAACACGGTCTGCATCAATGACAGCCATACGCCTTTCGTTGCGACAGAGGGCGTCGTCAAGGCGAACACGGTCTGCATCAATGACAGCCATACGCCTTTCGTTGCGACAGAGGGCGTCGTCAAGGCGAACACGGTCTGCATCAATGACAGCCATACGCCTTTCGTTGCGACAGAGGGCGTCGTCAAGGCGAACACGGTCTGCATCAATGACAGCCATACGCCTTTCGTTGCGACAGAGGGCGTCGTCAAGGCGAACACGGTCTGCATCAATGACAGCCATACGCCTTTCGTTGCGACAGAGGGCGTCGTCAAGGCGAACACGGTCTGCATCAATGACAGCCATACGCCTTTCGTTGCGACAGAGGGCGTCGTCAAGGCGAACACGGTCTGCATCAATGACAGCCATACGCCTTTCGTTGCGACAGAGGGCGTCGTCAAGGCGAACACGGTCTGCATCAATGACAGCCATACGCCTTTCGTTGCGACAGAGGGCGTCGTCAAGGCGAACACGGTCTGCATCAATGACAGCCATACGCCTTTCGTTGCGACAGAGGGCGTCGTCAAGGCGAACACGGTCTGCATCAATGACAGCCATACGCCTTTCGTTGCGACAGAGGGCGTCGTCAAGGCGAACACGGTCTGCATCAATGACAGCCATACGTCTTTCGTTGCGACAGAGGGCGTCGTCAAGGCGAACACGGTCTGCATCAATGACAGCCATACGCCTTTCATTGCGACAGAGGGCGTCGTCAAGGCGAACACGGTCTGCATCAATGACAGCCATACGTCTTTCGTTGCGACAGAGGGCGTCGTCAAGGAGGTATCGATTATGTCCCGTGTTGACGACAGCGGTGACCATTAAGCCTCGGGTGGCGGGGAAAACGATCGCAGTCGTGTCGATGACCGCATTATTCAAAACACAGACGCGATCAGACTGCGCTCGTTGGCGTTATTAGCGGCACCTTCTCGATAAACAACGTTCGTGCCTCCAGCGGATAGTATAGGAAGCGCTGACATTTTGTGAATATGGCAGGCGAGGTTTTCGTGATTGGATCTTTTGCAATGCCGCAATGGCCCTCGATATTGTTCTGCCTTGTATCGCAGTCTTAAGTTCCGCTTTTTCCAAGCCTGTGTCACATTT
Organism: Lamellibrachia columna; assembly: GCA_963662155.1. Classification (NCBI taxonomy): domain Eukaryota; kingdom Metazoa; phylum Annelida; class Polychaeta; order Sabellida; family Siboglinidae; genus Lamellibrachia; species Lamellibrachia columna. The sequence continues at coordinate 13,199,740 of OY759261.1, forward strand.
CACGATGTCAGTGTACGTTAATGCGACCTGGTTTCCTCACACTAAGTTTTGTTGGTACCCAATATACCAATCGAGGCTGGTTCGTTGTTGCTCCTGGTGAATTGTTTTTAAGGTAAATGTGTTTATTAGCTTTAATAAATTATGTAATGTCCGTTCAAAGTTTCAATGATGCGACATATCGTCTGATTAAACACTATGCTTTGACTGAATTCTCGATTCAGGATATACAAACGAGATATTCGCGTATAGGCCCGTTCACAGGAGCGACACTGTGTCGGCCAACCAATTAGATAACTAATCGCTCGTGTGAACACCTTCGCGATTAGTGAGGCCAATTGGTGGCTACAATTGTATCGCTGGAACTGCGGCTGGGGCCCATTTGGGCATCTGTCGGGCGACAGTTTGAACCAGTGTCCAATCTGCGACCATCGCGACCGAGTGTAGATGTACCCGTCATGACCATTATACAGAACTCGACTGGGGATTGGCGCCCATAAACAGGTCAACTTTCCGTGTCGAAACACATTGTGTAAACGCGCACATAATTTACATGCGCTTTGTCATGTCACCTGATCAATTGGGCAAGTCATCGGTCGTGTGAACGGGCATTTTCTTGTTAGATCAATCGCAACTGGTCAACTACTAAAGCATCTTGCCCGATCTAGTCCGGATGATGGCGACACAGTTTCTAGCGCCAACGTGTATCGGTTGATGCAGTAAATGCATCAAGGAAACATTCCTCGTTTGTCCCACACACTGTGGGTAATAACACACGACATTCCTCGTTTGTCCCACACACTGTGGGTAATAACGTACGACCTTTACGGGAAGAGTTGGGTGCACATCCCTTGCAGGTTAAGTTGTGCAATCAAATGCACGTAGGTGGGAAGACGGGAGGACTGTGTGAAGAGATATTCCGCCGGAATGGGAGGGGAGGGGAGAGCGAGTGGTGGGGGAGTGAAGACGGCAGGGAAACGGGATCAGTGACGGGCGAAGAAGGAACAAAATGGACGACTAGTTTCGGTGCCAACTTCGGACTTCAGGGACAAAGAGGAGAGCAATAACACCGTTAAACAATAATACCGTTAAACAATAATACCGTTAAACAATAACACCGTTAAACAATAAAACCGTTAAACAATAACACCGTTAAACAATAACACCGTTAAACAATAACACCGTTAAACAATAACACCGTGAAATGTTGGACATGATGACTCAGTGAACACTGGGAAAGAACATCACAAAGACGAAGACGTATAGTTTTAACGAAACAAAGACAAAACCGGAAATAAAACCTACTTCATGTTTGAGAATGTGGGATGTCTCGTCCAACTCCATCGTGGTGGCGCCTCCAAACGGTGATTCCTGAAACTGATGAAATAGGACATTTAAAGTGACAAATGCAACATGAAACAGGGCAAATGAAACAGGGCAAATGAAACAGGGCAAATGAAACAGGGCAAATGCCCTCAATCCCATCCTAGTTGGGTTTCTAAGTGTTGTTGTATTGTTATTCAATAGGTTATTCCAATCTATCTTTGCTAAATACGTTTCCATCTCTTCATATTTGCTTTCGTGGAAGTTTGTTTTGCAGATTGCTTTATTTATGGTTTTACTTTCATTTTAAAAGGATTAAGTAGATCCATGTATTAATATCGCTAGCGTCAATACACTAAATAACACCTTTAGAAGTGCACAATCTCACTGCCATTGGCTGATACTACGTAATGCACAGATGTAAGGCTGTGAAATTCAATTAACTCTCACAAAAGACCACAGTTACCAAACTACGACACTGCGGCTGTGGCCTGTAGTGAAACACAAGAAGAATTGAGGTCTGTCCGGGGAACCCGTCACTGACACGTGATCAGCTGTATCAACGCGCCGCGACCCAACGAGCGCCCGCAGTAACGTGATATAGATTGCGAACAGAATGTGCCGTGAGACGAGACGTGATTTGATGTATTCGATACAGGCAACGGATGACTCGACGTTCTTATTCAAGAGACTCGCATTTCTAACCAAAGTCGAGGATTCGGGCCATTGAAAACTCGTCTAATATATCACTACTTAAGTTACTTAATAATAATGGCGAGTAAGAATAACATGATGACGATGCCTACGACGATGCCTACGACGATGCCTATGACGATGCCTATGACGATGCCTACGACGATGCCTACGACGATGCCTACGACGATGTCTACGCTGATGCCTACGCCGATGCCTACAACGATGCCTACGACGATGCCTACGACGATGCCTACGACGATGCCTACGACGATGCCTACGCCGATGCCTAAGCTGATGCCTACGACGATGCCTACGACGATGCCTATGACGATGCCTACGCCGATGCCTACAACGATGCCTACGACGATGCCTACGACGATGCATACGACGATGCCTACGCTGATGCCTACGCCGATGCCTAAGCTGATGCCTACGACGATGCCTACGACGATGCCTACGACGATGCCTACGCCGATGCTAACGACGCAGTCACAGCAACCGCTGCTGTTTTACGCGTGTTGACACAAACTCGATCACCCAGTCCGCCGGTCATTGGTTGAAGCCTTGATACCAAGTCTAGACGCAAGTCCCGCTTTTGACGCAATTACCAAACTCTGCTTACATTGTATTGGCTTGACCAATCGAACTACGGACGAGTTGACCAACAACAGGTCTCTAAACGTTACCGCAAAAATACATTATCTGATTGTTGAAATGATATATACAAGGGCTAGTAAAAGTTGTAAATTAAATTTCGTCATACTAAACTGCTTACAGGTGGCCCTAGGCAGAAACTGACGTACGAAAAGGATCGTTGGTAAGTAACTGTAAGTGTATGCGCGCGTACGTGCTATGAGTTTTATGCGCGTGTGTGTTATGCGTGTGTGCGTGCATGCGTGTGCGTACGAGCGTGAGTGCGTGCGTGTATGAATGAGTGATTGCGCGAGCGAGTGAGTGTGTGCATTGTACACACTTCCATTCTACAGTATAGTTTGTGTCTTTATATACGTGCATGTTGTATGCCCACGTGCATGCACATTCATACGCATACATGCACATTCATCCACATGCATACATGCACGCACGCACAAACACACACACACACACACGCGCACAACACGCACGCACGCATAACACGCACGCGCTCATAACACACACGCACAACACGCACTCACGCACGCACACATGCTCGCACTCCCACACACACACACCCCACACTCGCACGCACGCACACACATCCGCACGCACACACACCACGCACGCACACATGCGCATAACACGCACACACGCGCATAACACGCACACACACACATCGCGCACGCACATACGCATAACACACACGGGCATAACACGCATATCACGCACGCACGCACACACACACACACACACACACACACACACACACACACACACACACACACACACACACACACACACACACACACACACACACACACACACACACCACGTACGCGCACACGTGCATAACACGCATAGCACGCAGAAAAAGCACGCACACATGCACGCACGCAACATACACTCGACAGACAGACGAAAGAAAGATAGCCCATACGTCCTGCGCGTGAACTCAAACAACACGGACGCCCTCTGGAGAGATCTCGCAACTGACGCTATTGAATAACTCTATTATTCCACGAGAGCGACCGTGACGCGACCCGCAACATCGCCATGTACGTGACCTGCCGCTAGCTGGGCGCGACCAACAATGACGACAGCGAAAGTGGTCGTGTATTGATCTCTCGCGTCTCACTAACTACGCTAGGCGAACAGGTACCTGCTCCGGAAGAGGTCACGAAAAGGCCTACAGTGCTGGTCGAACAAGCCTTGATGCTGCCAAGAAACCGTGCGATATTGTTCACAATATTGACAAACTGTAACAAAAAGTATGTTCAACGGGGCAAGTCTGCATTGACTGATACAACATTCGTCTATCACCGACAAAAGAACGATCATATTTATGTTGTCGTAGTGTGCTGGTGGTGTTGATGTTGTCGTAATGTGCTGGTGGTGTTGATGTTGTCGTAATGTGCTGGTGGTGTTGATGTTGTCGTAATGTGCTGGTGGTGTTGATGTTGTAGTGTGCTGGTGGTGTTGATGTTGTCGTAATGTGCTGGTGGTGTTGATGTTGTCGTAATGTGCTGGTGGTGTTGATGTTGTCGTAATGTGCTGGTGGTGTTGATGTTGTCGTAATGTGCTGGTGGTGTCGATTTTATTATAACGTGGAGTACATTGTGACAACATCAACACCACTAGCACAAATGCACGCACGTCATCCAACAACACACACGAAGTGTCACTTCGAATGTTGTGCATAAAAATACGCAATTGAGTCGATTTAAGTGATTTTAACTGCCCATTGTGAAGGTAGGCACGTTTGCGACATGATCTGTAGCTGGAGTTTTTGTTTTGACAAGACTTGTTCAGAATATCAATAACATGATGGAGGTGGCTGTAATTTTTTTTTCTTCAGAATTTGTGATGGTCCAGTTTCCTTATAACCAGATAAACGTTGACCACCGGTGGGAAAATGCACTGTGGTCTGTGTCCAGATAAGTATCTTGCTATTTACGTGATCATGATTAAGCAGATTTCGAGCAGTAATTGCCGGTTTAATACCTCCCCGAGGAGCAAACCGTTGTGGCAGAAGTGAAAAACAAAGGTCTATGGATATTTCCATGTACACACACTTATTTTATTTTAGTTTAAACCGGCCGAGTTACCCGGCGTTGGTAGGGACAAACATGGAATTACTGCAATGACTCAGTGCACTACCCAGTCAAATGTGGTAGAAACTGACGGAGATTCGAGGGAACATACAGACTCACTACTTTATTATATAGACGTGGTAAGTGTGCTTGATCCCAGATCTGTTTGTCATGTTTGAGGTGGCTGAGTGGGCGGGCCGCAAGTTGTTTCCGTTGTCCGGGGTTGGTGGAGCACACATCCAGCAAGGAGTCGATCCCACGGGTAGTGCTTCTGACCGACCACTCGGCGTCGCTCATCCACGGACGATTACACAAGATGTTTCGCTGTTGTCGCAGCGGGGCAACGTCGTATCCATTCAAAGCTCCCTCGTCAATTCAGTTAGCCTACCGTGAACTGAATGCGTTGATACCCAGTGCGTGTGTTGTTTAGGCAATGTGTGCAATCTGTTTAATAAAATAGCACTCGTGTTAAAATTATCGATAGAACGAACTTTGGTCGCTGGACCGGGTAACGCCCAAATACTGAATAGCCGTATGTTATAGCACATATAGAACCGGATAATTTTATCTCTTTTGTGCCGAATTTTAACAGGATCCAGCCAAAAATAATTTAATGGTTTGCCTAAATAACAAAGCTGTACATATGAGCTAGCTTGTCGTGGTGCATACAATTTTGACTGGTTCCATTTTTTCCACATATTTCTTTGTGTCTCTGTCTCTTTCTCTGTGTGTATGTCTGTCTGTCCGTCTGCCTGCCTGTCTCCCCCTTACTCTGTATGTATTTCACTCTGCCTCCCTCTCCCCTCCCTCCCTCCCAAACATACTGCGCTCAAGACGCCTTGTCCGGTGAAATACAGGAGCAAAGAGGATGGATAGAAGGAGGATAAATGCCTGAGGGAAGATATTGGGATGAAGTTCAGCCTGATGGACAGAATAGTAAGAGTTCGGATGATGTGGGCAGGTCACGTGGTGCGGATGGAGGACGGCCATCTACCAAAAAGAGCAGAGGCAGGGAAACAACGAGCCGCAGGAAGAGGGGTCAGACCACAACTAATATGAGAATACTGCCTTAAGAGGGATGTGAGAAATGCGGAGGAGAATGAAAACTGGGCGCAAATGCTGCCAATAAGGAGCAGTTAAAAATTACAACAGCCGAAGCAGCAGCCGAAGCAGCAGCCGAAGCAGCAGCAGCAGCAGCAGCAGCAGCAGCAGCGTGTGAGAACCAGTCAGAGTCACCAGTTTTATATAATAATCAGTTTATTCAGTTGCAATGGTACAAGGACGTCTAGCTAATTAAGACTTGTACTGACATGTACATTTCGTGATCCTGGAAACCATGTTGGGCTTACAGCGGGACTTCCTGTACAACACATATAGCAGGGCCTCCTGTACAACACTTATAGCGGGACCTCCTGTACAACACTTATAGCGGAACTTCCTGTACAACACTTATAGCGGGACCTCCTGTACAACACTTATAGCGTGACCTCCTGTACAACACTTATAGCGTGACCTCCTGTACAACACTTACAGCGGGACCTCCTGTACAACACTTACAACGGGACCTCCTGTACAACACTTATAGCGTGACCTCCTGTACTACACTTATAGCGGGACCACCTGTACAACACTTACAGCGGGACCTCCTGTGCAACACTTATAGCAGGACCTCCTGTGCAACGCTTACAGCGGGACCTCCTGTACAACACTTACAGCAGGACCTCTTGTACAACACTTATAGCATGACCTCCTGTACAACACTTACAGCGGGACCTCCTGTGCAACACTTATAGCAGGACCTCCTGTGCAACGCTTACAGCGGGACCTCCTGTACAACACTTACAGCAGGACCTCTTGTACAACACTTATAGCATGACCACCTGTACAACACTTACAGCGGGACCTCCTGTGCAACACTTATAGCAGGACCTCCTGTGCAACGCTTACAGCGGGACCTCCTGTACAACACTTACAGCAGGACCTCTTGTACAACACTTATAGCATGACCTCCTGTGCAACACTTACAGCGGGACCTCCTGTACAACACTTATAGCGTGACCTCCTGTACAACAATTACAGCGGGACCTCCTGTACAACACTTACCTCATGTACAACACTTATAGCGTGACCTCCTGTACAACACTTATAGCGGGACCTCCTATACTACACTTACAGCGGGACCTCCTGTACAACACTTATAGCGGGACCTCCTGTACAACACTTATAGCGGGACCTCCTGTACAACACTTATAGCAACACTTACAGCGGGACCTCCTGTACAACACTTATAGACGGACCTCCCGTACAACAGTTATAGATGGACCTCCTGTACAACACTTAAACAAAATCTCCAATAGTAAATAATAAAACGGAAGCGGGCGGGGTCGAGAAACTAGTTTCTTATTTTACTAGGCCTAATGCCCCGTTGGCGATGGTGCCCGGTGAAAAGACGAAACGATTGTCACAACGCCAGCGACAACCTTCAGTACGCGGCTGGTGCAGTCGGCCGAGCGCGTAATTACCGTAAACAATGACCGGGGCTGTCTGGCCGGCGATCGCGTCCGGCTATGCCACGCAGCAGGATTCTTACCTTAGGTTCGCTCGACTTCATCCAGGATTTGGACACTCATATGTGAATGGCGTTGATCGCGATACATGGCAGTGTTTGCAAGAGCCTTAGTCAATGTATCGTTGCGGAATGGTTTGTGTACACCAAGCATCAAACACGGCTGAGAGCTGACTGAACGACGCGCTGCACCAACGCTGTCGATAGGCCGACCATCGGCTCTAATTGCCATTGTGCGTAAGTGGCGCCATCAACCGGATAGTGTAGAATAACTCAAAGGAAACAGGAATTATCCATGTACGGTGTTTGTTTAACAATGCGTCTGTCAATTGATTACACCATGAGCTATAGGCAGTATTTTATGTAACAATTTACCGAAAGCTTTCTGAACGTCTAAAAAGCAATACCTACTGGCGACCTTTCATCTACACACTTCTAAAGATATTTATTTTGGCGAAACACGACCTAGCTTGTAGGAACCCATGGACATAGTAATTAAATGTTATATTTAACAAAGCAGTCCATTGTCTCTAACAAACGAATTAACTTGCACACCACTATTAGTACTCTCAGTGTAATTTCCTAATTTGTTTCTCAAAGCCTTTTAAATAAGGGTGAGGTGTAGGTTACTTTTAAATAAGGGTGAGGTGTAGGCTACTTTTAAATAAGGGTGAGGTGTAGGTTACTTTTAAATAAGGGTGAGGTGTAGGTTACTTTTAAATAAGGGTGAGGTGTAGGTTACTTTTAAATAAGGGTGAGGTGTAGGTTACTTTTAAATAAGGGTGAGGTGTAGGTTACTTTTAAATAAGGGTGAGGTGTAGGTTACTTTCAACTGTAAGTGACAAGTTCGTCTTTTTGTGTCCTTCACACTACGTGTTGCAATTTTCTGGCCTTTGCCTGTGTCAGGTCCGTGGTGGCGGCAATGTCTTCCAGTGTGCACGGATCGCCCAGTAGTCAGCAGGTGGGAGGGGGGGCGCTATGTGTGGAGTTCCACACAATCGTAATTCGCTGGTTGCGTCTTAGTTTGGCCAACCCCAGTATGCACACGCTTAAGTCGCCAGAGCCATGGTTGGTAAAACCCTGCTGGTTGGGATTCAGCTGGTCGCATCCTTTTTTGGCGACTGCAGGTGTATCACAAGTGTATCACAATGCACCAAAACATGCCGACATTAACGAACATTCCTACACACTTGAATGGATAAAGCAATGGATAACCGAAAGTCACTATTCTGGTGCTGATTGACCTATCGGCTGCATTTGGCACTGTCGACCACAAAGTACTGTTGCGTAGGCTGTCACAGGATGTGGGTGTGGCCCAACTTTCACTAAAATGGTTCACATCATACATAAGTCATCATCAGTCCGTTCACATACATGATGCATCATCGTCTGTCCGTCCCCTTGCATATGGTGCCCCCCCCAAGGCTCGGTGCTCAGCAGCTGTTTTCTATATACACAGCACCTGTTGCCAAGATCATCAGCAAGTACAATCTCATGTTCCATCTCTGTGCAGATGACACCCAAATTCACCCCCCAGTGAAGCCTCTCCAGATGGACGTCGCCGCGGCTGTCGAGTGTATCGAGGGGCGTGTGGCAGAAAGCAGGGCGTGGATGAGCTCCAATTTCCGGAAACTGGATGATGACAAAACGGAGGTCATTAGCTTCGGTTCTGCGCAGCAGCTGAAGAAAATCGAGGTACATGCAGTACACATCGGCGATAGTTTGATCGCGGTGTCTCGTAATGTGTGGAATCTTGGTGTACAGTTCGACGAGACCAGGACAATGGAGTCGCATATTACGACGGTTTGCAAATATGGTATCTACCATCTACGCACTAAGGATTAGGCGCTATCTAACCCCTAGTGCAAAACAGCAAATTGTGCACGCATCTGTGACAAGCAGACTGGACGTTGGCAATGCGTTGCTGTACCGACTCCCATTCAAACACATCCAACGACTCCAAAGAGCGCAGAACTGGGCGGCCCGCCTCGTGGTTGGTGCCACGAAGTTCTGCCGCGCGACACCGCTACTGAGAGAGCAGCACTGGCTGCCGATAGCAGTGCGAGTTGAATTCAAGATGCTGCTCCTCGTACACAGAGCACTCAATGGGCGTGCACCGGACTACGCCGCCAACTTCCAGTGATAGAAGGGGTGAGAAAGAGAGCGAGGGTGTTTGTGGGGGAGTCAATAGTTAGGAAGACCGACAGAGTTGTAAACAAGACAGATGACGTGGTAGTTTGCTTGCCTGGGGCCAAAATAGAGGCGATAACTGAGAGGGTAGAAAACATCGTGGGTTCGGGCAAGGGTGGATCTGTTTTAGTACACGTAGGGACAACTGCCATAGTTAGGAAATACAGGAATTTGGTCAGAACACTAAAGCAGACGCGGTTTAGCAGGTAATACTGTCAGGGATCCTGCTAGTAATAGGAAGGAGGGGTCATAGATATCGAAATTGCCGGGGGATGGCAATTAACATGCTAGTCGAGAAGCTATGTAGGGAAGAGGAAGTGGGTTTTTTGTGGGGAAGTTTTGTTGGAAGGGCTGATATGTACATGAAGGACGGGCTTCATCTAAGTGGAAAGGGGGCAGCAGTATTTGCGGATGGACTCACAACAGCAGTAGACAGTGGCATGGGTAACATAACGAATATTTTTGGTAGTCAACACTATTTAAACTAGAAGCTCAGGGGGGGTACTTAGAGATGCCTCAAGCAGGACAAGAGGCCACTAGTACAGATAAACCAATAACAAAATGTCCGAAAAACATGTCTGAAGTAGGTTATATATGCGAATATATAAAAACGAATTAAACATTATGGTAGAAGATATTGACCCTCACATAATTGATATTACTGAATCATGGGCCAACACAGACACAACAGATGCTGAATTAGGATTGACAGGATACGTAATGTTTAGGAGAGATCGAATAGGAAGAAGGGGAGGGGGAGTTATTTTATATGTTAAAGAATCTATTCAGGCTTATGAAATAAAATTAGAAAGGGGAGCAAATTACGATGAAGCTGCTTGGTGCAAAATAGTTTCAGGAAATTCTAAATTAACTATTGGATTAATTTACCGAAGTCCAAACATAAACGAAGAGGATAACACAAAAATACAAAATGCTATAAAGGAAGTTAGTTAAGGGGAATGTATCATAATGGGAGATTTTAACCATGGACATATACAATGGAAATCTCTAGAGAGTACAGGGGGTGAGGACCAACAATTTCTATTTTTAATTCAGGAGAGCTTCCTTACTCAGCACGTGCTAGAACCAACCAGGGGAGAAAATGTATTAGATAAAGTTTTATCATCACAAACAAAAATTAGTGGACAATGTAAAAATACATGAACCATTGGGTAACAATGACCACAATCAAATACATTTTAACATCAAAGTAAAATCAGAAAGTAAAAAGAAAAAAACGTATAGGAGAAACTTCAAAAAAGGTAACTATAAAGATACAAGAAAATACTTAGCAACGCTAGATTGGAATAACATGCTGATGGATAAGACCGCAATTGAATGTTGGAATATTCTAAAATATGAAATTGAGAGTATCATCGATAAATGTGTTCCCTTGAAAAAAACAAGGAAAACTTTCTAGAAAGAAACACTTGTCAAAGGAAGCTATTAGAAAAATAGTGTTTAAGCAAACTATGTGGAGGGTTTATAGGCGTACCAGAAAGGATGAAGACTATGCAAATTACAAAGAGGCACTTAACGTAGCTACAACTGAAATTAGAAAATCTAAAAGAACATGCAAAAAAAAATTGGCAGGTAATATAAAAAATAACAGCAAGAGTTTCTATGCTTATGTAAGGAGTAAACAGAAAGTTTCAGATAAGGTCGGATCACTGGAAAACAACAGGGGAAACCTAATTTCAGACGGGTTTCAAATGGCAGAGGTCCTGAATGAGTATTTCAGCTCAGTATTTGCCACAGAAGATATCAGCTCACTTCCAGTTCAATTTACTAAATTTGAGGACAATATATCAGAACATTTAGGGCAGTTATTTGTAACTCCTGTAATGATAGGAAAAAAAATTAAGAAGATGAAAGATAATAAATCACCTGGAGTTGATGGGATACCACCAAAACTGCTTAACGAAATTAAATTGTTGAGCAAATTAGTACACCACTTGAATTTTTTTTTAACTTGTCATTAGAAGAAGGAATAGTTCCTTCAGAATGGAAAGAAGCAAACATTACGCCACTATTTAAGAAGGGATCGAGGAACAAGCCAGAAAATTACAGACCAGTGAGTTTAACATCAGTTGTATGTAACTTACTCGAATAATTAGAGACCACATGGTGGAATTCCTTGTAAAACATAATTTAATAAATACATCTCAACATGGGTTCCTAAAAGAAAGGTCATGTCTAACCAATCTCTTATGTTTTTTGAAGAAATTACAAAGTGGGTAGATGACGTGTCACCAGTGGATGTTATCTAGTTAGATTTTCAGAAAGTTTTCAATAAAGTGCCACACCAAAGATTGTTACGTAAACTAAAATCCCGTGGTAATGATGTAATCAACTTGATAGAAAAGTGGCTTACACACAGAAGACAGAGAGTAATAGTAGATGGTGAGATTTCTAACTGGAAATCGATTTTAAGTGGGGTACCGAGGGATCAGTATTAGGACCTATACTGTTTTTAATATATATAAGTGATTTAGAAGATGACATATCTAGCAAAGTACTCAAATTTGCAGATGAAACAAAAGTATTCAGAAAGGTTACTAATGATACAGATAAACAAAGTTTACAGGATGATCTAGATAAATTAGTTAAATGGTCAGAAAAATGGCAAATGTTATTAAATTTTGGGAAGTGTAAATGTATACACATAGGACATGGAAACATGGACGAAGAATTTAAAATGGGGGATGCTGTACTAGGTAGAACCACACAAGAAAAGGACTGAGGAGTAACATTTAGTGCTGACATGAAAGTTTCAGAGCAATGTGGGATTGCTGCTTCAAAAGGAAATCAAATTCTAGGGGTAATTTGGAGAACTATCGTGTATAAGGGGAAACAGCTAATTGTACCCCTGTACAAAGCAATAGTTAGACCACATTTGGAATATTGTATTCAAGCATGGGGGCCATATCGTAAAAAAGGACATAGACAAGCTAGAAAGAATACAACGAAGAGCAACTAAAATGATTCCAGAATTGAGAGATCTTAGTTACGAAAGCCGCTTATTACAATGTGGTTTGACAATATTATAGACCAGGAGACTAAGAGGAGACCAAATAGAAGTGTTTAAAATAGTGAATGGTTATGAGGATGTTGACAGGAATATGTTCTTCAAACTTAAAGAAGTAGAAAGCAGTAGAACCAGAGGACACAAAGCAGGATTAGTTAAGGAGCAGTGTAGGTTGGACATGAGAAAGTACTCTTTCTCACAGAGGGTGATAAATGAATGGAACAAACTGCCAAATGATTGTGTTAATGCTAGTAATGTGAATATGTTTAAAAATAGAATTGACAGATATCTGATAAGGGCGGGCTACACATAGATGAGAAAATTGTTGGACTCTCGATAAGCCAATGGCTTCCTTGTTCACTTACCATCTGGAAGTTGTTGTTTGGGATGGCAATCTTGTTAAATCTTGTTAAATCTTGTTAAACGTCGACGTCTGCCACCCAGATCGTTGAGCTCGAGTGATCTGCTTTGTATCCTGAGAGCTAAACGGATTTGGGGAGACCGATCCTTCGGCATCACAGACATTATGGAACCTGTTGCTACAACATCTGACATTAACAGGGCTTTCAGAAGATGCTTTAAAGCGCAGTTAAAGACACATTTTTAGATACATTATTTTGTACGGCACCATGAGCAACGACTGTTGGAGTGGTGCCTTATAAATTTGACGATTGATTGATTGATTGAATGAGCAGTCAACCATGACAACACGACTTGTGTAACACTGATGGTTAATCATGTTCTGGTTCAAGATTCAGGGTACGTATCAGGTATCAGAGACGAAACAAACACACTATTAGCCTAAGATTGTATGTAACCTAAAAAAATACTGACACAAGACAACATGTTGTAGTAGATGCGGAGGTTTCAAAACTAATTAAACTGGAAATAAGTTTTGAGTGGGGCACCACAAGGATCAGTATTAGGACTTTTATTATTCTTAATAAAATTATATCAATGACATAGATATAACAAGCAACGTACTGACATTTGTCACAAACGTGTTTAGAAAGATTAACACTGATGGTGATAAACAACATTTACAAAACGATCTAGACAAACTGGTTCAATGGTCTGAAAAATGGTTGGTCTTATTCAAAATTGGGAAATGTAAAGGACAGGAACCGTAATCTAAAAGTATTTATGCGTAACAATAGGTTATGATATGAAAGTTTCAGAGCAGTGTGGTATTGCAGCTTCATAAGGTAATCAAATTTTTGGTTGATTAGAAGAAGTATAACACATAAGGAAAAAGAGCTAATGATTATGTATAGTGCCACATCCAATCCAGTTCACAGCATTTTACCGAGAATCTGTTTACAATAGCACATTGTGGTAAAACAATACTTGTAACATAATAAATAATATTACATGTGCTATTTAATTTTAATAATGATTAAGATGGACTTTGGCCATATGAAATGTTATTAAAATAGCAGCGTATCGACCAGACCAGTTGGAATTATTCCTACATAGGCCTATTACCGACTAACATGATAAAACAAGAAAGGCACTGACATTTTGGACGACACAAATATTTAGAAATGTGAAGAGATGGAGCAGTGAAACAGGTGTGCTTGCTTCGTGCTTGGTGTGGTACTCCCTTTACAGCTTGATGTGGTACTCTCTTTACAGCTTGATGTGGTACTCTCTTTACAGCTTGGTGTGGTACTCCCTTTACAGCTTGATGTGGTACTCCCTTTACAGTTTGGTATGGTACACCCATTACAGCTTTATGTGGTACTCCTTTTACAGCTTGATATGGTACTCCCTTTACAGCTTGATGATGTGCTCCCTTTACAGCTTGGTATGGTACTCCCATTACAGCTTGATGTGGTACTCCCTTTACAGCTTGATGTGGTACTCCCTTTACAGCTTGATGATGTGCTCCATTTACAGCTTGGTATGGTACTCCCATTACATATTGATGTGGTACTCCCTTTACAGCTTGGTATGGTACTCCCTTTACAACTTGATGTGGTACTCCCTTTACAGCTTGATGTGGTACTCCCTTTACAGCTTGATATGGTACTCCCTTTACAGCTTGATGATGTACTCCCTTTACAGCTTGGTATGGTACTCCCATTACAGCTTGATGTTGTACTCCCTTTACAGCTTGGTGTGGTACTCCATTTACAGCTGGATGTGGTACTCCCTTTATAGCTTGATGTGGTACTCCCTTTACAGCTTGGTGTGGTACTCCCATTACAGCTTGATGTGGTTCTCCATTTACAGCTTGGTGTGGTGCTCCCTGTACAGCTTGATGTGGTACTCCCTTTACAGCTTGGTATGGTACTCCCATTACAGCTTGATGTGGTACTCCCTTTACAGCTTGTTGTGGTACTCCCTTTACAGCTTGTTGTGGTACTCCCTTTACAGCTTGTTGTGGTCCTCCCTTTACAGCTTGATGTGGTACTCCCATGATAGCTTGGTGTGGTACTCCCATTACAGCTTGATGTGGTACTCCCTTTACAGCTTGATGTGGTACTCCCATTACAGCTTGATGTAGTACTCCCTTTACAGCGGATCACATCTAAACTTGGATAACTAACTATCAATGTTTCGTTCCGCAACGCACAAATATTGTTTGTCGCCGTTGATGAATTAAGACCAATGTAGGTTTCCACTGTGTTTGAAAAAACCTAATGTTTAGACGCATGTGCGAAGGATAGGTTGTCAGAGTTTTGTATGAGAAAGTAGAAGAAGCTTTCCCCACGATTGTAACGAATGTTGAAGTATTTGTTTTATTTTACGTGTTACCGTAGTTGTTGCGCGCAAAATGGCGGCGTGGCTTTGAAGGATGACGCGAGGCTGACGTCACCATCCGAATCGCCGTCGCTTCCGTTTCCGCAGACACGCTGAACACCAAGAAGCAGAGCGGAAGATCAACGAGATGGCATACCTCTCCTGGTTACCGTACGACCGTGCAATCTTGACCATCGCCATGGTGCTTTCGTTGACCATTCACCAAGTGGCAACACTGGACTATCTACCGGCTTTGAATCTCGTGATTGACTCTCCAGAATGGTGCGGAACGCACATATACGGACGTAATGGATACGTATACTCACATCAAAAGGCGAGAGAGTTGGCGAGAGGGGACATGAGTTTGAGATTGGAAGCGAAAGAAAACCACTATGCCATCGATGTCAATTGTTCTCTGACGATACAGGCGGGACTAGGTGAGTTGGCCGTAATAAGCCACTTGCAAGTAATTTGCTTTAATTAACTGGGCGCAGAATGCGTATTAAAAAAATATTTAGTAAAAGTGCACATATTTCCACACAACCCAATATTAACACGGCTTCCTGTGGTAGAGAGGTCACACGTATGCCGACTTTAACCAGTAACATGAAATAAATCAGTACATTGTCTAAATGTGTGTTATTGCATGCATGCATGCATGCATGCATGCATGCATGCATGCATACATACATACATACATACACACACACATACATACATACACACATACATACATACATACATACATACATACATACATACATACATACATACATACATACATAGGATAACATATTAGGTAAACATGGTTAGTAAAAGTAATAACAGTTATACATACATGACCGTAGTCCGTACAATATAACCATACTGCAATTACAGACACAAGTTAGTGCAGTTTAAACATGCGATTACATGCTCTACTACTACTATTATTATTATTATTATTATTAAATTGCTGTAACTTGGGTAGTAAGAATCAATTCTTAAGATATTCAACTAAATAAAGACGCGCATGCACGCACGCACGCACGCACGCACGCACGCACGCACGCACGCACGCACGCAATAACGCACACACACACACACGCACGCACGCACGCACGCACGCACACACACACGATCAAAACGACCAAACTGTGCACCTTCCACTCATCAGAATCGAGATTGCTACTTCAGTTTCCACGAAGAATTGATCTAGAGTGCGCGACGGACGGAACAACATGTGACTGTCTGTATATATTTGACGGAGCCTCGCGTCGCGATCCGCTGCTGGTGACCGTGTGCGGCTACTGGGAAGGTAAACATGTTATATTATCGCTCTGTACTGTCGTGTCAGATCGCCACTGATATTGCTTATTGCAAGAGCAGTCAACATCATTCTTGCGAAATATGTCTTTCTAAGTTACTGATCTCAGTGTGTGATTAAAACACGGCACTAGGACTACATTAGCTATTTTGTAAATAAAAAACGTAAATATTGTAGACCAACATTATTTATGTCAGGTTTCTACTTGGACGTGCAGCAGAAGATCTGCCACCGATTGAATCGACGCAGTCAACGATCTTCCTCCTCTTTGTCGCGGATGGAGATTGCAAAAACGGGGAGGGTTTCATGGTGCAGTTCAGCGCCTTCCGAATCATTCCCCGTCGCCTGTCCGGCCAGGGGAAACCACACTGCCACCAGCGGAAAGAGTTCACGTGCGACACCTACCGGTAAGTTGAGTCGCTATTGACATGCAATTCTCAACGACTGTGTGTGCGTGTGCGTGTGCGTGTGCGTGTGCGTGTGCGTGTGCGTGTGCGTGTGCGTGTGCGTGTGCGTGTGCGTGTGCGTGTGCGTGTGCGTGTGCGTGTGCGTGTGCGTGTGCGTGTGCGTGTGCGTGTGCGTGTGCGCGTGCGCGTGCGCGTGCGCGTGCGCGTGCGCGTGCGCGTGCGCGTGTGTGCTTGTGGTGTGTGTGTGTGTGTGTGTGTGTGTGTGTGTGTGTGTGCGCGCGCGCGTGCGTGCGTGCGTGCGTGCGTGCGTGCGTGCGTGCGTGCGTGCGTGCGTGCGTGCGTGCGTGTGGATGAATGCATTTATGTATGTATATGCATATTTATATACGTACTTACACATGTATGGAATTAAACGGAATACTGCACTCTCAGGTGCCTCCCAATGTCGTTTCTCTGCGACAACGTTACCCAATGCATTGATCGGACGGACGAAACTATGGTAAGTTAAGTATTTACAATTTTACTCTTCAACTATGCCGCCAAAAGTTAAACATTCCTATTTTTATTTTACGATGTTCGCTACGCCTAATCTCGACAGATTACGTTTGATATTCGACACGTATACCACGCTAGGATCCGATCGTAAGGATTACGTTTGATATTCGACACGTATAACATGCAAGGATCCGGTCGTAAGGATTACATTTGATATTCGACACGTATAACACGCAAGGATCCGGTCGTAACGATTACGTTTGATATTCGACACATATAACATGCAAGGATCCGGTCGTAAGGATTACATTTGATATTCGACACGTATAACACGCAATGATCCGGTCGTAAGGATTACGTTTGATATTCGACACATATAACATGCAAGGATCCGGTCGTAAGGATTACGTTTGATATTCGACGCGTATAACACGTAAGGATCCGGTCGAGCAATAATCATCATTGCAAATAATGCAGCCTCTTCGAAAATTGTGTTCATCGTCGTGTTTATTTCATCAAAGAAAAATAAGAAAAACACAATTTTTATTTGCAACCCGGGTGCAATGCATAGGAAGATAACGACAATTATCTAAACGATCGTATTCTAAGGATCACTAGGCTGTTACTTTCACCAAGTACTCATATATGCATTCATTTATTCTTTCATTATTTCAATGTTCACAATGTACTTATATATGCAAATGTTTTCGTTATTTTCAGCCGGGATGTCCACGAGATGCGGATGTGTACTGGTTACTGCAACAACTGAGGAACAACGAGGAACTAATGGCTGCGCTGTTGGTAGTGCCAATACTCGTTTCATTTCTCGTCGTCCTCTCTGTCTGTTGCTGTTTCGTGAGATGTCTACACAGACGACAGATAAATCGCGTGCACCACATATAGGCTTCAGTGACCGGTGCCGTGCCCGGAGTCAAGTACTGAAGCTTTCTGCCAAATGCCAATATGACAGCGTCTCCATGCACAATGCCCACGTGACGTCACGAGAACTAGCATCCGCTGCATTTCAGGCAGAAAATGTGTTTTCTTTGATGTGAACCAAACTCCCCACCAGGGGCGCCATTCGCCATTTCACCACTGCCACAATTTACATTTTCGGCACATCTTTGTTTCGTTTGATTCCTTCTGAATTGTTGTCAAGATATTTCAAAATTTCAGTTTCATACAATTGTTGATAGTGTTTTGATTGAAAATGTGTATAGTACAAAATTAACGTTCCTTTTTGTTTGGAACTATGTTACGTATACTCAAGTGCACAGTTGCAATGACGTAACGCGTCGTAACCAACAACCGCATTGCCAAGCGGTCGTTTGTACCACTCCGCAACTGTTCATTTTGAATTTATAATCTAATTGCGGCAGTGATGTACGACAAGTGGCGCCACTTGCGGGGAGCGTGGATGAGCGCAAGTTGTTGTAGTCACGCCTGGCTTTGAAATCGTGAACCAACTAGTCGTGCCTGCATCACGTGTAACAGCCAAAGAGCATACGCAGGCGGCGTTATTCCTAGCCTTCGGTACCCAGGCTTCGATATGTGGCGCCACCGTTTGTCGCACATAGCAGAGCATGGATTCAACGTGTAGGTGTCGTTGTAACGGAAATTGTGTATGCACCCAGATTCTGTGTGCATACGTAATTAGATTAATTAGGCTTTCATCCGGGGATTTGGGTAACTCATCAAATAAAAGTGAACTTTTGTCAGTTCATGCGAAGGATTTCGAATCAACTTTACACTTTGATATATTTACACAACTGTCACACTGAAAAGTTAAATCATGCAAAATAATCTTATAGTGTTGATAATAATAATGACGCTGATTGGTTGCTGGCGATTCACGTTAGCGAGCGAGATTTCAATAAGTGAGACTACGCTAGTCCGTGAACAGTTTTCACTGATTACGCACAACATCATTTCCCCCATTTCATATTAATTTGGCCGTTGGCGACAAAGGGCGGTACAGTTGAATGTCGGCGAACAAAGCCACAACTACCTATAGTCTTCATTTGGAAAGTGTCGTTGTGGTATGTACGTAAGCCGATCCACGAGAGGCTTTAGCACCATAACGTAAAGCCCCGCTTGTGTAGTGTTGTTTGATTGGATGTGTACACAAACAGTTGCCTTCAGATTGGTGGAATAAAGTTTGCGGAAAATCAGCAACATTCTTTCAGGAATATTCCGCCATAATGTACGACGATGTATGTAATGTACGACGATGTATGTAATGTACGACGATGTATGTAATGTACGACGATGTATCCGGTTTAGTGTATCGGACTAACTATCAAAATAGAATAAAGGAAACATTTATCGTGTCGTTTATACATTTTAATTCGGAACCTATAGGCTAGAAATCGATTCACCCGCACTGATACCAGTATGTTTTCGCAGATATGGCAGTTGTGAATTTTACAAATCGCTCAATGCTTAAATTTGTAACAACAATGTGAAAACACCAGTTATCTGCCATCTACACACGGGACACACTATTCACTTTGGGATGGATCTATGCCATCACAGTAAGCAGGGCTGCTATAGCAGCCAAATAGCATTTGCCAGTGCTGGATTAACACTGTGGGTGGCATGGTGCCAACTTGCGGATTAACACTGTGGGTGGCATGGTGCCAACTTGTGGATTAACACTGTGGGCGGCATGGTGCCAACTTGTGGATTAACACTGTGGGTGGCATGGTGCCAACTTGTGCATTAACACTGTGGGCGGCATGATGCCAACTTGTGGATTAACACTGTGGGTGGCATGGTGCCAACTTGTGGATTAACACTGTGGGCAGCATGGTGCCAACTTGTGGATTAACACTGTGGGTGGCATGGTGCCAACGTTTTATGGGGACCCTTGTCAAGTGTGTGAAAGTGGAAGATCTAGAGGCGTTTTATTGACTATGGTGGTAACCCCGTTTTTTAAGGTTTTTTGAAATTGGTATGAGCATAGACATTCACATGTTGTCGACGATGGCGGCATACAAACATATACAAACATATACCAACATATACAAACATATACACAAGAACATGCAGCGTATGATGACACACAAGAAAAAACAACATACAATGACAAGCAAAAATAGCAGCATATCAGAAAATAATGCTTGAAAATACAACGCAAAAAAGAGTGACCGAACAAGCTCTCCTGGGAAAACAAAGGGTGACATCCAAATACGAAAAGCGTGGAAAGACTCTAAGCGGCTAATCATGTAAATTATGATTGATTTTGTGGGGAACCCTTTTATGAGTGGGGATGGGTGGGGGTGGGTGGGTAGGGGTGATTGGGGGTGATGCGAGTGTGCCACTTGTACATGGTTAATCCGCCACTGGCATTTCCATTAAATCCCAGTCCTAACACGCCTTCCATTTTGATGGGGCTGCAGGTGAATATATTTTCTCCGGGATAGAATTTGGGGGTTTAATCACAGTTAGAAAGATATAGTGCCTTTGTCTAGCGTTTGCTCGTTTAAATTGGTCACAACATAGATTGCTGTTTGAAACAATCTGCAGCAGTAGATTTTTTATTCATTAGAATGCATAGTTACGGTGGCATGTATTTTTCCATGAACGGAAAACAATGTGTGCTTCTTGACAAAACCATGCACACTTTTCCGAATCCAGTATTCACTTCTACCATTGCTAATGCAAGTTTGTGTTCATGAAACTGTTAGGAACATAATGCATTTTAATCGTTAAGGACCGATTTTGGACTTTACCATAATAAATAACTGTATGTTAAAACATGGTTTCTACCACTGAAAGTGCCTCCTTGGGTAGTAGACACGGCAGTAATCTGCCATTTGATGGAAAATATTTCCTTCTTTTCCCTTTGAAATGGCCTTTTTATGACCTTTCCCCTAGTGACGTTTGCTAAAAGGCCCAGATCAAAACTTCTATATCAAAAGTACATTGGAAACATATCTTGGCTGGCGGACCTCACAGTTTTACAGTGAAATATACAATTTTTATTTTTTTTGGGAGGGGGGTTCCTTCGACCACCAGCACCATATGTAACTAGGTGAGGTAAACATGGTATTTGGAAGAAGGAAAGAAAGAATTAGTATTGGAATAATAAGACGGTGCTCCAACACACGACGTTCGTCGGCGTGACGTCATAAACGTGCAGTGACGTCATTAACGGACGGACCACTGAGTTGCCGTGCACGCGAAGGGTACTGTGATTCTGGGAGAGAGAGCGGCGCCAAGCTCTGCCCAGCGCCTTCACCGCTGACATCATGTCAGGTTGTCATCGGTGTGGTTGCTCCGTAGTCTTGCTCTTCGCGGCATCGGTCGTTTTCGCCGCAAAAGATGTCGCCTACGAGAGCATGCCACCTGATATGAATCTCTTTTCGCACCTGGTGATCGGCGCGTCGTTCAACTGCAATGGTCGTGTACTGCGACGCAATGGCTATCTGTACTCGCATCGCAGCGCCTTCGAGCGCCTTGTCGAAGGCGAAGACTTGGAGAGAAAGGGTCTCCACTATCCCGACGACATCAATTGCACGCTGAACTTGTGCTCCGGGATGAGTGAGTGATATGTTTGTTGGGTTAAATCCGTATTTTTAAATTGAAGCTCTGTATAAACCTGTACATTCATTGGTTAATCGACCAACATTATTTAAATGTAATTTTAGTGTCGTTACCTGTGACGCTTCGAAACATACATACATCAAACGAAATCGGCTAGGTTTCGACGGAAATCTATGTACAGTGTATATATGTCCGAGCTATCTGCTTACATGAACAGTATTGTTATTTGATTTTATACGTTTGTGGTGAAAAAAAGAGTATTTTATCAAGGCTGACGTTCCTGTAAATTTGAAACAAATTCGTATACGGGATAGGTCTGTATTCACCTCCAAAATCCCTTGGTTTCGTATTTCATCAAATGTGATTAGAATATCAACGTGCTACGCTATCTACCATATGCGTATTGCATTTGGGATTTTTTTATTTCGTTATCTTTTACCATTTTTATGTAACTGTGTGTTTGTGCGTGCGTGCGTGCCCTAGTACGTGCGTGCGTGCTTGCGCGTGTTAATGTCTCAATGTAGCAATTACGCTTTTGTTGGTTTAATTTCCCGTTTGAATTGCGCGCATCTCTCAGGAAGTCGACTAGAAACAAATAAATCATTAAATGGTCTTTGTCCGTGAACTGCAACACATGAACAGCGCGTACCACCCACTGTTCCAGACTCACGGATACTGATTCAGTTCCCGAGGCGGATCGTGCTGACGTGCTCCTCTGACAAGTCGACGTGTGACTGTCTAAACGTGTATGACGGCCCGTCGACAAGCTCGCCCCTGCTCAAGTCCTTCTGCCGCGTCTACGAACGTATGTCGAGAGACTCGCGTATCTAACGCAAGCTCCAGGCCAGGTTTAGGATAGTTGGAACATTATTAAAAATGCAATAAATACACATACTAAACACGTTCGTGTATATAATCACTATTACACGTATATCACTTAGTTACTTGACAATAATCGTGCATAAATATAAAATTATGACGTTTTGTGATGAAAACCGTAACATCACGTAACGTGCGCGGGTTGAGTTACAAAATTATCGCCCAATAGTCATAATAAACGTACTGCTAATCAATTATTTGGACTATATTACTTCTACATATTGAGGCCACTGTGCAGGCGGTAGATCACGGAAAACACATGTTAAACGCTTAGTGCGTGTCTGTTTTATATCTGAAGTTATAGCTTCCGACACCCATATGCGTCGGACGGGCACAATTTAACCAGATTTAACAAGATTGCCACCAAAGGCAAATGCCCAGATAGCAAGTGGAAAAGGAAGCCATTGAATTATCGAGAGTCCAACAATTTTTCATGTACGTGTAACCAGCCCTCCTGAGATATGTGTCAACCTTCTTTTTAAACATATTCACGCTGCTAACAGGTACACAATCCGTTGACAATTTGTTCCATTCATTTATTGTCCTCCGTGACGACGCGTTTTTTGCATGGGGTGGACCGCCGCCTCGTTGTAGTATGAGGCAGCAACGAACCCTAGTCTGCACTCATGGCAATTCATACCCGAGCATTTCGCACCCTATAGGGCTAGACATTTCACCAAGGGTACAAATCGTGTCTTGTACGAATCATCTACGAAACGTACTCCGGTCTGAATCGTCTTTGGTTCGAAACGTCTCGGGTAGGAACTGTCTGGAGGAGAATAGTTGTGTTAGCTACGGACGATTTAGGGTTACAATACCAACAATGCTAGTCTTATGCTCAAACTCCCCGCGCACCCAAGATATTGCGGGCCTAACCCAGTTTTCTGACGCGTATGCAGATACATCATCATCGTCGTCGTCGTCGTCGTCGTCGTCGTCGTCGTCGTCGTCGTCGTCGTCGTCGTCGTCGTCGTCGTCGTCGTCGTCGTCGTCGTCGTCATCATCATCATCATCATCATAATCGTCGTCGTCGTCGTCGTCGGCATCATCATCATCACCGTCGTCATCATCATCATTTTATTACTGTGAATATTCTGCCCACAGTTGACGAACTGAAGCCATTTGAATCGAGCGGACCAGACTTGACCTTCCATTTTAGGTTTGTCGCCGTCGTGCGTTTAACATTCATAACAATCTTATCCAACCAGAAGCTATGTTATATCAATGTTATGATTAATTAACATTAACATTAGCATAGTGATTACGGATATATACTTAAGTGCTCACTGCATCGTATTTGGCAGAATCAAATATATTGTTGGAACGGAATCAGTCGCTATTCCTGCAATATTAAATTGTTAAGTCAATCAGCATCTTAATGAAATCTAATTGCATTGGTTCGAAGTGATTATTAACCGGAGTTCCAATGTATATTATGTGGATTAACTTTAAAATGTGGATTAACTTAAACAATAATATAATAATTTGTTCGATGATTTCATCAAAGCTAAATAGCACATTTGTACATACGAGCTGCCATGTCGTAGTGGTTACTAGATGCGTTTGATTTGTCCCGAAATGATTCTAAAAAGAAACGAACAAAGAATTGAATTGAAGAAAAACCTTCAATGCCAACCATGAAGAAGCAAGCACCACGCGCAGGTTTATATCCTTGTTATAGTGCAAGAGTTTTAGGCAAAACACCATGGAACCTAAAAGTTCAATACCATAGCTGATTTTTGCACCACAGACCCGTGAATGGGTCTAGAGTAATATACTAAAAATCCCCATGAATCCACCTTCATCTTAGCCTCGATTATCCAGGCTCCGCGCTGTGGCGCCACCGTTTGTCGCACACATCTTCGCCTGGGTGTAGAGCGGGGTTCTCATTAGGACGGAAATTATGTATGCGCCCAGAAATTGTGCGTGCAGATGTACATATACATACAGTAACATTACAATGAATACAATACAGAATACAACGTTTATTCATGTACCCATTATCATCATATGTAGTGCGTAATTTTGGTGAAAAGTCAGTGTGGCATGATAATGTGCAGTAAATAGTATACAAAGATTCCAAATCAAGTAATTTCCTACAGGTGTCTATTAAACTTTGTTGCAGATTCAAAGTAGAGCTTTCTTGAATTGTATTTTGGATGTTAAGTTTACTATACGTTCAGGTTGTATGTTCCGGGTAGACACAACTCGATTGCAAAACTGTTTTTTTATCAAGCCTAAAGGGAGTTGTTTTAAGCTGAAATCTTTTTAAAATTGAAATTGTGGTATTCATAACATGGTTAATACAAGAAATGAGGTTATTTTCAGATACATTGACAGGATATTGTATACCATGACCATGTCATTATAAATGACACGGGCGGCCGTCTTCCAGTCTACACGGTTTACGTTACGTCAAAGTTATCGCTTCAGGAGCTGTACACACATTCTTCTTTCGTGCGTGTATCGATGTGGGGGGCACCAGAGACAACTATTGACATCTTCATGTCGTCGCATTCATAATTAGCTAATTACAATGTCGTCCGGGCATTTGACTAATTTACAAAATAAGAGTTAGCTTTTATCAGTTGATACGATGTAATTCGAATAAATTTTAACATTGATTATATTGACACAACTCTCCGACTGAAAAGTTAAACCAGACAAAAGAATGTCGCGTAGCATCTCGATAATGACGCTGATTGGCTGCTGGCGCTTCACGGGAACGTCTTCACAGAGTGGAGTGATGAGAATGGGTAAGAACAAGACCACGCCTCTGCTGTCAGACTCTCTTCTCGGCGGATTCACGAAGCCGAGCGAGAGTCGGATAAGCGAGACTAACTTGAGTTAATGCAGAATTCAAGATGGCATCCAAGATGGCGTCCATGATGGTGTCCAATATGGCGACAACCTTTTTATTGAATACGACTTACGCTAGAGCACACATTTTTGTGTATAAGGTAAAGTTTCCACGATGTTTTATCCAACTAACACCACGGAGACCTTCTAGAGTCACCAGAACATGCATTTATTTCATGTTTGACTCTAATTTAACATTATCTCGTTCGACACTTCCAGAACGGACAAGAACTGTCGGAACGAAGAGGGATTCCAGCTACAGTTCAGCGCCTTCAGAGGTCTCGGTGCACAAGCAGTTGCCGTGGTCGGCCATCACTTGGGCCTTCCGCAGCCTGGTTACACCAGCGACACCACCGCGAAGAACCGGTGCAACGCCGGGGAGGAGTTTGCCTGCGACGATTACAGGTGGGTGCGATTAACTTCGGCATTATATATGAAGGAAATTATGTATGCCACCAGATTCTGGGTACATGCACTGTTATATTAATTAGGCGTTCGTCCGTGGATTTGGCTAAATCATCAAATAAGATTGAACTTTTATCAGTTTGTACGATGCAATTCGAATCGACTAAACTTTGACTATATTGACACAACTGTCACACCGGAAATTAAAATAATGCGGAATAATTTCAAAGTGTAGAAGCCTTCGAAGCCAGGCGAGCCAGAGTCAGACTAACTTCGGCAGCGCACAGTCGGGTTCATTTCCGTCAAGACGGTGCCAAACATGGCCGACGTGTATGGAGTAATGTTTTGACCGAGATCGGTAAAAGTTGGCCCGTTTTCGTCGATTTAGAGGTCGACCCACTGGAAAGAAGCTAGCAGTATTATTCATAATCCTCTCACGATGTCACGCTGACTTTCGATTTATATAATGTATCGTTTTCTTTAAATTGACGGACGAATAAAAAACGTCGTTTACAGGGTCGAAAGTGAAAGTAGCAAACTACCATTGATTCACACGGTGTAGTTCAAATAATAAATAAAGAACCAGATGAAGATTGCTGTCGCTAAAGCACGAACATTCTGACGCACGCAAACGCACACGCACGTGCACACGCACGACACCGAATGCAATACTCACACCGTACACCCGCAGGAATACGTCACGCCACACGTCTTGGTCACAACATAACTCTGTCTGAGATTTTGCAGGTGTATTCCACGCACATTCATGTGTGACGATATCCACCAGTGCGTAGACGAAACAGACGAAGGAAAGGTGTGTGCAGTAGTGCGATAATACCATATACCGGGTACTCAGCGCAGAGCAGACCTGTTGTTTGTATCACCATTCTTTAAAGATCGTATTTGATGGAGTCCGTGTATATAACAAGAGCTAGGCAAACGTTTCAAAACGAATATAACGAGCCCTGTTTTATAACGCGTCCGCAAGCACGTTCACGCGCACAAACGCACGCACGCACACACACACACGCGCGCGCGTGACGCACACGGTGTAGGTCGAATAGTAGAAAGTGAAAGTAGCAAACCACCAGTGATTCACTCGGTGTAGGTTGAATAGTAGAAAGTGAAAGTAATCAACCACGCACGCAAGCTTGCACGCACGCACACACAATTGGGCAAACTCTTAATGTTTGTCAAGAAATGTCTCAGTTTTAATTGCATACAATTACGGACTGCATTGTGTACTAAAATTTGACTAGGAACACGATAACGTTCGGTTTTTTTTTTAACTATCTTACGTATATCCAATGCACACATGCTAAATGTAACAAATTATATTTAACAACGATGTCGTCCGGCCTACCAATCTTTTATACAACTCCGCCATTTTGAATTTATAAACAAGCTGTGGCAGTAGTGATATCAAAGAGAGTTTTGATGATATGGTTGTTGAGGAGTGTAGCCATGAACCCGGGAGTACAATAATGACCTGTCCGCTTCTGTTCGACGAAACGGCAGACTGGCTGCAGCCCCGAACAACAGCTGTGCAGAGTCGTGCTGGAAATTCGACCGTTCTTCGGCTACATCGTCGCCGTTACTGTCCTTGGCCTGCTCATCATCGTCTTGTCCGTCGTCGGTCTATGCTGGTGGTTCAGACTGCAAGACAAGGTGTGCAACGTCAGCGGTCAGCGAGTCGTCGTGGTAAGTGGCCGCGGACGAGTGCACCCCGCGCCGGCACACACACCCACAACGACGGTCTACGCGTCGGAACAGGAACCGACGATGCCGGTTTGTGCGCCAGTACACAAGCCCTCGCAGCCCAGCTATGCCCCGGAACGCACGCTCAACCCGTCGGGGAATATGCCGGGACAGAAGCCCAACCCGTCGGGGAATATGCCGGGACAGAAGCCCAACCCGTCGGGGAATATGCCGGGACAGAAGCCCAACCCGTCGGGGAATATGCCGGGACCCAAGCCCAACCCGTCGGGGAATATGCCGGGACAGAAGCCCACGCCATCGGAAGAGAAGCCGAAGCCAGGCGTCCCGTCGTCCAGGCAAACTTTCCCGTACGACGATTGCGTGCTCGTCTGCACGCGCCGAGTGCCGATGGAAGCGGGCAACATGCCCGGCGGAGTCATGGACCAGTGCTTGTAACGTAATCGAGTCCAGAGGCGACAGAAGCGCCGCTGTCCACTCACTTATACATAACAAACATGTAGATGTTTTGATGTTGTCGCAACGATGATTTGACCGTCGTGTCGCGGCAATAACCGACGAATAAGCCTGGTTTCAACAGCAACAACAACAATAACATTAACAACAACAACAACAACAACGACAGCAACGACAACAACAGCGACATCAACAAGTCGTTGTATTATTAATACAATATAAAATCAACTAATGTTGGTATACGAACACTAGCCGGTGAAACGCCTCTAAATACTTTAGAAAGAACAATGACTTGTGTCACTATTTAATCAAATTCGTATGACGCGAGGGGTTGTGACGTAACGAGTCGAACTATTCGTCATTATCAAAACCACTGTTTGTTGTGACAAGAACACTATAAATGTGCCATGACCGGAACATCTTAAAAAGTCTAGCGAAAATCGTACGGAAGCGGCGCCAGGTTCGTTGGCTAAACCAAGTTATTGTTAACCAGGTAACGAGTAGAGTTTTGGGGTCGATTCTTTGCAAAATGACATCTGATTGTTGCATTCGAACGGTGGCCGGTAAGCTGTGTCGCGGCGTTGGAAGACGACATGGCGAAATAACCGCATCGGTGGTTAAGCTTCGTTTACAAAGGAGACTTAGAATAAACTAACGCCAACGTGCTTGAGTTTGTGCTCGCAAGTATGATTGTTAGTTTGAAATAATAATATATATTTATCTTGTCGTTGTATATTAATTAGTCATCTGCACTTCGTTGAGCGTGTGTATGTGTGTGTGCGTAGCGGACGTCATCGAGATGCCGAAAAACCTGTTAAGCTGTCTGAAACAGTGCTGGAGCAACTCTTGCCAACGTGGCACAGATAGCTCATTTTACGTTAGCAACACGTTAAACCGATGATGGTTAAATGTCGACCGTCATGTTTTAATCACGGCCCTATCAGAAATTATTTTTAATTTATCTCGCATGAGCGCTAACCAACAAAAATTGTCTGCGTTTTATTTCGTAATAAAGAAACAAACTACAACAATTCAGTGTTGCTGTTGTTGATCTGGTAGTTATTGGCTCCATGGCTGGACACAACATAAACGAATATTGTAAAGATACCAACATATGAGGTAATCTTATTGTAATCGACCGTAGGTATGTATGTTTGTATGCTTTGCAACTCCTCTTAGACGCTTTGCATCTCGGGCTCCAAATATTCAGGGGTTCAAATACGACCCCACGGCCGCGTCGTCGCAGTTTTATACATTTCGAAATTCACCCCGCTTTTGCCTTTCCACGAAAATCGAATTACCCTTTGAAATTACCCTTTGTAATTATTACGTACAATTGTCCGGAATGCTACGCGAACAATTACAGTACAATTGTGTTCACAGCGTCGTGCGTCATTCCCGTGATTGTTCGCAGTTACGTAATACAAGGGCATGGTATCGCATGACGTTACTGTAACTTCCCGTGATTGTTCGCAGTTACGTAATACAAGGGCATGGCATCACATGACGTTACTGTAACTTCCCGTGATTGTTCGCAGTTACGTAATACAAGGGCATGGCATCACATGACGTTACTGTAACTTCCCGTATTACGTCGCAATTACGAAGAATCCATTAAGGTATTGACAAAAGGCGGCAGACATGTATCAAGGCATAGATGGATATTTCTGTGAAAATGTTGTGTATCCTAACAATTTACTGTCACGTACGAACTACCAAGTTATCCCGTCCGGAGGATTAATATTTACTGTCACGTACGAACTACCAACTTGTCCCGTCCGGGAGATTAATATCTACCGTCACGTACGAACTGCCAAGTTGTCCAGTCCGGAGGATTAATATATTTGCTAGTAATAATAATAATAACTCTTCTTCGGTTACAAAGTCCTCAGCAACCCGAGTTCACAGCAAAGCAGAATCATTAAGGATGATATCATAAATGCTTAGATATATTTAACAAACATTGTCCAGTAAAGAGTTTCAAAAACAAGTTATACAAATAAGATTCAACAAACGTTTAAAACGTGCTTGTGTCAAGAAAAAGAAGCTTTACAAAGAAGTCATTTTATTTCATTGTCGTGAAGCTGAACTAAAGTAAAAATCTTATAAGAAAAACTAATTAACATCGATAATAATATTATCTGATAAACCACACTACACTGTTAGATAAACAAAGAAATAATATAAAGGGAAAATGTTAAACAGTGTACTCAACAAACAATTTAACATTCCAACATATCCTGCATATTTTATGAACAATAACAGACACATCTCGAATAAGAAGGATATAGCCAATGAATTTAATAATTTGTTTTACAGACACTCTCTTTAAAGACAAACAATCGAGAAATCAACAGAGTTGAAGTCACACAATGTTTAGATGCCTTGACGGATGTCAAGGTAACATGGAATAATCATATTTCTTTGGTGAAATCTGAATTGTCTAAGTGTTGTACCATTATGTACACAGCCAGCTCTGTGATTGATAAACGTGACATGCTTATTTTATACAACTCTCTTTTTGACTTATGTCATGTATTGTAGTGAAATATGAGACAACACAGACTGGCTGTGCAACTAGTGTCAATTGTTTAGTCTTCTTACCAAAAAGTTTGTACGGTTACTCTGTGGTGCTAAAACATTGGATCATACATCTAGATTATTTTTTAGTCTACATATTCTCAAAGTGTCAGATATAGTTGAGATGAAAACTGCTGTTATTATGCTCAAGGAATATAATAATTCATTCTCAACGGGGGTCAAATACATTATATCAATTCCACCTCAAAAATATCGAAATAAAAGAATTGTAGACATATTCAAAGCTATAGACACGTTTATTTTAGAGCTGCTTTATTTATTTATTTATCTATGTGCAGCTAAAATCAAGAATATCACGCCAGTGGTTTACGCAGAATGTGTTCTAGGAGTGGGAGATTCCGGTCTTTTCTCCGGTTGACTGAGGGCTGACATGTTAACCAGCGTGACCGTTAAGAGGTCTATGAAAATCGGGTAACATAGACTACGCGTGACGTATTAAGTGAGGCTAACGTACACATATTTTGTCAGAAAGAGGACTAGTTTAGTAAACAAAGGCCAAAATATGTTATTTAAGTGGAGTTTGGACACGAACAGCCATATTATATTTGCGAGAATAGGCATTCGTTACGTAGGATTATTTAACAATATTGCACGGCCCGTTATTAAGATGTGTGTTCAACAAGGTTTTCCTAGTAAACCACTGGCGCGATATTCTTAATTGTAGTTGCAAATGGTTATGTTTTAGTAACTCTTATAGGTGCATATGCCTAAAATGAACAAATATGATATACGCAGCACATTATATTTTATTGATTATCTGTAGTGAATCATTTTAGTTAAAACGGTACATGACATTTCACCAATTCCAAAATTAGGTTTTCATTTCCAATTACAATGTAATTGAACCGAAGTCTGGGCCCACAATATGGTTGCACTCAAATACCGAAGGTTTGCTGCGAGAATATCGGTCAACAGCGGAACGGATTGCTTGATGACGATTAGTAGAAAAGTAGAATCAGAATCGGAAATGTTTATTGGATCAAAAAATATAGAACATAATATTACCATAGCGATTACAAACAATGTCATTCATAACAATTTCTAAGTTTAAATTCATATATGTAAAATAAGATAAACATTAACTAATTTACTATAATAAAACTAAGCAAGCCAACACATTTATACACTTTCTACGAAAAAAACCCAAATGCGTCTATTCTCAATAAAAAATCAACTTAGGAATTAATTCGGAAAAAAAAATCAGACAAAATAAGTTGTGTGCACAGAACTTTAAAAATAATGAGCTTAGTTTGTTAGCATAAGTTTATACAAAGTAACATTAATTTTCTATCAGGTAAGCCAGCTGCTGTGATAGAAAACTATGAAATATAGCAACATTTTTTGACACTGCTTTGGATAATGATCCTGTTTTTTATTTTGGACTTTATTTGCAAATAGTACAACTCCATAGCTAACATTCTTCATATGAAGACTTAGTTCCAAAAACAATGCGCCAATTTATAATTAACTTATTTGTAATTAACTTATTTATAATTAACTTATAGCTGTCTCCGCAGTGTGTTTAGACCTTTGCGAATCCGGTTTATTGATGATTACACCTGTAGTTTTAGAAACATGAGCATTCAGTTGAATAAAAGAATGCATACTTTTGTTACAGTCATTGAAAAAGTTGACATGGAACGTTAGATCGGGTAATTCGTGAAAGTGAAAATAGCCTCGATGAGATCACGTAAATTGTGCTGCCACCGTTTTGACACTGAATTTAGGCTTGGCCAAACATAAATTAATTTAGAAGTTTATCCAACAATTTAATCAAAATTAAGTAACAGATTTGCACGAACGAGCCAGCAGGTCGCAGTCAGTACTAGGTAGGTTAGAATTTTCGGGAAATTCATTGAATTGAGGAGGCACTTTTAAATTGCATATGATATGCATTGCAAAACACAGTAGTCACCCGCGTACGCCATTTAACCGACAGAAAAAGAAACACACTGTGCCAATTGTCACTGGGTATAACTTGCAAAAAACAATACACATCATCCAGTTGAGGTGATAAACACAGAGAAAAAAAAAATTGTTTCTGGGGAAGTTCATAACTAAATGTGCTCATACGAAGTAGATTCTTGATGTAAATTAACATAGCACCACCCTGGCGGTGAACTTGTAAGAAAATAGTCACTGCGTACTGCTGGAGGAAAAAGCCTAGAAGTGGCAGAGTTCCTTATAAGAATCACTCAGACACGCCAGTGTTTCCTCCAGGTCGCGTCTTTTCTTCGCCTTTTCCTCGTCCACCAACAGTAGTTCAACTACCCCGTCTTCGAATGCCTTTGTGGTCATGTGACGTTCGATCGTCCGGGAGAGCACCTTTATGAGAGTGTAGTGGATGCGCATTGGCACAGCGGCAGTGATTCGGTCAAGCGCACTCTAAAATCAACACCAGAATTTGCCTACAGTATCACTGTATGTTTTGACAGATTGTGCAAATGCTAGCAGCGTGAATATGTATGAAACAGAAATTGACAAATACCTCAGGAGGGCCGGCTACACATAGATGAAAAACATTTGGACTCTCGATAAGCTAACAGCTTATAAATAATCATTTATGAGAATGTTTCTCTTTTCACGTTAACATATTATTGAATTTCGGTTATCTAGCATGACAATATATTTTACTTATTGGGAACGAAATTAAACGAACCATCTGAAACCTTGGTTCTAATCGGTATCTAGTGTCCATTTCCTTGAAGGTACTGCGTTATTGCGTAAATATTTTCAATGACATTTACATAATTTGTTGGTAAGCGTCAAAACGCCTGAGCTTTACCTCCCTATGACCACGGTGTGTTTTTATTTCTGCCGAACGATGGAAGGTTTGCATCCGTATAAAAGCCGTGGTTCTACTTACCTTGAAGTAGGCACATGTCTCTTGTAAGGTTATATTCGAACTGGTGTAGTCAGTGCCGTGTGCAGGTGGCCATTTCCACTCTGGAACTGACAGTATGAGAACTCTTTATGCATGTGAAATAGACTGGTGCCAATTTCAGAAAACTTAAACCCTGTAGGCATTTTTAAGTATAGTATGGGTGCCCACATCCGGCGCCATTTATGTTGTTGTCAGTTAGGGAGGTGAAGGACCTCTCCAACAGTTTGTTGTCAGTTAGGGAGGTGAAGGACCTCTCCAACAGTTTGTTGTCAGTTAGGGAGGTGAAGGACCTCTCCAACAGTTTGTTGTCAGTTAGGGAGGTGAAGGACCTCTCCAACAGTTTGTTGTCAGTTAGGGAGGTGAAGGACCTCTCCAACAGTTTGTTGTCAGTTAGGGAGGTGAAGGACCTCTCCAACAGTTTGCCAACACCACTTTTTTGATTCAGTACACCCAAGTCACCATAAAACCTTTGTTAAGAGATCATTGTTTTTTGATTCAGTACACCCAAGTCACCATAAAACCTTTGTTAAGAGATCATTGTTTTTTGATTCAGTACACCCAAGTCACCATAAAACCTTTGTTAAGAGATCATTGTTTTTTGATTCAGTACACCCAAGTCACCATAAAACCTTTGTTAAGAGATCATTGTTTTTTGATTCAGTACACCCAAGTCACCATAAAACCTTTGTTAAGAGATCATTGTTTTTTGATTCAGTACACCCAAGTCACCATAAAACCTTTGTTAAGAGATCATTGTTTTTTGATTCAGTACACCCAAGTCACCATAAAACCTTTGTTAAGAGATCATTGTTTTTTGATTCAGTACACCCAAGTCACCATAAAACCTTTGTTAAGAGATCATTGTTTTTTGATTCAGTACACCCAAGTCACCATAAAACCTTTGTTAAGAGATCATTGTTTTACTAATTATTAAGGTGTTTGTCTATTTCCTGTCTAAATTGGGCAGCATTTTCTTTTTGTCATTTATGTTCACGTTTTGGATTCAACATACCCAAATGTCACCCAAAACGTTTGTTGGCATGCTTTACTAAAATGTCTACTGAACCCTTTGGATGAAACATAATTTGTAGGCCTATTTGAATTTCGGCACCAGTCTAAAGCAATAATATCCAACGCCAATACTCGACTGACTATCACATTGACAGGTAATAACAATTGACTATCACATTGACAGGCAATAACGATTGACTATCACATTGACAGGCAATAACGATTGACTATCACAGTGACAGGCCAATAACGATTGACTATCACAGTGACAGGCAATAACGATTGATTATCACAGTGACAGGCAATAACGATTGATTATCACATTGACAGGCCAATAACGATTGACTATCACAGTGACAGGCAATAACGATTGACTATCACAGTGACAGGCAATAACGATTGATTATCACAGTAACAGGCAATAACTATTGACTATCACAGTGACAGGCAATAACGATTGACTATCACAGTGACAGGCAATAACGATTGACTATCACATTGACAGGCAATAACGATTGTCATAACTTTACGTAGACGCCCGTAGCCCAAGATCGACCGGGTTGGTATCGTTTTTTTTTTCAATGAAGTATACGGGAAGTTTGAGGAAATAGCATAAGCTGTTTCTGTCTGAGGATTACAGCGTGACAACAATACACAAACACAACACATAGAAATACAGGCAATTGTAACACGTTAGAACTGCATTCGGAAATGTTCCTTCTCGTCAAAAGAAGATTTAATTTGAATACGTGCAAACTACATACATATGACAGAAAATGAACGGAACAAATTGTCTACGGATTGTGTAATTGCTAGCACCGAGAATATGTTTAAAAACAAGGTTGATACATATCTCAGGAGGGCGGGTTACACATAGATGAAAATGTTATGGACTCTTGATAAGCCAATGGCTTCCTTGTCCACTTGCCATCTGCGTCTTTCCCTTGGATGGCAATCTTGTTAAATCTTGTTAAACTTATAGTCACCTGATTAATGTCATCAGGATGGTTGGAACAATGACTAGATATAATATATTATGATAAAATAATCCCATTTATGCTTTTTGTATATGTTTTCCTCCAGTGCTTACAATCAGCGGCCATTCTGAAGAAAAGAACGTCCGGGATTATGACCATGTACTCGATTTCGAACAGCTGGGCAATGGCCGCCTTGCATTCATTAAATGGCCGCCTTGCATTCATTAAATGGCCGCCTTGCATTCATTAAATGGCCGCCTTGCATTCATTAAATGGCCGCCTTGCATTCATTAAATGGCCGCCTTGCATTCATTAAATGGCCGCCTTCCGCAAAGTTTCCACCCACTCCTACAACAATAATGACTTAAATCAGTTTCCACCCACTCCTACAACAATAATGACTTAAATCACTCCTACAACAATAATGACTTAAATCAGTTTCGTCGTGCTTAGGGTCTCATTGAGCGAGCGAGCCAGCGAGCCAGCGAGCCAGCGAGCCAGCCAGCCAGCCAACCAGCCAGCCAGCCAACCAGCCAGCCATGCATACATACTTATATACATACATACATACATACATACATACATACATACATATGCATGCGTGCGTGCATGCGTGCGTGCGTGCGTGCGTGCGTGCGTGCGTGCGTGCGTGCGTGCGTGCATACCTACGGTACGTACATACATACATTATACATGCATGAGTGGATGGATACATGCATCTATCCATACTTTCGTAACTTACGTAACTTCTACTGCGTTAACTTAACATACGTGACTTTACGTAACTTTTTGTAACTTAAGTAACTTCTATTTCTAGCACGCACGCACGCACGCACGCACGCACGCACGCACGCACGCACGCACGCACGCACGCACGCACGCACGCACGCACGCACGCACACACACACACACACACACACACACACACCACATCACATCACATCACATCACACCCACACCCCCATCCACCCACACCCACGCCTACCCCCACGCCCACGCCCACCCCCACGCACACGCACACGAACACGCACACGCACACGCACACACACACACACTGACCTGAACTTGTTCTTGCATAAGCGGAAAATCGGTGAAGAAATGATCGGTGAGTTTTCGAAGGAAATTGTCAACTTCGTGGTTATAGTCGGCGAGGCATTGGTTCGCTGGCAGCAGGTACTCCTGTAGACATTAGATTAAGCATTAACATGGTTATAAAAAAGACGTATAGCATAAATTCGTCGTATTTAGTTATCACTGTTATCATAGCAACTTATTAAACTATAGTAACTGCTAATTAGAATGTAATATTCGGAATAGCCAGCAATAATGTGATAAACTGAACTAAAAAAGTAACTAGATACAGCAGAATGTCATTAAACATACACTGGAGCCAAACGTCATGAACGTTATGGGCTGTTACCATGCAGTACGCTCGATAATATGAGAAAGCGAAGGATGTGTTTCGCCGGCCACTGCTAAGGGAATGAGAACGAGCCAGTGTCTCGACTGGTTCACTGGGTACCAAAACATGGAGTAAGGAAGTCTGGGAATGCCTGCATTCACACACACACTGACAGCCTGCAACTTAGGAGGATATTGACATAGCAATGCAATATAAAACAATTTGGAGCGTTGATGTGATTCGAGGAACTCGCTCGACATAATCAAATAAGCAAGCAGTGTGGTAAGCGGAACTAAGGAATATTGCATTATACATTTAATGGACATAATTACAGTTATCAGAGGAAATATTTAGGCCACGTGATGAGAAAGAGAAAAGAAGAATATCTAACGACAACGGGAAAGATTGAGCGAAAAGAAAGAATGGTCGATAAATACTTTAAATCGTTGATGATTTGGCAGCCTGGCAAGAGTACAAAACTATTAAAAGATACACGTCATCGTGGAAAATGTTGGGTGATGATCGCCTGCAGCAGACACGACACCTGATGCTGGTGGTGATGGGTTATCTGAGAATCAGTCTCTTGTCAAAGGGAGGACATGCATCATACCTCGAGTAGGGTGCAGATGACCTGTTGACACGCCCGATATGGCAAGAAGTTTGGCAGCTCCACGGTTCGGTGATCCTTGATTTCCTTCCCGATTAGCTTGAGCAGGGCCCCGTCACTCGTACCTGCCCACATTATTTGGATTATTATTATTATTATTCATATATCATTTAAGCCCATTTTATATGAAGTTTACAGCATTGTTTTCCAGTGGCCTAACTGTATCTCGAACTTTCTGTTTATTCATGTTCGTACAGTATATGCGAAGCAAGCAGCTGCATAGGCCATACTAGTATGTCATAGTTTTATATATCGCACATTTGCAACTACTGCACACCATAGCGTGAGGGACAAGTTAGGGTTAGGGTAATATGTGATAGACGCTGTCCGGCACGCTGTGAAGTCCAGTGTAACAAATCCCGTTATTACACACACGTTCAATACGTGCTTATGATATTGGTGATACGGACAACGAGTTATTTACGTCATGATGTGGCTATCGGAGCTTATACAAAGAGAACTTCATAAAATGTCAAATAGCATTAACAATTTCAATAATAACGGTATTTATTATATCACTGACAGTATTTATGATTTATTAATAGATTCTGCAAAACAGATAGGTTGTTTTCGTGCTACGAATCGCAGTAACGTAACCGTCAAGAGTAGAAATAATAAAAAGCCTTGGTTTAATCAATCTTGTAGGCATAAGAGCAATACTTTGCTGCAAAGCGAAACCATACCAACGTTCACTCAGATATAAGTAACCTACAACTTAAATATGCGTGTAAAGAATATAAGAAAGAACTTAAATTTGCAAATAAGAAAATACAAGAAAAACTTTCAAGATAAATTGAGGAGTCTTAAAAATAAACATCCTAAGGCTTATTGGAATTTAATTAAAGGGTCTTCAGTTAAGGTTAAAAATGAGCTTCAACATGATAATTTGTAATCTTTTGTTGACCACTTTAAAAATTTGAATTGTAATGATGTAATTGATAATGAAGGTTTTATAGACATTGATGCTCTAATTAGTTCAGCTAATAATGACTTTATAAATGCTCCATTTACTGATGAAGAAGTATTAAAAGCTACACGCAGTTTAAAAAATAAAAAGGCATGTAGTTCTGATCTAACACTTAATGGATTCCTTAAAGCTTCCACTCCTAAAATGTTATCTGTATTTACAACTTTATTCAATTTTGTTTTAGAATCAGGTTTTATTCCTAAGTCATGGAGATGTGGATTTATTAAGACAATTTATAAAAATAAAGGTTCTATTGCAGATGCAAATAATTAAGAGGAATAACCGTCCTCAGTTGTCTTGGCAAACTATTTACATCTGTACAGGTTGAATGAGTATTTAGATAGCATGGATATGATAGGAGAAGAACAAGCAGGATTTAGGAAAGGTTATTCCACTTTAGATCATATATTTGTTTTTAAAAGCTTAATTGGTATATACTTATCAAAAGGTAAAAAGCTGTACTGCACTTTTATTGATTACAGTAAAGCTTTTTATGCCATAAATAGACCTGTTTGTGGAGTAAACTCAAACTATAACATTAATGGTAGAATGTTAAATGTAATATACAACATGACATTTGTATACTAAGGCCAAGTCTTGCATTAAAATCAATGATAGTTGTATGTCTGCCGTCTTTGAATGCAATCAAGGGATAAGGCAGGGGAGAAACTCTAGCCATTGTTATTTGCAATTTTTTTTAATGGCATGACAAATTTTGTTAGAAAATTGTTTAAGGTTTGACTATGTTTTCTGATCTCATTAATGACAAACTTCAAACTAATGACGTATGTGTTTTTCTAAAGTTGTATCTATTATTATATGCAGATGATACTATCAAAATGGCGGAGTCAGCCACTGAACTTCAGGATTGCTTAAATGCAGTATCTCATTATTGTAAATTATGGTCTTTAAAAATGAATGCAACTAAGACATACGTTTTAATCTTCTCTAAAGGTAAAACCCGTAAAATTCCTACATTATCTTTCAATGAAACATACCTCGATGTTTGTTTTGACTATGTTTGTCGTGGTGTCAACATGAATTATAATGGAAGGTTTGTTCTTGCTCAGCAAAGGCAATACGTGCATGCACAGAAAGCTGTGTATAGTTTTATTAACAAGCCACAACAATTATTTCTTCCAATTGATATAATATTTCATATATTTGATCATACTGTTGTGCCAATTTTATTACATGGTTGTGAAGTATGGCGGTATGAGAATTTTTATATCATTGAACTCTTCACTTGGAATTCTGTAGAATGGTATTACATGTCAACAAATCTAGAAATGTATGATATATGGCGAACTAGTGATACAAATTAAGCAAAGGATGGCCAATTTCTGGATTAAGCTAGCAAAAGGAAAAGATTCAGAGTTATCAGTGATAATATACAGACTCAACTTAAATAATAACAGTGAGTATGAATCACCTTGGATAAAAACTGTTCAAAATATTTTATATGAAAGTGGTCTTTCGAACGTTTGGTATTTTCCTAATGTCGTCAATCACAAATGGCTAAATAATTGTCTTAAAATCAGACTTCATGACGAATATATTTAAACATGGTCATCAAATGTATTTCACAATGATAAATGTATTACCTATAGAATATTTAAAGAAGTATTCAAGGTTGATTTCTTTTCACTCAATTTTGGCTGGGTAACACAAAACTGCCTATTGAAATAGGCAGATGGTTCAATATTGATAGAAATGAAAGGTATTGTACTTTGTGTAATAGAAATGAGATTGGGGATGAATTTCATCTGTTGTTTCAATGTGACACTTTAAGAGACCAGAGAAATAGATTTCTGACAAGATATTTTATTAATCACCCTAATTCTGTAAAGTTCTCTGTGTTGTTTAACATTCATAGTTTAAATAAACTAATAATTTGTAAGTTGATCAAAATAATAATTGGTAAGTTTAATTAACACTGACTGTTCTTATTATTTTTAAATGTTTTGAATACTTGCAAGTACTCTTGGTATTGTATAGTTAACTCATACACCATTGTACGTATGGTACACCATTGTACGTATGGTACACCATTGTACGTATGGTACACCACTGTACGTATGGTATTAGAGAATAAAAACTTGAAACTTGGTGGGCACCATTTGCTGGATTCACGTGTACCCATGTTTGCTATGCCATAAAAATAATCTACAGATGTTTGAAACGTATTGCCGGTCAAATATGACCACCAGTTTAGTGATCATCGATCTTACTTTGTGGTTCCCCAGTGCCATTCTCCGCTGCGCACGTTATATAACAACGAACATATTGTTTATGTCATCGCGTATAAAACAACAAACAAAAAGGTGATTGATTAAAACCGAATGATAACCGACTACAGCGACACAGAACATAGTCCTTAATATTTTATTGAATTTAAGGCTGTGAAATTAATTTTAAATGACGCCTTTGCGGGGTTAAATAATAATAATAACGTTATTGTCAAAGAAATGGACATACATCTTACACTGAGGAGGGAGCATAACAACATATTTTAAATCACATTCAATGAGGAGGGAGCATAACAACATATTTTAAATCACATTCAATGAGGAGGGAGCATAACAACATATTTTAAATCACATTCAATGAGGAGGGAGCATAAAAACACATTTTAAATCACATTCGACCATGCAGTATGTACAGTAATAAAATCAAGTATGTATACAAAGTAGATATTGAGTGATACCAAGTGTTATATATAATAGAATCATGAACTTCACACCAGCAGTACGTGGCGAAGTCATGTAGGAATTAAATAAATATGGTAATACAATGTGGCAAATATTAAAAAAGACTGCGACAGATTTGATCAATGATGTTTCTATGACTGATTCAGAAACTGAATGGAGGATGGAATGAAAGACTTAAGGGCACGCTAAGTTCTTACAGTGGGCATTCTGTATCTCCTTCCTGAGGGTTGGTTATGTAAGAAGTGGGTGGGGTCAGATAAGATTTTCTTTGCCATTTGCAGGGTTCGTGACTTACATAATTGCTGTAAACTGGTGTCAGGTATGCAACATCCAGCGATTTTGCAAGAAATGATATATAGCTTATTAAGTTTTTCTGTTTTTGACTAAAAGGTTCCCCACTAGCAAATAAGCCCGAAAGTCATAACACTTTTTTTACAAATGAATCATGAAACAGAGACAAAATGTTTTTTTTTTTCTACATGCATTGAATTGAGTTTTCTCAGGAAGTACACTCTTTGCTGGCCTTTCTTGTACAGATTTATTGTATTATCATCCCACCTTAATTTGTCATCAATTGTAGTACCTAGATATTTATATGAATGTACGATTTCTATGTTTTGCCCTTTGATGTTGACAAGATTGGCGTGATGTATACCTGATCAAAAGTCAGTTACCATCTCTCAACTTGAGGCAGTTGGCCATGCACTATGATACAAAATTATATACGTTTCATCTGTACTCGTTTTTGTCGCTTGAGATCAGACAAATAAGAGCAGTGACACTGCATATTTGAAACAATGGCAATTTGAACAAATACTTCTACAACAATTGGTGTACATGGCATACAGAAATGGTGACAGCACACCCCCCCCCCCCCCGAGGGACACCGGTGGAGACGGAGACACAAGGCGAGCAGTGACCATTGACTTTTACATATTATGCGCGGTTGGTAAGGAAATTATGAAAAAGCATGACGCATTTTTTACCAACTCCAAGATCAATCAATTTTCTAATCATCAAATGCGGCTGATTTGTTTTAAATGCTAACGAAAAATCAACGAATAGGATACTAGCATATGAGCCTGGACGTTCGAGGTGTTCAAGAATGACATTTAACACGGACAAGGTGGTGTCTTCGTCACTGCGTTTAGTTCTGTACGCAAACTGCAATGGGTCAAGTTGATGTTTGACCTCGGGTAGCATATACATCAGCACTATTCTCACAAATAATTTCATCAGCTGTGATGTGAGAGCAATATGTCTA
This sequence comes from Lamellibrachia columna, assembly GCA_963662155.1. NCBI lineage: Eukaryota > Metazoa > Annelida > Polychaeta > Sabellida > Siboglinidae > Lamellibrachia > Lamellibrachia columna. Next base: position 13,242,566 of record OY759261.1, read on the forward strand.
TAGTCGTTGAGAGATACAGGGTTAGGCCTTTTAGGAAGAGGTATACTCTCGGATGTTTCCACTGAAGCAGTAACTCAGTCAGTTCAACACACAATTGGAAAAACACTCGAAACACACTGCTCAGCTGCTCAGGACAATCCTTAAGTAGCTTTCCCGTTATTCTATCAGGCCCAGCAGCTTTGTTTGTTTTCAGATTCTTAAAAACGCTGGCTACATCATGTTTAGATATTTCGATCGTGTGGTCTGGGAGTAAAGTGGCATCTCGGGAAACACAGTTCCTCTCGGTTTCAAAATCATGACAGTCAAATTGACAGTAAAATGCGTTTAAGTCATTAGCAAAGTCGGTGGAGTTGGTAACACCACAGCGTTTGGTTGAGTTGCTACAACCGAGGATTGACTTGACGCTGCGCCAAGCTTGTCTTGTATTGTTCTACTCAAACTGTGCTTGTGTTTTGTTTTTGTAATCCTCTTTGCATTTCCTTATATCTGATTTCAAATTTGTCTGAGTCATCTTTAATTTGACTCTGTCATCCTTCTGAAACACCTGTTTCTTAGCTTTCTACAACTGCTTGACCTCTCTACTCATCCACAGTTACTCATTTGGATAGATTTTAACAGTCTCTTTAACAGTCTTTTTCGGCAGTATCATATCCACACAACAGTTCATGTACTCAGTCACAGTGTCAGTCAGTTCAGATATACTGCTGCACGAATCGTAAAAACAGTCCCAGATAGTACATTCAAAGTCTTTTTCGGCAGTATCATATCCACACAACAGTTCATGTACTCAGTCACAGTGTCAGTCAGTTCAGATATACTGCTGCACGAATCGTAAAAACAGTCCCAGATAGTACATTCAAAGCAGCCACGCAGTGTTTCAATTCCCTCATCATTCCACAGACAGTTTGTTTCCAGACAGACACACAGATAGAACAGAGATGCTGGTTGAACTTATGACGTCATATTGTTTCACACCGTTTGATGGCAGAATAAGAATGTTTGCTTAGTCTTACTTGGCATCATTTTGGTCAGTGTTTTTGCAAACTGCTCCATTACTGGTCTTGTTCGCAGCAACAGTCGCATGTCCGTCGGGACTCCTCTGTTGTGACCACTGCAAGTCTTCGGGACACCCTGGTACTGCCCATCGCAAATCTGAACCAGTGCCTTGGTGAAGTCGAGGAACATCTGCGACAGAGGAACGAGAGCGATACGTATTGTTGAGATGACTGTATTGATTCCACAGCAATTTAGTCATATATTACGATTACTTTTGAGAAAAATCATATTTATTATTATTATTGCAATGTCTGGTCAGTGACGGATAGGAATAGAGAAAAACTGATTACAGAGGAAATATGGGTGCAGTGATACCAGTGTACAATAGAAGGGAGGGTGCAGTGGTACCAATGTACAAGAGAAGGGAGGGTGTAGTGATATCAATGTACAAGAGAAGGGAGGGTGTAGTGATATCAATGTACGAGAGAAGGGAGGGTGTAGTGATATCAATGTACAAGAGAAGGGAGGGTGTAGTGATATCAATGTACGAGAGAAGGGAGGGTGCAGTGATACCAATGTACAAGAGAAGGGAGGGTGCAGTGATATCAATGTACGAGAGAAGGGAGGGTGCAGTGATACCAATGTACAAGAGAAGGGAGGGTGTAGTGATATCAATGTACGAGAGAAGGGAGGGTGCAGTGATACCAATGTACAAGAGAAGGGAGGGTGCAGTGATACCAATGTACAAGAGAAGGGAGGGTGTAGTGATATCAATGTACAAGAGAAGGGAGGGTGCAGTGATACCAATGTACAAGAGAAGGGAGGGTGCAGTGATACCAATGTACAAGAGAAGGGAGGGTGCAGTGATATCAATGTACAAGAGAAGGGAGGGTGCAGTGATATCAATGTACAAGGGAAGGGAGGGTGCAGTGATACCAATGTACAAGAGAAGGGAGGGTGCAGTGATAGCAATATACAAGAGAAGGGTTGGTGCAGTGATACCAATGTACAAGAGAAGGGAGGGTGCAGTGATACAATGTACAAGAGAAGGGAGGGTGCAGTGATACCAATGTACAAGAGAAACGAAATTGCAATAATAACAATGTAACAGATAAACGAAGGTGCAGTGATGACAACGTACAAGAAAAATGAGGGTGCTGTGATAAGAACGTGTGGACAATTAAATATTCTTCAAAATAATTGTAACATGCAATAATAACAAATGATTAATTCAAAGATACACCTGGATAAAGGACATACTCTGCCATCATGCTGAATCTAGGACAGATCTCTGTGAAGGCAGGTGCTGAAAACTCCTCCTAAATTCGGTTTTTTGCTCGTCTCATTTCAAATTGATTTTGTGAAAATTCAAACCTGCATATTATCCGCTACGACATGCTAGCTCGTTTGTTCAACTTTTGTATGCACTTTTTTGTGAAATCAGCAGACTATTTAATTATTTAATTCTGCATGCAGAATTTATTGAAATACAAATGGAGACGCTGAAAATTCACGAATTTCGCCTTTGGTGAAATTTATAAACTTTGTCATGTGATCGGCGAGAGGATGGATGGAAGTCACACCCATGATCAGCCTTGACCCCATAAAGTGTGATCGGCGAGAGGATGGAAGTCACACCCATGATCAGCCTTGACCCCATAAAGGGTTTACCGTTTTGGATATCCACTATGTTGAACCTTACCAGATCTAATTACTAAAGTCAATTCTTTCGATGATTTAAACAAAAATACGTAATTTTTTATTAAAACGACTGCGGATATTACTTGAGCTATTCACACACTACATATTAAGACATCAATGAACTGGATTAGCGATAGGCTAAATCAGTTGAGGGTGCAGTATAAAATAACCTCCAGCACTGTTGGGTTAATATATTACTGGAACTTAGCATACATTAGATATGCACTAAAGCAAAACTGTAGAAAGGACGCACCAATGAAGTGTACTTGCGTTTTTCTTCACGTTCCTTAGGTATGTTTCCGCCGAGGCTGTCAAGTGCATCTTCTGTCTTCTTCATCCTCTCCTGTGTCTTTGTCTTCAGTCTGGGCAGCACTTCCTGTGAACACAACACCAGGAGTACTGCTAGGTAGTTATCATTCCCCGCAACAGGAGCATATTTAGGGGGAGACTTTTGGGCCACGCCCCCACTGACATAACTATATTTTGATTTTTCCAGTATTTTTCCTTTGCGCCACTACATGGTAGCTTGTGTGACTTGGCTTGCCCCCTTTGATCTACCACTTCCCCCATCAGCCCCTGTTGGCCTCACCCTTTGCTCCCCTTTGTCCTCACCCTTTGCCCCCCTCGACCTCACCCATTGACCCCCCTTTACCCCCCCCCTGCCCCCTTTGTCCCCCAATGGCCTCACCCTTTGCAAAATCCTAGACACGCCACAGCCCCACAATCCAATCATTAACATACATGTTAAACTTTTCTAACTGTGTGCGTGCGTGCGTGCGTGCGTGCGTGCATGCATGCGTGCGTGCGTGCGTGCATGCGTGCGTGCGTGCGTGCACGCGTGCGTGCATTCGTGATTGCAGTTTTTGCCTCAGAGTAATCCAACGTGCAAATACAAATACATGCATTACTGTATAGGGATCATTCTCCAAATAGCATAGTCTTTGTTTCTTTGTTTTTTTTCCATCACATTATTTATCTCAATGCATTGTTTTCTGGTGTGTTGCCTGACATTAGGTCCGACTCATACAAATTGACACTTTTTTGTGATATGTAAGCGCAATTTTTTCGCCGGTTTGGACCGAAACCATCAAAATGCCACTGGTGTTGCTTGTCTACTTATCTACATCTTACACCCACTAAAGGAAATATTTTATGTAACTGAAAAAAAAATTATTGCTTCCTATAACAGGAATAAAGTCACGTATCTTATTATCCATGACTCAACAAGTTATTTTGAATTACTGAACTGGTATTTTGTCGGGAATCAGTGTTTTAAATTTTTTTGCCACTGGCGTTACTCTGCTTGATCTCAGAGCTTCAACATTCAATAGAATCAGGAGCATTTCTTATCCTTGTCATGAGCGAGACGTGTCGGCAGGAGCCCCATCGTACAAGAGGAGTGGAATCGAAGCGAAAGTATGTTCTTAATCTTAGCCACAGTGGGGTATTTTCCGACTGTGACGCCTCTGCTAAAATACCTACATCGAAAGGGTATGCTATTTGGAATATGGCCAAGATATGATGAAATGTGCTAGAACAATACCATCCAATCATTACCCGTGCAAGCTAATGCACAAGAACAATATATGTTCCACATAACTCACTGGTAATGTGCTTGTTCGTTGAAGTAACGCCTTTCGTTGTTTGCTGCTTCCTGCAGCGTCACCTGGTTGTTGATGTCTTCCTGCGACCGCAGCTTCACGAGGACGAAGCCTTTCTCGATCTTGTACTTCACAGGATTAGTCGCCATATCTACAATGGTCTTTTCGGCGCCTCTGTCCACCAGGTCCACCTTAGTGAGGACCCCTGAGACATAACATATGTAAGTAAGTAAACATTGTATTAATGTCTCACTCCATGCCCGGGGGGGGTACTCCTTATACTGAGGTATACATGTATGTGCCGTACAAATGCCCCTGTTTTTGGCCATTTTTCTCTCTCTGTCCGTAAAAAAATGTAAATTTTCTCTCTTTGTGCCCCAATTAAACCTGATAATTCTCTCTTTCATCGAAGAGGAAATTTCCCAATGAAAACGTTCCGCCCGGGCTTACCTTACACTTATAGATATTAGATAAATTGTTCAATAATTCTCTCTTGGTGACCCTAAATTTCTTGATTTCTCTCACTCTCCATGTGTTCCACGGGGCTCTGGTGGCACACCCCACCGCTTTCGTATGACAGTACCCACCTGGGACTGTCACCTAGCCTCCGGGCTCCATGTAGACCTACACATGCATTACATCACAAAACATAAATATATTATACACATAGGAGACATCTTGTACATCGAACAGTCAAAAGCGATGTTTGAGAGACTATATATTATTAAAACATCATGATAATATATAATACAAACTTGCTGGCAAGCCACAAAAGTGCAAGTCAAGTCGAGTCTCTTATCGATGAGCTCTAAATCCAAGTAAAGTCTCTGTTAATATATCTCTGAACTCCAAGTCAAGTCACTAGGGTTCACATTGTATGTCAAGTCGCACTTGTACTTCATATCTATTGAAATATCTATGATAAAACGGTCAATTGATTATCGATATTATTTATTACGATCACTGTTATTTAAATGAATCATAGTGTAGAGTTTCGGCGTTTCCAACAGGCATTACGCACTGTAATGACAATGTGACAGCAGACTGAGGTGACTACAGATTACATTTGAGAAAGGGTTCGCATGATAATGTCATGATGAATGAACCTCCACCGGAATGTTGGCAGCCAATCAGCACCAACCAGGAAGCTGTTTGCTGCGTCATAAACATTTATTTTTATTTACTTATGGAGCTGTGGCAGCTTCTTTCCCTTCTTTACCTTCTTTCCCTTCTTTCCCTTCTTTCTCTTCTTTCCCTTCTTTCCCTTCTTTCCATTCTTTCCTTTCTTTCTCTACTTTCTCTTCTTTCCCTTCTTTCTCTACTTTCCCTTCTTTCCCTTCTTTCTATACTTTCTCTTCTTTCCCTTCTTTCTCTACTTTCCTTTCTTTCCCTTCTTTCTCTACTTTCTCTTCTTTCCCTTCTTTCTATACTTTCCCTTCTTTCCCTTCTTTCTATACTTTTTCTTCTTTCCCTTCTTTCTATACTTCCTCTTCTTTCCCTTCTTTCTATACTTTCTCTTCTTTCCCTTCTTTCTATACTTTCCCTTCTTTCCCTTCTTTCTATACTTTCCCTTCTTTCCCTTCTTTCTCTACTTTCTCTTCTTTCCCTTCTTTCTATACTTTCCCTTCTTTCCCTTCTTTCTATACTTTCCCTTCTTTCCCTTCTTTCTATACTTTCTCTTCTTTCTCTTCTTTCTATACTTTCTCTTCTTTCCATTCTTTCTATACTTTCTCTTCTTTCCCTTCTTTCTATACTTTCTCTTCTTTCCCTTCTTTCTATACTTTCCCTTCTTTCCCTTCTTTCTATACTTTCTCTTCTTTCCCTTCTTTCTATACTTTCCCTTCTTTCCCTTCTTTCTATACTTTCCCTTCTTTCCCTTCTTTCTATACTTCCTCTTCTTTCCCTTCTTTCTCTACTTTCTCTTCTTTCTCTTCTTTCCCTTCTTTCTATGCTTTCCCTTCTTTCCCTTCTTTCTATACTTTCCCTTCTTTCCGAACCCAACTTTGCTGAAGAATATCAGCATCATTCATCGAGACTCGAATCGAGTCCAAATTCAAAGCGATGGATTGAAAAATCCAAGTAAAATTGCAACTCGTTCAAACGGGTGACTCGACAATCAATTGTTTGTTCGATCGGTCATTCGAACAGTGATTGTTGCGTTTGGGATTAAAGTACTAATGCTACGATAACTAGAGAGTTGGACACTGACACCATTCATTGGGGCAAAGCTAACAATAACAAGTGAATTTCAAAAACACCATCAGAAATTGTTGGCATCCTCCACTGCCATCGTAAACAAACAGTGTGATTTATAAAATAATAATAATAAAATATGATATTTATATAGTGCCAAAATCATCTAGTGCTCTATGGTGCTGTACAATAGTGTGTGTGTATATATATATATATATATATATATATATATATATATATATATATATATATATATATATATATATATATATATATATATATATATATATATATATATATATATATATATATATAAACATATATATAAATATATATTTATATATATATATATATGTGTTTGTATATATGTGTTTGTATATATGTATATATATATATAAACATATATATATATATACACACAAACTATTGTATATATTATGTTAAATTAAATAGTCAAAATAATAAATTAAATTAAATTAAATTAGGGACAATACAACTAAAATGTATGCATGTAATTAAATAATTAAAATACTTAATTACATCAAAGCAAACACAGTTTGAAGAAATAATAATAAACAAAATAAAAGCTGGTAAACATAAAGTTCTATCATGTATACTCCTGCTGGAACAGAAAGGTCTTTAACAGCCGTTGGAAGCTTATGATCATTACAGGGGTAAGCCACTACAGTGACACATACCAATTGTTCTTTTGCCTTCAGGATCCGCACTCCAGACTCAGCGCCTTTGTTGTGGCAATCTCCGTGTTAGCCGAAACTACGACCAATATCAGTGCTTCCGGTTTGATGAGGTATGAGTGGACTAAGCCTTCAATCAACAGTGCCAAACAACACATACATTATAAACGTGTTCAGTGTATATGAATATATATATATATATATGTATACAAACTTGTCTAACATTTAGACAATATATATATATATATATATACAAACTTGTCTAACATTAAGACAATATATATATATATATGAATATATATATATATATATATATACAAACTTGTCTAACATTTAGACAATATATATATATATATATATATACAAACTTGTCTAACATTAAGACAATATATATATATATATATATATATATATATATATATATATATATATATATATATATATATATATATATATATTGTCTTACTGTTAGACAAGTTACTGTTAGACAATGTATATGAATATATATATATATATATATATATATATATATATATATATATATATATATATATATATATATATATATATATATATATATATATATATATATATATATATATATATAAATTATAGATATTCATATACATTGAACATGTTTATAATGTATGTGTTGTTAATGTTAAACAATTTTGGCAAAAATCGAGCCAGACTATGGGATATTGATAATACCAATGAGGTCTGTGTGCGACGTGTCATGTCACGGAAGTCGTGGAGTTCTGGCTGTGTATTGCACAGGGCGGTACAATTACACGTATGATAAAATAAGTGTGGGTGTGTGAGTGAGTGTGTGCTTGCAAGCATGCATACATGCGTGTGTATGACTGTGCGTAGGACTGTGTGTGTGTGTATGATTTTTACCATTTCGCCTCGTCTGAACCAGTGCAACTATCTCCTGTTAACTACCCCCTGCTAACTACCCCCCTGCTAACTACTCCCTCTGCTAACTACTCCCTCTGCTAACTACCCCTCTGCTAACTACTCCTCCTGTTAACTACGCCACAACACTGATGTGCACTAATAACCCTATAAGCTACTCACCATCTGACAGATGTCCTCTGGCTGACCTTCCATTGGCGTCTCGATGAGGCCAGGAAGGTCAATCAAGGTCAGATCAGGCACATTGTGGGCCTTGATGGTTATAACGATCGGTTTATCACTGATGCCACTGTCTCCCGCCAGGAAAACAGTTGCTGTGGAGTAGAATAACTGTTATCACACAACAGCTTGGATTCGCACTCTCACCAAGTCTGGATGGTAGACCAGAATTTCGGTTGCCAATCACTTTGGGTCGCAGACTTGATGCTTGATCTAACTCAATATATATGAGTTAAATTTTACAAGTAGGATCCATACAAAATATTAAAACAATTTAACTTAGACCATATTGGCATAACTCAAACTAGTGTTCGTGCTATGGTCTCAAAAAATTGTCGGACAAAACGGGGTAACTACACCATCATCACCATCTTCATCATAATCATGTGGCCAATCTCTGCATGCTCTAACCATATGTATACATGTATACTCTCAACAGTTTGGTGTCAAATCGTGGATGGTCTTTGGGGCGCCTCCTCTGTCTCTCCTGGTCTCTGCCTGCCACTTGCGTTTAATGGAAATCTTGTCCATTGTTCTGGGAGCGGTGGTCTATTGCCATATATATTGGTTAGAGCACCTGTCCATTGAGAGGACGTTCATTCGTTTCCACCTCCGCCGTTTCGAAGCTTGGGCATTTTCGCTCACCCCACCTTGACTGTGAGACTGAGCTGTTTGGTGTATAATTACTTGAGACTTGTTACTTTGATGTCATCCGTCCAGTTCTTCTCTGCTGTAGATGATGTTGTGCTAAGTTAGTGGACGTGATATTGTCATACAAAAGGTGAAGTCAGATTTATAATACAGCATTTGTCACATCTCGTGTGACAACCAGACTTGGTGGCAAGTTACACACTGGCAAGTCAAGTCAGGTCAAGTTTAAAGTCAATAACCTCTAAATCTAAGTCAAGTCTTCTCTGAGTTCCAAGTCAAGTCAAAATGGGCGACTCGAGCCCGACTCGGGTTGGCCCCGACGTCTCGAGTCTACAAGTCTGGTGATAACCGACAACTTGGAATAACTTGCTGAAGAACAAGACAGCAACAAATTGGTGGACTTGTTTAAAATATGAGATTGAGGGCATTATCGAGAGATGTGTTCCATTGGGAAAACAAGGGAAAAGATCCAGGAAGAAACACCTGTTAAAAGAGGCTATTAGAACAATTGCTCACAAACAGATGCTGTAGGGGGTATACAAACACACTGGAAATGTAGAAGACTACACAAACTACAAAGAGGCACTTCACCTAGCTACAATTAGAAAATCTAAAAGAACCTTTGAAAAAAAATTAGGAGGTAATATAAAAAATTACAGCAACAGTTTCTATGCTTATGTAAGGAGTAAACAGAAAGTTCGAGATAAGGTCGGATCACTAGAAAACAACAGTGGAAACATAATTTCTGACCGGTTTCAAATGGCAGAGGTCCTGAATGAGTATTTCAGCTCAGTTTTTACCATAGAAGACATCAGCTCACTTCCAGTTTCATTTACTAAATTTGTAACTTCTGAAATGATAGCAAAGAAAATTAAGAAGATGAAAGATAATAAATCACCTGGAGTTGATGGGACACCACCAAAACTGCTTAAGGAAATTGTTGAGCAAATTAGTACACCACTTGCAAAAGTGTTTAACTTGTCACTAGAAGAAGGAATAATTCCTTCAGAATGGAAAGAAGCAAACATTACACCGCTATTTAAGAAGGGATCGAGGAACAAGCCAGACAATTACAGACCAGTGAGGTTACCATCAGTTGTATGTAAATTACTCGAAACATTAATTAGAGACCACATGGCGGAATTCCTTGTAAAACATAATTTAATAAATACATCTCAACATGGGTTCCGAAAAGAAAGGTCATGTCTAACCAATCTCTTATGTTTTTTGAAGAAATTACAAAGTGGGTAGATGACGTGTCACCAGTGGACGTTGTCTATTTATATTTTCAGAAAGCTTTCGATGAAGTGCCACGTGGCCATGGTAATGATGCAATCAACTGGATAGAAAAGTTGCTTACAAACAGAAGACAAAGAGTAATAGTAGATGGTGAGATTTCAAACTGGAAATGTTCTGTTTTGAGTGGGGTACCACAGGGATCATTATTAGGCCCTATACTGTTTTTAATATATATAAATGATTTGGAAGATGACATATCTAACAAAGTACTTAAATTTGCAGATGACACAAAAGTATTTAGAAAGGTTACTAATGATACAGACAAACAAAGTTTACAGAATGATCTAGATAAATTAGTTAAATGATCAGAAACATGGCAAATGTTATTCAATTTTGGGAAGTGTAAATGCATACACATAGGACATGGAAACATGGACGAAGAATATAATATGCTGCAGGCTGTACTAAGTAGAACCACACAAGAAAAGGACTTAGGATTAACATTTAATGCTGACATGAAAGTTTCAGCACAACGTTGGATTGCTGCTTCGAAAGGAAATCAAATTCTAGGGCTAATTAGGAGAACGATCACTATAAGGAGAAACAGCTAATTATACCCCTGTACATAGCAATAGTTAGACCACATTTGGAATATTGTATACAAGCATGGAGGTCTTATCGTAAGAAAAACATAGACAAGCTAGAAAGAATACAACGAAGAGCAACAAAAATTATTCCAGAATTGAGAGACCTTAGTTATGAAAGCCGCTTATTACAATGTTGTTTGACAACACTAGAGACCAGGAGACTAAGAGGAGACTAAATAGAATTGTTTAACATAGTGAATGGTTATGAGGATGTTAACAGGAATATGTTCTTCAAACTTAAAGAAGGCAGTAGAACTAGAGGACACAAAGCAGCAATAGTTAAGGAGCAGTGTATGTTGGACATGAGAAAGTACTCTTTCTCACAGAGGGTGATAAATGAATGGAACAAGCTGCCAAATGATTGTGTTAATGCTAGTTGTGTGAATATGCTTAAAAATAGAACTGACAGATATCTGATAAGGGCGGGCTACACATAGATGATACAATTGTTGGACTCTCGATAAGCCAATGGCTTCCTTGTCCACTTGCCATCTAGAACGTGTTGTTTGGGATGGCAATCTTGTTAAATCTAGTTAAACTTGTCGCCAGCAGTGGTCGCGAGACGGTAATTAATATACAGTTAGGAACTACTCGTATTCACAGTTCATTCGCTAGGTGTCGCCACCTACTTTTCGTCAGATACGTTCATACTCCCCAACAATGGCACCACACAGCATATCACATATTGTGAAATAGTTAGTGGCGCCACTGGTGGGGAGTTTGACGCACGTTGTGAAATACTCTTGTCATAGTCAAGAATTTAATTTGGATATATGCCTGTATGAACCGCCGAGTTGTTTAGCTTAAGAGGCGTCTACAGTTATACACACATTACGTAATCAAAGACCTCATCAAACACGTAATCACACAATTTTTTTAATCGTATGTACACCGGGTGAATTCTTCAAAAAATATTTAAGAGATTTGCACTATTTGTACTGGCATGCTGTACTCATTTGTACTTGAACACAGACATATTGTATACGTGAAGATCCATTTTTTATTCAACACATTTTTTATAATAATTTCACTGCTTGATATAACGTTCAACGGCA